>JAKSZU010000001.1:61282233-61882233 GCA_026018925.1 Tupaia tana
GCGTGCGTGCCCAAGATCCCAAGAGGAGAATGGGAGGAGATAGGATTGCGGCGTGGCCATCCCCCCAGTGGGTGATTTCTCACTTTCTGTCTCTATGTCTCTCTCTGTCTGTCTGGCGAGCGCACGCGCCCTATAGCATAAACCTCTCCAAAAAAAAAAAAAAAAAAAAAAGCTTAAGGGTACAATGCCCCAGAGAAGTCAGCAGCTTACAAATAAATAACTCCTTTTAAGAAAGGGCAAGGTATTGTTGAAGATGACACCTATAGCAAACCACATAACTTGTGAAAAAAAATTTAATCTTGTTTATTCCATAATTGAAGAAGACTGAAGATTCACAGCAGAAACAATAGCCAGTACCATAGACATCACATTGGTTCGGCTGACACAGTTCTGATTGAAAAATTAAAGTTGAGCGAACTTTTTGCTCTATGGGTGCCAAAATTGTTGCACCCAGGTCAACTGCAGACAAGAGCAGAGTTATCAATGGTAATCTTAAATAAATGGGATCAAAATTCTGAAGCATTTCTTCAAAGGATTATAACAGGAGATAATCCATAGTTTTATGGTAGGGTCCTGAAAACAAAGCATAATCCAAGCAATGGTTACCAAGAGGGAAGCACTCTATTTCACCATTTTGAAAATGTTATATAAATCTGTATGTGACCTGTGAAATTTGCTTCCTTTCCCCTCAGTCTGATTATCATAAGAGGGATCCAAAATTATTGGGTTGTTGAAAACAGTCATGATATATTTTTCTGTGCAAAAATTCATTATGGCTGTTTTGACAACCCAATATATCTACCCCATGGCTCTTTTTAAGCTGATGTTTACCGTTCTTAGTGCCTCAAACTACGTCTTTTTCAGATGTGTTCTAACAAATTAATTTTGGTGCAAAAAAGTTTCTAAAATCCATGAATTTTTTAAATAATATTCATCATAATACCCTTAAAATCCATCCAAGTTTCTGCAGGTGTCAACAGTTTTTTTAAATTTTTGTTTTGGAATACTATTCCTTACTGTATATGTGCTACAGTTTAACTCTTAACTATTATAGAATATCTTTGTTATTTTCAATTTTGGAGTATTGCAAATAAAGCTGCTATAAACATTTGTATACAGTTTGTGTGTGTGTGTGTCTGTGTGTGCATGGAAGCTTCATTTATTTGTAGTAAATGCTCATGAGTATGATTGCTGGGTTGTATGGGATGTGCACTATTTTGCATTTCCATTAGCAATGAATGAGAGTTTCTATGGGTGAAACTGCTTTCATCACAAAATCAAAGGATAAAGTTGCATTTTGTCTAAAATTTATGGTAATGAATGAGCTTTCTCATTTCTGGTGGCAATGCCAGCACAGTTCATTAAATAACATTGGGAAGAGGAAGTAAGCCACATTCTGGAACAAGCCTCAGAACTGTGTCATCCATATGGAACAAGAACCCTGGAAGGTGCTAATCTAAGCAATCCAGGACAAGTTCTAAGGCACGTGCAAATATGAGATAGTAATTGGTCCAGCCATGTGGCACAAGTGATAGTGCACCTCTGTGTGATTCTAGAGCCATATGGAAAGGTCCTGGTTTTAAGTCCTAGGTTGACTTGAAAATACAAGTGCTCCCACAGGAATGTCTGTAATCCTGGCTGGCTGCAACACCTTGTGGAGAGAGAATAGTGGTGGTCTGTGGCACAGTAAGATCCTGTTGAGGATACTTCTCTTTCTCTCAATAAACTTAAAAAAAAAAAAAAAGTGTTCAAAGAAGGGGAAAACAAGGAAGAAAACTTCCAAGGAAGATAAGCTCTCATAAAAAATGATAAGCTTTGTGTTTATATAGACAATGGAGCATATGTAAGATACAAATGAAAAATAGGCTCGTTTCTTCTAAAAAAGACTGGAGAGAACCCAACTTAAAGTAAGAAGCAAAGAAGAGGTAAATGAAAGGGGTTAATTGTATTGTACATCACAATACATTATTCTGTTGTGAGAGAGATTACTGTGTTATGGTTCTCCAGACAGACAGAACCAATAGGAGAGAGATAAATAGACAAGAGAGGATATATTAGGGGAATTGGTTCATGTGCTTACGGAAGTTGAGAAGTTGCATGACACACTGTCTGAAAACTAAAGACCCTGAGATGCTGGTAGTGTGGATCTGTCCAAGTCTAAAGCCTCAGAATCAGGAAGTCTATGCTGTATCTCTCAATGTGCGATGAAAGACTGAGAACCAGGTACATGGGATGCCAGTCTAAGTCTTGAAGTCCAAAGGCTGGAGGCCTGGTATCCAAGAGCAGAAGAAGTGCATTCTACCTACAAGAGGAAGAGAGCTCAAATCCTGTCTTTTTCATTCTATGTTGGTTCTCAGCCAATTGGATGGTGCGTATCATGTTAAGAGCAGATATTCTCCACTCAGTTCACTGACTCAAGTGCCTATCTCCTCTGCAAAAACCTACACAACACCCAGAAATGCTTTTCCAGTTCTCTAGGTATTCCTTAATGTAGTCAGGGTGACACCTAAAATGAATCACATGATAATCTTTTATTAAAAAAAGAATTATTTTATTTAACTTTACTTATTTTAATTTGACCAGAGAAAGAGAGAGTAAGAGAGAGAGGGAAAGTGAGAAAGCAAGGCACCAGGTCTGGGACTTGAACTGCGATTAACCATGTGGGAATTCAGTGCCCTTAACCACCATGCCACCTGCCGGCCTCCCACACAATGATCTTAAAAATTTTGATGCAGTTAGAAGCTTGAAAGAGCTGACAGATAAAAAAAAAATGATGAAAGAAAATAGAACAAAATATTACTAAAAGGACTTTAAAAATGTATGTTGAAAATTTTCAAAGGAATAAAGAAGGGTGAAATGTTATAATAAACTTGCCTGAGACTGATTCCTTCTAGGCTGTCCAAACAAAGAAAGATTTGCCTTTTGCTGAGCTCCGTGGAAATGAACTACAGATGAAGATCTGAAGAACTCAATACTGATAGAATTCTGAATTGCTAGATCAAGCTGCTGGCTCACCATCTTTACTCCTAGGTTTAGGTCTAGAACCTTGATCATGACGGAGATGAGCTAATGCTTTGCCAGTCCAAATCCCTAGAGCATAAGAGGCAGGTTGCTTTTCCCAAGTCTATTGTATGACTGTCTATTGATAGATATTTGGGTTCTAGGCAAGGGGAACCTACTTACCTACCATTACTTTCTCAGAAGTTTAATCACAGGCCTAGTGTGTTTAAGTCCTGGTCATTTGCTATCACATACCTAAAAACTGGCAGAAAAAAACAGAGTATCTGGCCTAGCATACCAATGTACTACAAACCAGATACCTAACCAAAAAGTTGGAATAGCTCAAATAGGGCAAGTATGACTAGTTTCAAGAATTGACATAGAAAATTACCAAGTAGTTGCAGAAACTAGTCTTTGGAAATCCCAAATATCTTAAGCAATAAATTTACCAAGAATGTCAGAACCTGGGGAGATGTAGATCACCAATAATAATGAGTGTTATTAGGGTCTTTCAGACGATTTCACAGGTGGTAGGACAGAGGAGAAAAGTTAACTGGAAGCACAGGTAAAACTGCTAGTCTGACATTCTGACAGGTGAAATGTGCAATGAATTCAGATCAAATAAGCCCACATAAATGGATCATTTCACTAATTCATTTTGCATACCTAGAACAATGTAAGTTGTCATGTAACCAGGATATATTGTGTCTGTCAACATTACATAGTATGAGATAGAGAGTGTTGTTAGGGCACTATGATGGGCATGAAGGGGGGAAGCATAAAGTGAGTATGAGTGGTTCCTATGGTCACTCCCAACTCCTGGTCCCATGAAGGTGATAACTTTAAGTCAGACCAAGTGTATTGACAGAACTGCTGGGGCAGCCTCTACAATGAGGATGCCTCTTGGAAGGCTATGTGGTGATGACATACAAATCAAAGGGCCACATGGAAGAACCTCGAAGGTGTTCCCAGCTATGTTTTATGGAGAAAAAAAGGGATGTGAGGGCCCCTTTCCTGTAATAAACAGACTGAGTACTTAGTGAGAGGTAGAATGATAGGACAGTTTTTAGACCTTTGGAAAATGGAGGAATCCAAAATTATATCTACCACAACAACATTCAAATAATGAAATGGTGCATCTGATGAGATAGATGTTCTTTAGGTAGTTACTAACCAATCTCATCCCACTAAGACCCTCAGATGCATCTGATAAATTTTTTAAAGAATTATTTTACTCAATTTTATTTACTCATTAATTTTTATTTTAATTTGACCAGAGAGAGAGAGAAAGCAAGTCGCCAGGTCTGGGACTCAAACTGTAGTCACACATATGGGAGTGTCCAGCACCTTAACCACCATGCCACCCACTGGTGCCCACATCTGATGATTTACTTATAAATTAAAATAGAAACATTGTCAGTGCTCACAAACAGGGTTAAAGCATTGGAAGGACCATGCTGTTTACTGTTGGGCTATTCAGATCCTAGATATTCTTCCATTCAGACACTCGAATACCCTTTATGTCCCATGAAAAAGTAATATGAGCCTTCTGGCATATAATCCTGTGGCTATTTCATACACTGTAACACTGTCAGAGCACAAGGATAATAAAGTCCTGGAATAGGTCTCTGAGCACAAGGATAATAGAGTCCTGGAACAGGTCTCTGAGAAAGACTTCACCACTCTGCTGTTCACCATTCCAGTGACAGACTAGCTGACCTGTTTATTGCTGTACTTTCTCTAGCTATAGCTTCTGAAGGATCAGCAAACGGAGTAATGGTTACATTGCTGGACTGCCACATAGTCGACTGCATTTCAACTCCTGGACCAGTTGGCTTAAAACTCATGCCAGGTGCATGTGTGTGTGTGCCCAAAATCCCAAGAGGAGAATGGAAAAGAAAGGATTGAGTGTAGCCAATCCCCCCGCCCCCCCCGGGGGGGGGTAATTTCTTGCTTTCTGTCTCTCTAACAATTGCACATTCCCTATAGCAAAGATTTCTCTCTCTAAAAAAAGGGTCTCTTCTTAGCCATCTTTCAGTGATCTAAGAAATTGGGGCATGGACGTTAGTGTTTGAAGTAGAACAAATACAGTGCAGGACTTAAGCTTAGACGTGACATCCTGAATATTTCCATTTCCTTTCTACTCTGACTGGGTCAACCAGTTAGAAAGCCCAGACTGCATCCTGTGCCCACGGGTGGGTTGACAACCCTGGGGGCACTGCCATCTCTTGATTCACGTTGTGGCCATACGACCAGGGCTATGTCCATCCTCTTCACCTGTCTCTTGAAATATTCACTTCTAGACACCAGGAGCTTTTTCAAGGATGTTGCCACCCCTTTCCCTGAGCATTTGTTGTTCCCCTTGGTGAAGATAATGTGCTTTTGGTTTTTCTGAAGAAATAAATGGTTTATAACTGGCAGAGCACATTGAATGTAATAGAGCCATTCCCACTTACCATTTTCTCTGCGCCTTTAGACTTGTTTCTCTATGATATTCTAGGAGATTTCTGATATTTTGACTTCACTAATTATCAACCATCATCTAGTCTAGACTTCGTTTACTTAATGTAACAGTTTATTCATACCACTTCAGATGCTGAAGTCAAAATATTAGATTTTACATCTCAAGTGAGTATACCATGCCAATGAATTTGTTACTGTTGAATCATACATTCTGGACCTCTTGATTTTTTTTTTTTTTTGAGAGGTTTTTCGCTATAGGGCGTGTGCGCTCGCCAGACAGAGAGAGACATAGAGACAGAAAGCGAGAAATCACCCCCCAGGGGGGATGGTCACGCCGCAATCCCTTCTCCTCCATTCTCCTCTCGGTATCTTGGGCACGCATGCACACGTGCCCGGCGTGAGTTGTAAGCCACTGGGTCCGAGACGCGAACCGCGGTCGACTACATGGGAGTCCAGCGACATAGCCATTACGCCAACTGCTGGTTCCCTGGACCTCTTGATTTTAAATATCCTTAGACTTCATTCTTCCACATTGTTTCCCAGGCACCTGTCGATATAAATTGGTAATTCTTTGAACTCTTTTGGGTGCATGCCCTTACTGCAGTAGGTCTCTATTGCTTCATCTGGACTATGTTGGGATCCAACCCTTGTTATGGGGCTAGAATAAATAAGTGGTAAGGGTGGGTTTTGGAAACATTATTATCAGAAATGTAAAACAGCCAATATTCGAGAATGGAGAAAGCACAGAAAGTTACAGTAAAAATTCATATTTGAAAAAATTATGTAATGGGAAACGCACAAATACGTCTTCAAAGTACATTTCACATGCCGTTGGATGAGAAAAGCAAATTGTGTGGTTAGCCAATGGTCAGCTCGTGGAGATGGTTTCCTTTTTACCATGCTCTTCATGCTTTTTTCTTTGTTTTCTGAGAAGACTCTTATTTCATATTATCCTCTATTGCCATATCTGATGAACCCTGGGAAGGAAAAGTCAAGGGCATGAATTTACTAAGGATAAAGAGAAATAAATAGAAAACCAGAAGATAATTGAAAATAGACAACACACACAGAATGCTGATATGTGTCAGGAATTGTTCTAGGTACTTTTCATACAAGAATCCATTAAATGCTTACAAAATCCTCTGAGGGAGGTATTATACTCCTTTATTGAGGGGAAAGCGAAGCGCAGAGATTTCACCTTGCCCAAGGTTATGCAGCTGGTAAGGGCAGTACTGGAATTTAAATCTAAGCAGCCTGGTTTTAGACTCTGCACTTTTGATATGGGACAATGCTGGTCTCATAAAATAAGTTGGAAAATGTACTTTCCTTTCTAGAGAGATTGATTTTAGGTTTTTCTTAAACATTTGATAGAAGTTCACAGTAAGTCCTCCTGGACCTGGAGTTTTCTTTGTAAGAAGGTTTTTGTATAATTAAAAAATTATATATATAATTTAGTTACTGGATACAGGGTTATTCAGATGTTCTATTTCTTCTTGAGTTGGTAATATGCATCTTTTAAGTAATTGGTCCATTTCATCTAAGTTGTCAAATTTATTACCATAAAATTTCTCACACTATTTCCTTCTTCTTTATCATCTGTAGAATGGTAGTTATGGTCTTGTTTCATTTCTAATATTGGTTATATGTGTCTTCTTTTCCTCACTTTTCTTATCAAACCATGGACTGATTCATTTTATTTATCTTTTAAAATTTTAGAATTAATTTTATTTATTTATGCATTATTATTATTTTTAAATTTTCCATAGGGCATGTGCGCACACCAGCAGGTGACATAGAGAGAGACTGAGAGAGAAAGTGAGAAAGCAAGTCTCCAGGTCTGGGACTTGAACCTCAGTCAGCTGTGTGGGAGTCCAGTACCTTAACCACTATGCTGGCCCCTATTTATGTTTTTTTTTAAAGTTAATTTTGGTTTGGCATGAGCAGATGGCATAATGGTTGCATCACGGAACTCCCATGCAGTCGACTGTGCTTTGAGTCCCAGACCCATGCAAGGCATGTGTGCATGCATGCTCAAAATTCCAAGAGGAGAATGGAGGAGAAGGGATTCCATGGTGGCCATCCCCCTTGGGGATGATGTCATCCCCCTTGGGGATGATGTCTTGTTTTCTGTCTGTCTCTCTGGCAAGAGCACACACCATATACCAAATCTCTCTCTCAAAAAAACGAAAAACAAAAAACAAAAACAAACAAACAAACAAAAAATCAGCTTTGGTTTAATTGAGTTTTATTTTTCTCTTTTCTGTTTCATTGATTTTTTTCTTGTTACTTCTTTTTTTTTTCCTGCTTATGTTGTGGGGATTCAGTTGATTTTTAAAAATTTTTGGTCTCTGAAGGTAGAAATTTAAGTTATTGATTTGAGACATTTCTTCTTTTCTGCTGTGAACATTTAGAGCTATAAATTTCTTTCTAAGTACTATCTAAGTGGCATCTCATAAATTTTGATAACTTATAGTTTCATTCTTATTCAGTTCAAGATTATTTTCATTTTGTGATTCTTCTTTTGCCCATGGACTATTTCAATGTAACCGGAAGAATAGACTAGTAACTACCTCAGAATTATGTGGGGACAACGGACTATTGACATGGTAATTGCTACGTATCAGCTAATATTTCCATGGTCAAAATTACCTTTGAGTTCTCTCATTCTGCTTTAAAGAGAAAACTTAATTTTCTCTTCCCTCTGCTAGAGATCCTAGGACATATTTAAAATGACTGCTTACTCTTTTATACTCTTTTATTACTATCATTGTGAAATCAGAATGGTCTGAGGACTGGGGCTGTCTCATCTAGCTAGTATGTGACTGGTCTCTGCTTAACCGGATTCTCTGGATAGGAAAGAACCAATATTTGCTTTTTACAGCTTTTGTTTGAGTTAGCAGCTTCATGCCTTTTAAAATTTTGTGGCCAGATTAACAAACAAAGTAACATGGGTGGGTTGTCAAAATAATAGAAAAGAAAACCAACCTGTTGCTCCTGTGATTGACTTTTTCGATCAGAAAAGTTGACTCTGGTCACCTTGGAATACACTACTCATTTTGATCAGTTCCAAGTCACAAAATTCCTTCCTATTCAGTGAATCTAGTTTATGCCTAAAGAGATTTCTTTACAAAATGCTTTTCTAGGGACTTTTCCCTCCTCGACATTTTAAAACACCAAGCAGAATGAAATATATCTTTGCCTGGATTAATGTAATGAAAACTGGGCTAGCCAGTGGTGAGGTGGTTAAGGTGCTGGACTCCCACATAGCCAACCGTGGTTCCAGTCCTGGGCCAGGCGGCTTGCTTTCTCACTTTCCCTTTCTCTCTGTGTCTCTCTCTGGTGAGTACATGTGCCTTATAGCAAATTAAAAGAATAATTAATTAATTACTTAATTAAAAATATAATGAAAGCTAAAATTAAACACTTGATTCCAATAGAAAACTAATATGCTGTGAGTCTTGTTCAATGTTGAACAGGCATGCTTAATAAAAAGGGCATGCATTCTCTACCTTTGAAGGTGGGAAAGTATTTCAGGTAAGGGAGTAGACACTAAAAACCTCTTTGTATCAAAACTATCTATTTTGATACAAACAGCTGACCTAATGACAGTAGCTTTTGGATTTATCATACCTAATAGCTTGTTTCTTGTATTTTTCTATAGGCATCTATCCTGTTCTCCATTTAAAAGTTTTAAGTCCTGTAATAGATTTAGATTTGACAGTTTTGTTGGCATAACTGACCACAAAAATTTGTTTCTTGTAACTAGTGGTTGATTTGTTAACGCAGTTATTCCATTTGTAGGAAAGTTATATAGCATAATAATGAAATCAATAATATTCTGCACCTAAATATTACTGTTTAACTTTACTGCCATAAGATCTAGTCCTTACAAAGATTAATTTATATCTCAAAGACCTAATCTACTCTTTGCAAAAATGTTCTCACTAATGCCTTTTTCTTTATTAATTAGTAATGCTAATTAGTAGAATAATTTTATTTGTTATTAAAAAAGCTAGTGGGCAAATTATCACTAAGTTGATGGCAGTAAGCATATATGTGTGTGTGTGTGTGTGTGTGTGTTTATATATATATATATATATATATATATATATATATTTTTTTTTTTTTTTTTTTTTTTTTTTTTTTTTTGGAGAGGTTTTTGCTATAGGGTGCGTGCGCTTGCCAGAAAGACAGAGAGAGACAGAGAGACAAAGCAAGAAATCACCCTCCAGGGGGGATGGCCACACCACAATCCCTTCTCCTCCATTCTCCTGTCGGGATTTTGGGCAAGCATGTACACATGCCTGGTGTGAGTTTAGGCCACTGGTGTCCAGGACTCGAACCACCATCAACTATATGGGAGTCCAGTGACATAGCCATTACACCAACTGCTGGTCCCAGCAAGCATATTGTCACTATGTCTATCTCCTTATGTCACTACTGTAATTGTTTCTGTTTAATTCAAAAAATGTCACTGAACCAGCAAAAGATGCCACCCACCATTTTTAAAGAATAATTTTATTTGTTATTATCATTATTTAAAAAATTTGACCAAAGAGAGGCACAGAGAGAAAAACGGGAAATGAGAAAGCAAGCTGCCAGGTCCAGAATTACAACTATGGTTGGCCATTGGGAGTCTAGCACCTTAACCACCATGGCACCTGCTGACCCTGCCACCCACTATAAATCAAGCAAAATGAGCTGCTCAATATACTGGGAAAGAAACGTGGCTTTCTAGTAAAACAGGCTTCATTTAACACATAATTTTTGTTTAAAAAATGATCATCCATAATATTTGGTCCTTTAGGATACCTGGATGTTTTCACATTGTTCTATATTCTAAAATACTAAACCTTTTATTTGATTTTGCTACTACTTTATTAATTTGTGAATTGGAGAACCAAGGCAAAGATAGGTAGCAGTTTGCCACCTTCCCCAAGATATATCTAGGAATTTGTTAAAAGTTATTGTCTTTAAATACTTGAATCAATCATCAGGACAAAGGTGTGTATATCTAATGCACAGTTTTGCAAATTATGATCTAAAGACTCTTGGGGACCCCCAAACTCTTTCCTGGGGTTCATAAGGTCAAACTATTATCGTGATAATAATGAGATGTTAATTATTTTATTCATGCTCATTTTTAAACAAGTGCACAGTGATGTTTTCCAGAGGCTACACAATATGTGATGATACCACAGTAGATTACATACAGAAACAGGTATGAAGATCTGGTTCTGTGTTACAAAACCAAACATTAAAAAATTGTGCAGAAAAGTTCATTATCGCCATCTTATTCATTAATTTTTGAGAAAATTTCAAAAACAGTATGCTAGTATAGAATAGATTTATTTTTAAAAGGAATTAATAAATATTTTAAATGTTTTGGTTTATTTATTCCATGAGAGAAAGAAAGAGAGAGACAAGTACCTCCTACCATCACCATTAATTGGTCTTCATGCCCAAACCCAACCTGAGCCTCCGCAGCCAAGATCACGAGCACAGGTGTATGCCTAGAGAGTTTAGAGACCTAGAACTCAAACTGGGCCCTCCTCATGTGACTTCAGCATCACAGAACATTCCATTACAGCTGCACCGCTATGGCTGTCCCGCTCTCAGTTTTAATTCCCAATATGGGAAATACCAGTAGCATGGTTCTTATAAACAAAGATTGCTAAGAAAACTTTCTACTGGGACCAGCAGTTAGCGTAAAGGCTATGTCACTGGACTCTCATGTAGTTGACTGTGGTTCAAATCCTGGACCCGGTGGCTTAAACTCAGACCAGGTGCGTGTGTGTGTGTGTGTGTGTGTGTGTGCCCAAGAGGAGAATAGAGGAGAAGGGATTGCAATGTGGCCATCCCCCTGGGGAGTGATTTCTCACTTTCTATCTCTCTGTCTTTCTCTGTCTTTCTGGTGGGCAAACGCACCCTATAGAAAAAATTCTCCAAAAAAAGAGAAAAAGAAGACGACTTTCTACTTTTTACCTTTCTATTCCAAGAATTGTGTAATTAAATTTTTAAAATTATTTTTTCAAAGAATTATTTCATTTAACTTTATTTATTTATTTATTTATTTATTTATTTTAATTTGACCAGAGAGGGACAGAGAGAGAGAAAGCGAGAAAGCAAGCTGCCAAGTCCGGGACTAGAACTGCAGTCAGCCATATAGGAGTCCAGCGCCCCTAAGTACCATGCCACCTGCTGGCCCCACATACTTGAATTTTTGTCTAGCATTTTTACCAATTTAATGACCTCAATTCTGTTTTTAGTTCATAAATTTTATGTTCCCTCTCAACCCTCAGATCACTGCCAGATCTGAATTTAACAGAGTCCTGAATACCTAAATTAACTTGGCAACTTGAGAGGCAAAATTACAGGAAGTGGTAGGAAGAGGTAAGAGTAGGAACAGTAAGCTTTAAGGAACTGAGATCTTATAGATAATATATCTCCTATAACATCATATTCATAATAACCAAGGCCCCAGAACTGATGAGACCTAGAACCTTGTCATTTACAAGTGGTTTATAAAATGTCTCACATTTTATTAAGTGCTTTATATCTCTTATTTATTTTTTTTGGAGAGGTTTTTCGCTATAGGGCGCGTGCGCTCGCCAGACAGACAGAGAGAGACATAGAGACAGAAAGCGAGAAATCACCCCCCAGGGGGGATGGTCACGCCGCAATCCCTTCTCCTCCATTCTCCTCTCGGGATCTTGGGCACGCACGCACACGCGCCCGGCGTGAGTTTTAAGCCACCGGGTCCAGGACGCGAACCGCGGTCGACTACGTGGGAGTCCAGCGACATAGCCATTACGCTAACTGCTGGTTCCCTATATCTCTTATTTTTAATCCTCACATCTTCTTTGAAGGTATGTGTAACCCATTAGAGGGATGAGAAAAGAAGCTATGGAGAAGTGACATGATTTGTTTAAGACAACACAGTCAATGATAGAGTTAGAATTCCCACCCTGGCCTGATTAAGTTCTTTGCCACGTGAACAGGAGGTGCCTTTGATTCCAATTCCTTTTATGACTTTTTTCCTTCTTTAGATTTTATACTGGGATAGTCTGAACTATAATATATGAATTTTTTTATCATGCACACTGGAGGGAGAGAGAGAGAGATAGAGATAGAGAGAGAGAAAGTACCACCCGATGGGACCTGATCAAGCTGGGATCTTCTTTCCTCCAATTCTCCATCCCATCAGGATCCTGTGCATGCATGCAAATGCGTGGCCAGGACTTTAACCCTGGTAAGAATGTGGGACTCAGCTTCCTTTGTGTGGTGCTTAAGCACTGCACCATGGGGCTGGCCCCACCATAATGCATGTTTACTACTTACTTTTTTGTGGAATACAGGTATAAATTTGACCCAACCCAAAAGCTGGGTACTGTGGCTGAGCTGCTTTAGAATCTTCCCTCTTTTCTTTTCTGTCATTCCATCTTCCTGATCAGAATCAAAATTTCTAACTGTATCCAACACTCATAAATATATGCCTATATTGTAATCAAACATTTTTAAATATGGAGAGTTGCTGACCTTTCAAGGGCTGTGAAAATTAATGAGTAAATATAGGCCTGTTTCTTCTAGAGCATAAATTGGAATTAGTCTAACAGGATCTGAAAAATAAATTGCCATTAGGGACTAAAGAATTATTGTAAATAAGGATCAAACCACAAGTAGGAAGTTTTTAAAGAATTATTTTATTTAACTTTATTTATTATTATCATTACTATTTTCCAATTTGATCAGAGAGAGACAGAGAGAGAGGGGAAGTGAGAAAGCAAGCCACCGGGTCCGAGACTTGAACTGTGGTCGGCCATGTGGGAGTCGAGCGCCTTTAACCACCATGCCACTTGCCAGCCCAAGATTTCTTTTTTAATGTAACATAAATTACGTATCTTGAAATAAGTCCCCATATCTATGTCTTCTGAAAAGAAATTCTATCTTGCTTCCCTTAGGCTACCTAGACCAATTTCATTGGATCAGTCTTACGTGAATGATCAGCTTAAGTACATGAAAAAGTTCATATCATAAACTTTCATCTCTACTTGCTGTTATAATGCAAAGTCTTAAAAAGTAATAGTTATTCTTTCAGAGAGTACTTTGTGTGACTTTCCCATCTGAGCAATCACAAGGAAGATAGTAAATAATTTGCACAAATCCAAACTGGTACATTTTAACTGTCATCTATTACTCATCTTATTTCTAACAGAAAAAGACTTAGATTTAACCCAATCACATCAACACAAGCTATTTTTTAAATGGAAAGTTTAGAATGACATAGAGCAAAACTGAAAACATGTTAAGAGAATTCCAAATAGCTTGAAAATAGCTCTTAAAAATACTGCTCTGGGGCCAGCAGGTGGCGTAATTAAAGTGTTGCACTCCCACATGACCAACAGCAGTTTGACTCCTGGACCTGGTGGCTAGCTTTTTCACTTTTTCTCTCTCTCTCTGTCTCTCTCTGGTGAATTAAAATATAATAAATTAAATAAATAATTAAAAATATATTTCTCTGATTTAATATTAATGTATATATTTTCTTATGCAGAAATCTCTTTGTAGATAACTTTTATAATTACAAAAAATAAGACAACTTGTCTCTATTTTCTCCTACCCTTTGTATTAATTCACTGAATATATTTTATGGTGTACATCAAATACTACCTTCTGTGTATATTTCTCTTCTTCCTTACTATATAGAATGAAAGCTTGTAAGGGCAGGAAATATGTCATTCATCTTTGTATCCTTCACTAAAAGCAGCACAGTGCTTTATATATTATCTGTGTTGAATAAATATTCACATGAACATATTACTATTCATTAGTTTCTTTTTTTTTTAAGTTTTCTTGTATTTATCACATTCACAGTCATTCACTTCTGCATTCTCATTCCTGTGTGTATTGAGTATTGCCTTTTCAAGGAAGGTTTCTTGACATATGTTAAATTCAAAATTTTGCTCTAATGTTTTAATCTTCTCATGCTGAACACAGTCTTCAAGATGACTAAGGGCTTCTCTATTTTTACAAAACTCTCTGTTTTCTCTGATAGAAGTTTTCTCATACTTAATATCAAGGAGCAATTTCTCACAGTCATGAAACTCATCAGGATATTTCCTAAGTTTTTCTTCCTGGTAATACATCCGGAAATACTGTTCAAACTCACTCCACATGAGTCACACTGACAGGGTATTTTTCTGAAAGGAAAATAATTTATGTCCAAGTTAAATGGTTTTCCTATTACATTACCTTGTTTATTAATGAAGGTTTTTTCATTGATAAATATGATTTCCCACAAATGTTCAGGTTGATTTTCTTGGCTTCTCGTGATTAGCTTTTCAAACTTCTCACCAGGACTCCTCCAAACTGTCAAAGTCATCCAAGACAAGGGAAGTCTGGGAAAGCACCACAGCCAAGAGGAGCCCAGCGTGTTTCAAGCCGCTGGGTCTGGGACTCAAACTATGGTCGACTGCATGGAAGTTCAGTAACGTAAACATTATGCCATCTGCTGGTCCTGTGAAATCTGGAAAGTCTGACTTGGGAATTTTTCCAGTATCCTTGGCTCCCCTCCTTGCTCCAGCCTGAAGACCACTTCCGGTTTGGTAACACAAAACTCCACTGAGACAAGGTGGCTGCAGTTCTTCAGCAACATCTCTATACAGGGACCTCTAACCAGGGTCTAGCTGCTGCCACTCATCCTGGTGAAGCCCAGTCACATCTTTAAATCATACTGATCCCTGGAATTTCTATTTAATCTCGTTCATTTTGTGCTGTTCTTGAATGGTGGTACACAACTCCGAAAAGATAGTTGGGCCACCACTCCCGGAGGAGGTGTAGACTGAGCGGCCTCGGACGGCCTCCCACGGGAGGCCTGATGACTGAAGAGGGAAGGCGGATGCCGGAGAAAACAGCGGCAGCGCAAGGCATGCGTAGAGCCCCCCTGTCGGACCAGTCGGCTACCAGAGTGGAAACTCACTGTTCATTAGTTTCTTTAAGAAGAAAGAAAAAAATAAAAAAACCCAAAATTTAGCCGAGTTTTCATTAGATCTGAATTAATTGTTTATTTGTATTATTTAAATTAAGAGTAACATGAAATTCAAGAATAACTGAAACAATAATTAAAATTGGTCTTATTAGCATTATCTGTCAGCTTTTATTTTTTCCTGGAATAAAGTTCTGTTTTTTGATCAGAGACTCTGGACCACATCTCCTCTGTCATGTCTTTGAAGTCTGCCCAGAATCATGAAGATATAGTGAGTAGGTGATTTGGGATAAACCTAGTACTCTAGTCATTTGGACACATATTTAATGATAAATGTTACAAGTTAGGAGGAGGGGCCAGCAGGTGGCGTGGTGGTTCAGGCACTGGACATTCCCACATGGCTGACCACTGAATCCTGGATCTGGTGGTTTGCTTTCTCACTTTCCCTCTCTCTCTGTGTCTCTCTCTGATTAAAGTAAAATAAATGAATAAATAAGTAAAATAAACCTTTTAAAAGAAGTTAGAAGGAAATAAACTGTGACTATAACAATAGGTCAGAAATAAAATAGTCATGTCAGGAAAGGGATATTTCCTTTAATAAAAATTAACTAGAGTATGCATTCCATAAATTACAATTTTAAAATTTAAAATTTTACTATTTTAATTTTGCAATGAAAAAGAATTGCTAGAAGGCATGTATACTTTCTGGATGGAGATCGAGAGAGAGAAAGTGAGAAAGTGACTATCTCCAATGGGAGGTCATCATGCCGCAATCCCTTCTCTTTTAGTTTTTCTTTCAGGACTTTAGGCATTACATGCACATAGGCTTGTGTGCTTTTGAAGCCACTGGTCTGGGATTCAAACTTCACAGTTAACCATGTAGGATCCAGCTACCTTAACCTACACTACTTGCTGGCCTGAATATTAATTATTTTTTAATGGGAAAATTTCCCAGATCTAATTTGCTTTATGGTATATGTTGGAGATTGTTAAGCCATTAGAGTAAGGTCTACTCACAATATAATCAACTTGAGAATAGCCACTAGATTTTATTCTTGGGAAATGTGACCCATTATAAAAGTACTTGTATTAATACCATGAAGAATGATATAATGACAGGGACAATGAGAAAGTGGTTTGCCTTGGGACTGGCAAATGGTATAATAGTTACGTCGTTGAACTCCCATGTAGTTGACTGTGGTTTGAGTCCCAGACCCAGTGACTTAAAACTTATGCCAGATACATGTGTGTGGGTGCCCGAAATCCTGAGAGGAGAATGAGGAGAAGGGACTGTGGCGTGATCATCCCCTTGAGGGGGTGGGAGTGATTTCTCACTTTCTGTCTCTCTGTCTCTGTCTCTCTGGTGAGCACATGCACCCTATAGCAAAAATCTCTCTCTCTCTCTCTCAAAAAAAAAGTGATTTACCTCATAAAATACTGTTCATAGAGAAAGGAAAATTGAAGACTATGGTCTTGTCCATTGTTTTTCAGAAGAAAATCAGGTTAGATGAGCAGTGCTGGCAGCAGGCTGACCCTCGTCATTAGCAAGAATGTCAGGAGAATGGCACAAGTCCTGAGACCTCTTGAATATGCTAGGCATGCCAATGATCTGGGGTGGTTGAAGGTTGGTCATGGATTGTGTTATTGAGGTTCTGTTAGAGATGCTCTCTCTCATGCTCATGAAAAAAATAAACTAAAAAAATGTATATTACAAGCATATAACAAATGGTAACATAATAAAAAACAAACTTGTTCTTTACACAGAAATATTTTTATATTTTATATGAACAGAATGGATTTTATCGTGCTGTTTTGAATTTGTGAAAATAGTCTTCTTTTAGATGCCAGTGGGTGTCTGCCAGAGAGAGAGAGAAGCTGAGAATGCACTCTCTCCCTTCCCCATGCCAGAGGATGGCCATGCTATAATTCCTTTTCCTCCGTTTTCCTCTTGGGATTTCTAGCATGCACACACATGCACCCAGAGTGCTTCTCAAGTCACTGGGTCTGGGACTTAAACCATGCATTTGGCCATGTGGGATCTAGCTGCTTCAAACTTCATGCCACTGGCTGGGCTGGTGGAAATATTCTTTAGCGCCTATAACTGTCATTTAAACTTCTAACTAATTTCCTGTACTCTATTTTCTTTTGAAGTAGAATTAATCAAACTCACATAGCAGTGATTTTATAATAGAAAATAATACATCTGCATTCTTGATTTTCTATTAGTTTCTTATAAAATATATCATTTGTGCCAAAATCACCAGTAGTTTAGTATGCCTTTGGTGAACTAATAAATTCAAAGTTCAGAAACCAAAAGTAAGAAAAATTTGGTTCTGAAATTTGGTATATTTGTCAAAATGTGACAGCTTGAGAAACTGAAATAGCCAGCTAGTCATACACATTTCTTAACTGGAAAAAGAAAGAGTGAATTGCCCCCTGATGTGGATAGTTAGCAGTGCAGTGCTTTGTCTGGAATCATTGGTTGTCCTACTGAATGCAATTCCTGTCCTGGTTTTCTTTCTGGAGTTTCAGGATGAGGGCTGGACATGAATATTACAGGTAGCCCTTTACCCCTCAGGTTATGGGCAAAAGAGATTTGAGTCAAACTCGGATCAAGATCGCAACCTTACTACTGATAAAGGGCTATGTCAGAGATAGACATGCCATTTTTAAACTTCAGAATAATAAATCTATTACTGCTTGATCTTCCTGTATGTTGGCAAGTGTTGCCGTGTGTCTGTTGACATTCCTTGGTAGATAGAGGTCTCAGAAGTAATTACACTCTGTTCTCATGTCCTCCCATAAGAGTATATTTAGAGATGAAATCAGCTTGAAATGAACACTAAAAGACAGCCTTAAAGAGAGAATGAAGTCATAGCCAGGCAGTTCTATCCTTTTGCCTTAGTGATGGGGTATGTTATGTGCTCACTGTATACAAATGTCTCTAAGCTTTAAAAAGAAACATTTTTCCTTAAGAATAGGCAATAGAAAAGAGGACTAGGAAAAGAAAAAAAATCATTCATATTCACTGCACTAATACAATTACTATTAACACTTTTTTGTCCAACATTCAGTTTTTTTAAAAAAATTTTTTAGAGATTTTAGCTATAGGGCGTGTGTGCTCGCTGGAGAGACAGAGAGAGAGAGAGAGAGAGAGAGAGAGAGAGAGAGAGAGAGAATCACCCCCCAGCGGGGATGGCCATGCCACAATCCCTTCTTCATTCTCCTCCCAGGATCTTGGGCATGCACTCACAAGTTCTTGGAGTGATTTTGAAGCCCGTGGGTCTGGGACTTGAACCGTGGTTGACCATGCAGGAGTCCACCGCCGTAACTGCTATGCCATCTGCAAACTGCTATGCCATCTGCTGGTCCCCAGCATTCAGTTTTTACAAATATCAGAAAGTATTTTTATTCTGCTCTTTCTATTGGATCATCAGGAAAATCATGATACGTTTACACAGAAAAATGAAAACACATAATGACTTTCTGGATGACCTAATATTTAAAATAATAAAAATAGTTTCCATGATATAACAATCTGTACAGGTTTCTTAAATAATGCTATGCTGTCTATATATAATATTTCACAGATGGAAGCAGCATAATTTATTTATGCCACACCCTATTGTCACCCTACAGTTATTTCCAGTTTTTAAAGTTGTTCCCAGATTGGGACAAGGAAGATGGCGTAATGGTTATGTCACTGGACTCTCATGTAGTTGACTGCAGATTGAGTCCCAGACCCAGTGGCTTAAAACTCACGCCGGGCGCTTGTGTGTGCATGGCCAAGATCCTGCAAGGAGAATGGAGAAGGGATTGTGGTGTGGCCATCCCCTGGGAAGTGATTTCTCACTTTCTGTCTCTCTGTCTCTGCAACGAGAGCACATACCCTATAGCAAAAATCTCTGATAAAAAAAAAATAAAAGTTGTTTCTAGATCTTCTTCTGCTACTATAAATACTTGCTGGTGTATATTATTATATCAGCCTTTGCTGTTTCAGATTTCTTAAGATGGATTCCCAAGAATCAATATTTAGGCTCCAAGGGCCTAATGCCTATTCTTTCAGGGCTTTTTTTAGTAGGCAGAAAAGAACCATTTTCTCCTAATAAAAACCTAATCAGCCTTCTAAAATCTGGTGTTTGAAAGTTGATCTGAGGGCCTGTATTTTAGAAATGGCAACTAGGTATATCAGACCGGTATCTAGGAGTGACATTCTGTTCCTGGTATTTATCGTCTCAGTAGTATCATTACTGGGAGAAAATGCTCACCATCAATGCTGCTCTTCTGATGTCTGAGAGAAGTTTCACAGAAAAGGGATATATATTTTCTTTTCTTTATTTTTATTTTTAAAATTTATTTATTGCCACAGGGCATCTGTACTCTCTGGAGAAAGACAGTGAGAAGGAAAGTGGGAAATCACCCTCCAGGATAGATGGCCATACTGCCAGCCCTTCTCCTCCATTCTCCATCTAGGATTTGGAACATTCAAGCTCATGCACCCAGCATGATTTTTAAAGCTGGGACTCAAACTGTGGTTGACCATGTGGCTTAACCTCTGTGCCACCCGCTGGCCCCAAGGGATACATATTTTTAATCTGATGAATTTCTTAAAGAGAGTGAAGGGAGATAATGTTTGTTGAGCATCTGTTTGCTCCAAACACAGTCATGGTTATTTTACATTTACCACTGTTGGAGCTCTGTAATGGGGCTTGTTGCCTGCATCATGCCACTCACTCATCTCCCCCACCCCTGAGTCTGGTTAATAGAGTGCAATAGCAGAGACCTGAGTCAGGGCTTGAGATCTCTACTACTTTACTACTAGCAATGGATTGAGGTGTGCAAAGTGCCTCCTAATTCCCTCCAAGCCTGAACTTGGGAATCCATCTGTTTGTGATTTACCTACCTGCTTACAGGTAAGAAGCTGGAATTGGGAAAGCAGACCCATTCTTGGTTTACTTATCACACAAAGTAAAAACGTAAGTGCCACTGTGTAAGTGAGCAAGAAGGCCCCAGAGGACAAGAGAGAGAGTTTCTCATTCACTTGGCAGCGTCATGTGTGGCCTTTGGCCAGCATAGTCTGAAGGAGAACTATCTTCCTGTAAACCCACCAGTTAGCCACTCTTCCTGCCCTTGGCGTGGGGGGGCCCCTGGGGCAGGAAAGGAATGCCTTTAAGGAAACGAGGTAGGGAACTAGGATTGATATCCCTTGTTCCCCTAGATGATCACAGTAGTCCTCAAAGGAATACTATGAACGTTAGAATCATATTTGTAGGTAAGGACCCTAAAGTTCAGATGTGTTAAGGAGCTTCCTAAGATTTCACAGATAAGCGACTAGTGGCTATGCCAATGTTCAGACCCAGGTGTGTCCAGACACTAAGGCCCATGTGCTTTTTCCATTGTGCTGATGAGCACTACCGCCTTCATGAGCCCTAGTGCCTCCCAGTACATTCCTGCTGAAATACTGGCCTCCTGAAGACATAAAATATACACATTAAAAATTTTTTAAGTTTTTAAAAATTTTATTTTATTTATTTTATTTTATTTTATTTTATTTTATTTTATTTTATTTTATTTTATGTTTTTTTGAGAGGTTTTTGCTATAGGGTGCGTGTGCTCGCCAGACAGAGAGAGAGAGACAGAGAGACAGAAAGTGAGAAATCAGCCCCCCCAGGGGTACAATCCCTTCTCCTCCATTCTCCTCTCGGGATCTTGGGCACGCAAGCACACGCGCCCGGGGTGAGTTTTAAGCCACCGGGTCCGGGACGCGAACCGCGGTCGACTATGTGGGAGTCCAGCGACATAGCCATTACGCTAACTGATGGTCCCCAAGTTTTTAAAAATTTTATACATTTAATCACTGTGTATCATTACAGCATTCATTACCAAATGAATTTTTCCATTACTAATACACTGTATGTCAGTCCAAAGACATTACCATAAATACTATAATCAATAGATTTCTTTTCATTTTTGGTCCCTTAAATATTTTGCTTCTTTCTTCTTACCCTTGATTCCCTCCCTTCTCCATTTCTCATTTTCCTCCCCACTGTCTCCAGTATCATCACTGCTCTCTCTGCTTTTATACCTTCCAATCATTTAGTTTCTGCTGTAGCTTTCTGACATTTGGTACATGTCGAATGGAGACATACAATGCCTCTCTTGCATTGTCTGGCTTGCTTCACTTAGCAATACATCTTTCATATTTGTCCACTTTATATCAGATGCCAGAGTCTGATTCTGATTTTTTCAATTTTATGGCTCAGTAGTATTCTGTAGCATATATGCTCCACACTTTTTCAATTCATTCATCTGTTGTAATTTTTATTTATTATTATTATTATTATTATTATTTTTATTATTAATTTGCTATAAGGCATATGTGTTCACTAGAGGGAGAGAAAGAGAGAGAAAGAGAGAGAGAGAGAGAGAGAGAGAGAGAGAGGGAGAGAAGGAGAGGGAGAGAGAGAAAGAAAGTGAGAAGCAAACCACCAGGTCTGGGATTCAAATTGTGATCAATGATGTTGGAGTCTAGCACCTTGACCACCATGCCACCTGCTGGCCCTCAGACATAATAGCTTAAGAGACAGGGATAATTCCCATAGTGGGAATTTTAGGCCTCTTGATAGATCAGAGGGTTGAGATTTGGGGCAATTTGGCCCTTTGACATTTCTCAAATGATGAATTTATCTATACCATTATGACAGTTATAGGATTCAGCTTAAGCTCACAACAGAAAAAAAATTAGAGAATAAACAATAATTAGAATCTAGAAATACATTTTTTAGAAAAATGAAAAGTTTACTATTTCTCCCATGAATGAGAGAGAGTGAAAGAGAAAGAGTGTGAAAAAGAGACAGCACTCCCAACAGGGTCTTGGTGCCAGTTTGCCTCTCCTAGAATGTCATTTATGTGGGATTGAATAATATGTAGCCTTTTCAGACTGACCTTCTTTCACGTAGTAATATGTATTTGTGTTTCTTTCATGACTTTTCATGGCTTGATAGTTCATTTATTTTTGTTTCTTTCTTTGTTTTTTCTTTTTTCCTAGCCTCAACCAGCCCCAAGCATCATGGGCATGCCCAGCATAGTCAGGGAGGTCTCCAAATATGGCCCCAGAACCTCCCCCTGTAGGTCAATCTCACAGTGTCACCATTTACCACTGTGCCAACCTTCTGGCCTGGAGAAATACTTTCATAGTGAAATAAATGTTTTGTTACATATTATATTTCTATAATTTAAACTGAAAACATAACTTTGTAACATGATAATCTGTAAGAAATTATACGCTTCATGTATTTTTTTTAAAAAAGAACTTCTAAAAAATGACTATTTTAGGGGCCAGCAAATGATAGCAGTTACATCACTGGACTCCCTCCTGGCCAAACAGGGTTCAAGAACCAGACCTGGTGGCTTAAAAATCACACTGGGCCTGTGTATGCATGCCTAAAATCCAAAGAGGAGAATGGAGAAGAAGGGATTGTGGTGTGGCCATCCCCCCAGGAGGGGTGATTTCTCACTTTCCCTCTTATTCCCTCCCCTTCACCACTACCAGCACATGGACCCTAAGGTAAAAACCTTTAAAAAAAGACTTTTTTTTGGTTGTTGCTAGATAATGCCAGAGAAAGACTGAGATATGGAGATGGAAAGGGAGAGAGGGAGAGGAGAAAGTGGCCTGCATGGGGAATGGTTACTCTATAACCCCTTCTATTTTTTTATCTACATTTTGGATAATATCTCTCCCTCCTTTCAGGGTTTTTGGCATGACGCACACATGCCCGGCGTGTTCCTCAAACTCACAGGTCTGGAACTCAAATTTTGCACCCGGTCATGTGGAATCTGGCTGCTTGAACCACCAGGCCATGAAGCTTGCCCATAGACTTAATTTTTTTTTTTTTGGAGAGGTTTTCGCTATAGGGCGTGTGTTCTCACCAGACAGACAGAGAGAGACATAGAGACAGAAAGCGAGAAATCACCCCCCAGGGGGGATGGTCACGCCACAATCCCTTTTCCTCCATTCTCCTCTCGGGATCTTGGGCACGCACGCACACGCGCCCGGCGTGAGTTTTAAGCCACCGGGTCCGGGACGCGAACTGCGGTCGACTATGTGGGAGTCCAGCGACATAGCCATTACGCTAACTGCTGGTTCCCCATAGACTTAATTTTTTAGAGGAGTTTTAGGTTCACAGCAAAATCGAGTGGACGGTACAGTGATTTTCCACCTACCCTACTTCCACATATATGCTGCTTCCCCCATTATCAACATCCCCAGAGTGACACATTTGTTATGACTGACTAATCTATATACATTTGCACATCAACACCCAAGTTTTACAGTTCATGCTGGGTTCATGCTGGGTTCACTCTGGGCATCATACATTCTATGGGTTTGAACAACTGTGCTCTCTGCCTGTTCATCCCTTGCTACTCATCTTTCCATTCCCCTAACCTCTGGAAACCACTGATCTTTTTTTTGTTTGTTTGTTTGTTTTTGTTTTTTTGAAGAGGTTTTTGCTATAGGGCTCATGCGCTCACCAGACAAACAGAGAGATAGAGAGACAGAAAGTGAGAAATCACCCCCCAGGGGGGATGGCCATGCCACAATCCCTTCTCCTCCATTCTCCTCTTGGGATCTTGAACATGCACACACATGTGCCTGGCGTGAGTTTAAGCCACCGGATCTGGGACTCGAACCACGGTCGACTACATGGTAGTCCAGTGACATAGCCATTATGCTAACTGCTGGTCCCGGAAACCACTGATCTTTTTTACTGTCTGCATTAGTTTTGCCTATCCCAGAATGTCACATATGTGGAGTCATATAGTATGTTGTCATCTTCTCAGACTGACTTCTTTGGTTTAGTAATATGCATTTATGTTTCTTTCATGACTTTTCATGCTTGATCATTTCTTTTTCTCCTTTTCTTTTTTTTTTTTTTTAGAGAGGTTTTTGCTATAGGGTGTGTGCACTTTCCAGAGAGACAGAGACAGAGAGACAGAAAGCGAGAAAGTACCCCCCAGGGGGGATGGACATGCTGCAATCCCTTCTCCTCCATTCTCCTCTCGGGATCTTAGGCACGCATGTACAAGCACCTGGCGTGAGTTTAAGCCTCCAGGTCCAGAACTTGAACCATGGTCGGCTACATGGGAGTCCAGCGACATAGCCATTACGCTAACTGCTGGTCCCTCTTTTTCTCCTTTTTTTAAAAAAAAATTTTCCATAGGGTGTGTGTGCTCACCAGAGAGAGACAGAGACAGAGAGAGAGAAAGTGAGAAATTCACCCTCCTCCCAGGGGATGGCCACACCACAGTCCCTTCTCCTCATGGGATTTTGGGCATGTATGCACAGATGCCTGGTGTAATTTTAAAGCTGCTAGGTCTGGGACACAAACCATGATTGGCTGCCAGGGAATCCGTCTCCTTAACCACCATGCCAGCTTCTAGTGCTCGTTTCTTTCTAGTTGCTGAATAATGTTCTGTTGTCTGGATGTACCAGAATTTATTTATTCACCTACTGAGGATATCTTGGTTACTTCTGTAAATTAACATCCATGTGCAGGCTTTTGTGTGGACATAAGGTTTCAGCTTTATTGGATAAATACAAAGTCGTGCAATTGCTGGTTTATGTAGCAAGTGTTTAGTCTTGTAAGAAATTGTCAAACTCTTCCAAAGTAGCTGAACCACTTTTCACTCCCACCAGCAATAAATGAGAGTTCCTATCCCTTCACATCCTTGCTAGAATTGGGTTGTGCAACTTTTCTAGATTTGGGCCATTCTAATAAGTGTGTAGTAGTATCTTGGTTTAATTTGGATCTCCCTGAAGACTTATGATATGGAGCATCTTTTCATATGCTTATTTGCTATCTGTATATCCTTGGTGAATTGTCTGTGAAGCCCATTTGTAAATTGAGTTAATTTTTTCTTTGCTGAGCTTTAAGAATTTTTTTTTTTTTTTAATTTTGGGTAGCAGTCCTTTATCAATGTCTTTTGCAAATAATTTCTCTTAAGCAAGGTTGTACTTTCTTTCAAACAAGGGATCTAAAGAGGACCATCACTTAAACCCTGAACTCGATATCCTTCTCTTAATATCAATTATTATTTTAGCAGATTAAAATCATGTGACTATCTTAATAGATACTTTTCTGTTTGGGGGTATTGCTACACATATTTGGTAGATGTTTTTTAGTTAAATTCTCCCCCCAGTTTGCAGGTAACTTCTGGAGTGATCAGCATATTTGAGAGTTCATAAATTTGCCTATTGAAAAGTAAGGGAAGGAAGAGTATAGAACATCTTTTTCAGTTCCTCTAGAAGAGCAGGTTGCTAAGGCCAGTCGCATCAAGTTCAAATCAAGCTCATTATGTGGTACAGAATCATTGCATGATATATGATGATTGAGACTCCTCTAATGACTAATGGAACAGATTTTGTGGCTTATTAAAATGCAAATCATCTTAGCAGGGATAATATATTCAGTTTCATTTGCCAATTAGCAGAGGAGACCTTGTTAGGAAAGTGAAAATAAGAGAAAATATATTGGATACTTAAGCTGGAGAAAGGTGCATCATTAAAGAGGCAAAAATACTTTAGGAGATCAATTTTGCTGACCTAATGCTAGCTTATGATGCCCTGAATGTCTGTACTCTAATCAAAGAGGCCAACAGGAAAGGGAAGGGCAGATTCAGAGAAAGGGCAGACAGGAGAGGAGATTAGCATTTTAAGAGGTGCCTACTTAGGTCCTAGCTTTTGACAGGCATTTTAATAACAGCAGATTGTCTACAATTTACGGATTAGAAGATTGAGTTTTAAGCAAGTTAAATAACTTGCACAAAGCACCCAGTTATTACAATGCTATGCCACATTTTAATTCCAAGTTTGTATGACTCCAAAGTCAATGCTGTTTCCATTGAAATAATTAAAGGGAGGACAGTCAACCACATTTTTTTTCAACAATGACAATATGAGATGAGTATTACATAAGCATACTACACATAGTACACAGATATTTCATTAACTGATTTACTATAAACTTTACTGAGATTTGGAAGTAGAAAGTGTCCTTTCTGTCAAAAACAAAGAAGAAAAGTAATCAGTGGGGATTATTTGACTATGGTATATGTGAGGAGGCTACATAAAGTTCAGGAAAATGCATAGTACGAAGAAACTGTGGATGAATTTACAGTTTTTTTGTACCAAAATAAAATCACATTTAACTTTTTTTAATGACAGAGGATGTGTGTGTGACACAGATGTAGTCTCTCTAATATGTCATTTATGAAAATCATGATTTTAACCTTTGTCTAGTCAATTAAAAATTATATACTCTGCACCTTTAAAAAACTATGAAAGTCTCTTCTGCAGAGTCTGTTTTTGAAATGATTACTTACATAGGGGTTGTAGACTGGGTTTGTAATCCCTTTCAAAAAAGGTAAAAAATAAACTAGTGAATTTTTCTTAGAATTGTTTTACCTTAAATATCTATGTAGCAGGGTCAGCAAGTAGTGTAGTGGCTAAGCCACTAGATTCCCATATGGCCAACAACAGTTTGAGTCCCAGACCCAGCAGTTTGAAAATTATGCTGAGCATGTGTGTGTGCATGTCCAAAATCTGACAAGAGAATGGAGGAGAAGGGATTGTGGCATGGCCTTCCTTCCTGGGGGTGTGATTTATCACTTTTCCTCTCTCCGTCTCTGCTGAGTGAATGCACCCTATGGCCAAAACCTAAATCAAACCAAACCAAGAAGCTATATGTACTTAACTTTTCTCAGACATTTAATTAGCAGGCTGTCTTGGTTAGAACATATAATATATGTGAGCCAACTGATGGTGTGGTGATTAAGGTGGCTGAATCCCATATGGCTGACTACTCAGTTCGAGTCCTGGACCTGGCAGCTTGAAAAACACACCAGGCTCATGTGGATGCATACACAAAGTCCTGAAAGTAGGAATGGAAAAGAAGGGATTTTGGTGTAGTCATCTCCCATAGGGAAATGCTTCCTCACCTCCAACACTCTTTGATGAACACATATACCTTCTGTCAATTTAAAAAAGTATATAATATACGGCATGTATAATATGTTATATATATATGTATATACACACACAAATATATTCAAACACATTTTCTTAGTCTTTCTGGAAGTTCTTTTTGGGAATAAAGTTTTGAAAATAGTTTTGGTGTATCATTTATGTGTAATTATTTTAGACATTCCATGTGATCTTTTTTTTTTTTTTTTTTTTTTTTTGGAGAGGTTTTCGCTATAGGGCCCGTGCACTCGCCAGACAGACAGAGACATAGAGACAGAAAGCGAGAAATCACCCCCCAGGGGGGATGGTCACACCGCAATCCCTTCTCCTCCATTCTCCTCTCGGGATCTTGGGCACACACGCACACGCACCCGGTGTGAGTTTTAAGCCACCGGGTCCGGAATGCGAACCACAGTCGACTACATGGGAGTCCAGCGACATAGCCATTACGCTAACTGCTGGTTCCCTCCATGTGATCTTTTATTGCATTATTTTACATCCCCCAAAACAATTTGTTTCCTGAAATTCTTAAGAACAGATGAGATTGTCATACTTCTTGATTGTCAGGTCTTTACATGAAAATTAGTTAAATCATAGCCAGTTAAATTTTGCAAATATTTATCTCTGTTTGTTATTTTTCATTGATGTTCCAATTTTTGGTCACAGTTTAAAAATTTAATATAGTCAAACTTGTCAATCTTTTAAAAAATTATTTCTGAATTTTGAGTCAGGAAAATTTTCCCCTTTCCCACATTTTCCTTAAATTCTAGTCTTTTGTCTCCCTCTAGTTTGTCTTCTTCATGTTTTTAACATTAGATGCTTGGTATGTTTGAAATTTACCCCTGCAGACCCAGTTTTATCTTTTTTCATATTTAGGAAGTTCAATCAGTTCAATTTAATATTTGTTATAAAAACACAAGTCATTTCAATGCAATTGATTTCTTGGGGAACAGTTTGAACATGTCACTGATTTTGCATTTACTTACACACATTTAATCTGTGAGAAACACTAGATACATAAAGAAAGCTGTACCCAGTTGAACTGAGCTACACTGTATAGAACTATACAAGGCACGGACCAGTAGATGGCGTAATGGTTACATCTCTGGACTGTCACGTACTCAACTGTGGTTTGAGTCCTGGAGCCGGTGGCTTAAAACTCATGCTGAGCGTGTCTGTGTGTGTGCCCAAAATCCCAAGAGGAGAAGGAATTGCAGCATGGCCATTCCTCTTGCAGGGGTGATTTCTTGCTTTCTGTTTTTGTCTCTCTGGCAAGAGCACGAATCCTATAGCAAAAACCTTTCTTAAAAAAAAAGAAGAAGAAAAGAACTGCACACATACACACCTCAGACGTCTATCAGCTTCCTCAGTTCACCATGTCTTATTTCACAGGTTATGTTTTGCTATACATTTCACACATCAGTAAACTTTTCTATGTTAAAAACAAGAATGCACTGGGACCAGCAGTGGTGTAATGGCTATGTCACTGGACTCCCATGTAGTCAACTGGGGTTCGAGTCCCGGACCTGGTGGCTTAAACTCACGCTGGGTGTGTGTGCTTGCATGCGTGCATGCCCAAGATCCCAAGAGGAGAATGGAGGAGAAGCGATTGCGGCGTGGCCATCCCCCCTAGGGGGTGATTTCTCGCTTTCTGTCTCTCTGTCTTTCTGACGAGCGCAAGCACCCTATAGCAAAAACTTCTCAAAAAACCCCAAGAAAACAAAAAAAACCCAAAAAACAATAAAACCAAGAATGTATATTTAATATGCCAAACATCCCTAAGCATTCTGGTTCAAAGACATCAAGCAGTGAATGAAAGCGGAAAATGAAATACCAGGTAAAACCTTGAAACTGTGAAGATTTTAGGAAAAACGAGAGAGTATGTGAGTTCTCTCAAGCCAAAGGTATAATAGAGACAAAGTGAGTTTTGGACAATCAGAAACTCCATAAAAATAAGAGAAACACTTATGGTTGGAACAAGTTCAAGTGCTGCGAAGTCTCTAAGTTCTAAAAAAAGAATAGAAAGATTGTGGAATATATATAGATTGGAGACCAATTTGTATTAAGAATAATCTTTCTGATATTCAAAGAAAAATAATATATATATATCTATATATATATATATCTATATATATATATAGATATATATGTAAACCTTTGACATTGCCGAATCTTTTTTTTTTTTTTTTGGAGAGGCTTTTGCTATAGGGCGCATGCGCTCACCAGACAGAGAGAGAGACAGAGAGATAGAAAGTGAGAAATCACCCCCCAGGGGGGATGGCCACGCCGCAATCCCTTCTCCTCCATTCTCCTCTCAGGATCTTGGGCACAGATGCACACATGCTCGGCGTGAGTTTAAGTCGCTGGGTCCGGGCCTCGAACCGCAGTTGACTACGTGGGAGTCCAGTGACATAGCCATTATGCTAACTGCTGGTCCCACATTGCCGAATCTTAAGTGGCTTTTTAAAAAAAAAAATTTTTTTTTTATTTAGAAGTACTGGTTTGGTGATTTTAAATATCACTATAGTTTTCAAGATTTTCAGTCATCTGGCTGTTTTGAGTACAGAAACCACAAAAGAATTTCCAGCAGTGAAACAGTATTAGTTGCTGTAGGCTATATATAACAGCAAACTGCTTTTTTAATAGAACAAGTATCTATTTAAAAAAACATGCCTTGTAGGATTCATGCCTTGTAGGATTCACATCTTTATTCTCCTCTCGGGATCTTGGCAGAAAAGTTTAAGAGATGCGAAGATTCAAGGCTATAAAACATCGATAAAACATTGTGATAATCCTCCTTCATAGAAACTCCCAGGCTGCAGTAGCACTTCCTGTTTGCACTTCCACAAGCAAAGTCGGATCTTCTTCAAGGTTAAGTGCCATTTTAAAAAATGACATTTATGGAGACCAGCAGTTGCCATAATGGCTATGTCGCTGGACTCCCATGTAGTCGACTACAGTTCGAATCCTGGACCAAGTGGCTTAAAACTCACGCCGGGCACGTGTGTGTGCGTGCTCAAGATCCTGAGAGGAGAATGGAAGAGAAGGGATTGTGGCATGGCCATCCCCCCTGGGGAGTGATTTGTCGTTTTCTATCTCTCTGTGTTTCTGGCGAGTGCACACGCCCTAGAGCAAAAACCTCTATCCAAAAAAAAAAAAAAAAAAATAAAAAAAGGCACGTATGTATGTATTTGTTAACCATTTAACATGTATAAAGCTGTGTTACATTAAAAAAATTATGTTCCTATCTTTTTTCTTGTAATGGGTTATTTATGAAACTTCTGAGTGTAGAACCCTAATCCTATTTTTCCCCAAAGACCTTGGTTTTTATTGTGAATTTGCTTAATGAGGTGACGTTTAGAAATGCTTTTTTGCTGTGATAGTAGAACAGATTATGCGTATTTCCACTTGATTCAAAATGCTGTGTCTATATTTTGTTTCCATATAGACATTTTCTCTTTATTGACGTTCAACTTTGTTTCATGGTCTGACTACTTATGTGCCAATATTATGTTAAAATTTATTATTTTTTAAATTTCAATTTCTTTTATTCATTCATCACATGTTACTTAACTCGCAAAGTGAATATTTCAACATATGTACATTTCTCACAGGTTCAGTTGACAATACCATAAAGTTATCTTCAATAGATAATAATCCATTTCTTTGTCCCATAAAAGCCTTGCCTCTGTTTTTCTCCTTAATGTCCTTCCTGAGACTCTACTCCTTCATCTGCCCTTTTCCCACACTGTATCTGGTATTCACTCACCACCATTTAGTAAGTTTCTCTAACCTTTAGTCATTCAGTTTCAGACATAGAGTGTGGACACTTGGTGTATATTCAGTGGAGACATACAATATCTCTCCTTCATAGCCTGGCTTGCTTCACTAAGCAGTAAATCTTCCAAATTCATCCACGTGCTGTCAAAAGCCAGGGTCTTGTTGTTTTTTATGGTACTATGTTAGAATTTTTGAAGTTTGATGATATATATATATATTTTCACATTACTGAAATAGATATGATTTATTTATAAATGAAAACAAATGAACAATTTACAGTATCTCAAAGGTTGATAAAAGCAACACAGTACTAAATACACAACTTTTGATTTTTTTCAGATTCAGTTTTTTTTTTTTTTTGGAGAGGTTTTCACTATAGGGCGCATGCGCTCACCAGACAGACAGAGAGCGACATAGAGACAGAAAGCGAGAAATCACCCCCCAGGGGGGATGGCCATGCCGCAATCCCTTCTCCTCCATTCTTCTCTCGGGATCTTGGGCATGCATGCACACGCGCCGGGCGTGAGTTTTAAGCCACTGGGTCCGGGATGCGAACCGCGGTTGACTACGTGGGAGTCCAGCGACATAGCCATTACGCTAACTGCTGGTTCCCCAGATTCAGTTTTTATGGGCTTTTGTTGTTTTATCATTTTCCTACAGGGTGTGTGCACTTGCTGGAGAGACAGAGTGAGCACAGCGAGTACACTCCCCAGGGGGAGGCCACAAGACAATCCCTTCTCCTTCATTCTCCTCGGAGGATTTTGGGAATGCACACCCACACCCACACCCACACACCCACACACACACACACACCCAGTGTATTTCTCAAGGTACCAGGACTAGGGCTCAAACTGTGCAGTCAGTCACATGGGATCCAGACATTTTAACCACCATGCAACGACTTGGCCTGTTTTTTGTGATTTAATTATATAAAGATGAGTCAGTTCTGCAACCTAAAAATATTTACTTATTAAAACTATACCAATACTTTAATCAACTATACAAAAAAGATAATGAGACAAACATGTGCATTTATAGAACTTCATATCAGTCAGGCCAGATCCCTGCAGAGGGAATCCCTGGCATAACCTCATTCATCTGTGAGGACACAGAGCAATCCTTGTTCGGATGGGCACACTCATGTAACTTGTCTGGTGTGATCAGACCTCTCCTTCCTGATGGCTTCCTCCTGCTTAGGAATGTGCACGTCCAATTGTCTGCTTCTTAAAGCAGATGTTTACCTTCCTCATCCACCAGCCACTGGAGGGGAACTGGGGCCACGCAGATGATTGATTCGACCCATTCTTCAGGGAGGGTTTCCGGGTGGCCCTCTTCCGTCATCATATCTGGAATCAGATGAGTTTCCATAGGCTCTTCTCTTTTTCACATCTTGCTGAAGCAGAGTTTTGAAAAACAAAACTACAAACTCAGCTATTCCCCAGAAAAAATCTGTTATCAAAGATAATTTCCATGGGGACTGACTCTGGCTGTCCAATACTTGTCAGTTCGAGATGTAAACCATCACGCCTCCCGTTCCCCGCTTCTGAGCGGCCTGAAGTTAGATGATATTTTAATGCTCTCCCTCCTCCCCCATCCACCTCCCCCTTATCTGTAATTTTTGTATTTAAGGTTTTCCTTTCTTGTTTGTTTATTTATTTATGTCCCAAAACAAAGAGAGAGGGGGACAGAGAGCGCGAGAAAGAGAAAGATAGGCACCCCTCATGGATTCTTTTTTTTTGTTGGAGAGGTTTTTGCTATAGGGTGCATGCACTTGCCAGAAAGACAGAGAGAGACAGAGAGACAGAAAGTGGGGAATCACACCCCCCGCCCCCAGAGGGGATGGCTACGCCACAATCTTTTCTCCTCTCAGGATCTTGGGCATGCGTGCACATGCGTCTGGTGTGAGTTTAAGCCACTGGGTCTAGGACTCTAACCATGGTTGACTACATGGGAGTCCAGCAACATAGCCAGTACTCCATCTGCTGGTCTCCCATCATGGATTCTTTATGCCATAGTTTTCTGCCCAGCCCTGCAGCCAGCCAGGATCACAGCCATGTCTTAGGCCCACTCAGCGCTTCCTGGTAGAGCCAAAATGTCTACCTGGAGCCTTCCCATGTGGCTTCCAGCATTGCATAGCTATTCCCTTATTGCTTGCGCCACTGTGACTGGGTTCTGTTCTATTTTTGCTTACTTATTTTTCCATATCAATTTTAGAATTAATTTTATTAGTCCTAGGAAAAATACATTGATTTAAGTGGAATCACATTAAATTAATAAATTAACATATATACAACTGACATCTTTGTTATATTGAGTCTTCCTCTTTATGAAATATCTCCAGAAAAGAAAAAGCCTTCCATTTACTTAAGTTCATATTTGTTAAAAGAGTATTAACGATCTTTTTTTCTTATAGAGGCATTTACACTTCTTATTAAATCTATTTCTAGTGTTTTATATTTTTTGTTGCTATGGTGAATATTTTAGTTTTCATTATATCATTTCACTGGCGGTTGTTTTGAAAAAGTCTATTGATTCTATATACTAACTTTATATTTTACTACCTTACTGAATTAGCTTACTGTTTATAGTTGTTTTTCCATTGACTTCCTCAACATGTCTAGTATACCTCATATCATATGTTGTTATGTTATTAAGCAAGAGAAAGCGGAGCATTTTCAAATTCATATGCTTTCTTTTCCTTAATGTTATTAAAATGAATACTTGTCATATAAATATTTTTAAAAGGTAGCCTGAAAATAGAAAAAGCTCCTCCACTCATAAGAGTTGCAGAAACATGCAAGATGTATGGGAAAATTATCTTCTCGGACTTTTGATAATAACTCATATATTCTGATGAATTTTTAAAAACTGACATATTCAGATGGAGACATACCAAAACTTGAAATTTCAAGTTTGGACTAATACATTCACAAAATCATCAGTCTGGATTAGTCAGAGACATGGCTAATTACAGCATTGCTTGTCTTTGCTAATATTTGGTAGCAACTGTGTTGTGATGATATTATGAGTTGTTATGACTCTTTTTTGGGGGGGTCCAATTGTCATTCTTTTCACATGGGGGACATTATTCTGCTGTTTTCTAAATGTCAATCCTAGAGTGATGTGAGAAGCAGAATGATAATTCCACAAGTCAGTGGCTATGCCTACAAGAAAACATGGTGGACGATGCCTTAGAATGGAGATTCCAGTGGAATAAACTTGTTGGGCCACAGAGTCCTTTTTAAAAAAATATGAATGAAGATTAAAAAGTAGCTATGAAATTGAGAATCCTTGAGGGAGCACATGATACAAGTTTAGCCTAACTAAAGTAGCAATGTTTAGAGGGATCTTGGCAGACATCACAGAGAAGCGACTTGTCATGAAAACTGCTCCCCTCAACTCCCAAGGTTTCTTGGAGTATTGAGAAGTAAATAAAATATTTTTCACTAATGACTAGTCAGCCGCACTAGTGCAGATCACCCACACTGGTCTTTTTAATGGTTTCCAGCCAATCAATTTGCTCAAAGAAAAGTAAAACAAAACATATTGTTCTTAGTCTCTGTTTTTTTTCTACTATTTCCTCTTTATTTTATAAATTCTGTTTTTGCTATTGTTTGTGGTCAGCTATTTAAGGACTGGTTCTCTTATGAATAACTTTTGCATGAATATTACTGGATGTGTTTGAGTTGGCGACAGTCTGAAATCATTATATCTCTGGCTCTTATGTAAATCTCTTGCACTTATGTAATACTATTTTAAAGTGTATACATACTGTTTTGTTAGATAAAAATAGGTTTATATAAAAGCATTGGTAAATTTATAATAGCTTCGTTGTTTTTACAGAATTATTTTATTTAAATTTATTTATTTTCAATTTGACCAGAGAGGAAAAGAGTGAGAGAGAGAGAGGGAAAGAGAGAAAGCAAGGCAGCAAGTCCCGGACTCGAAATGTGGTCAACCACGTGGGAGTCCAGTGCCTTTGACCACCACACTACCTGCCGGCCCCCATAATACCTTCTTGATGGTATTTTCTCAATCAATAGATAATAATAAGGACAATATCCTTATAATAATCATTAATCAATTAGTCATTAATCACTCTTTTAAAAATACGTACTCTAGGGAACCAGCAGTTAGTGTAATGGCTATGTTGCTGGACTCCCACATAGTCGACCGCGGTTTGCGTCCCGGACCCGGTGGCTTAAACTCACTCCGGGCACGTGTGCGTGCGTGCCCAAGATCCCGAGAGGAGAATGGAGGAGAAGGGATTGCGGTGTGACCATCCCCTCTGGGGGGTGATTTCTCGCTTTCTGTCTCTATGTCTCTCTCTGTCTGTCTGGCGAGCGCACGGGCCCTATGGCAAAAAAAAAAAAAAAAAATCTCCAAAAAAAAAAGAAAAATACGTACTCTATCTTTAACATAGTCTCTGAAGTTAGGGATACTAGAAAAGCATAAAATGCTTAAATAATTGATTTGGTATTATTACCAATTATTTAAACATGATTACCAATTATTTAAAAATGAAAAATGATTAGTTTGGATAATTAATATCAGAAAAAAGTGTATTGTAGATAGTTACAAAAACCAGCACAAAGCTACAGATGATGCTAGTAAGGGAGAATGAGGAAATCTACTTATCTGAAAAACAGGGTTGTGCAGTTTGAGTTCTGGCTATTCAAAAATATGATCCACAGGCTAGTCGCATAGCCACCACCTGGGAATGTATCAGAAATAGAATGACTCTGGGGGGAGCAGCAGTTAGTGTAATGGCTGTGTTGCTGGACTCCCATGTAGTTGACCGTGGTTCGAGTCCTGGATCTGGTGGCTTAAACTCACGCCAGGCGCGTGTGCGTGTGTGCCCAAGATCCCCAGAGGAGAATGGAGGAGACGGAATTGTGGCGTGGCCATCCCCCCGAGGGGTGATTTCTCGCTTTCTGTTTCTCTGTTCTCTCTGTCTTTCTGATAAGCGCAAGCACCCTATAGGAAAAACCTCTAAAAAAAAAAAAAAAAAAGAAAAAGAAATACAGTCTCTGGGAACAAGCAGCTAGTGTAGTCGTTAAAGCACTGGACTCCCACATGGCCGATCATGGTTTGAGTCTCAGACCTGGCGGCTTGCTTATTTGCCTTCTCTTTTTCTCTCTCTCTTGTGGAATTTAAATAAATAAATAAAATTGATAAATAATTCTAAAAAAAAAAAAGAAATAAAGATTCTGAGGTTCTATCTCAGGCCAAGATTACTCAGATGATTTGTAGACACATTAAACATTGAGCACCATTGCTAGGTTATTGATTTCCAAATGCTGGTTACCAAACCATTCTTGTAAATAAGAATGCCTGGGAACTCCTTAAAGTAGAAATTCTCAGCACCATTTACCAGAGATTGTGATTTGGTAGGAACATTAACCAGCTCCCCGAGGTGGTTGTAATCCACCATTGCCCGAGGCCTGGGACAATCTCTCCTGACTTTGATTTGATCTAGTTCTAGATCAATGATTCTCAACCTTGGCTACACATTGGAGAGCTTTTAAAATATATGGTTATCTGGGCCCTGCTCTGAGAGATTCTGATTGACCTGACTTGCTGTAGAACTCAGGAATCTAATATATATATATAGATACGTATATATACAGATATCTATATATCTATATATAGATATCTATATACGGATATATATCTATATCTATTTATCTATCTAATTATATATATATATATATATATATATATATATATATATATATATATTAAAAACACCCCAAAGACAAAAAACTTTTGCCACAGGAATTGTGGGCTCACCAGAGAAAGACAGAAAGAGAAAGAGGGAAAGTGGGAAAAGATCTCCCTCAACTCACTCATCCCACTTCTTTGACGCCATAAGGCATGGTCAAACTGCAATTCCTTTCTCCTCTATGTCTCTTTCACTTCAGTGTTTTGCACCACTCATGTGTGTCTGCTATGTTTCTCAAGCGGCTGGCTGGGGACTCAAACCACAAAGTCAGCACGTGGGATCCAGCCACCTTAACCATCGCCATGTGGGTTGGCCCTGATTTTCTTTTTTTAACGGATACATCTTTTAGAAAGATTCATTTTATCCTGGTGTAAAAGGTAAATTTAACAAAGAGATAAAGAACGTGGAAACCAGCTGTAACAATGCCATTGAGAGCTGTGAGAATGAAATCTAAACTGCAAGGCATTACAGACAGCATTGATGATGCCTGTGGAGTGGAGGTGTTCAAAATCTTTAACCAAAAAGACAAGAAAGAAAGAACCTGCTTATTAGGAAGGAAAAACAGTCTAACAAAAGTAGTGGTTGTTTTAGAAAAGGATGAAGGTAAAGTCAATGAAAAGATTAAAAATAGGAAACCAAAACAAACTTCTACTTTTTTTTTGGACATTGGAACTATGGAAAAAATGTAATAAATTCTACTTGACTGGTGAGAATAGTTGTCAAAAGGCAGTATGGGTTAAACAAACAAACAACAAGCCCTGAGAACGATTTTAGATTGTCAAAACAGTAATTCCGTCACTCTACTCCACAGAATAGCAACACCAGGGCTCATAGGCCACTGTATTAAAAGTTATGCCTTAAAAACACAATTGGCTGGGGCCAGAAGGTGGTGCAGTGTTTGGGGCACTCAACTCCCCCATGGCTGATTGTGGTTCGAGTCCTGGATCTGGTGGCTCGCTTTCTCACTCCCTGCCCCACTCCCCATCTCTCTCTCGTGAGCACACATGCCCTATGGCAAATTAAAAATGATAGTAATAAAAAAATAAAATTAAATAAAGAGTTTTAAAAAATAATTAAAAAATAAAAACACAGTTGACCAATACCTCTTCTCCCCCCACCTTTTTTTTTTCCCCTAAGAAATTATCTTTCTTTGGGCCTTGTGAATAATAGGTCTGGAGTGGGTTGAGATTCAGTACACTTAATCTTGACTTAGAGGTTTTTTACTCTTGAGTCTAGACTAGCTTCTTTGGGGAAATAGTCAATTATTTGAAATTTAGCCTTTCTGAAAGGCTGTTTATCTATCAAAAGCCTCTCTTCTCCTCCATTTTCAGTGTCTAGGTATATATACAAGGGGAGGAACTTTTCATTTACTCACTGTGGCCTCTCTGTGTTAGGCTGAGTTCTTCCCTTTTCCTGTCTTACATTGCCTTTTCTTTTTCTTTTTTTTTTTTTTTTTTCTTTTTGGAGAGGTTTTTGCTATAGGGCGCGTGCACTCGCCAGACAGAGAGAGACAGAGAGATAGAAAGCGAGAAATCACCCCCCCCCCCCCAGGGGGGATGGCCATGCTGCGATCCCTTCTCCTCCATTCTCCTCTCTGGATCTTGAGCATACACGCACACGCGCCCGGTGTGAGTTTAAGCCACCGGATCCGGGACGTGAACCGTGGTCGACTACGTGGGAGTCCAGTGACATAGCCATTACACTAACTGCTGGTCCCTTACACTGCCTTTTCTGAAGTAAAGTTCATTTCTCTGATCTAGTCCTGCAAAGCCATATTTATAATACCTTGATTTTTTTTTTTTTTTTTTTTTTTTTTTTTTTTTAATTCGAAAGTGAAAGAGGTGAGAGTGAGAAGATAACCTGCATAGGGCATGGTCATGCCAGGATCTCCTTTATCATCTTCCAGGCCGCCAGGATTCTTGGCATGCACTTACACGCCTGACGTGTTTTTAGGTTAACTGGGCAGGGGACTGAACCCTGGCCAGCACGTGGCTTCCAGCTCCATAGAATAACACACTATCAGTCGTGCCACAAAGGTTGGGCCCCACCTTGATTTCTGACTAACGTGGAAGGGCTCTCTGCCTAACATCATGATTCTTCCCATTTGCCACAATCATGCTGCAGCTGCTTCCATCCCCTATCTTGACCTCCAGATTCCTAGCTGCCCCGTGTTCCTCTCTGTCCCGTATCCCTGCAATCGCCATCTCTCTTAGCCCTAGGGAACCGCAAGTCAGCTTTTGTGAATGAGAGTACCCCCTTTTGCTTCTTCTAACTACCTCTTGCTCTATGACCTTGGACTCGTCCTCCACACTGACGGGGAAGAGTGCAGTTGCCCAGATGATTCTGGATTCCTCTTCAACCCACCTGAGAATTTCTTTTCCCTTTGGCTGCAGTCTGGGGTTGAGAAGGGGGTTATATTTCCTTCAACACCCACACCTCCCCTCACCCATATTTTTCTTTAGTGGATTCTAAATTTTACTTTATTTCTGGTGGGTCTTCTTTATATATTATATTTTCTTTATAGTATGATTTCTAACAAAACTTTATTTCCAGATCTGATAATAAAGGCAGGCTTTCTAACAATTCACCATTAATCATGGTCTTTGCTTGTGACTAATGGTTGGGAATCTGACTTCTATCCCAGCACCTAATCTAGTATCAGGAACAAGGCAGGTACATATTAAATAATTACTGATTGAAATTTTTTCATTCTTTCTAGTATATAGACATATGTTAGATAAGAACGTTTCTATTAGGTGTAAAAATTTTGTAAGTTATACACCTAAATGCAAAGTGATTAAAGCTTACAATCTCATTTAACATCTTAAATCATCCGGAGGAAGCATCGACTTGAATAGTTAAGAATCTTTTTATTTTCTCTGATAAATAGCAATGAATTATTCTGCAACAGGAGAATTGATTTATGACAAAACTGCTGTTTTTACACATCTATTAGTGCCAACCCACTAGGCATAAACACTCAAAGGTTAAGCGTATCACTCAAAAGCTATGTTTTTCTAGCCTGCTTTCTTCATAAACTAGTACTAGGCATCAGGAGAGGGAAGCTAGGTTCTGCACTTTTGCTACTGTATTAGTTTTCTACAGCTGTGTGGTAAACTATCACAAAGTGAGCAGCTTTAACCATTGCTAATTGCTTATGTCAGAGTTTCCATGCACTGGGAGTCTGGGTGCAGGTTAGCCAGGTTCTCTGCTCAAGTTCTGCAGAGCTGAAGTCATGGTGCCAGTTGTGCTACACTTCTCACTCCGATTTTGGGTCCTATTCCACACTCATTCAGGTAGTTGGCAGAATTCAACTCCTTGCAGTGAGGTCCTGGTTTTTTTGGCTAGTTGTTGGCCAGGCACCATTAAACCATTAAAGACCACTCCTGTCTGTAGGCAGTTTGCCACATGGCTATTCACTTTCTTTCTCCTAGGTCAACCAGAGAAAATTCTTGTTCTTAAGGGATCACCTGATTTGGTCAGGACTACTCAAGAAAACTTTTCTTTTTATTTACTCAAAGTCTACTGAGTTGGGACTTTGATTACATCTGAAAAATTCCTTTTGAAATATAGTGTAACTTTATCATTAAAGTGATATGCACAGGTCCTGCCCATACACAAAGAAGAAGGACTAGGGACCGGCAGATGCCGTAACGGTTACATCGTCGGACTTCCACGTAGTCGACTGTGGTTTGAGTCACAGACCCGATGGCTAAAACCTCATGCCAGGTGCATGTGTGTGGGTGCCCAAGATTCTAAGAGGAGAATGGAGGAAAGGGGATTGCTGCGTGGCCATCTCCCCAGGCGATAATTTCTCGCTTTCTGTCTCTCTCACTAATCGGTGAGTGCACAGGCCTTATAGCAAAAATCTTTCTCAAAAAAAAAAAAAAAAAAAAAAGGAAGGAGGTTTATGATGTTATATGTATATAAAGTGTCACTTTACTTCATTCATGCTCACAGAGAAATGTTTCTTCTGTTTTTCATAGAATCATCTTATGAAGGTGCCATTGAATCTTTCTTTTTTCCAGGTATTTGCACTAACTTTAAACTTCTACATGCCTTAAATTGATAGTTTGGTTTCATTCTCTTTTAAAAAAATTTTTGCTATAGCGCACATGTGCTTGCCAGAGAGAGAGAGAAAGTGAGAAAGTACCCTCCTTCAGGGAGATGGCCATTCTGCTATCCCTTCTCTATTCTCCTTTCAGGATTTTGGGCATGCACTTGCACACACCCAGAGTGTTTTTTAAGCTGTTGGGTCTGGGACTTGAACAGAGCTATTGGCCATGAGTGATTCAGTTGCCTCAACCACCACACCACTGGCTGGCCTAGTAATACTCTTCAGTAGCCATTTTACAATTCACAAGGCATCATGCTATATCTGTATGTTATCATGCTTAGCAACGTAGGTAAAGAGAGGGAACCCTAGATTAGTGAGTCCCCAAATTATAGAGGTAGAGCTGGTAATTCAACCAGGACTTTGCTGTTGTTGTTGTTACAGAGCATGAGTGTTTGCTAGAGAGAGAGACAGGACAAGTATGCACATGTACCTGCCATGTCTTCCAATCCTGCAGGTCTGGGACTCAAACCATGCAGTTGTCCATGTAGGATCCAGCTGTCTTAACCACTATACCACTGGCTGGCTCAACCCAGGACTTTTGACTTCAAGTATAGCACTCTTTCATATAGCTGCTTCACTACCTTATGCATAGAAAGAGATTCTAAGTATACCTCATATTTGCATAAAATAATAGTGCTTTATAAAATTGAAGGAATGAAGTATCTTTTTTTGTGCAACTCTGAACCTATTTCAAAGGATGAATCCGTCCTTTTCCTGTGGACTTATATGCAGTTATTTTTGAATTAGTTTTATTTTATATCATTTCCTATCATTTATAATTTGGCATATGTTTCTTGTCTGCTTTTGATTCTCCTTGAATTTTTATGAGACTCTTTATCTTTTTGTTTATAAGAGAGAACAAATGAAAAACATGCCAGTTAATGGATTTATTCAACAGTTTCACAGCCCTTCAAACTTACACTATTTCTTAACCACATTTCATTGTCTAGAGATACAAGAATGACAAAAATCTCCAGACTGAAAGTATTGATAAGATTTGGAGATTTATGAGTACATTCTGATATTCGAGTGACTTTTGTTAAATAGATAGAGCTAACAAATGAGAGAAGATGGTATAAATTGATAGCTATCAGGTAACCTTTTTTATTGTCGTTTTTTGCAATAGGGCATGTGTGCTCACTGGAGAGATAAGGAGAGACAGTGAGAGAAAAAGTGAGAAATCACCCTCCCCCCGGAGGGTATGGACATGCCTGAATCCCTTCTCCTCCATTGGATATGCAGGCACATAGACACAAGCACTTGTGATTTTCAAGTTGCCAGGTCTGGGATTTGAGCTGTGTAGTCAGCCATGTGGGAATCCGGTGCCTTAATCGCCATGCCTCTTCTGATCGCAGTATCAGGTAACTTAAAATTAAATAAATGATTGTGGGGATCAACAGATGCATAGTGGTTGCTTCACTGGGCTCCCACATAATCAACCTTGGTTTGAGTCCCAGACCCAGGAGCTTAAAACTTAAACCAGGTGTGTGTTCATGCATGCCCAAAATCCTAAGAGGAGAATGGAGGAGAAGGGATTATGGTGTAGCCATTCCCCTGGGTGATAATTTCCTGCTCTCTGTCTCCTTGTCTCTCTGGTGAGTGCACATGTCCTATAGCAAAAATAAAAAAAATAAGTGATTGTGAACAGGTAACATAGACACAAAATACATTCAAATAGGTCAAAAAAATGTGTTAAAAGAAGTATTTTTCTCCCAATCCTGTGTTCCATTCCCTGTCAGTAGTTCTGTGACATGCATTGAGATCTTGAAGAGGTTTAGTCTTTTCAAGATGGGTAAAAAGATGTGCTAGTGTTTGAAAGTATAACAGAACTTAAGGATGAATGGGAAATGTCAGTAAAATGCATTTGTATGCATGTGGAAGAAAACTTCTGGACAGCCCATTTCCAAAGCAATATTGCCTCTGAACTAACATAATGATAAATGACTGATAAGTGACTGAAAGAATATGTCAGTATTTATACATACGTTTACTGAATTAGACACAAAATGACAGACATTACTTACTCAGCTGCGGCTATGTCCTTGCTAGGTTTGTTAGTAGACTATCATTTCTTCAATTATTTTTATTTGGGGTAGTCTCTCAGTTATGAAAGACATTTATGTCCTTATATTAAGTCTTTGGGAAAGTAAAGACATATTTTTTTATGCAAGAATGCGTCATGACTTTCTCATTGACCCAATAGAACCAGGAGATGCTGTGAATTGAATTGTGTTCCTTAAGAAGATGTATTTAGGTCCAAAACTTTAGAATCTGTGAATGTGACCTGCTTTGGGATCACCATCTTTGCAGATATAATCAAGTTAAATCGAATGACTGTGTTATTACCAGATCACGGGAAGGCACGAATTCACACAGGAAAAATGCCATGTGATGGCAGAGATAGAGGTTGGAGTAATGCTGTTGAAAGGCAAGGGATGCCAAGGACTGTCAGAACCACCAGAATCTAAAAGAGAAACATGGTGCAGATTCTCCTTTAGAGCCTCTGTAGGAAGAACCGATTTTGCTGACATGTTGTCTTCAGACTTGCAGCCTCAGGAAATGTGAGAATCTTCTGTTGTTTTAAGACACCCCGTTGTGATTTTTTTTTTTATGGCATCTGTAAGAAACTGACAAAGGAGAAATGGCATTAAAAATCCCTCTTTTGGGGCTGGCAGTTGGCACAGTGATGAAGGTGATGGACTTCCACATGGCTGACCATGGTTTGAGTCCCAGACCTGGCAGTTTGCTTTCTCACTTTCTCTTTCTCCCTGGGCAAATTAAAAAATAATAATAATAACAATAAATAAAATAAATAATTCTTAAAAAAAATCCTCTTTCTTCACTGAGACGTTTCATAACGATACACTAGGCACTGTGCAGGACACATGATCTCATTACTGTCCTCACAACACCCTTATAGAATCAATACCCACATGTTACAGATGCAAAAACCCAGGCTCAGAAGTCTTCTATCTATTTTGTTTTTAATGAATGCATAATAATTGTACATATTTGTGGGTACAGTATGATATTTCAATACATATGTCTGGTTCAGAATTTTTATATAATTTTTCCAAAGTCATGACGTAAATGGCCTTTATCTGATGAAGAAGTCATTGTACCATTACTACAAGTTATATCTCACTTACAAAGGGTCAGCTAAAATTAGAAATGGTTTCAGCTGTTGGGGCTTGCACACCTCATTGACTTCAGGAACATGAGAAGGAAAAATTACATGTCCTACTGATGTCTAAAATTTTGTTATTTTTCATTTATACTTCTCTTTACAATGTAAATATCCTTAAAAGAAAGAGCAGTATAGCTATAGAAATATATCTGAGTTATTTTTTTCTGATGTCACAGAAGTTCTACACTGTGATACAGGTGTGAACTTTTATGAGGTGGTAAAGATGGGAGTAGGATGGTGAAAAGAATGTAGAAAGAAGAGGTCGAGTATAAAAGTAATCCTTCCTGCTTCAGAATTTTGCTGAGTTCTGTCCGGCAAAAATTTCTTATTTACTTTTTTATCTTCAATCACTTTGGGGCTTCGCCGGAGATTAATATTTATAATAGTGTTAAAGGTGAGAAAGTTGGAATGTTCGGTACATGTAGGACATGTAGGATACACTAGTCAACAAGAGCAACTGTTTGACATTCTAAATGTGGTTGCAACATTTTAATATAATATAATTTGTTTCTTTACTGCACAGAATACATTTTCATTGCGAAGAATTTAGAAAACATAGATAAGATGAAAGAAAGAAATAACAACTGTGATTATATCATCTTCAATCTAGTAATGGTATATTTGGTTCATCTTTTCAGGATTTAAAAAATTAAATGGGTTGGGAACCAGCAGTTAGTGTAATGGCTATGTCGCTGGACTCCCATGTAGTCGACCACGATTTGCGTCCTGGACCCAGTGGCTTAAAACTCACGCCGGGCGCGTGTGTATGCATGCCCAAGATCCCTAGAGGAGAATGGAGGAGAAGGGATTGCGGCGTGACCATCCCCCCTGGGGGTTGATTTCTCGCTTTCTGTCTCTATGTCTCTCTCTGTCTGTCTGGCAAGCGCAAGCGCCCTATAGCGAAAACCTCTCAAAAAAAAAAAAAAAAAATTAAATGGGTTGAGACCAGCAGATGGCATGATGATTATGTCACTGGACTCTCACATAGTTGACCATGGTATAAGTCCTGAAACCAGTGGTTTAAAACTCATGCAGGGCATGCATGGGTAGCCAAAATTCCGAGAGAGGAGAATGGAGGAGAAGGGATTGTGGTGTGTCCATCCCCTCTGGGGGGAGTGTGTGTGATTTTTCACTTTCTGTCTCTATCTCTCCGGCGAGCACACGTGCCCTGTAACAAAATTCTCTCTTAAAAAAAAAAAGAGTTAACAAGATTATGATGATTAAAAAAAAGTTAATATTAGCATACATTTCTGAACTACTGAAAAATTTTAAAGTAAAATGAAAAATTTTGATAGAGGAATATATAGTTGGTATGCCTAATAACATTTTAAAGATTATTTGAATTTCTTTTAGTAGACTTTTCATGTTTTAGGCAAAGCTACTCATTGAAGATTAAGTAAAAGGACATTTAAAAATATTACTTTCATTTTCTACAGAACTTAAAAAAAAATCTTATCCCAGGGCACTTGTCATCAGTCTGTGAAGCTGATATATCTATAATGGGATGCATCCAGTATAGATAAGTGATTATTTTATTGTGCTTTTCCCAGTTCAATTCCATTAAAGGTTTCAAACCGAAAGAAATTACTGTCCAATACATGAAAGATAAAACTACAATTTGACTGCTTGCCAAAAGTGAGATAAAGTCAAACTATGAAGATTTTCAGAGATTTAGATTGCAATGCTTATTTTTATTTCTGTCCTTTCTAGATCTGTACTTAATTTCTAGATTTCATGTGTTTCAGAAAACTGATGTGTTGTTGGTAAGTGGAATAATGGTAACTTCTGGGCTTATGTGGTATCATCACGGCTAAGAATCTTGTCTGTGGTGGATTGGACTAGAAGCAAGTAGAAGTGAAGTCCTAAGTAGCTGTAGTCATTGCAATAATGCGGAGGAAGCAAGAACTGTATTATTGTCTGGCCTTTGTTATAATTTTGGAAATCAAAAAAGGACAACAACAGGCTCAGATGAGCCAATCGTTGACTCAGAACACGGAAAGTCAACAGGCCTTCACAGCAACGTTTGCGGTGATTCTTGTCTGCTACAGCCAGTGAACTGACTGGGTCGGGAGTTTAAAGGTGAGAGTTGTCAAGAGGCAAAGGTGGTGGGTGGAGCAGCCTTGATAGGTCTCCTAAGTTAGAGGGGCTGATCTTGGAAACTTGAAAACAGGAACGAGAACATTGAGTGGATGTGGCAGAGGATTTAAAAACCTTTATTACCCTGTGCTGGCAGAAGTGATGCCCACCCACTGCGGATGAAAAACCCTACAGGAAAGACCTCAATACAGGCAAATGCCTTGCCAGGTGGTGTTTATCCTCCTCACAAGAACTTGTTTCTTTCTCACTGTGTAGAGACTAGAAACAAAAGTAAATTTGAGCATGGCTGAGGATAAAAGCCTGGAGGAATAGTTTACTGCCCAAAGGACTGTAGGATCTAGACAAGATGTTCCACCAGGAACTGGGTAACCAAGTGTGGAAGTAGATCTGGAGGGCACTGACCTGGGGCTTGGTGCAGAACGTAAGGTTGGTAAGTGTTGAGTCTATTAACTTGGGTTCATGTTCCTATGACTAAAGATTTAATGTTCTAGGAGGCTGGTAGGTGGCATGGTGGTTAAAGATGCTGGACTCCGGCATGGCTGACTACAGTTCAAGCTTAGACCTGGCAGCCTGCTTTCTCACTTTCTCTATTTTTCTGGTCAAATTAAAATAGTAGTAGTAATAATAATAATAATAATAATAATAATAAACAAAGTTAATTAAAATAATTCTTTAAAATAAAAAGGATTTGGGAACCAGTAGTTAGCGTAATGGCTATGTCGCTGGACTCCCACGTAGTCGACCGCGATTCGCGTCCTGGACCTGTTGGCTTAAAACTCACACCGGGCGCGTGTGCGTGTGTGCCCAAGATCCCAAGAGGAGAATGGAGGAGAAGGGATTGCGGTGTGACCATCCCCCCTTGGGGGTGATTTCTCGCTTTCTGTCTCTATGTCTCTCTCTGTCTGTCTGGCGAGCGCACGCGCCCTATAGCAAAAACCTCTCCAAAAAAAAAAAAAAAAAAAAAAAAGATTTAATTTCTAGTGAGGATACCTGGAGTCCACTCCAATGCCCAGTTGAGATGCTTTTTAAAAGCTAGGTGAAGACACCAAAACTCTGAGGACAAAACATTAAGGGATGGAGTTTGAAGCTCAGGGAGGTGGGTATGTTAGAATGGATTTATCATATGAACTGGAAAACTCATTCTTGCCTGTGCTCCCTGTAAGAACTCTGATGTCATTTTATTTACTAAAATGATAAGGAATTATTTGTTGAGGTAGACACTGGCATTTGGAGAAGGACTTTAGGCTGTGGTTCACAGTTGGAGATTACCATCTGTGGTTGCCTAGAGAAAAAGGGAGTTACAGGATTCCAGGCTCTCAGGCCAAATGATGGCACTTGGGACATAATTAATGGGCAATAAGGCCAGAGTAGCAATGAGGAGGCCTTAACCCACTGGGGTACATGGCAAGGATCCATGGGAGAAGAGAGGTGAACAGCTTGCCAGGGTACAGTTGGTTAACTTCAATAAATGGAAAAAGATGAGTTGTGAAAAGAAGGCTGATGTCAGACAGAACAATGAACTGTGAACGATAAATTCCAGATCTCAGCCAGCTATCAGAGAGATCTGAGCTGTTTCACAGGTCCAGAGCCCATTGATTGAGGGGGGGACTGAGTTGACTTGAAGAATGTTGAGAGGCTATTTCCAATATATGCTATATTTTTTCCTCCATTCTGTCCCCAAAAGGAATCTAACTGATTCTATATTGAATAAACACTTTTTAAAAGGGTTTTTGCTCACAAGAGAGAGACAGAGATAGAGAGAGGGAAAGCAAGAAATAGAGAGAGGGAAAGTGAGAAATCACCCCTTGGGAGAATTGGCCATGCCTCAATCCCTTCTCCTCCATTCTCCTCTTGGAATTTTGGGCACACACACACACACACACACACACACACACACACAGAGAGAGAGAGAGAGAGAGAGAGAGAGAGAGAGAAGAGGAGAGAGAGATGTCCAGTGTGATTTTCAAGCCACTAGGTCCAGGACTCAAGCTGTGGTTGGCCATATGAAAGTCCAGTGCCCTAACCACCACACTAACTGCTGGGCCCTCAGATAAAGACCTTTTGAAGATATTTTTATTGCCAGAGAATATGTATGCTCACCAGAGAGAGAAAGAGAAGGAGAGAAAGACAGAGAGAAAGAGAGAGAGAGAGAGAGAGAGAGAGAGAACTTCTCAATGGGATGTGGTCATGCTGCAATTTTTCTTCTTTGATTCTTCCTTTCTTTTAAGGTTTGGGCATACATGCACATGCACATGCACCCGAGTGTTTTTTAATCCACGGGGGCTGGAATCTGAGCTGGGGTTAGACATTTGGGATCTGCTCCCTTACCCATTATACTACAGGGCCAGTCCTTCAAGTGCGTTAGATAATGATTTGGGCTGGCACTTAAAATAGAGAACTAGAAATATTATCATGAGCCCTGGTTAGAGTGAGACTTTGGAAGAGGAGGTGCTAAACGGGTCCTAACCTGGATATGTCTTATAGTGAGTTCACCTCTTTGCACTAAGAAAACAAATCAGAAGTTAAATTGCAGCCTGGGGGGAGTACAGAGGTTAATGGCACTTTCAAAGTCTTAAAGGATACAGGGTTGTTTCCAAAATATTTCCTTTCTACTCACCTGTTAGATTCATACAACCACCATATGGATTTTGGCAGATGATGGTGGACTACTATGATCTTAACCAAGTGGTGAGTCCAACTGCAGCTGTGCCCACTATTTTATCTCTACGAAAGTCAATCAATGTAGCCTCTGATGCTTGGTATTGATCTAACGAATGCATTGCTTTTAATCCTCATCAATCAAGAGTTTCAAAATCAATTCACTTTTTTTTTTTAACAGTAGTATACATTCACTGTCTTGTCCCAAGGCATTCTTGGCACGCCTGTTCTTTATAAAAATATATTCTGCAGGGGTTTTGATTATTTTAACATTTCACAGATTACTGCATGTTACACTACACTGTTGCTGTTTTTCTAACTGGACCTGATGTGGAGGAAGAAGAAAGTCCTCTAGTTGTCCTGGTAAGACACATTTGTGTCAGAAGGTGGGAGAAAAGCCTATAATGTTTCAGGGCTGCTTTATTTTGAAAGTTTTTAGGGATTCCATGATCTTGGCCACTCCAGAAGATTTTCTCCATGCTAACAGACAAATGATTGCACCTTATATACACTACAATTAAGAAATGGGCACAGTGTTTCCTGGGTCTTGATTTTTAAGACCATATGTATTGTACTTAAAAACCTTTCGTTTAGGGACCAGTAGTTAGCATAATGGCTATGTCGCTGGACTCCCATGTAGTCAACTGTGGTTCGAGTCCCGGACCTGGTGGCTTAAACTCATGCCAGGCGCATGTGCGTGCATGTCCAAGATCCCAAGAGGAGAATGGAGGAGAAGGGATTGCAGCGTGGCCATCCCCCCTGGGGGGGGCGGTGATTTCTCGCTTTCTGTCTTTCTGTTTTTCTGGTGAGCACATGCGCCCTATAGCAAAAACCTCTCAAAAAACAAAACAAAACAAAACAAAACAAAAAAAAAAACCCCAACAAAACAAACAAACAAACAAACAAAGAAACAAAAAAACCCTTGCTTTTACCATTTATGGAATGCCTCTGATGGTTGCCATTTTGAACTGGGGCCTGTCACAGGAGAGAACTCTACAGCAGTGCAAGCTTGTTCTATTTATCAGGTAGATTCAGTTGTGCCAGAGGTAGAGAAGAACTCCATATGGAGTATCTGGAAGCTCCAGTAGGAAAGTTGCAGCCCAGACTGCCAGCATTTTGGAACAAGACCATGTCTTCCAGACAGAAGAAATATTTGTGGACAACAGTTTCTGGTGCACTCCTGAGAACTAGCAGAGACTGAGTATCTACTTATTAGCTGCCCAGCACAGCCTGGGAGTTGTTATATTTTCAATTTATAAAGTTTGGATGAGTATAATGAGAATTCACTGTAAAATAAAAAAGTACATGGGATCAGCCCAAAGCAGATAAAGAGGACTCACTAAATTATCAAGTTCTGTGTCACCTACTTCTGTTGCACTCACATTTCTCCCTTACCTCACATTCCTGGAACTACTTTATAGATTGGTTGGCTTCATTCAACTCTAGCCTTACTCAAGGGTGGCCCTGAAGAACGTTAGAGTTGGAGGAATATTGTCAGTGAGCAGAGAGATGAGCATGTGATTGTTGACTTTGCATGAAGGAGACGTAGGCTGAGGTAATAGAGAGTAGTGAATAGCTTGGTTAGGTTAGGAGACTAGAATTGGTCATAATAGAAGACTGAGGACAAGATCTAAGGAAGTGGCATGAGCTACACCTGCAAGAGTGTGTGACCCTTCTTATTTCATATGATTGTCTACTGAAATGCAATATGGAAAAAATCTGAACAAGGTGGACAGAATAGGCCTTCTGGTAGACATTAGCTTCTGTCTTAAGCTACCTCAGTGCTTGCACAGTGGGCTCCAAACAGAGTAGTGGTGGTGATAGAGACAGAGACTACAGGAACTCAAGAGCATGAAGTTCTACTTACCATGGATGATCTAGCTCCCACTGCTGTTCAGTGCTATACCTAGTAGAAGCAGAGATTAATGATAAAACTCCTGATTATGTTATCATCTTTCAAGTAGATCAGTCAGTCACTTGACGGCAAGTTGATTATATCAACCCTTGTATCCTGAAGATAATTGACTCTTCCTTACTTGAATTGATACTTTCTTTAGATATGGATTTCTTTCCCTGCTAACCGTTCTTCAGCATTACCATTCAAGCACTTATAGGCATGGTTTACGAAAGCCATATAAGCCATATACCTTATAACATACTCTCAGATCAACGGACTCATTTCACAAGAAAGAGTTGTGCAAGTGAGTGCCTGGCCAAGATCCTCCAGTTGCCATCAACACGTCACCTGGAAACAACCAGGTGATTAAAATTGTGGAGTGGTTTAGTCAAGGTCCTCAGGACATCACTCTGAGGTCTGCCTGCAGAATTTTTATTTTCCTTTCTTGACATATTAGCTCTACTATATTAGAAGAATACTTCCACACAGCAATTTTTTAAAGTTTTTTTTTTCCCTTTTTTCTTTCTCTTTTTTTTCTTTCTTCTATTGGGCACATGTGTTTACCAGAAGGAGACAGAGAGAGACAGAGAAAGAGAGAGAGGGAAACTGAGAAATAACCCCCCAATGGGGATGGCCATGCCACAATTCCTTCTCCTCCATTCTCCTCTTGGGATTTCAGGTGCACACACACACACACACATGCATACAGTATGATTTTCAAGTCTTTGGATCTGGGACTCAAACCACATTTGTCCATGTGGGAGTCCAGTGCCTTAAAATCCACACACCTGCTGGCCCTCCACTCAGCAGTTTAGTCAGTGTTCACTGAATTTGAAGTCGTGACTACTTCAAAAGAATTAGAAGCGACTTTTCTATTATTTTGGTTCCTCATTCAAGAAGCTTCACAGCCACAGTCATTAGCCAGGTCATGAGGAAGAATCTCAAAGAATATTTAAAAGATTTGTATTTGAGGAACTGATGATATATGTGTGAAGAAGTTTGAAGCTTGAAGAGAAGCTTGAAGAACAAAGAAGCTTGAGGAACAACAGCAGTAATACCAGGAGAATTCTTGTCAGCTTTATTCAATGATGGCTTCACTTAACCAAACCTATTAGCCTTCTGAATTCTATATGCAAAACAGTAATATTGGATTGTCAGAAAAGTTATGACGTGTTTTCTCCATGTTTTTGCATGCAAAAATGCATCGTAACTTTTCAAACAACCCAATAATACCTTATATAAATTGTTATCTGTAGCGTTATAAAGGTCTTCATAAATTTTCTCATGTGACACATTAAAAATTATGTAAGGGACCAGCAGTTAGCGTAATGGCTATGTCGCTGGACTCCCACGTAGTCGACCGCGGTTCGAGTCCCGGACCCGGCGGCTTAAACTCACGCCGGGCGCGTGTGCGTGCGTGCCCAGGATCCCGAGAGGAGAATGGAGGAGAAGGGATTGCGGCGTGGCCATCCCCCCTGGGGGGTGATTTCCTGTTTTCTATCTCTCTGTCTCTCTCTGTCTGTCTGGCGAGCGCACGCGCCCTATAGCAAAAACCTCTCCAAAAAAAGAAAAAAAAATATGTGATAAGCTCAGTTGTTAATATTATTCCCATTTCAGTGATGAGGAAGTCATATCTCTGACTTTACCGATAGTCAGTAGTAGATATTAAAATAAAGTGTATTTCTTATGGAACAGCAGCAAGTAACTGTTCATTGTTTTGGGCTTTGAATTTTAGTTTATGATTCCAAAGTAGCAGCTTCATGCTTCACATGTTATTGGAAAGTCTGTTTCTTTATGCCTATCATTATAGCCCTTGTTGATCTATGAATTTTAAACAGGGAGAAAACATTTCTAGCTACTTCTTTGTTTAGTGTATGCTGATTCATCTATTGAAAAAGCATTTGTTACCCTTATGCAATAATTGTCTAAGATTTAGGCATAAGCCTCAAATATTAGAATAATAAATATTATTACTTCCCCTTTTGGAATTGACAGACTGAAATAAATACCTAATATAAAAATATACACATAAAAATGAAATGATCATACTGATATTAGATTTCCTTTGAATAATTTGTATTTATAGGCTATAGAAAGAGAGCAGAGTAAAAATGAACACATTTTAAATATAAATCTTTACTTTTTTTATAGATATGTAATGTTTGAAAATGTTTATCTTGGGGAAAATAACTGTACTAAATTTTGTAAAGACATATTTTTTATAGCTGCAATAGTTAAATTTTCTACATTTCTAAATTTCAATGAGTATAACCAGAAATCATCAAAATGAGATTTTCCACTTTGGTATTAAAACTACAAATAAGACTCTAGAGGGCACTCCGCTCCCATTGTTTTTCAAGAAGTAGAGTAATTCTTTTGAAATGTAGCATGTTGCAGATATTTAAAATTCATTGCAAGTATGTCCAAGAAGGTTAGAATTCTTACACAAGATCTTGAATATCAGTACAGAGCAGTGGGATTTTAATGTTGTATGTTAAATACCTTCTGTTGGGATGGTTTAAGTTCTTTAATGCTTAGGATACAATTAAGTTCTCAAGATAGTATGCCTACACTTTTAAAGTTAGAGGAGTTTTATATATATTTGTAATTGTTAATTATATTACTTAATGACATCCTACTTGATTTTTTTCATTTGATTAATACTGTCATTATTATTATTATTATAGACTTTAAATCGGAATTTTAGAATGTTTTCTATGGGATAGGACTATCAAAGACAACTTTGATTCAGTGGTGTGGTTCTTCTTCATTTCCATACATATCAAATGTGTATTGGGACCAGCAGATGGTGTAATGATTATGTCACTGAACTCCCAAGTAGTCAACCATGATTTGAGTCCTGGACCCAGTGGCTTAAAGCTCACACTGGGTGCATGTGTGTGTATGCCCAAAATCCCAAGAGGAGACTGGAGAAGGGACTGTGGCATGGCTATCCCCTGTGAGGGGATGATTTCTCACTTTCTGTCCCTCTGGAGAGTGCATATGTCCTATAGTAAAAATCTCTCTCTCAAAAAAAAAAGTGGGGACCAGCAGCTGGTGAAATGATTATGCCACTGGACTCCCATTTAGTCGACTGTGGTTCGAGTCCTGGACCTGGTGGCTTAAACTCACGCTGGGCACACGTGCGTGCGCACCCAAGATCCCAAGAGGAGAATGAAGGAGAAGGGATTGCGGCATGGCCATTCCCCCTGGGGAGTGATTTCTCACTTTCTGTCTCTCTGTCTCTCTCTGTCTCTCTGGCGAGCGCACGCACCCTATAGCGAAAACCTCTCAAAAAAAAAAAAAGAAAAGAAAAAAAGAAAAGAGCCCACTGTTGGGATAATGGTGACTTAAAATAAATAAATAAAAACAAAGCACACACATAAAGATCCCATAGAAAAAATGACAAATAATGTAATGGTTGTCGAGAAGGAAGATGTTCTGGAAAGGCATTTAATCTAATCTAAACACACTCTCTTGGAAAGCAATCAGAAATAAATTCCAATCTTGGAAACTGCTAACTGACCCATTAGGGACTCTATCTTGTCATGGTCCTTCATCTGTGGGAGCATCACCCTAACAGAAAAGCAAAGGGCCAAAGGTGAAGTCAGACAGCTGCTGCCTCCAGAGAGAAGAGACCTCCTGGAGTGGAATCACTTCTCACTTGGGGTGATTTGCCAGGGTTGAAGGGCTGGTCCTTAGCCAGACAGCCTTAAAATCCTAATTTAGTCAGTGCCAGAGGTACATTGAATTTTAAAAAACAAAACAAAACAATACAAATCTCTTGAAACTAATGTATAAATCAGAGTGCCAATCTCTTTATCATGATCTCTATGATAAGAACTGAAATCTTCTTGTCGGCATGGCCAGAATTTGCTTTTTCTCCATGTAGCCTTTTGTGGAAATCAATCTTATTACTGTGAAAGGAAGTCTGATGGTTGAATTTTCTGTTTTTTTTTTTTTTTTTTTTTTTTTTTCTTGACACATTTGTGTAGGTATTGCTAGTATTTTTAAAAGAGTCTTCTATTATTTTTTAGCTGATCAGTCTTTTATTCTACTTGATACAAAATTTCTTCTGTTCCTATACAACCCTTAATTGGGTTATACTTATGTTTCATTGACATGGAAATTATTCTTTTTAGATGACTACTTAATTCTTACTGTTATTATCTATGATGAATGTAACCTATATTCTTATCAACCTAATTACACAGAAGAGTAGCTGAAGACTTGTTATTCTATGCTCTTTCTTTTATTTCTTCTATCCCCACATAGACTATCAGAATTTATTATCAGCCAAAATATGACATTTTTTCAATTTCCAGAGGGTGTGTGAGCTCACCAGAGAGTAAAATGGAGAGATGTGGTGAAGGTGGGCGAGTGGGGAGGGAAAAAGCACCCCTCAGTGGATGTGGTCATGCCACAATCCCTTCTCCTCCATTTCTCCCTCCTTTCTGAATTTTTGGCACTCATACATATGTGTCAGGTATGATTTTTAAGTGGCCCAGACCAGGTTCGAACTGGTCAGTCAAGTGCAATCCAGCTCTGTTAACCACTAGCCACGAGGCCAGCCCCAAATATGACATTTTATTCCTCAAATAGGGAAGATATAAATCACTAATTTGGCATATTTAGAAAAAGAGAAAACTCACTTTAGGCAAGTTCTTTTCCTCAGATAACATTTAACATGAATAATAATTTACCTTGCTAGGGAGAAAGATAATATTTAAAAATGTGGATTTCTCTGAACCATAGAACAAGAAGATGGCATAACTGTCGATGTTTTAGCCTTTTGCATTAAGAATTATGTCTCACTTGGGTTTCACATATTTTATTGAGTACTGACCACATCTTTAATAAGATTTTCTTTTCATTAGAACTTTAAGATAAATAAGATAATCTAAATAATACTTTAATTTTTAATTTACTTTCAATATCATGGAATTTTGTCCACTTTCCCCTGAGCATAATGATGTAGATAAACAGCGTTTCATTATTATTTGAGTATCTGACAGGCTCTCCATTAACATTCCAAATAGTGCAACAGCTGATTTCCATTTGACAGAAAAGAGATAAGTGTTCATTGGCTTCCAACATCACTGATGTGCTTTGAATAAGAAATAACAACTATGCTTGTAGGACTTCATAGGGATGAAGAAGACGTGAAGAGAAAGAAATTGCAGTGATGATTTATGGCAAGTGACAATTTTATTAGAAAGCAATAGCCTCTACAAAATACTATTTCATCAGGCAAAAAGGAATATTTATATTAAAACAAAAATCCATAACAGAAAGCAGCTGTTGAAGTGTGGGAAACATGGGTGAGTCTAAGGAAGCAGAAAATGATTTATGCCATTTCATATCACTATACTTTTAAAACTGAAACAATTTAATCTTGTTATTTGTCTTTCAAATATTATCCTATTATTTTTCTTATTTCAGAATTCACTTATGCTCAGATGTTTTGGTGATTTTTCACTGGCCTTGCTTGGATCTTAAATAGGATTGGGAGGGAAGGGGGAACTGTGTGTTGGTCACCACACTGCCTTGCTACCTCGCTTGTCACAGTTAATCATCACCAGTCCTTGAAAGCAGGTTGTACCCTTCCCACTGAGCGATGTGAAAATGAGTCTCAGAGGGATTGTCATTGCTCGAGGTCACAGTGTCAGTAACTCGAGCTATTCCATCCCATACCATGAATTATACTTTGCTAATGATAAAACAACATGCACTTGGAAGAGTTATAATGATTATCTTATAGAGTTTTACTAGAATCTTTTACTGTATAGAAGGGCATTGCATTTGATTTCAAAACTAGTAAATGTTTGAACTCAATTTTGATCCCTTAGTTCCAGAAATCATCATCTCAAAACTCCATGGTTCTCATCTAATAATAACTTCAAATTTCATTAAACGTTTTTATACATATTCAGACAGACACACGAATACACAGTCTTGTTACTCTGAACTTGAGCTATCAGAAGTAAAAGCCCACATTTAAGTCTGAATTTTTGGTGGTTGATGTAGAAACCTATTACAAGTGTTTTTTATTTTATTTTGGTGTAATCACTGATTAGAGAGAAGGTATGGCTGACTTAACATAAATGAACTATGTCCACTAGGTTTCAGAAGAACATGAATTTGCTAGAGGCAAACTGTAGCTGTCTGAGGAGTTAGTCAAAGGGAAGAAATTATAACAGATAAGTCATCAGTATTTATTTATCAGCCTTCATAAACTGAACAGAGAATTTTGGTTCTATAAATCAATGAGAGTTGACTGAATTCCCAGCCTGATTTAATAAGGAATCAACATAAGCAGCTTAAATATATTACAAATAAATTACAGTATCTGATTTTCCTATATTTTCCAAGACGTGCCAAAGCAAGTGTACTTCATAGAAACTCTTTTATTTAAAAATATGACACAGAATCTCTCATGCTCTTTTATGATACCTACCCCCCACTTCCCGAATGGTAGCCATTGTTTCTGAGCTGCCATTTCAAGGCAGTTTGAGTGCTAATGGTTCTGGTGAGAAAGTTCTCTCGCTCTTTCATTAGTCCTTTTTCCCCTACTTCTATATATTTTCAATAACAACTTAAGAAAACTCAAACCAAAACTACCTCACTCTGAAAATAATGCTGTTTACTGTAGAGCAAAAATTTTGGAAGAAATTATGCAATGGATGAGGCTTGGAGAGGAAGTGGAGATGAGAAAGCAATGTTGGAAGAGACAAGGTAAGCCTGAGAGCAGGACCAGGGCCAGGCACAAGACGAGCTAGACCCAGAGAACCTGGTAGTTGGACAGATGTGGAAGGGCAAGGTGGCTGGATGGAGTGGGGTTGGGGGAACATAAAACCTCGGCAGGAGATCTGACTCAATACTTATCTATGTCATTCTAGACAATGAACTAACTTCTCTGAGCACCAGTTCATAATCTTTATAAAATGAGAGGGGGTTGACAAGTATATGGACTGTGATGGCGTCCAAAGTGGCACTAAGATGGAGCTGAAGGATAGTGGCAAATCACCAGGGATTGAGGAGGATTCAGGCTCCTGAGGACCAGCTCAGGATTGTCTGGCCTGCAGTGTTTCAGGGGTGCATTCTCTAAGAGAAGGGTGTGGGCTGAGAGAAATAACCCTTCTGATGTCCATCCTTGAGCATGAGTCTGTCCTTGACCACTTAGTATAAGGGTACCAATTTTTGTCTCTTGTTTCTTTCTAAAAAAGGTGAAGGCATGTCCCCATCCAATTACAGGGAGTAAATGGATAGCACAAGGAAATCTAAAATGTCCAGGAAGACCCACTTCCCAGGATCAAAACCAGATGTTGCCTAAAATAACTCAAGGTTTTAAACTGTGATTACAGAATACTTCAGAGAAACTGTTTGCAGAACTTTCAAACCGCATTCCACATGATTAGAGTTCTTTAAACCAGATATAAGTGAAAAGGAAATAGAAAATAAACCTCTTTAGCATCTCTTTTTCTAAGGAGCCACCTCTTCTCCCATTTCATAACAATTGCCATGGCCTGACTGCATTTGTTGTTTAATCATTATTCATTGTTGTAGAATTAATTGATTATATAAAGATGTATAAGTATGTAAAAGAAAACAAATGACTTTCTCAGAATACAAAACATTACAATAAAATGGTGATTATAAAGTCATTATCTTCTTTTCACTATAATGACTAGTTCTTTAGGTACGAGATGAATAGAAGCTCAATGAACTAACTTGTATTAGTGCCCTTAGTTTAGAAATTTCAATTTATATTTGCTTTCTTGGCAACCATGTTGAAATACCCAAAGTTAACATAAAAAACCTAGCAAATAATCACTTTTGTAGTAAAGTAGTTATAAAATAGGTTACTATGATAAGAGATACAAAATGGGTCTAGTTTTTAATAACCATTTTTTTAACATTAGTATTGTCATTTACTTTGTTACATAGATTATATAATACTACAATTTTAAAAATATGTTCTATTCCATTCTTTTACCCCATATGCTCAATACCCTATATTGTTCCTCCCACCCCTTCTCTCACATAGGCAACCATCTTTTTAGTTTTTTATGTAAACTGTATCCTTCTTGAGTTTTTAAAAATTTAATTTAATTTTATCATTTCTTATTTACATTTAATTGTACAGTTTTGTGGGGTAAAACATGGATTATCCAAATATGCATGTAGTGTGTGATAATCAAATCAAGGATAATACCATAGTCATCTTTTCAGCAAAGAACACAACCTTAGGGTGTGTATCATTGATTTTTGCTCTATTGGTTTTCCTTTATCTATGCGAGACCTTAATGGTTTATACATACATAAGATTTTTTTTTTTTTTTTTTGCTATAGGGCACGTGCACTCGCCAGACAGACAGAGAGAGACAGAGAGACAGAAAGTGCGAAATCACCCCCCAGGGGGGATGGCCACGCCGCAATCCTTTCTCCTCCGTTCTCTTCTCAGGATCTGGGCACGCACGCACACGCACCCGGCGTGAGTTTAAGCCACTGGGTCCGGGACTCGAACCCTGGTTGACTACGTGGGAGTCCAGCAACATAGCCATGACGCTAACTGCTGGTCCCGATACATAAGATCTTAATGCTATCCCATTTTTCACATGTTTGAAAGCTTCTATAATATTAAATGTTTTTTTTCTTTGTATTCTTTATATATCTTCTGATAATTAAAAAGTTCCCTGCCACCCTACAGGGGTTGCTTGTTTCATATAATTGTGCATTACATGCGTAACTATATAGTATCAATTCTACTAAAGGAAAGGATAAAATTAACATGTTTTATTTCCTATATGTGTCCTCCTTTTTCTTCCACGGTCTGATATTAGTAAAGAAAATGATCTTAGTATTTACTTTTACATTGTTAAATGTGCATATGCTTCTATTAATTGATGCAAATGATAATTTTAACATCCAACTATTATAGGCAAGATAATCAGCATATTATTTACTTTAAAAAAAGAATTATTTATTTAATTTCATTTGTTATTATTATTATTATTAGTTCTAATTTGATCAGAGAGAAAGAGAGAAAGGGAAAGCAAGAAAGCAAGCCACCAGGTCTGGGACTCAAACCACCATCAGCCATGGGAATCCAGCACCTATAACCACCATGCAAACTGCCGACCCCTCCTGTATGTGTCTTTCTTTTTCTTCCATCATCTGAGATTAGTAAAGAAAATGATCTTAGTATTTACTCTTGTATTGTTAAATATGCATATACTTCTATTAATTTTTTTAACTTTATGTATTTCCTGTTTTTATGAATTATATCATTTCTACATCTTCAGAACATAGAATGTTTATATTCTCATTATTTGTCTTCATCCCTACTTGTATTCAGTGTCAGTTCTAGTTCAGTCTATTCCAGGCCTCATTTCCAGTGTCTTTGCTGTAGTATTCCTGGTCTTGCTTAAGTAAAATTCATGTTTTGATATTTTTCTCAAGAAGGCTTGCTTATGGGACCAACACTCCTTGAGTTCTCATATGTTCAATACTATTTATATGAAACCTTCATACTTGAATGCCAACTTGGCAGGATAGAAAATTGTCAGTTCACACTTTGTTTTCTTATGAACCTTGTAAGTATTGCTCTACTGTCTTCTAGTGTTGTAGGACATTGCACAGTGTTACGAATCTAGCCTGGCATTTTTTTCCCCTAAGAAGTTATTTGAACATTTTTCCAGACTTCACAAATCATTCTTTTTTTCTTTTTTTCATTTTAATGCCCCTAAGCTAGAATAGACCATAACGTTGAGCATTCTGGTATAATTTTTTCTAAATGGTGTGCTTTTTAAATATTTACATTTGGTGCATTTTTTTTTCAGAAATGTTTTATGAATTACATCTTTAAATATTTGTTCTATTGCATGTATGTATTTTCTCAGGACTCCAGTGATATGTATGTTGCATTTCCTTTGCCTATATTCTATATTTAATAATTTGTTTCTTATTCTTTTAAACTTAATTTTCTTTTCATGGTGTTACTCTTCTCTTGATCTGAAATATTTCTTACTTGATTTTTTCACAGGCTTTATCTCTTCTTTTCAATTTAATTTTCATTTCTATATGGCTTTGTTTTTACCTTCACTCTTTCTCTGTCTCTCTCAATCGAGAGCACGCACCCTATAGCAAATAACTTAAACAACCAACCAAACCAACAAACAAAAAAATAGTGATAGTTTTACCATCTCAGTGTGAGCTCCTAACCTACCAGATGCAGCAGGCTGGCTTGCCGGTCCCTTTTTTTTGTATTGCTTTTGCCATATTTCTTCCTATACAATTTTGTCATGATTTTAGCTGTGTTTGGTAATTTGTACGTTTGTGCGTGTGTGTGTGTGTGTGTGTGTGTGTGTGTATTTAAATATTAGCTGATTTTTTTGGGGGGGAGGTGCTGGAAATAGAGTTTTTGAGCTTTCCTCCATTTTTTCATTATCTTTGTGTGATATTTGAAGGGAAGAAAACAAATTCTTATACCCAATTTATTATTTTAACTTTTTAGTTTGAACTAATTTTAGCCTTACAGAAAAATTGCAAGATCATTTATCTTGTTTCTTCTCATTTTAACATCTTACCTATTCATAATATAATCATCAAGAACAAGGAAATAAATATTACTACAACATTATTAAGTAAACTAAGAAACTCTATTAGAATTTCACCAATTTTTCTTATTGATGTCTTTTTTCTCTTTCAGAATTTTACCCACATTGTATTTAGTTTTTAGTTCTCCTTTGTTTCCATCAGTCTATGATAATTCTTTACTTATTTATTGATTTTTAAAATATCTTTTTTTCTCTTGTATGACCTTGCCATTTTGGGAGAGTACTGATTAATTATTTTGCAGAATGTCTTTCAGTTCATATTTGTTCAATGTTTACTCATGACTAGAGTAAAATTATGCATTTTTAGCAATAAAATTTAAATTGTTATGTGAAAATTCTAATCTTTATATTGAGCATTTTTTTTTTTTTCTTTGGAGAGGTTTTTGCTATAGGGTGTGTGCGCTCGCTGGAAAGACAGAAAGAGACAGAGAGACAGAAAGTGAGAAATCACCCCCCAGGGGGGATGGCCACACTGCAATCCCTTCTCCTCCATTCTCCTCTTGGGATCTTGGGCATGCACACACATGCACCCGGCATGAGTTTTAAGCCACCGGGTCTGGGATGCGAACCGTGGTCGACTACATGGGAGTCCAGCAAATAGCCATTACGCTAACTGCTGGTCCCTATATTTGGCATTTTTATAATTTATTCACACTGATACAAGAATGCTTTTTTTTAAAATAAAATTGATTCTTCACATATTTTTCTTTTCCTTAGGTTTTTGCCATGGGGCATGTGCACTCACCAGAGAGAAAGAGAATAAAAAGAAAAAGAGAGAAGTCACCTCCCCCCCCCCCCCCCCAGGGGGATGGTCACACTGCAATCCCTTCTTCTCCATTCTCCTCCTGGGATTTCAGGCATGCACACATTTATGTGCTCAGCGTGATTTTCAAGCAGTCACGTCTGGGGTCAGTCATGTGGGAATTCAGTGCCTTAACCACCACATCCTTAGGTTCTTCAAATTTTAGTTGTATTAGTTTTATTATTTATTGATTTATTTGGAGAAATTTTTGCTGTCAGACATGTGCACTCACCAGAGAGACAAAGAGAGAGTGAGAAATCATCTCCTGAAGGGATGGCTATTTTCCAATGACTTCTTCATTCTCCTCTTGGGATTCTGGACACACATGCATGTATGCCTGGCATGTTTCAAGCGACTAGGTCTGGGACTGGAACTGCAGTCGATCATGTAGGAATCCAGCACCTTAACCACCATGCCATCTGCTGGCCCCTTATTATTATTATTTTTTTAATTGAAGAACTACTTGAAAACCCTATGCTAAGGTTCTACTCGTCATGATATTTATTTGTATGTAGTAACTACTAATCAAATTGGTTCTTTAAATTTTAATTTTATCAATTTATTCTAAATATTATGATTTTTCTAGTCTGCCAAATGAGATCACCATAACCGAGAAAAAGAGTAGTGTCTCTTTCATATAATTTATCTATCTTTATCTCAAATGAAGTTAATTTCGGATGTAGTCACCGGATATCTGGAAAAAAGAAGGTCCCCTTTGAATTTTTTATGTCCTGACACCAGAAGTATGAATAGATTACATCATATGACAAAATAAATGATAAAGATATGATTAAGGTTACCAGCCTTAAAGTAGGAAGGTTGTCTTGGTGAACAGTCTAATCTCATAAACCCTTCAAAACTCAGAAATTATTTCAGGTGAAGTCAGAAAGATGTAGCAGAGAGAAAAGTCAGAGATATTTGATTGCAAAAGAGACTCAATCTGTGGTTGCTGGAGAACCCGAATGAAAAGCGTGAGAAGAAACGTAGGCAGCCTCTAGGAGAAAGACCTGGCCCTGGCTGATAGCCAGTGAGGAAATGGGGTTCTCAGTCCTGCAACTCCTAGAAACGAAGTTCAGCCAATGGCTTGGTTGGGTTTGGAAGCAGACTTTTCCCTGGAGTCTCCAGGAAGGCACGAAGCCTTGTTGTCATCTTGGGACACCCTAATCAGAGCCTTCCAGATGTCTGACCTACAGAATGGTGAGATGATAACTTTGTCTTGTTTAAGTCTTTAAAGAACGATAGGAAATTAATACAGTATATGTTTGGTGATTAAGGACTATATTCACCGACTAAGTAAAATACATTTATTTTAAATAAAAAACGAGGCTTAAGAGAATTTATTTCTACTGTGAAAATTACATGACAAAAGGAAACTGGGTAAGGCATGACCTTTGGTACCTTAAATCATGGGTTATCACTTGACTGCAGCTTTTGTGGATTTTTCACGAACTTAACTCAGGTAAACAAGATTATGTTCTTTTCCTTCTGGAAATTAATCCAAAAGGAAAAGACAGAATTAATGGGGAAAAGAAAAACATCTTAGTTAATTCCATTTTGTTGGAATTAGAAAACAGTTATTGCTGGCAAACAGAAATTACTTTAACGGTGTAAAATGCAGCCGACATTGAAAAAAAGCGTTATAGGAGAAAGTGAATTATAAAAGAATCCTCTCATTCTACGAGAGGTGAGAGAATTCAGTGGCATCAAATCTCAGAAAACATGAACTGGAATTCAAAGTGAGGAATAATCTGAATAACTGTTTTTTTTTTGAAGTTCCATCTGTGACTGCCTGGGGCGGTGCAGTGGTAACACAGCTCAGTGTTGCTTAGCCCACATGGAAGTGCCCCAGGCTTGGGTCTGGACAGCTCCCTGTACAGGACAGACATGAGTGCATGCTGGTGATCCTGGCTGGCTGAGGCTGGTGGTGGATTGTGGCCTGACGACCCTGTTAGGGGAGACTGTCTCTCTTGCTCTTTCTGTGTTTGTCCTTCCCTCATGAAGGAAATGAATAAATAAACTAAAAAGACTCTGTGTATAGACAGAAAAAGTGAGAGAAGGAAGAGAAGAGAAAGAAACCCGTGAAACAAAGTAATCTAGAAATGATGAAAATGAAAGGTTGGGTAGCAAAAGATGTAGAAATTGAAGTGGCCCGGGCTGGCGGCAGAAGTTCTTCTAAATCCAGTTTGGTTCAGTTGATAATAAGTGGGGAAGAGCCAGCAGATGGCAGAGTAGTTAAGGCCCTGGATTCCCACATGGCTGACTGTGATTTGAATCCAGGACCCGGCAGCTTGAAACTCAAACCGAGTACCTGTGTGTGCCCCAAACCACACAAAATCCCAGGAAAATAGAAGAGAAAGAATTAAGCATGGCTATCCATACATCCTAAAGTAAAAATCTCTCTCTCTAAAAAAAAAAAGGAATAAAGACTAAAATGAACTGTTTTGTATATGAAAGAATTCAAGGAATATTTTCCTACATATTTTCTTTGGGATTTCTACTAGAGGACAAAAATATTATTTGAAGATAATGTAATTTGTATACCTAAAAAACCCATGATAACCAATTGAATACTTATTGCAAAGAAGAGTATTCAGTAAAGTAGTGGGATACAGAATTGATGTATAGAAATCTATAATTTTTATATATACAAGCAACAACTATAAAATGCAATAAAACAATTGGCCCCATCCATAAAATATGTAGGAATAAACACATCAAGAAATATGTAAAATCTGTATCTAGAAACTTTGGAATACTCCTGAAGGACAGAAAAGAATATTTGAACACATGGAAAGACATATCAAAAATTTCGAATTTTTTTTTTTTTAGAGAGAGAGAGATTTTTGCTATAGAGCATGTGTCTTGTCAGGCAGACAGAGAGAGACAGAGACAGAAAGTGAGAAATCACCCCCAGCAGGTATGGCCACTCTGCAATCCCTTCTCCATTCTCCACTTGGGATTTTGGGCATGCATGCATATGTGCCCAGCATGAGTTTTAAGCTGCTGGGTCTGGGCCTCTAACTGCAGTCAATGTGGGAGTCCAGCAACATAACCATTACACCATCTGCTGGTCCCCCACTAAGGGTTTCTATATAATGGTAAGATTAACTCTTCACTTGCAATATGGATTGCAAAGTTCTCCCAAACGTGCAATTTGTAAAGAATAATATACTACCATTTGTGCAAATTAGGGAAAATAAAAATATATGAATACACATATACACACACACATATATCAATTATTACTGGGAAGAGGATATTTGGGAACTGGGAAGATAGAGACAGACTTAGAAGTCTTTTATATCCTTTTGAATTTTATAATTTTTGGACTATACACATCGTGTACTTCATATTAAATAAATGCAGTAAAAAATTTTAAGAAAAAAAGAGAAAAGCAGTATTAATTGAATTTTAAAATTAGTTTTTATGGTTTATCCCCCCAAGAAATGATCAACCCAATTAAAAGATGGGAAAATGAGCTGAAAAAACAACTCTCTAAGGAAGACATCCGAACAGCCAAAATGCAAATGAAAAAATGCTCAACAACCCTCATCAAAAGGGAAATGCAGATCAAAACCACCTAACTCCAGTCAGAATGGCTAAGATTTAAAAATAAAAATTGCTAAGCACTGTCAGTTCTGTAGTGAAAGGGGAACTCTCCTATACTGTTGGTGGAGGTACATTGGTCCAGCCACTGTGAAGAATGATATGGAGGTTTTTCAAAGATCTACAAATAGAACTATCGTATGATCCAGTAATTTCACTCCTGGGTATCTACCCAAATATAAGAGAACACTCAGAAAAGTGCTTGCACATCTATGTATATTGCAGCATTATTCACAACTTTTAAGACATGAAACCAACCCAAATGTCCACAAACAAAAGAATGGATTGAAAAAGTGTCACACAGGGACCAGCAGTTAGCGTAATGGCTATGTCGCTGGACTCCCATGTAGTCAACCACGGTTTGCGTCCCAGACCCAGTGGCTTAAAACTCACGCTGGGCGCGTGTGCGTGCGTGCCTAAGATCCTGAGAGGAGAATGGAGGAGAAGGGATTGCAGCATGGCCATCTCCCCTGGGGGGTGATTTCTCGCTTTCTATCTCTCTGTCTCTCTCTGTCTTTCTGGCGAGCGCATGCACCCTATAGCAAAAACCTCTCCTCAAAAAAAAAAAAAAAAGAAAAAAAAGTGTCACACATATACTCTGGAATACTACTTAGTCATAAAAATCAAGAAGATCCTGGCATTTGATAGAAAGTGGATGAATATGGAAGATCTACTGCTGAGTGAAGCAAGCCAAGCTATGAGAGAGATTGTATGTCTCCACTTAATATATACTAACCGTCCACACTCTATGACAGAAGCTGAAAGATTAGAGGATATAGAAGCCTGGAAAATGGTTATGGACACTGCAGATCAAGTGGGAAGAGAGAGGGAAAAGGGGGAGAGCATGAGGAAAGAAACTGAGGAGAAAAATAGAGAGGCAAAACATTTATAGGACACAGAAATGGATGATTATTTGTTAATGATAATGTGGATAGTATCTTCAACTGGATTGGTGTGAAGTGTATACATATTGGGTAAATTCACTTTATAAGCTAAATGATGTATAGTGATTGAATGTATAAAATAAATTTTAAAAAGTTAAGAAAAAAATGAGCTTTTAAAAATTCATAAGGTAGCTATATATTCAATTCCCTCCTTGCTATGATCAGACTATGAGAATGAATTTTCATAATAAAAGGTATCCAATTAACTTATTTTATAATTTTCAATTTCAGATTATGCTATTGATATGCTGTAAGCTTCCTCATATTACTTATAATAATTGCAACTGCAATTTATTTTCACAGGGAGGTTACATTTTATATTCTTTTATCTTACACCTGTTTTCAATATTTCTGGAACAAGTTCGAATCATTAGGATGAATGTAATAATTAAGGTTGGACTAAGATGACTCATCATCTGTATCTGCTGTGTGAATTTTGATTACTCTAATATCTGCCACTGCTGTTAAAACAATTCATTCCAGTTTCATCAAGTATTCTTGTAGAATTTTATTTCTTCTGGTCTTCACATTAGAAAGTTGTTTTTCTCTCTAAGTGTCACAAAACTGTACCTAGGTGAGATGAAAATTTGTCATTTGAAAGTGAGGGTAACTTATTCAGTGAATAATAGTGACACCTGCAATCCTTACTATCTCACAAAATCATTATATAGGGCCAGCCTCATGCTAACAAATGACAGTTGAAAACGTCTTTCAGAGAGACAGGACTCTCCCTTCAGCTTGGTTTATTTCAAGTGTTTATGCTCTTCAGTATACCTTGTTGCTGCAGCTGGGTTCATTTCCTCTAGTACTTATTATATTATTATTATTATAAACATTTTGGAGATGGTCAAAGCACTTCATCCTTTTGTATTTCTTCTGTGGAGAAAGATATTTGAGAGCATTCTCTGAGTTATGTGTATTTTCCTATGCCTGGCTTAAGTTCTGTTGGAATTACGTTGGTATATCAGGTCACATTGTACCTAGTAAAGCCTCTTTCAGCCTTCCTCAGTTTATCCCACTCGCCAGTTAAACTGCTGCTCTTCATTTCCTCTGCAAAACATCTCAGGGCCCAGAGTCAGTTGGATGTGGATGACCGAGAACTGATCTCTAATGTACTCTAATGTAAAGATTTCCTGTACAGATTGCTCTAAAAACCTGTACCTCTAAGATTTCTCTTCACTTAAAGAAATAAAAATTGGAAACACTACACTACACAATAAATGTTGTTCATCCAAGACATGCGAAACTCACCAGCAGAGGCCCAATGGTGGACTTATTCTTGAAGAGGGTTTGAGTCTACATAAAAACAATGCGTATTTGTATACTTTTCATTGATAAAATGTTTAAAATATATGTGGAATAATTTTTTAATGATTCACCTCCTTATACCAACTGATTTGATTAATTGATCAGTTAACCTATGCTGGCATGTCAGATAAATAGATTTATACTGAACTTGAATGGTGTCTTTTTAATCATTCCGTCTGGATATATGTTTTGTGAACAAGATAGAAGTTAGTTTTTGGAAGAGTGTAATGTTCTCTTAAGATGCAGGCAAAGTGATTAGGAGTAGTTAAGAGAATATCTGGAATAGGGGCAGGATAAGATGGGGAGAAAAAGAGAGATCTGTGGGTCCAGAAGTTACACTCTTCTTGTCCCTGCTGGAAGAAATCCATGATTCAGGTCACAAGTTAAAACCCCTCCACCTTCCCCATGGCTTCCTTTAATAAGAGACAGACTTTCATACCAATATTAAGAACATTCCAGGGATCAGCAGATGTGTAATGGTTACGTTGCTGTACTCCCACATAGTCCACCATGGTTCCAGTCCTGGATCCAATAGCTTAAAACTCACGCCGGGCATGTGTGTGTCTGCCCCAGATCCCAAGAGGAGAATGGAGGAGAAGGGATTGCGACCTGGTCATCCTCCCCTTGAGGGGCTGATTTCTCCCTTCCTTTCTCTCTGTCTCTGTCTGTTTATCTGGTGAGCATGTGCGCCTTATAGCAAAAATCTCTCTTTCTCAAAAAAGAACATTCCAAATACAAATAAATGGACATCACACCATTTACTCCTATTTTAGTGTGAATGAGTCTTTAGACTTAGTGCAAATGACCAAGACTGGAGGAGTCCTGGAGAAGAATGTGTGTAGGCAATGGGGTGAAAAGCACAGATACCAGAGTGGGGCAGAATGGGACAGAACGTACTTTCTTAATCTAGTATTGAATAAGAAGTTTATTAGACCTCACAGATAAAACTATTTCTGATTTTCAAAACCGTCCATGCATCATTGTCATATTGTTGACCTGAGCAACAGAAAATTTTATTCATGTTTTGCTATCTACCCATTTCATGCTGACTTGCTATCACCCTGACATTTCAGTCTTAACTATATTTGAATAAGTCTATTCATCATGCCATTTTATTATACTTTGTTTTAGTTGGAACACATGGAACCAACATAAACTCCTATTTGTTTTTAATGTAGCCTGATTTGAAAAGAAGTCTCTAAGACCTAAATGGAGATACAGTATAATCTGAAGCCTACCAAATTAATGTAGTAGTTTGAGTTCACCATGAAGTTGTAAAGTACTTTTTCTTTTTCTTAGGTCTTTGGAAAAACTTACTCTTTTTATTGAATGAATTAAGAAGCAGAGAGAAACGAAGAGCAGCACTGGCATCCTAGAGTAATAACTCAGGATTGTTCTAGGACACTGGGACCTTGGCTCTTTTGCTTAAAATTGAGGGGGGTTTATGTAAACTTGTGTGTTTCTAAGAGCAATAATCTTTATTTTTATTTTTTAAATTTTAAATTTTTTTGAGAGGTTTTCACGATAGGGCTCACGCACTCGCCATAAAGACAAAGAGAGACAGAGAGACAGAAATCACCCCCCAGGGGGGATGGCCACACCACGATCTTTTCTCATCCATTCTCCTCTTGGGATCTTGGGCACGCATGTACACACGCCCGGTGTGAGTTTAACCCACTGGGTCTGGAACTTGAACCGCAGTTGACTACATGGTAGTCCAGCGACATAGCCATTACATCACCTGCTGGTCCCAAGAACAATAATCTTTAAAAGATATCATTAAAATTGTTATAAAAATGTTGTATTCTGTTTTTTTTTTTTATCATTTATAAAGACACTAAGAAACTACTTTTCTAGGGAACCAGCAGTTAGCGTAATGGCTATGTCGCTGGACTCCCACGTAGTCGACCGCGGTTCGCATCCCGGACCCGGTGGCTTAAAACTCACGCCGGGTGCGTGTGCGTACGTGCCCAAGATCCCGAGAGGAGAATGGAGGAGAAGGGATTGTGGCGTGACCATCCCCCTGGGGGGTGATTTCTCGCTTTCTGTCTCTATGTCTCTCTCTCTGGCTGTCTGGCGAGCGCATGGGCCCTATAGTAAAAAACTCTCAAAAAAAAAAAAGAAAAGAAACTACTTTTCTAAAACTAGAAAAATTTTAAAAAGAATTATTTTATTATTATTATTATTATTATTTTAATTTGCTATAGAGCACGTACACTTACCAAAGACACACGTGCGCACACACACGCACACACACACAGGGGCGGGGGATGAGAAAGTATGCCTCCACGTCTGGGACTTGAGTGGTGATCAACAATGTGGGAGTCCAGAACCTTAACCACCATGCTACCTGCTGGTCACCGAAACCAGAAACTTTTAATAGTAAGTCTAGCCCAATTAGGTATGGGATCTGTAGAGGAAAGAGGAAGGAATGATTTCTAGGATAAAAGGAGAATATTCATTCTGTGTTGTCTAAGAGAGCTAGCCTTTTACTCGAGGGAAGAAAAAAGCAACTAAAAAGGTGTAGATCATAACTACAAATAAAGAGGGAACTCATATATTGATCCTTGAATTCATTGTCAAATGTTTTAAAAAGAGCTTTGAGTTATTCTTTCATTTGCACAGGTGAATGCTAAATCTTTTTTTAAGATTTTTTTTTTTTTTTTTTGCTATAGAGTATGTGTGCTCACTGGAGAGACAGAGACAGAGAGACAGAAAGTGAGAAATCATTCTCTGGGGGGATGGCCACACTGCAGTTCCTTCTTGTCCATTCTCCTCTTGGGATCCTAGGGATCCACTCACATGTGCCTGGTATGAGTTCTGTCACTGGGTCTGGGACTCAAACCATGGTCAACTAGGTGAGAGTCCAGCAACATAAACATTACACTATCTGCTGGTTCCCAATGTTAAATCTTGCAAAGCTGGTAGAAAATACTTCACAGATTTTATTTATTTGACTACTAGGATAAAATTGGTATGGTTAAAATATACTGATAGTTTAACATTTTATTTTCAATGGCGGTATAGTTAACAAAAGCATGTTATATAATTGTTTGACTTTAAATCTGATGAAATATTTGTCTGGGAAAAAAAAAATCTCTTTTTCACTTTGTGTGTGTATGTTTATGGGATACCCAGAGAACTGGTTAAATAGTATTTCTGGGTGTTTGTTAGAAGGTGTTTCCTGAAGAGATTAGCATTTGAATTGAACTGCATAAAGCAGATGGTCTTCCCCAAAGTGGGTGAGCACCAGACAACCCACTGAATAGAGTAAAAGGCAGAGGAAAGTTGGATTCACTCTCCCTTTGCCTGACTGCCTGAAATGGGACATAGATCTTCTCTTGCCCTTGGTGTTGCTGCTTTTCAGGCTTTTAGATATGGAACAGAATTTACATTGTTGGGTCTCTGGCTGTCAGGCCTTCAAAGCATATCACTGACTTTTCTAGGTCTCTAATTTGCAGATAGAAGATTGTGGAACTTCTCAGTCTCCAACTTTGTGTAAGCTAATACTTTATGGCAAATACCCCTTTATCTCTAGGTTGAGCATTCTACGTTCTATTGGTTCTGTTACTCTGGAGTACCATAATACAGTACACAAAGAAGAAAATGGGGGGGATAAAGAAAATTTGCTGAGCTTAGGATGTTTGTGTTCTAAATAGTGTGAGAATCCCAAAGGGAGAAGTGACGTTGGACTCATCCCTGTGCAGAAAATGACAGATGAGATATAAATAAAGGGCCGGAGTACATTTTTGGATAAAAAGAATGAATAAAATTAAAACATTGAATTTTCTAAATGTTAATACTATGAAAATAAAATTTATTTTTAATTAGTGACATCAGTAAGCTATTTTTTAATCTGATAAAATGTTTTAAAATGTTTTAATGAAGAATAATGCCTGAGATAAAGTAAGATATTTTTCAAAAACAAAATAGGAAAGGAGAACTTGCCTCACCAGATGAGCACATGCTGTAATTTACAGTATTTGAATCAATATGGCATTGGCATCAGAACAGACCAGTGGAAAAGAATCCAGAATCTAGAAATAGATCTTGGTGTGGATGAAAATTTAACATATGGGCAAGGTGGTATTTTAGCTAACTGGAAAGTGGGAATTTTTGCAACATATGGTGTTAGCCCAATTGTCTATTCATCAGGAAGTAAATAAAATTGTATCACTGTATAGACAAATTCTGGATGGATTAGAAATTAAAATTAACAACATATTAACAAACACCTACAAGAAAATCTAGAAGACATTATGTATAAACTTGTAGGGAGTGGGAAGAAGGGTCTTTATTCTTTTATTCATTGATAGCCAAAACAACAGATTTGGAAAAAATATTCATACACAGACTACAGATAGAAGGTTAAAAGCTATAATACACAGCAGTTCTTATAAACTGAAAAGGAAATAATCCAATAGAAAAATGGGCAAAGGATAAAAATAGGAGAATCTTAGAAAAGTGAATCCAAAAAAGATCAAACACCCTATAAGCAGGCAAATGAAAATTAAACTAACAACTGTATACATCTCAGACTGGCCAAAACTAAAAAGGAGAATACCACTTTCTGCTGAGGAATGTATAGGCAAAGGTTCTCTGAGATGTTACTATCTAAAATGCAAATTATTGCCTCTTGTTTTGGAAAGTGGTCTGGTAATGTCTATTGGGAGAAATAAATGCACAGTACACTTTGATCCAGCAGTCCCACTCTTAGGAATTGAACTAGTAGAAATAATAACACCAATGAAGATTATTTATAGAGTGTTGGTTAAAAATTTATTCCTTGGGAACCAGCAGTTAGCGTAATGGCTATGTCGCTGGACTCCCACGTAGTCGACCGCGGTTCGCGTCTCGGACCCGGTGGCTTACAACTCACGCCGGGTGCGTGTGCGTGCGTGCCCAAGATCCCGAGAGGAGAATGGAGGAGAAGGGATTGCGGCGTGACCATCCCCCCGGGGGGTGATTTCTCGCTTTCTGTCTCTATGTCTCTCTCTGTCTGTCTGGCGAGCGCACGCGCCCTATAGTGAAAACCTCTCCAAAAAAAAAAAAAAAAAAAAGAAAAAAAAATTTATTCCTTGTGGCAAAAATCTGGAAACAAGGTGAATGTCCATAATAGTATATTTATACCATGGAATATTTTGTAGTCATTAAAAAGACGATATTAGAATCATATGAGGGAACTTGGAAGGATTTCCATGAGGTATTTTTGAGTGAGAAAAGCAGGATGCCAGTAATGTACAATATTTCAGTTTTGAAATATAAGATCCTCTTCCCCCTATAAATGTGTATGTATATTACGAATAGTGATAGTTTTATAATTAATGAAACTTTGTTACTTGTGTTACCTAGATGGTAGCAAGAGGGAGGGAGAAAAGGAAGAGGAATGCATTTGTTCTCTTAATGTATAACAAATAAACACAACATGAGGAGCTTGAAACAACATACACTTACTTTATCAGTTTCCATAGGTCAGAAGTCTGGGCATAGCTTAGCTGAATCCCCAGCTCAGGGTCTGCTAAGGCTTCAGTTGAGGTGTTGGGAAGACTGAATGTACTTTTGGAGCTCGAAATCGTTTTTCAAGCTCTCATGGTTGTTGGTGGAGTTTATGCCCTTGTGCCTACATGTCTGAGGACCCTGGCTTTCACTGATTGTTGGCTGGAGGCCATCTTCATGTCTTAAAGGACGCCTGCAATTCTTTGTTACTGAACCTTTCCAGAGAAGTTCAAGACATGAATGTTTGCTTCTCTGAGGTAACAGTAGAGTCTCTTGCTGCTAAAGCAGCTAAGGTGGAGACCTATTTAAAAATGTAATCATAGGGGGACCAGCAGTTAGCGTAATGGCTATGTCGCTGAACTCCCACGCAGCCAACCGCGGTTCGAGTTCCAGACCCAATGAATTAAACTCACGCCAGGCACGTGTGCGTGTGTGCCCAAGATCCCGAGAGGAGAATGGAGGAGAAGGGATTGTGGCGTAGCCATCCCCCCTGGGGGGTGATTTCTCGCTTTTTATCTCTCTGTCTCTCTCTGTCATTCTGGCGAGCACACGTGCCCTATAGCAAAAATCTCTCCAAAAAAATAAATGAATAAATAAAAGGAAAAAAATACATATATAATCATAAGGGCCAGCAAGTAGCAGGGTGGTTAAGTTGCTAGACTCCCACATGGTTGACTGCAGTTCAAGTCCTGGACCTGGTGGCTTGAGAATCATGCCGAGTGCGTGTGTGAGTGTGTGTGTGTGTGTGTTTGTGTGTGTGTGCACCCAAAATCCCAAGAGGAAACTGGAGGAGAAGGGATTGCAGCATGTCCATCCCTTCAGGAAAGGAAGAGTTGAGTTCTCACTTCCCCTCTCACTATCTCTGTCTCTGTCCAGTGAGTGCACGTACCCAATGGAAAACACCTACAAATGTAATCACAAGAGTGACATCTCATCCTATGATGTTTGCCATATTCTATTGGTTAGGAGAAAGTTTCAGGTCTCACTCAGTCAAAAACTAATGACTGCAAATACATGGATCACTGACAGGTCTAGAGTAGGATGTATCTGCCAAGCAAACAATTAAAAAAAATTTAAATACCAAAGCCCAGTTGACAACAGAACATTAACATAATTTTACTATGAAAACTATATACATGTGTTTATTTTAAAGAACAAAGACATAGAAAATTACTGTCATGTCTTGGACCACTAGTATTATGTATTTCCTCATATTCTTCTAAGACAATACAATATATATAAGATGATATAATACTATATACATTAGCACAACACTGTGTCCTTTTTTAGGTTCTTCATGATGAATATACTCCAGGTTTGTGTTTTTCTTCATACTTGTCCTCATATTTCACCCTTCCTTCTTTTTCTTTTTCTTTTTTTTTTTTTTGAGAGATTTTTACTATAGGGTACATGCATTTGCTAGACACATACACACACACACACACACACACACACAGAGAGAGAGAGAGAGAGAGAGAGAGAGAGAGAGAGAGAAAGTGAGAAATTACCCCTCTCCAACCCTCTCCAAGGGGGATAGCCATGATACAGTCCCTTCTCCTCCATTCTCCTCTCAGGATTTTGGGCACACATGCATGTGGACCTTGCTTGAGTTTCAAGCTTCCAGGTCTGGGACTTGAACATTGGTTGACCAAATGGGAGTTCCAGCTCCTTAACCACTACACCACCTGCTGGTCCTGATCTTTCCTTCTTTTTCGATTTGGCCGGTCTGAGGAGTACTTATCCATTGATATCATACTGTTAATTGTAAGAGACCCTTTCTTTCTTCCTTTTCTTCTTCCTTCCTTCCTTCCTTCCTTCCTTCCTTCCTTCCTTCCTTCCTCCCTTTCTTCCTTTCTTTTTCTTTTTCTTTTTCTTTCTTTATTTTTGCTAGAGGGCCCATGCACTCTACAGAGAAACAGAGAGAAAAGAAAGCACTCCCATAGGGCTTAGTCACACTGCAATCTCTTCATTCTCTCTTTTTAGGATTGTGGCCATGTACACATATTCACTCTGGCATTTCTCAAGTCACAGTGTCCAAGACTCAAACTGTGTATTCAGCCATGTGGGATCCAGCTTGACTTAACCCCGGGTCTTGGAGCCAGCCCAAGATGCATTATTTTATGTACTATAATGAAAGAAAAACAAAAGCTTGGGGTCAGTAGGCAGTATAGTAAAGTGCTGGACTCCCATATGGCTGACTCCAATTTTAGTCCTGGGTGCGTGTGTGTGCATGCCCAAAATCCCAAGAGGAGCCTGAAGGAGAAGAGATTGTGTCCTGGCCATCCTCCTGTGGGGGTGATTTCTCACTTTCCCTCTCTCCTTCTCTCTTCAGAGAGTGCATGCACCCTATAGAAAAACTAAAAAACAAAACTGAAACCAAAATAAAAACAAAAACTCTAGTTAAGTTAGGCTTTCTTAGTAAATCAGTTATGACATAGATGCCAATTTCAATGGTGTTAAAATGTGAACATGGTCTTAGATTTGATAAAAGTTACATGGGACACTTTCTCCTCTAGAAGCTCTCTTTAACTTTCCTGCTAGATACTTTCAGAGCTCAGTATGTTTCCTCCTTCCTCCCAGACATTGCTTGCTTCACAGTCTTACCCCCGACTCCCCTTCTCTGAGAAAGGTATATCTTATACAGGGAAAGTGTTACTGCATATCCCTAAAATGCAAATTAAGCGTAACAATAATCAGATTGAGGTCAAGCAAGGATAAATAAGATACTTTCTAAGAGAAATGTCCTCTCAAATCAGTCAGTGCTTCTAGGGCACTAGGGTTCCACTTCTAGGTGAACAACCACTGTCTAACTATCTAATATTTTTTCTTTTCTTTTTAAAAATTAAAAAAATTTTTTTTAGAAACAAGCATTGTTGAGGTGAAAATAATATAACAAAAACTTTGAATTAATTTTTAACTTTCATCTTCAGATGTCTGGAAATTTTTTTAAACTAAGCCACAGCAAATACTCTTCTAATATTGAGTTAAACAATGTTATTTCTTAGATAAAATTAATTCTAATCAAACTTGGAAAGAAAGTTTAAATGCGCTATCTCTTAAAGCAACTCAAATGCAGTGTCAGTGAATCAATAATTTGCTTGAAAGAGATTATATTTCAAAAAATGAAGGCAACTTGTCCTTTTTTGGTCACTTCTTTGCTCAAAGGCAACTATATTAGGAAATGTTTTTCTCTTGAGAGTTATAGGTTGCTACTAAATTTACATATGTCTATATCACATTCTTCAAAAGGAAAGTGATCATTGTATTTTTTCATACCAGTGCTAAGATTAATATCACAAACTCTAAAATTAGTTCAATATGTTCAACAGATATTTGAAATAATTATAAATTTCAAAAACAATAAACAGCTTAAACTGATACATAGAAAAATTAGAAATAGCAATGTTTATATCCTAAGACTTAAAAAAAATTGGAGGGTGTCCTTTATTTCCATAAAATATTTTGTAGATCTTAAAGTTTCTCCAATCTCCCTCTGATTTTTTTTTTTTTTTTTTTTTTTGGAGGAGGGTGGGTGCTATTATAGTTTTCATCAATGAAGTGCTTTAATGAGAATGCTAAGGATCTATTTATATTTTCTGTTTCAAAGTAGGTCTGGCTAACTGATGCTGAAGTTTCCTTTTTGTTTTGAGAATCCATGGGCGTGACCAGACATGGTTTCAAACCAGTTTGATCTTCAGTCTTCTCACATATCGCCTCAATATTGAGGCCCTGCAGATTTCAAAGGCAGCCATGAGCAGCAGGTGAGCAGAATCACCTGCCCATTTGGGTTTTGTCAGCAGTTACCATCTGAAGAGTTGGCTTTTCTTTCTGCCTTTTATTTTTATTTTTATTTTTATAGACCATAGATTAGTCCCTTTTTAATACCCATCATGCCATGAATTCATAGTGAATAGGTTCCAGTAGCTCAGACTCCTCTCCAGTGGTTCTCACAAAGTGTGCTTCTCTGGGTGGAGCAGGCTAGCACTTCAGTTGAACCCAGGTACCTTTCTCTTTGGCTCCCTTCTTTTTCTGGTCATTTTCCTATTTTCCTTCACACGTTTTAGGAAGCTATCTCTGCTCTTAGAATGCTTAACATGGTCAATACGCACATTAATTCTCTTGGCAAGAATCTTACCCTTAACTTGTTTGTTCACAACAATGCCAACAGCATGCTGGGTAATATTGTAGACTCTTCCAGTTTTGCCATGGTAACATTTGTGAGGCATTCCTTTTGGAACAGTACCCATCCCCTTGATGTCTACAATATCACCTTTCTTGTAGATTCGCATATACATTGCCAAAGGAACCACTCTATGTTTTCTTTCTTTCTTTCTTTCTTTCTTTTTTTTTTTTTTTGAGAGTTTTTTTTGCTATAGGGTGCATGCACTCGCCAGAAAGACAGAGAGAGACAGAGAGACAGAAAGTGAGAGATTACTCCCCCAGGGAGGATGGCCACGCCACAATTCCTTCTCCTCCGTTCTCCTCTCGGGATCTTGGGCACGCACGCACACGCTCCCAGCGTGAGTTTAAGCTACTGGGTCTGGGACCCAAACTGCGGTCGATTACATGGGAGTCCAGCAACATAGCCATTACGCTAACTGCTGGTCCCACCACTCTATGTTTTCTAAAAGCCTTAGTGAACATATATCGGGTGCCTCTTCTTTTGCCCTTTGTGTTCGTCATTTTGGTTAATTTCTGGAAAATGGTGGTTCTGACCAAAAGGCTCTGCCTTTGATTTTGAGCTTAGATGTTACTTGCATTGTATCCTTGGATATCTTCCTAATTCCCTGTATCCCCTTTTATTATTTTCACATAGAGGAAATGATGGATGCCAGTATTTGAATTTATGTTCACAATTTGTAAGTATTTCTCCCATCCTCACTAGCATTTATTATTTTTGTCTTATTGATAACAGCCACACTAACAGGTGAGAGGCTATCTCACTGTGGTTTTGATTTGCATTTCTCTGATGATTAGTGATGCTGAACATGTTTAATGTACTCTTGGGCTATTTTTATGTCTTAGGCTCCCCTGAAAACTAAAAATAGAAATTGCCCTGTGATCCAGCAATCCCACTAGTTGGCATATAACCAAAGAAATAGAAATCAGTGCATCAGATGTGAACCAGCAGTTAGCGTAATGACTATGTTGCTGGACTCCCACGTAGTCGACCGTGGTTTGCGTCCCGGACCCAGTGGCTTAGAACTCACGCCGGGCATGTGTGCGTGCGTGCCCAAGATCCCGAGAGGAGAATGGAGGAGAAGGGATTGCGGCGTGACCATCCCCCCTGGGGGATGATTTCTTGCTTTCTGTCTCTATGTCTCTCTCTGTCTGGTGAGCGCACGCACCCTATAGCAAAAACCTCTCCAAAAAAAAAAAAAAAAAAAAAAGAAATCAGTGCATCAGAGAGATGTCTGCACTATATTAATTGTAGCCTTACTCACAATAGCCATATGGGATCAACTTAAGTACCCACCAACAGACACACAGATAAAGAAAATGACAATGGCATACTACTTAGCCATTAAAAAAGAATAAAATCTTGTCTATCAAGGTGATATGAATGAACCTAAAAAATGTAATGTTAGGTGAAATAAGGCAGGCACAAGAAGAGAAAAATCACATGTGGTTATTCATATGTGAAAACGAAAAGGTTTTCTTATAAAAGTGAAAAGTAGCATAGTGAATGCTAGAAATCGGGAAGGGAGGAGATGGTAGAGGGATGTTGGTTAGTAGATACAAAAGTTTAGTTAGAGAAATAAATTCTAGTGTTCTATAGCACAGTAGGATAACTACAGTTAATAATAATTTACTGAATATATAAATATAGCTAAAAGGGAGCATTTTTAATGGTTCCAACACAAAGTAATGATAAATGTTTGAGTTAAGGAATATGCTAATTATCCCATTTGGTCTTCCCATACTGTATATATATATATATACTGAAAATTCACATTGTACTCCATAAATACGTACAATTATTATGTGTCAATTAAAAATAATAAAAATATGCCATGTTGTTATATGTGAGGAAGAATGTCTTTCTTAGTAAACAGAAATGGGGAACAGTAGATACTATAATGATTGCATTGTTGGACTCCCATGTAGTTGACCATGGTTCAAGTCCTGGACCTAGTGGCTTAAACTCACACTGAGTGTGTGCGTGTGTGTGTGCCCAAAATCCCAAGAGGAGAATGGAGGAGAAGGGATTGCAGAGTGGCTATCCCCCCTGGGGTTTGATTTCTCACTTTCTGTCTCTCTCTGTCTCTCTGGTGAGTGCACACACCCTATATCAAAAATCTCTTTGAAAAAAATGTAAATGGAATTGTAAAAAAGTAATTGTAAATGTTTAGAATTCTTTTCTTTTGAGCTAGAGGTACTTGATGGCTTAGCCTTTTAGCTTTTTGCCTCGGAAAACCACATATGGCTTTAGGATATCCAAATTAAAAACAATGTAAATGGAATCCACATCTTCATGTTTTTTGTTACTAAGTCTGTTCTCACATGAAAACTGCAAGGAAATTTACTCTCTCATCACTATTGAGGAGGCCCTTTTCCAATCTATCTCGCCTTTACCAAGCCAAACTAACATAAATCGGGACCACCTGTATCCTGTTCCCTAGCAGAGAAATTTCTTCATCGTCTAAGTGTCCCAAACTCAATTTCACCTACTGAGAGTGCAAAAGAAGCTAAGATATTGGAAAGAAATAGAAAGAGTCAAGCTAGCTACCTAATTCTCCAGTCTCTATTCCTTTGTCAAATCTGAGCACTGGAACAACTTGTATTCCAGAGAGGACTATCTCGTTTCGTTTTCATCGCATGCTATTTTATAAAATTATGTCTTACCTTGGATTGCTAAATAAAATATCAGAGACTAAGGAGTTTGAAAAGAGACATTAATTTTCCACAGTTCTGGAGGCTGGGATGTCTGAGGTCAGGTTCTGGCGAGGACTTTTGTCCTGGCTTGTAGAGACTTCCTTCTTGCCGTTTCCTCACATGGTACAGAGATACAGTTTGGTGCCTCTTCCTCTCCCAATCCCATTACTAATCTCATCAAGAACGTTCTACTCTCCTGACCTCATCGAAACCTAGGGTATGTGTCCTACCTCCTTATATTCCCACATCGGGGCTAGGGCTTCAACATATGAATTTGTGGGAAACCCAAGCAGAGGACTGTCAAGATGGAACAGGAAGGGATAGCTGAAGAATGGAAAAAGAGTTGCAATGAGCTAGGGAAGAGGGTTGGGGCCAGCTGGTTTCCCCTGGACTCCCTGTGGATTGGCTAATTTGAATACTTTCTGGGGCTTCAAGGAAACTGTTCCTAATTGTCTGGTACCTGAGCCTGAGACAATTAGGGCTGCTGCATAGTGGCCCAGAGTGTGAGAGCCTAAGAGAAGTGGTTGGGTGTGGACTTCATCAGTTGTTGAATAAGTAGAATGGACTGGCTTCTAGCCAGGGCCTCAAAACTGGGTCAAGACTGCATTTGTAAAAACTGATATTACTCATGGTTGTGAGGAAAACAATTTCATGTTAATCTTTCAGCTTTTATTAGGGATTGATCTGAGGGCTGACCATAGAGAGTTTCCTGCATCTTTTAAGAAGTGCTCTTGGTATCCATTATATCATGACTGAAGACTCAGAAATTACTCTTAGCATTTAGTGCTATTGACAAGTATTTCCCAATGTATTGGTATCTGAGCATCTGATTATTAGATAACAAATTTGTGACTTCTGTTTCTTATTTTGAGTGTAGACCTTTTTTTTTTTTTTTGGAGAGGTTTTCACTATAGGGCGCGTGCACTCGCCAGACAGAGAGAGAGAGACATAGAGACAGAAAGCGAGAAATCACCCCCCAGAGGGGATGGCCATGCCGCAATCCCTTCTCCTCCATTCTCCTCTCGGGATCTTGGGCATGCACGCACACGCGCCCGGCGTGAGTGTTAAGCCACCGGGTCCGGGACGCGAACTGCAGTCGACTACATGGGAGTGCAGCGACATAGCCATTATGCTAACTGCTGGTTCTCAAGACCTTTTCGGTAAATAGCTGTAGCCACAAGCAGTGGACCCACTTACAGCTTTAGCGTACCCAGTGACAAGCAGCAGACTATTATTAATAGTATTTTAAATAAAGAAATACAGTTACATTTCATGATGGGTGATACTGAGCAGATATCTTTTTTTATTATAGTGTTAAATGGGAATAAAATATATTCTGTCATTTATAGTGTTTGCATAAAGTTCAAGAGAGATAATGGTTAAGTATAAAACAGCTCTATTAAATAATAATGTAATACAAATATCCTATGCATAAATAAAACCTTTAGTATTAACATCTAAATAAAGAGGCCTTTTTTTTTTAAGCTACAACTTGCTCATTCACGACCTACTCCCCCCCCCCCCCCCCCCCCCCCCTCACTATGCCTATCAGTGTGTCTTCTGGAGTTGTCTTGTAGGTGTTTAGGGGCCCCTGTGGCACCTCACTATGTCTCTTCTATCTGCTATGAGAACATGCTCTTCTATGCATTAAAAGTCAGGTTGCGGGAACCAGCAGTTAGCGTAATGGCTATGTCGCTGGACTCCCACGTAGTTGACCGCGGTTCGTGTCTCAGACCTGGTGGCTTACAACTCACGCCAGGTGTGTGTGCGTGCGTGCCCAAGATCCCGAGAGGAGAATGGAGGAGAAGGGATTGCAGCGTGACCATCTCCCCTGGGGGGTGATTTCTCGCTTTCTGTCTCTATGTCTCTCTCTGTCTGTCTGGCGAGCACACGCGCCCTACAGCGGAAAAAAAAACCTCTCAAAAAAAAAAAAAAAAAAAAAAGTCAGGTTGCCAGTTCTGTCAGCAAGCATTTTATTAAGTGCCTTAGTGCACAAGGTCGACACAGGTTGCTTTCTGAAATTCAGAAAGCAGTTCTGGCTCCCTGTAACCCTACCCCAGGTGATAGAGTGGGAGTTGGAGTGTGAGCCCCAGGGTTGACTGCCCAGAACAAGGGGACTTCCTCCCCTCTCGCTGTGTCGCCAGCAGAGGAGGGGGAGAGACAGGCCAACACAAGGAGCAGGGGCCGGGGGTACGGGCTCTGCATCTGTTTCTTGCAGGTTCTGACTGACCCTAATTTGGCTCCTGATCTGATCTGGTGCCTGTGGTGCTCCTGTTTCCCCTAGCTTAGCTCCGAGGGTGAGGGAGGAATCAGAAAGGCTGTGCAGAGCCTGCCAGCGGCCCTTGGAACCCATCTAGGTCAATTCTAGATTCTAAGCTGTGTTTTGTTGTTGTTGTTGTTTGTTTTATCTATTTTATTTATCTTTTCCTCCTGATATTGTCAAAACAGTGAAGAAACATTTAAAAAACCCTACAGGGAAAAAAAAAATCAGGTTGCTGGTTATAATTCTGAGCCTCAGGGCTGAACAATGTCTGTGGATGAGCAGGAAAATGTTAACTGTTTGAATTGTTTCCTTGTTTTCTACTTCCTAGACACTGTAACAAGACTTCCTGATACTCCTTGTGCCTGGAATAGCATGTAGGCTTTCTTAAAGAAGTATACTAGGCCTGTCTGTTATTTATTTATTTATTTATTTATTTATTTATTTATTTATTTGTAATGCTTCCTGTTTTTATAGAATAGGTTTAAAAATGAAGACGTTATTTGTAATAAAAAGTATGTTGGACAAAAGACAACAGTAGCCACAATAATTTTACTTTTTCAAGCTAATAACTTTCAGAATAAAATATAAGCAAATTTTACATTTTAAATTTTAGTTTACAATTATTATTTCATTCTATCACAATGGCAAGTACTTGTGAAAATAAATAAAGATAAAATAAATGATGCATAGGAAAATTTCTTAGAAAGAACTATGTATTGCATAACAAATTAATGTGAGAATTAAATATGCAAGTAATAGAAAATGCATTTAAATACATTGTCACAGGACCAGCAGTTAACATAATGGTTATGTCACTGAACTCCCATGTAGTCGACCATGGTTCAAGTCCTGGATCTGGGTGCTTGAACTCATGCCAGGCATGTGTGCATACGTGCCCACGATTCCAAGAGGAAAATGGAGGAGAAGGGATTGCAGGCATGGCCACCCCCCCCGGGGGTGATTTCTTGCTTTCTATCTCTCTGTCTTTCTGGAGAGCGCACGCGCCCTATAGCAAAAACCTCTCAAAAAAACAATTGTCACAACATGTTCATAAATCATAAACATATTTCACCTGACTAACTGTTTATAATAATCTATGAGATCTAAAATTGGGTGAATCCTTACTTCCATGCAGTAGGTTGTAACATTACTTGCTCCCTGTAAAATTCAGTGAGAAACACATGTGCCAATTTATTTAAGTGAAATAGTCATTTATCTACCTTTTCCATGAGTAGACCAAAAAATGGTGTGTTTAATCCTACTTAAAACAAGGGTTTAAAATTCTTCATCTAATTTGTAACAATTAGGACAGAATAGAAGTTATCAAAATAGAAATCTAATATTTACATTGGTCTTCTAAATGCATAGGTTACCCTAGGTGATGGATTACCTGTTTTGTTTTTGAGCAATATGATGAAAGTCTGCTCTTTTTTTTTTTTTTTTTTTTTTTTTTGAGAGAGGTTTTTGCTATAGGGTGCGTGCGCTCGCCAGACAGACAGAGAGAGACAGAGAAACAGAAAGTGAGAAATCACCCCCCAGGGGGGATGGTCACGCTGCAATCCCTTCTCCTCCATTCTCCTGTCGGGATCTTGGGCACGCACGCACACGCGCCCGGCATGAGTTTAAGCCACCGGGTCCGGGACTTGAACTATGTGGGAGTCCAGCGACATAGCCATTACGCTAACTGCTGGTCCTGAAAGTATGCTCTTAAACGTCCTCTCCATGCAATCTCTACACCAGTTCATCGGACTGGGCAGGATAGATGATCGTTGTACTGTCACCTCTATTCTCCTCATTTCTTCCCTCTTACTGGACTCCCACTCAGTATATGCACATGGTGGCATATCTGTATCTTCTCTTCCTCCTCACCAGGATGTTACATGGTGCATAGATAATAACAGAGTTGCAGTCCAACCACTTTTGCAAAGAGTTCCGTGTGGAGCCAGGATTACCCCATTGCAATTATAGTGATGTTGCTGAGTACCATTTGTTGTAAATTAAATTGTACTCTTTCCTGTGTGTTGCTTCAACTGTGTTCCTCACCCACAGACTCTTGCTGCTATTCCGATTCTTCCTTTTACTGAATATTGTTGAGATTCTAGCTCTGATAATGTCTTTGGATTTATCGCTTCTTGCTGTTGAGGCTTTGTTTCTGGTCCCAATTTTCTTCTCATTTTGGACTTTATTTCTCCCCTCATCCTTCTTTTCTTTTAAAGAATTATTGATTTAATTTTATTATTTTTTAAAATTTGACCACACACACACACACACACACACACACACACAGAAAGAGAGAGGGAAAGTGAGAAAGCAAGCCACCAGCTCCAGGGCTTGAACTGTGGTCTGCTGTGTGGGAGTCCAGAACCACGCCACCTTCTGGCCCCCCTCATCCTTTTTTATAGTTGCGAAGTGGATGTACTATCATTTATTTAATCAATTTCCTTTGTGCATACATTGCTTTTCAATATTTTGCTACTACAAGTAATTTCTGTGATGGATAACTTATGCATTTTTTCTTTGTGGTATTTTAAAAAGTATATTTTCAGAGAAGATTCCCACAAGTGAACTGAAAGGTAACTGATATGTTGATTTGACAAATCTACTCCAAAAGAATTTTAACAGTTTGCTTTTTTTATCTCAGTATGAGAGCACCTATTTGCTTATAGATCTGCCAACAGAGTGAGTTATGAAGTTTTTGAGTTTTTTTCTAATCTGATAAGTAAGAATCTCAATGAAGTTTTAACTGATGTTTTTCTTATTATGAATGGCATATTTTAAAAAATTTGTTTAGTTACATTACTAGGTGTCTTAGTTTTTTTTTTTTTGTTTGTTTGTTTTGTTACTCTATCAGAACACCCGAGACTGGGCCATTTATAATGAACAGAACTTTGTTTGCCTCATGATCATGGAGGCTGGGAAATCTAAAGACTGGCACTGGCTTCTGGAGAGTCTTCATGCTGTCATTCATGAGGAAAGTAGAGGGCAAGAGGGTGAGAGCAAGAGACACAATCAGGCCACACTTATTTATGTATTTATTTATCAAGAACTATGTTCTGTAATAACTAAAACACTCCTAAAATAATGGCATTAATCCATTCACGATGGCAGAGTCCTTGAAACCTAATCACTTCTTAAAGCTCTCGCCTCTCAACCTTGTTGCATTAGGGATTACATTTTCAATGCATGAACTCCATTCAATCCATAGCAGTGGGCCAAACTCCAGATTAAAAAAAAAAAGTCATTTATTAGAATAAAAAATGCTGAATGATGTTTACAAACTGATTCATTGCTTCCTGACTTTCAATGATATTTCTAGAACAAAACAAAATGATCCAAAATATATAAAGAATGAAGTAAATTAAAAAGTTGTTCCAAACACCGTTTTGGCCAATTTTTACATTTTGCTACAATAAGCTGAGTCCCCAATTTGTGAGGTAGCTTAGGCTTCTATTAAATCTGACTTAGCGTTCTGAGACCTGAGCCTAGGTAGGTCAGCACCTTTGCTTCTTGTAAACTAGAGAAAGATATTGGGTGGCTTGGACATAGGGTGAAATAACTGGATTTATCAAATTAATATACAGTAATTCCTGTCATTTCTGTATAGACCCCATATAAAGGGGCTTTTTGGTCTGTTTGTTTGTTTGTTTTTACATTGTGGAAAACTGCTCAGCCTGGTAAGAACTTGTTTTGGGATAGTTTATCTAATTCATTTAAGAAATTGTTCCTTTCTTGTCTTCTTCCTTATGTTCAGCTGCTGTTTGATCAAATGAGACAGAGAAGTGGTGCTCCACACTGCCTGCATGTTTGAAATCACCTGGAGTGTTGCTTTTTAAAGCATCTCCCTCCATCAATTAAATCAGAATATCTACAGTGGGATCCAAGTCATGAACATTGGGAAAAAACTTTTCCAGGTGTTTCTAAAATGCAGCTATTGTTTAAGACCACTGAGATTAGATGAAGGTACTGTGAGAAATGCGCTCACCCATCCAATGCCAAAGAAGGTGCAAGAAGGGAGACTTTAATGCAAGATAGGGTGTCTGATGGGCAGGCACATGCTAAATGGTTACAACAATTTATTCCCTAGTACACGAGTCCCTCTCTCAGTTCCTCATTGGCTGAGTACTCTGGGGTGAGCAATCTGCCTGGATGGCACCTAAGTTTCATCATTCCCTTATAAGGCCTTGATTGTCTCCTTCTCTATCTTGTCTAGCAGAAAGGCGTAGGCTCAGGACAAGCCCACAAAAAAGGCCTGCCAAATGTCCCAGGGAGGGAGAAGAACCAGGAAGCAAAAAGGAACAAAGGTCTGATGACCAGCCACCATCTTGATAATTCATTTCTTTTTTTTTTTTTTTTTTTTTATCATCATCATATTCTTCTTTATATTACATTGAATTACATATAACTTTACATTGTATTACATTACTTTTTCAAAAGGGAATGCCATGCATGTCAGTCAGTACAGAGACATTAATCTCCCCGCTTCAACATTCAATATCTTTTCTATGTTTTCCCCAATCATTATTATTATTCTAATTATTTTTTAAGACAGTCCATCGCTATTTCTCATGTTGCTTGTACAAATACTTTGCCCATCATGAAATACTTCTCAGACAAATCCAGTTGAGAATACTATACATGTCAACATCAACAGTTAATAAGCCATATCTGTTTCTCACTAATGTCCTACCTCTCTATTGTTCATTTGTTATCTTTCTCTATCCTCTTCTCTTCACTTCCCCCATTCCACACTGTCCTATTCTCATTAAGTATCTTCACTGCTTTTATGTCCTCCAATTTTTTTTCACTATCATAGAATGCTGATAGTCGGTATATATTGAGTGGATACATACAATATCTTTCTTTCATATCCTGGCTTACTTCACTCAGCAATATATCCTCCGTATCTGACCACTTTCTATCAAATTCCAGGGCCTTGTTATTTTTTATGGCTGAGTAGTATTCCATAGAGTATATATACCACACTTTTCCAATCCATTCATCAGTTTGTGGACATTTAGGTTGGTTCCATGTCTTGGCAATTGTGAATAATGCTGCAATAAACATTGATGTGCAAGCACTTTTCTGACTGAGCGTTCTCCTGTCTTTTGGGTAAATACCCAGAAGTGGGATTACTGGATCGAATGGTAGTTCTATTTGTAGATCTTTGAGGAACCTCCATATTGTTCTCCACAGTGGTTGAACTAGTTTACATTCCCACCAACAGTGTAGGAGGGTTCCCTTTTCATCACATCCCCGCCAACACTTATCACTTTTTATATTCTTAATCTTTGCCATTCTGACAGGGGTTAGGTGGTATCTCATTGTAGTTTTTATCTGCATCTCCCTTATGATGAGGGATGTTGAGCATTTCCTCATATGCTTTTTGGCTATTCGTATGTCTTCCTTAGAGAGACTTTTGTTCAGCTCATTTTCCCACCTTTTAATTGGGTTAATCATTTTTTTTCGCATAAGGCACTTGAGTTCCCTATGTATTCTGGTTATCAGTCCCTTGTCTGAGGCATATTTAACAAAAATATTTTCCCATTCTGAGGGTTGTCGGTTCACACTTGTTACTGTGTCCTTTGCTGTGCAGAAACTTCTTAGTCTAATATAGTCCCACTTGTCTATTTTAGGGATTATTGCCTGTGCCTTGGGAGTCTTATTTAAGAAGTCTTTGCCTACTCCAATGTCCCCCAGAGTTTCCCCAGCATTTTCCACCAGTAGTTTTATTGTTTGAGGTTTTAGGTTAAGATCTTTGATCCATTTTGAGTTGACTGTTGTTAGTGGTGAAAGATGGGGTTCAGTTTCATCTTTCTGCAGGTGGATACCCAGTTTTTCCAGCACCATTTACTAAAGATGTTTTCCTTTTCCCAATGGATTGACTGATACCCTTTGTCAAAGATCAGTTGGCTGTAAGCTTTGGGGGTTATTTCTGGGGTCTCTATTCTCTTCCATTGGTCCACATGTCTGTTTTTATGCCAATACCATGCTGTTTTGATGACCACAGCTTTATAGTATATCTTGGGATCAGGGAGTGATATGCCTCCTACTCCACTCTTCTTGCGCAGGATTGCTTTTGCAATACGAGGTCTTTTATGGTTCCAGACAAATTCTATGATTGCCCTTTCTAGATCTCTGAAGAATATCTCTGGTATTTTGATTGGAATTGCATTAAACATGTAGATTAATTTGGGTAGAATTGCCATTTTGATTATGTTAATTCTTCCAATCCAGGAGCATGGGATATCCTTCCACTTTTTTATGTCACTTTCAATGTCTCTTTTAAGATTTTCGTAGTTTTCTTTATAAAGATCTTTGACTTTCTTAGTTAGGTTTATCCCTAGGTATCTTATACACCTTGTGGCTACGGTGAAAGGGATTCCTTTCTTCAGCTCTGCTTCGTTCAACTTGTTGTTCATAAATAGAAATGCTATAGATTTTTGGATATTGATTTTGTATCCTGCCACTTTACTGTATTCACTTATTACTTCAAGCAGTTTTTTCATGGATACCTTTGGGTCTTCTAAGTATACCATCATGTCATCTGCAAATAAAGATATTTTCAATTCTTCTTTGCCTATTCGAATGCCTTTAATATTGTTCTCTTCTCTGATTGCAATAGCTAAGACTTCCAGTACTATATTAAAGAGCAGTGGAGAAAGTGGGCAGCCCTGCCTAGTACCTGTTTTCAGAGGAAAAGCTTTCAGCTTTTCCCCATTCAGTATAATGTTAGCTGTAGGTTTTTCATAGATGGCTTTTATTGTGTTGAGAAATGACCCTTCTATACCAATCTTACTGAGAGTCTTAATCATAAAAGGATGCTGTATTTTATCAAATGCTTTCTCCGCATCAATTGAGATGATCATATGGTTTTTATCTTTCTTTCTGTTAATGTGGTGTATTACATTTATGGTCTTGCGTATATTGAACCATCCTTGCATCCCTGGTATAAAGCCTACCTGATCGTGATGAATGATCTTTGTTATATGTTGTTGGATACGATTTGCGAGTATTTTGTTGAGAATTTTCGCATCTATATTCATCAATGATATTGGTCTGTAGTTTTCCTTTTTTGTCATATCCTTATCTGTTTTGGGGATGAGGATGATGGAGGCTTCATAAAATGAATTTGGAAGGTTTCCTTCCTTTTGAATCTTTAGAAATAATTTTAGTAGGATAGGGGTTAACTCTTCCTTAAAAGTTTTGTAGAATTCACAAGTGAAGCCATCTGGGCCTGGGCTTTTCTTTGTTGGGAGGTTATTTATTACTGATTCAATCTCCTGGCTTGTTATAGGTCTATTCAGGTTCTCTATGTCTTCCTGATCCAATCTTGGTAGATTATATGCATCCAGGAATTTGTCCATCTCCTCCAGGTTATCTTGTTTGTTGGCGTAAAGTTGCTCATAGTATCCTCTAATGATATTTTGTATTTCTGCTGTGTCTGTGGTAATATTGCCTGTTTCATCACATATTTGATTAATCTGGTTTCTTTCTTTCTTCTTCTTAATCAGTCTAGCCAATGGTGTGTCGATCTTGTTAATCTTTTCAAAGAACCAGCTTTTGCTTTCATTTATTTTCTGTATGGTTCGTTTATTTTCTATTTCATTTATTTCTGCTCGAACCTTTATTATTTCTTTTCGCCTGGCATTTTGGGGATTTGTTTGTTGTTGTTTTTCCAATTCTCTGAGGCATGATGATAAGTTATCTAGTTGCCATCTTTCTGTCCTTTTCTTATGTGCACTAATTGCTATGAATTTTCCTCTTATGACTGCTTTTGCTGTGTCCCATAGATTCTGGACACTTGTGTACTCATTATCATTAGTTTCCATAAATTTTTTTTATTTCAGCCTTAATTTCTTCAGTAGTGAAGAAGTCATTCAGAAGTAGGTTGTTCAGTTTCCATGTGTTCGTGTATTTTCGGGGTTGTGTCTTGAAATTAATCTTGAGTTTAATTCCATCATGGTCAGAGAAGATGCTGGGTACAGTTTCTATGCCTTTGAATCTATAAAGGCTTGATTTGTGTCCTAATATATGATCTATCTTTGAAAAGGTTCCATGTCGGGGTGAGAAAAATGTATATGTTGTGGATGTAGGGTGGAAAGTTCTATAGATATCTGTCAAGCCCATTCCATTTATAGTATCATTTAAGTCCTGTATCTCTCTATTTATTTTCTGTCTAGAAGACCTGTCTATAGGAGATAATGGGGTGTTGAGATCTCCAACAATTATAGTATTTCTCCCTATCTCTCCTTTTAGCTCCAACAGTCTTTCCTTCACATATTTAGGCGCACCTGAGTTGGGTGCATAGATATTTATAAGGGTTATGTCTTCTTGCTGGATTACCCCATTTACTATTATATAATGCCCTTCTTTGTCTCTTCTTACAGTCTTTGTCTTGAAATCTATTTTGTCTGAGATCAATATCGCTACTCCAGCCTTTTTTTGATTTCCATTTGCATGGAGTATCTTTTTCCAGCCCTTGACTTTTAGTCTATGTATGTCTTTATCCATAAGGTGAGTTTCTTGTAGGCAACAGATAGAGGGTTTCTGTTTTCTTATCCAGTCAGCCAGTCTATGTCTCTTTACTGGAGAATTTAATCCATTGACATTCAATGTAATTATCGATATTTCCGTACCTGATCCTATCATTAAGTGAGCCATTTTCTTGGTTGCTCTTTGTTCTCGTATAACTGTCTCTGATTTTTTAGTTTTCCTGGTATAATACTCCCTTCAGAACCTCTTGAAGAGCTGGTCTGGAGTTGGTAAATTCCTTCAAATTTTGTTTATTCGAGAATGTTTTTATCTTTTTTTCCCATATGAAAGATAATTTTGCCGGGTATAATATTCTTGGTTGAAATTGTTTTTCACTCAACACTTTTACTATGCTTCCCCATTCTTTCCTTTCTTGCATTGTTTCCGCCGAAAGATCCGATGTTAGCCTGATGGGGTGACCTTTGTAAGTAACCTGGCGTTTCCCTCTTGCCAACTTTAGTATCTTGTCTTTGTCTGTTGTTTTTGCCAGTCTGGCTATAATGTGCCTTGGAGAGGATCTTCTTGGGTTGATTCTACCCGGGGTCCTATGTATTTCCTGGGTCTGGATATTTGAGTGCCTTTCTAGATTTGGAAAGTTTTCTTCCAGGATCTCATGGAATAAATTATCTAGGCCCTTATTATTTTCTTCCTCTTCTGGAATACCTATTATCCGGATGTTGGGGCGCTTGATAGTATCCAGTATTCCTTGTATATTATCCTCATTTTTCATGGTTGTTTTCTCAATCTTCTTGATGCTTTTTTCTAGGTCAGATGTTTTGTCTTCTACGTTAGATATTCGATCTTCTGCCTGGTCTAACCTACTTTTAATACTTTCAAGGGAGGTTTTGATTTCCTGTATCACATTCTTCATTCCTAGAAGTTCCATCTGGTTCTTGTTTAAGGTATCCATTTCTTCTTTCAAGTCATTGAAGGACTTCCTCATCTCCTGGAGCTCCTTGTCTCTTTTCTCGTCCATCTCAGTTAGTTTGGTCACTACAAATAATCTGAATTCCTTATCAGACATGTCCACGACGTCCATTGTATTGACTGTGGGTGATGTAGGCTTGATGATTTCCCTTGAGGGAGAGGCCTTTTGTTGGTTGCTCATATTTCTGGAGCCTCTGCGATTGTTCTTAGTCATTAGGTATTCTATATGTTTCTTCCTAACTGATTGTTAATAGTTGTACAGGCTTAGAAAATTGATGATTTCCCTTATGGTTGGCCTACCTGTTGCTCACAATTACCATTAACTGTTGCCACTACCCTGGATGGCCCAAAGTCCTCACTGTCTCTAAGGACAGGTGAGCCTACAATTGACTGAATAAGCAACACCCCAAGAGCAAAGAAAAACAAACTGAAAATAGGAAATCGCGCGCCGCGCAAGCGCGCCGCGCGCTATTCAAATCACCAGAATTCAGAGTCCAAAGGCTAGTGGGAAAGTGTCAGAAGATGAGTGACAGGACCAGGTTGGTCAGGTCTGGAGCCTGAGTCCGCCTGGTGCCCGGAACTGCTGGCCGGCTCGATCCGGATTGTGGGTGGGGTGGGGTGGGAGTTCGCCTTAAAGTCCCAGACAACCAACCTGGGGTCCAAGGAGGAGAAACGGTGGGGATGCGTGGAGATTCGGAAAGGTCGGGCCTGCAGCCTCAGTCCGCCTGGTGCCCGGAACTGCTGGCCGGCTCGATCCGGATTGCGGGTGGGGTGGGGTGGGAGTTCACCTTAAAGTCCCAGACAACCAACCTGGGGTCCAAGGAGGAGAAACGGTGGGGATGCGTGGAGATTCGGAAAGGTCGGGCCTGCAGCCTCAGTCCGCCTGGTGCCCGGAACTGCTGGCCGGCTCGATCCGGATTGTGGGTGGGGTGGGGTGGGAGTTCGCCTTAAAGTCCCAGACAACCAACCTGGGGTCCAAGGAGGAGAAACGGTGGGGATGAGTGGAGCTTGATAATTCATTTCTCAGGGGTGATGTGTCATTTCCAGGTTTTGTATATTCAGGGAATTTTTGGGAATGTATACTTTCTGGGGTTGTCACATCTGTAAGCTGATTAGGCAACTTTTGTTAAGCTGTTATTGAAAATGAATTACTTAGGCTATTTTCTTACAAATTCTCTCCTCTTGAATAATGCCACAGTAAAATAGATATGCCAGCACTTTTTCAACTGATCATTTTCCTGTCTTTTGGGAGTAAAATTGCTGAATCATATGGTAGATCTTTGAGGACCCTCCATATTGTTCTCCACAGTGGCCGGACCAATCCACATTCCCACCAACAGTATAGGAGATATTTTGCCACAGCCCTGCCAGTGCTTACCATTCTTTTGAGTGTTAAATCTTAGTCATTCTGATTGGGGTTAGGTGGTATCCCATTGTGATTTTGATCTGCATCTCCCTTATAAAGGATGCTGAGCATTTTTCATATGCTTTTTTGGGCTGTTTGTATGTCTTCCTTAGAGAGTTGTTTGTTCAGCTCATTTTTGCATCTTTTGATTGGATTGGGTTGATTTTTTTTTTTTTTTTTTCTGGGTAAGTCACTTGAGTTCCTAGTGAATTCTGGTTATCAGTCCTTTATCTGAGGCATTGTTTACAAACATATTCACTCATTTTGAGGATTGTCAATTCACACTAATTACTGTGTCTTTTGCTATGCAGAAACTTTTTAGTTTGATGTAATCCCTCTTGTCTATTTTGGGGATTATTGCCTGTGCTTTGTGGGTCTTATTTAAGAAGTTTTTGCTTACCCCAATGTCTCCCAGAGAGTCCTCATTTTTTTCCAGCCGTAGTTTTGTAGTTTGTGGTCTTAGGTTTAGATCTTTGATCCCCTTGAGTTGATTTTTGTTAATGGTGAGAGATAGGGGTCCAGGTTCATCTTTCTGCAGGTGGATACCCAGTTTTTCTAGCTCCATTTGCTAAAGAGGTTTCCTTTTTCCCACTGAATTGACTGGTACCCTTTGTCAAAAATCAGTTGACTGTATGTTTTGGGATTTATTTCTGGGGTCTCTATCTGTTCCATTTGTCCACATGACTATTTTGTGCCAATACCATGCTGTTTTGATTACCACAGCTTTATAATATATTTTGGGGTCAGGGAATGAGATGCCTCATACTCCACTTTTCTTGTGCAAGATTGCTTTAGCAATACAGGGTCTTTTATGATTCCAGACAAATCCTATGATTGTCTTTTTTTTTTTTTTTTGGAGAGGTTTTTGATACAGGGCGCGTGCGCTTGCCAAACAGACAGAGAGAGACAGAGAGACAGAAAGCGAGAAATCACCCCCCGGGGGGGATGGCCATGCCACAATCCCTTCTCCTCCATTCTCCTCTTGTGATCTTGGGCACGTATGCACATGCGCCCAGCGTGAGTTTTAAGCAACCAGGTTCGGGACATGAACCACAGTCTACTACATGGGAGTCCAGCAACATAGCCATTATGCTAACTGCTGGTCCCTGATTGTCTTTTCTAAACCTGTGAAGAATGTCTTTGGTTTTTGATTGGAAAAAGAATTAAATATGTAAATTTATCTGGGTAGAATTTCCATTTTGATTATATTAATTCTTCCAATCCAGGAACATGGGTTGTCCTTACGCTTTTTTTTTTACATTTCATAGTTTTCCTTGTAGAAGTATTTGACTTCTTTGGTTAGATTTATTCCTAGGTACCTTATACTTTTTGTGGCTATGATAAATAGGATTATTTTCTTCAGTTCTATGTCAGTCTGCTTGTTTTTGTATATAGAATTCTGAGGTATAGATCGTGCTGGGTTAAGTATCTGTACAATCTAAATGATGTATAGCACTTGAATGTCTAAATACCAAGTATTCTGTGGTTTACCACCTGCTAGCAAAGATCAGTCTCTTTTTCTTCCTTCAAAGTTCCTTAAGGTAATCCTCTGTGGCTGCTCTTTTGAAATCTCTACTGATTATAATGGTGGGATAGAAAAGTACAGGTTATTTTATGGCAAGAATTCTTTCATATGGCTTCCCTAATCCTCTCTGCCAAGGAAAACTGTTTATGATGCTAGGAAATCATTCCAAGAACTTCTGATGGCTTTCTAGAGATCTACCTTAGTTCCATAGTTTTCCGGTCATATCTTCAGATAGGTCATTCCAGTCAAAACCCTGTCAATGACAAGTATTTCCCATTTCTGATTCAAGGCAACAGGTATTATTGAATTTATGCAAATAACCATTTTGCTGCAAAATAAGCACAATCACAAATATTTTCCAATTACAGAGGAGTCAGGAAGGGAGAAAAGTTATGTTTCAATTTTTAAAAAAAGAACATTTTAACAAATTGCTGAACCTATCCACAGCTCAAAAGAAAGCAAAATGCTTAAATATGGAAAACAAAGCATAGAAGAAAATCAGTAATGTTTTAGTTGAAAGTCATCAAATTCTATTTTACCAGTTCAATCTCATATAATTAATCTCTTTTCTGTTGAATTTACAGTGTTACTGTGGTCCAATCTTTCCATTTAAATCCTGGAAGCTAACATTCAACATTATTATTGATATTTCCAGACCTGTCCCTACTATTAAGTTGATTATTTTCTTGGTTGCTTTTGTTCACTTACTTCTGTCTGTCTATCTTTAGTTTTCCTGGTTAGCACTCCCTTCAGAACTTCTTGAAGAGCTGGTCTCATGTTGGTAAATTCTTTCAGGTTTTGTTTATCTGAGAATGTTTTTAATCTTTTCTTCTTATTTGAAGGATAATCTTGCCAGGTGTAGTATTCTTGGATGAAATTGATTTCATTTAACACTTTTAATATATTTTCCCATTCTTTTCTTGATCACATTATTTCAGATGAGAGGGCTGATGTTAGCCTGATGGGATAAACTTTGTAAGTAATCTGATGTTTCTGTCTTGCCACTTTTAGTTTCTTGTCCCTGTCTGTGGTTTTGGCCAATCTGGCTATGATGTACTTTGGAGACAATCTTGAGTTGATTCTATTAGGGATTCTTTGTATTTCTTGGGTCTAGATATTTGACTGCCTCTCTAGGTTTGGAAAGTTTTCTTCCAGGATTTCATGGAATTAATTATCCATGCCCTTATTAGTTTCTTCACCTTCCGGGATACTGATTATCTGGATGTTTGGACACATAATTATAGCTAGTATTTCTCATATAGTACGCTTATTTATTTATTTTTTTTGGTTATTTTCTCAGTCTTTTTGGTGATTTTTTTTTCTATGTCAAAGGTTTTGTCTTTAACATCTGAAATTCAGTCTTCTGCCTTGCCTAATCTGCTTTTAATACTTTCGAGGGAGGTTTTTATTTTTTGTATTACAGCCTTCATCATTAACAACTCCATTTGGTTCTTTTTTATGGTGTGTATTTCTTCTTTCAAATCGTGGAAGATCTTCCTCAGCTACTGGAACTTGTTTTCTCTTGCACCTTCTGGAGTTCATTGTCTCTCATCTCTTGCATCTCATTTAGTTTTGTCACTCTGAATATTCTGAATTCTTTATCAGGCATTTCCACAAGTTCCATTGTACTGTCTGTGGATGATGAATGTTGTTCTTTCCCCTCAAGGGAAAGATATTTTCTTGTTTTCTCATATTTCTTGTGCCTCTGTGGTGGTTTCTGGTCATCTGGTGGGTTTTACGTTTCTTCTTAATGATTGGAGTTGTTTCTGAGTGTTCAGAGGTGTGCAGGAGGAGGCGATTTGTTATCTCTCTGCAGTCCCATTTCCTTGATTTCACCAAGTGACCTGCACTTTTGACTTTGGAACTGGATTTAGAAAGACCTCACAGTTTCTAGGTAATAGGTGTACCTGAGCTAAGCTGAGGGTTTCAGCTGAGAGTTCAGAGGCATGTGAGAGAAGATGAGCCACACTCTCTGCAGCTCCGTACTTCTCCCTGCTGTTCACTCTGTACTCTCTCTTCTCTAAGTTGTAGTCATTTGGTGGCATATTCACTTTTGGCTAATTGGTTAAAGAAGGTCTCTGCAACTATAAAATCATGTGCTTCTCTTTGCTGTAAGGTACTTCTGTGACAGTTTCTCTCCTCTACTGTGTTTTGCAATATGATATTCACAGAAGGAGATTTTTAGTTCAGATTTATAAAGAGGAGTTTCTCCCTTCAGGCAGCAGGTTCAATAAGGGTTTTTTTTTTAATTTTCTTTATTATTATTATTTACATTCAATCGTTATATATCATTTAGATTGTAAAGAGATGTTACCGAGCATGATCTACACCTCAGTCCAGCCCAGTTGAGAATACTATACATATTCTCACCAACAGATAATAAACCATATTTGTGTCCCACAAATATCTTATCTCTCTATTCTTTTCCTCAAATTTCCTTTCCTATGCTCTTCTCTCCCACACTCTCCTTGTACTTTGTCTCTAGTGTCCATAACAATTTTTAATGCTTTTATATCCTCCAGACTTTCAGTCTCTACCATAGAATGCGGACAGTCGGTATATGTTAAGTGGAGACAAACAGTGTCTCTGTTTCATAGGCTGACTTGTTTCACGAAGCAACAAATCTTCCATATTTGTCCACTTTCTGTCAAATTCCGGGGCCTTTTTTCCTTTTTTTTTTTTTTTTTTTTTTTTTTTTTTTAATGCCCAAATAGTATTTCATGGAGTATATGTGCAAACCTTTTGCAATCCATTCATCTATTCATGGACATTTGGGTTGGCTCCATGTCTTAGCAAGAGTGAATAATACTGCAATAAATAAAGTTGGCAAGTGATTTTCTGGCTGAGTGTTCTCCTGTCCTTTGGGTAGATACCCAGGAGTGGAAATGCTGGATCATATGGTAGTTCTATTTGAAGATCTTTAAGAAACCTCCATATTGTTATCCACAGTAGCTGGACCAATTTACATTCCCACCAACAATGTAGGAGTGTTCCCCTTTCACCACATCCCCTCCCCTCCAGCACTTATCTTTTTTTTTTTTTTTCTTCACCATTCTTATTGCGGTTAGGTGGTATCTCATTGTGGTTTTGGTCTGCATCTCCCTTACAATGAAGGACATTGAGCAAGCATTTTTTCATATGCTTTTTGGCTGTTTGTATATCTTCCTTTGAGAGTCTTTTATTCAGCTAATTTTCCCATCTTTTAATTGGGCTAATAATTTTCTTCCAGGTAAGCTGCTTGAGTTCCCTCTGTATTCTCGTTATCAGTCTCTTATCTGAGGCACAGTTAACAAAAATTCTCTCCCATTCCAAAGGTTGTCAATTCACACTATTACAGTGTCCTTTGCTGTGCAGAAACTTCTTAATCTGATGTAATCCCACTTGTCAATTTTGGGGATTGCTACCTGTGCTTTGGGGGGTCTTGCTTAAGAAGTCTTTGCCTACCTCAATGTCTCCCAGAGTTTCCCCAGTGTTTTACATTGGTAGTTTTATTGTTTGCGGTCTTAGGTTCAGATCTTTGATCTACTTTGAGTTGATTTTTGTTAATGGTGACAGATAGGGGTTCAGATTCATCTTTGTGCAGGTGGATACCCAGTTTTTTCAGCACCATTTGCTAAAAAGATTTTCCTTTTCTCATGGATTGACTGGTACCCTTTGTCAAAGATCAGTGGGCTGGGGAACCGGCAGTTAGTGTAATGGCTATGTCGCTGGACTCCCACGTAGTCGACCGCGGTTCGCGTCTCGGACCCGGTGGCTTACAACTCACGCCGGGCGCGTGTGCGTGCGTGCCCAAGATCCCGAGAGGAGAATGGAGGAGAAGGGATTGTGGCGTGACCATCCCCCCTGGGGGGTGATTTCTCGCTTTCTGTCTCTCTGTCTCTCTCTGTCTGTCCGGCGAGTGCACGCGCCCTATAGCGAAAAACCTCTAAAAAAAAAAAAAAAAAAAAAAAGATCAGTGGGTTGTATGTTTTGGGGTTTACTTCTGGTGTCTGTACTCTGTTTGTAGGTGACATGATGGTATACGTAGAAGACCCTATAGTATCTATGAAAAAAACTCCTCAAAGTAATAAATGCATACAGTAAATTAACAGGATACAAAATGAACTTACAAAAATCTATAGCATTTTACATACAAACAAGAACAAAAATCTATAGCATTTTACATACAAACAAGAAGCAGACAGAGACAGAACTAAAGAAAGTAATCCCATTTACCATAGCCACAAGAAGTATAAGATACCTAGGAATAAAACTAGCCAAGGAAGTCAAAGACCTCTATAAGGAAAACTATGAAAACCTTAAAAAGGTAATCGGAAGGACACAAAAAAGTGGAAGGACATCCCATGTTCCTGGATTGGCAGAATTAATATATTCAAAATGGCAATCCTACCCAAATTAATCTACATATTTAATGCAAGCCCTATAAAATTACAAGAGACATTCTTCACAGGTATAGAAAAGAAAATTATAGAATTTGTCTGGAATCATGAAAGACCCCATATTGCCAAAGGCATCCTGCACAAGAAGAGTGAAGTGGGTGGCCTCTCACTCCCTCACCCCAAAATACATTACAAAGCTGTGATAATCAAAACAGCATGGTATTGGCACAAAAACATACATGAAGACCGAGGAATAGGGTTGAGCAACTCTATGACCCTAAAAGTATTTAGATGCTTGGCTACTGTGCACCTAGGCCTGTCTAGACATTCAGTGTGTGGAGGCTGAGCAGCAGACTGAGAAAGTAAGGTTAAAAAAAAGAAGGAAAAGGAAAAGAAACAAAGGGGGGGGGGGAGAACAGGACAAAAACAACCAAAAAAGGAAAAAAAATTAAAGAAAAAATGAAAACCCGAGTTTTTCTGAGTTCTCTCTGAGTTTTGAGGTCTTTTTAAAATATTTATTTATTTATTTCCATTTGTTGTTATTATCATCTTTAAATTTTGACCAGAGAGAGACAGAGAGAGAGAGAGAAAGGGAAAGCGAGAAAGCAAGCCTCCAGGTCTGGGACTTGAATCATGGTCAGCCACATGGGTATCCAGCGCACTTAACCACCACGCCATCTGCTGGCCATGAGTTTTGAGGTCTTAAGATGTGGTTTAGAGAAGAGATTTCTTCAGTTACCTTGGTTCCTGAACATGGCAAGGCTCACTTCAGACTTAAATGGCTTCTCAACATACTTGACTCTTAATTCATATCTATGCTGAGATATTTGCATATCTGGAAATGTGTTAGCTAGTCTATGATATTCTAGTTTATAAGTGAAACCATTAATTAGTTTTCAAATCTCATCCTAAAGTCATGAAAATATGCAATTCTCTCCTGTGACTATTTCCATTATTAAATTAACACACCAAAAGATATGCATGAACTGTAATCTACATCCTATAAATTTCAAACTAGATCAGAAGCCTCATTTTTTCCTTCAGGGTGGGACTTTCTTTGTCTGTCATCATATCCATAATATTATAGAAGTTAAATGTTTTGAAATCCTAAGGAATTGTATAAATGTTAGGGAAAAGAACAACACAACAATCTTGTATTTACACAAAAATCAAGTTTAAAAATTCCTATTGGAGACCAAAATATATGACAATGCAGCCAAAAGAAAAATAAAATAATATATAAATTATTTGTATAATACAAATCCAAAATTGGAAAGAAAGCATATTGTTTTAATAGTTGAAAAACATGTGATGATTGTAGGAAATAAGATTATAAATTAAAAAAAATAACTGATGTCTTTTCTCTTGATTTTTCCCTTAAGGAGAGTATGACTGAGTAGAAATTTAAGAAGGATTAGAGTTTCTGGCTTTGTGTTTCCAAAACACTCAGACCCACTGAGGAGGTTACATTAGGTGCTCTTTGAAGCAAAACTTTCAATAGAAAATGTGATTCTTCTACTCTCAAAGCTGATTAAGGGTGGTGGTGGGTGATTTCAATTTGAGATAGTGAAATATTCTTCCAGGTTTGAAGAAGCTGGTGGTCTAGGGTAGCCCTACTTGTGAGAATTACCCCTAAGAGAAAGAAGGATATGAGAAGTTTACAGAACCCAAGATAAGAAGGAATCTGCTCTAAATTTTCAGGCTTTGAGTCTTGGGAATGTGGCCAAGCTTTAGAGAAAGGCTGGCTGCTCATTGCATCTGGTAGAAGGGACATGGAGATCCTTATAGAGAGGATTTCTGGGAATTCAAATGAACTAAGATTAAGATTTGCTGGTCAGCAGGTGGCACTGTGGTTAAGGCACTGGCCAACTTTGCAGATCAAGTCATGGACCTGGGGGCCTGACTGACTCTGCAGGTTCAAGTCCTGGGCCTAGAAGCCTAAGAAACACTCTTGAAACGTGTATGTGTGCCCAAAATCCAGAGAGGAGACTGGAGGAGAAGGGATTGAGGTATGGCCATCTTCTCTGCGGGGGAGGGGGGCATGATTTCTTACTTTCCTTTTTTCTCTCTTTCTCTCTAGCAAGTGCATAATCCCTATGGCCAGTTAATAATGAGAATTATATTTGTGCATATATACTTTGTGGAATTAAATTTATAACATTTCATAAGATAACAGACAAGGAATATGAAAAATGTGTTTATTACTATTCAAGTTTTTCTAACAGCATTAAAAATCCTTGCGACTGAGAAAGGCTTTACTTTTATAGTAGTCTAGTCTAGTTTCTGTTTCCTGTTTCTAAAACTTTTTTTTTTTGGAAAGGTTTTTTTTCTTTTTTTTTTTTGCTATAGGGCACATGTGCTTGCCAGAAAGACAGAGAGAGACAGAGAGACAGAAAGCGAGAAATCACCGACCGTGGGGATGGCCACGTCACGATCCCTTCTCCTCCATTCTCCTCTCGGGATCTTGGGCATGCACACACAGGCGCCTGGCGTGAGTTTAAGCTACTGGGTCCGAGACTCAAACTGCGATTGACTGCATGAGAGTCCAGCGACATAGTCATTACACTAACTGCTGGTCCCTCCTCCTGTTTCTAAATCTTTGTAAGATGTATTTTCTCATTTTCAACTTTGTTATCATTTACTGTTTACAACATAACCCAGTTTGGATGGAGTATATCCTAAGCCCAAAAGGATGAGTTGATCATTGAAGGCAACAACATTGAACTTGTTTCAAATTCAGCTGCTTTGATACAGCAAGCCACAACAATTAAAAATAAAGATATAAGAAAATTCTTGAATGGTATCTATGTTTCTGAAAAGGAGACAGTTCAGCAGGCTGATGAGTAAGAGTTCTCCAGCAGTAACAAGCCAGATGATTTCTGAGGAAATTTTAGGATATTTAAAAGATGCCAGCAGGTGGTGTAGTGGTTAAGGTGTTGTATTCCCATGTGGTTGACCATGGTTTGAGTCCCAGACCCAGTAACTTGAAACTCTCACTGGATGTGTGTGTGCATGCCCAAAATCCCAAGAAGAGAAAGGAGGAAAGGAGATTGTGGTGTAGCCATCCTCTCTGGGGGGTTATTTTTGTTTCTTTCTGTCTGTCTTTCTCTGTCTCTCTGGTGAGTGCATGCACTCTATAGCAAAAATCTCTTTTAAAAAAAGGATGATAATAAATGACAACTGTTGATTTGAGGGAAAAAAAAGAAGATAACCTTGTCCCTAGAGGAAGGTGCCAATTTACAGCATTTTTGACAATAATTGAACACATAGCTCTTGATGAATTCATAGATGCCATGATCAAAATTGAAAAATTACATGAAAAAGTTGATTTCAATCATATGCTTAAAAGCAATAAACAAAGATTGAATGGCAATTTGAGAAATAATTTAAACCTTTAAAACTGAGATAATTAAAACTTATATTAATAAAGAAATGTTTCAATAGTTGTATTCCCTGAGATTCAGATAGACTCACTAAGTTACTATTTATTGAATAAATAATAAATAAATATACTTTTTTGTTATTAACTTCTTTTAAAAAAATAATTAGATATTGGTTTCTCACCAGAAATCCAGCAAACCTTATTCTATGAAAACTCAATAATATGAAATTATCCTGAACTTGGATGTATAACTCTAATATATCAAAAGGCAATTTTGATAAAAGGAAACAATGTTTTTCATAAGAGGAGAGTTACATTAATATAAAATTCTATAGTGTCTTGAATTTAATGTTTCAAAAAAACTATCTGAAACTCTGAATTATTTTCATACAGGTATTGTTATGGTTTGACTGTCTTCATGTGTTGAGATTTGGTTATGTTGGGATGAAAGGGGTGAAAATTTTTCATAGCAATGGTATTAAAAAGTGGTGCCTTTGGGGGGACATTAGGATTAAGGTCATTAGGATGGGGCTTCTCTGATTGACTCTTGGTGAGTTTGTAAGGAGAGTGAATGAGATCAGATCAGAGACACATGGACAGAGAGACAGGCACTCCGGCCCTCAACCACATTGTAATACCACCAGAGATCCTTACCAGGTGTACCCCCTGGACGTTGGACTTCCAAAATGTGACTTGAATAAACTTCTATTCTTATAAAGCACCCCAATTCAGGGATTTCTATTCTTAGTAACAAAATGAACTAGAACAGATAAGCAGCTCTGACAGTCTGTAGCATTCTCCTCTGCTGCTGTGGTTTGCTCATGTGACTGTGGGGCAGAAATGGCCGCATGGCCCTCTCTTTGTGTTGGTCACATAATGTCTTGCTCTTTCCTTGTCTTCTGTGGCATCTATATCATTTTCAGGACATGCTTAGACAGCAAAATTTCACACATCAGTAATATTTCCTATCAATTTTTGGGAATTATCAATAATATTATGAATTTTCCAATTGGCCAACCAAGCATTTTAACAACACAAATGATTACTTATTCTTTCTTCAGAATTATTTATTTTATTTATTATTATTTTTAAAATTTGACCAGAGAGAAACAGAAAGAGAGAGAAAGGGAAAATGAGAAAGTAAGCTGCCAGGTCATGGCCATGTTGCAATCCCTTCTTCTCCATTCTCCTTTCAGGATCTTGGGCACACATGCACACATGGCTGGTGTGACTTTAAAGCTGTCACATCCAGGACTTGAACTGCAGTTGGCTACATAGGAGTCCAGTGACATAACCATTAGGCAATATGCTGGTCTCCCCACTACTTACTCTTATCACAGTGAAAGAATGGATGTTTCTTAAAAAAAGAATTATTTTATTTAACTTTATTTATTTATTTATTTAAAAAATTTTTGACCAGAGAGGGGCAGAGAGAGCAGAAAATGGAGAAAATGAGTCATTAGATCTGGGACTCGAACTGCACTCAGCCTCGTGGGAGTCCAGTGTCCTTAACCACCATGCCAAAATGGACATTTTAATAAGAAATAATTAAGAAAAATATAATTACAAATATTAAAGATTTATTTAAGGTTTGATAAACTTGTATGCATATGTGTATGCATACGTGTATGTATATGTGTATATCCATATATATACATATAGATATACACACACACACATACATATATATTTCCATTCATATAACATATATAGCCACATATCTATTCCTATATATATGCACACATATATTTCTATTTTTGGAGAAATCAATGACAAGTTCATAACTGACTGGCACTAGAACAAAGAAGGAAATGTAGGAGTCATTGCCATAGATTATGACTCTTAGTTCTGGCCAGTTTCAGTGTTCAGTGGTGCCCATAATTCAAACATGGTTTCAGAAGAAAGATTGTCTTTCTTTGAGGTCTGCCTTCTCTTTTTAGGGTGTTCATTTATTTAACAAACACAAACCAGGCTTGTACTTTGTGCCAGGGACATAGAGATAAAAGTCCTGCCTTATGAAACTTATAATCTGTAAACAGATAATTTTTCAGCTGGATCCTGTTGTTTCTGACTCATGTTCCTGGAAATAGCTATGTATACTGAGACACATAAAACAATGCAATGCATGCCACCTTTCAAAGAAGGAAACCTACTGCCCATAAGCAGAGAAAACTGTCAATTATTTCTCTCTTTCCATCTACTCATTGTTTTGCAAGCAGAATCATCACTTTTTTCAACAATGATTTTTGGCATAGATTATTTGGTTGCATTGGTCTTTTATTTTTTCAAAGTAAAAATTTCATTCAACAACATGAAAATAGGGCCTGAGAAAACAGAAACAGAAGGTCAAGCAACGTTTGGAAATTTCTAAGTATTCAGGCTCTCAGGACAATACATCTTCAAGTTGCTGTGAGCTTGCCTGCTCATACATTTTGCTCCAATGATTCTCACTCTTCATTTGGAAGCTCTTCTTTTACTCTAACTTTCATTAGTTTGTAGTGGCATATTCAGTGAGAGAAAGATAGGACACAAAAGATTTCACAGGAAAACCGATTTGTGTGCTAGCACTGGCTCAGCAGATTCACATCCAAATGCTGAGCCCCGAATTTCTTGGAGCATTTTCTTTTATCTATTTTAGCTTCTTTGTCTCCTATATATTGTTACATACACTTTTACATACTTTAGATTGGATAATTTACATGAGGTAACTTAGTTCCTTACAGAAGCATGCACTGGGCCTCTAGGCTGTCAGAGATGCAAGCATACAAAAGTTACAGAGTTGCTATGGAAATAAGGCTAGAAGGTCATTAAGGATAGCTAGGTTGCTATGGGGATAGGGCTACAAGGTCACTATAGACTGCACCTGAGTATTTAAATTCTAAGCATGTCTGTTATCTTCTTTGGTCTTGGAGGCTCCCATACCACATTCCTCCCTTTGATGCTTGGACCCTACTAGGGTCAAAGAACATCATCCTAACCTTTGTATGTGTGTGCCTTCCTTCCTTTTAACTGTGGCCTCAATGAGGTCAGACTTCACAACCAGGGGACCAGGCATGGTGGGATCAAACATGCTTACAGAATTATCAGTACAGCACTTACGAGGGTCTTGAATCCTCTAACAGCTGAAAATTATCCTCCAAATAATTCAAAGTGGGTCCATCCTTTACAGGTTTGGTTGCAACAATAAATAATGACAAAAGGAGACAGTGCATTTCAACAACAAAGCTATTACAAAGACAAAAGAGATCTAAGTTATAGATATATTTTGCTGGAAAGTTAACTTTTTAAGCTTTTGCTGTGCATAGATTAGTCAGTTTTTGGAGTGACTAAAGCAGGGCTGTAGCCCTCTCAGGTCTCTGGGGTCATGGTTTACTTTCTCCAAATGGTCAGCTCACATGGCATTTTGGGTCAGAAGTGCATTCCCAGGTTTAAGAAACTGGCTTCACTCTACCATGGTGAATCCAGAGGACTGCCATGGTGAATCTAGATGACTATCTTGGTTACCTTTACATCTGGGCTATGCAAGAGAGTCAAGAGATGAAAAAATGTCTGCTTAATGCAGTCCTAAGAGCCATTTGTCCAAGGTGGTCTCCTGATGGAATTGTCTAATAAAGGTTGGTTCTAGGGTCTCAGGAATTGCTATTCTGCCATCAGTGAACTTTTACTATTTACTGTTGCAGAAAAACAGTTGCTGAGGAGAGGCAGGAGCCATGGGGCCCATGCTGAGAGCCCATTCCAACCTGCCTAGGAGTCAGCTGTCACTGTCCTCAAGCTTCTGCCATGCATAGATTGATCAGCATCTGGAGGGACCAAAGCAGGGCTGTAGTTTCCTCAAGCTTTTGCCATTGCTTAGAGCAGCCAGCCCAGGAGTGGCTGCAGCAGGGCTGTAGTCTTGATGACAGGTCTTGGTTCAGGGTGGCTTTGCATCATCCAGGTCCTGGAGTCCTCCAGTACTGTGCTCGCTTCACTTGTGAGTTATAGATCCATGGGGCTAGCCCTGCAACCTTAACTGCAGTGGAAGCAACAAGCACAACAACATATGCCCCAATCAGGTGGGCTGCAGTGATTTTTTTCCCCCCAATTTTTAACTCACATTAAGTCTCCAGGCTCATGTTTGTGAACCCAGTTTCCAAAGGGAACTTTTTTTTTTTTTTTTTTTTCCCTAAGGTTACACAGGTTATTTCCTTTAAAGTTTTTCCCAAAGCCACCAGATCCTGAGTCAGGATTGCCTCGCCCAGCTGATGGACATCAGCCATTCAGGCCTGGGTGACTAAAGGGGATGGCCAGCCAAACAGGATCTCATAAGGGGAATGACCTTGTTTCTGTGGAGTGCACCAAACTCAGAGTAGGGCCAGTGGTAGGACAATCACCCAGGGGTGCCCAGAGTCCAGAAAGAACTTTGCAAGGGTGGACTTGAGAGTGCGATTCATGTGTTCCATCTTCCCAGAACTCTGAGGTCAGTAAACAGTGTGAAGTTTTCATTTTATGCTAAGGCCTTTGCCCTGTGTGACTTCTGCCATGAAAGCAGGGCCATTGTCTGACCTGATCATAAGGGGAGCCTAAACTGAAGTATAACTTCCTTCAGAAGGACTCAAGTAACTTATCCAGCCTTTTCAGTTCACGTAGGGAAGGCTTCCATCCAACCTGAGTAGGTGCATACAAGGACTAGTAAATACTTATAGCCTCAGCATGGCTGTGCTTCCAAGAAGGCTGCCTCTAACAACTCCAGGGGAGTTGTCCCAGTGGTTTGTGTTCCAGCTGGCCAAGTAGACCCCTGGGCAGCGTTATTTATAACACAGGTCTGTCCTGACCCGGGGGGACAGTCAAACAGGTTTCCTGAGGGAATGAGTGAGAGATGGGACAAGTGGCGCAGTGTTACAACACGTAGATGACACAGTGTCTTCAGGATTGTCCGTTTATTGTGGGCAACAAGGTACAGCACGGAGACAACGCAGTGTTACAACTCTTCAGGGTTGCATCGTCTATTATGAGCAGCACGGAGACGATGTGATGTCACAGCTCTTCAGGGTCGTCCGGAGATGACGTGGTGTTACAACTCTTCAGGGTCTTCCAGGTCGTCTGGCGATTGTGGGCCAGGCATCGTGGTTATATACATGTTGCTGGGTTGTGATTAGTTATAAAAGGTGGGTTATGATTGGTTGTAAAAGGTGGGTTATGATTGGTTGCTTTTGGACCAATCACGAGGTGCTGGATATGCAAATCTGAAGGATTCTAGTGGCCAATCAGAGCAAGGTTTTGAAGGTGAGGTTTTTGAAGGGAAGTCAATCATGGCTTTTGGCGTTGTGTAATTGTTTGCTCTTTGAGAAACCGGCGATATTTGCTGGTACACAGCTTCCCACATATCCCCCTTCTCTGTTTTAATTTGAGAGATGAGGAAAAGGCCTGGGGGAATCATGCCTGTCTTAAATTGGAGTCGTCTATGGAACCATATGTCCATTCTTACCCATCATTGGAGAGTCCCATAGCTATGATGTGCCTCCTGTCTTAGGTGGAAGGACTGAACAGTTATTGGGTTCATCAGACTCTCTTACCCGTCTTTGGCTAACCGATTCAGCGCCTCAGGTGAGACCAGTATAGGGGTGTTGGTCTTCCATAAGCGAGTCAATTTGTTGTTTGAGGAATGACATGAACCTAATAAATATAACAGGTCCCAGTGAGCAAACAATTAAAAGGCCAATGAAGGGAACCAGCAGTTAGCGTAATGGCTATGTCGCTGGACTCCCACGTAGTCGACCGCGGTTCGTGTCTCGGACCCGGTGGCTTAAAACTCACGCCGGGCGCGTGTGCGTGCGTGCCCAAGATCCCGAGAGGAGAATGGAGGAGAAGGGATTGCGGCGTGACCATCCCCCCTGGGGGGTGATTTCTCGCTTTCTGTCTCTATGTCTCTCTCTGTCTGTCTGGCGAGCGCACGCGCCCTATAGCGAAAAATCTCTCCAAAAAAAAAAAAAAAAAAAAAAAGGCCAATGAATAGGCCAAGGAGGGGGAGCAGGAAAGGGAGGAGATCGTTCCAGGCAGACCATCAGTGAGTTGTTTTCTACATTGTTGGAGAGATTCTTGGAGTTGATGTATCTTGTCACGAACAATGCCGGACTTGTTGGCGTAAAAGCAGCAGCGTTCCTGTAAAGCAAGACAGAGACCCTCCTGTTCTGCCAGGAGGAGATTTAAACCTTGTCTATTTTGAAGAACCACCTCAGCCGGGGAATCTAGTTGGTCTGAGATAAGACCCTTAGTGACTTGGCGTTATTACCCAAGCCAGTGGAGTTGGCAGCTGTAGCTGCAGTTAGGGGAACATAAAGGCTAAGAGTTTTGAGATTTGAGAAGGATAGCTTGGGCTAATGTTTGCCAGTCAGACGGTGTGAGCCAGCCCTCGGTGATAGCTTTAACTATAGCTAAGGTATATGGAGCAGTAGCTCCGTATTGGGCACCTGCCGCCTTAATCTCTTTTACCATAAACCCGCTGTGACGGCGCCAAACCTGTCCTTGGGGATCTGTAGTTTCCGTAACAGGGAATGTCACAAAGTCTGTCATATGTGATCACTGAACTAGTTTTGTTTCTTTGTCTGTATTGGTTTTTAGTTTCTCTAATTGTGATATAAAAGGTATCTGCATGGATAATATTAAAGCCACAATGTAGAAAATACTATATGCTATGTAGACTCTTTTGCTGTATCTCTGCATCAGTAACAACACAAACACATGTAGTGGAATAAGGTTGATGATAAACACATAACCACCCCAAGCAGAGACCATATAGAAATATGATAAACAGCAGCACATTGTCCAAAAAACTGACCCAGTTTTTGACTCATTTTCCTTTGGCTCTTGTAGAGCCTTAAGGTTGTTTTTCTTTCTTAGTTTTTTTGATATTTGGGGCTTTGTCTCGCCTTCGGGGCTTTTAACTTCTCCCTCACTATCTAGGGAAATAAGATCCTCTCCCTGTTCTTTTTCAATTTTAGAATCCTTGGTTAGATCTGAGACGGCTATAGCCTCCTCCTGGGGTTGATCATTTTGCATGATCTGCTCTCCCTTAGTGACCGTAGCGACAATTTTTGGGTCACTGGTGCAGAGCCTGAGAATTTCGTCTATTAAGTTCCAGCACGAAAAAGTAGTAACGGGAACTTTTTCTGGGCCGAATGTGGTACAATAATCTTTTAAAGTGTCCCGTACTCTTTTACACATTTTCTCATCTATGGTTCCTTCTTGAGGGAACCATGGACAAACTTCTTTTAAGAAATCAAAAAAGGAGAGCAACTGCTTAATCTTAATCTTAACTCCCCGTGTCCTGAGGGCTTCTTTCAAGCCTTGAACAAATAATTCATGCTGACTAAGCTCTTGGTTGTGCTGACTAAGCTCTTGTTCGTGCTGACTAAGCTCCTGTCCCATTATTACCCTTATTACTTATAAGTAAGCAACCTTTGTTACTCACCGGGACGATTCTCTGCCATCCTCCTCTGTGGCCTTTCTTGGGACGATTCTCTGCCGTCCCCTCCCAGACGATTCTCTGCCGTCCTTTCTCAGGACGATTCTCTGCTGTCCCCTCCTTGGGTGCTCTTCACTGGATCCTTTGTACTCAGGTCCCTTGTTCGAGCACCACGTGTCCCAACCCGGGGGGACAGTTGAACAGGTTTCCTGAGGGAGGTAGTGAGAGCTGGGACGAGTGGTGCAGTGTTACAACACAGAGACGACGCAGTGTTTTCAGGGTCATCTGTTTATTGTGGGCAGCACGGTACAGCATGGAGACGAAGCAGTGTTACAACTCTTCAGGGTTGCGTTGTCTATTGTGAGCAGCATGGAGACGACGTGATGTCACAGCTCTTCAGGGTCTTCCGGAGACGATGCAGTGTTACAACTCTTCAGGGTCTTCCGGGTCGTCTGGCGATTGTGGGCCAGGCATCGTGGTTATATACATGTTGCTGGGCCGTGATTGGTTGTAAAAGGTGGGTTATGATTGGTTGTAAAAGGTGGGTTATGATTGGTTGCTTTTGGACCAATCACGAGGTGCTGGATATGCAAATCTGAAGGATTCTAGTGGCCAATCAGAGCAAGGTTTTGAAGGTGAGGTTTTTGAAGGGAAGCCAATCATGGCTTTTGGCATTGTGTAATTGTTTGTTCTTTGAGAAACCGGCGATATTCGCTGGTATGCAGCCTCCCACACAGGTCTTACACTGCATGTTCACAGTTGCGCACAATGATGGTAGGTGACTTAAGAAATAGTATTGGCCTAGCATGGGCTCTAGGTTAGTCTTTCCCCAGTGAGTCAGCTCATGGTGCTGCTTTACCAATGAATATCTCAGGGACTGAGATACGTATATTCTTTTATGTGGCAATTTCCACTATCCATCTTCTTTTAGGGTTGCTCCCTCTGACTTTGCCCAGCGATGTTTGTTGGAGGTAAAAGGGGGAGCTCTTGGGAGACTTGTGAGTTGTAACACTCTGGTTACAGCAGTCGGGGTTTGGTTGGTGGCAGCCTTGGCTGCTTGGTACGCTAATTGGTTTCCCAGGGTGATAGTATCCTCCCCTGTCTGTTGTCCTCTACAATGCATGATTGCCACTTCCTTTGGCTCTCAGACTGCTTCTAATAATTGGAAGATTTCTTCTGTTTTTAACTGTCTTTCCTTCTGCCAAGAGGAGTTCTTTCTCCTGATATAATGCCCCATGGACGTGTAGGGTGGCAAAGGCATATCGTGAATCTGTATAGATGTTTACCCTCTTGCTGACTGCCAATTTTTGGGCTTGGATTAATGCCCTGAGTTCTGCCTGCTGAGCTGACCATCCTTGGGGCAATGCCCCAGCCTCAATCACTGTGTCCTAAGAGGTTACTGCATAGCCAATGTATTGAGTTCCATACTTCATGTAGTTACTACTATCAGTGAAGAGGGTGAGTCAGGGGCCTTCAACGGTGTGTCTATAAGATCAGGATGTCCAGAAAAGACCTCACTGAGGGCTTCACAATCGTGATCAGGAGGCCCTAGTGTGGCTGAGAGGAAGCTGGCAGGGTTCAGGGTATGCAGAGTCTGGAGCCTAATTTGGGGATTTCCAATCAACAAGCCCTGGTAGTGGGGCATCCTAGAGCTGGATAGCCATTTATATCCCCTGGTGTTCATCAAGGTGGTCACCGAATGAGGGACCCAGGTAGTGATAACTTGGCCTAAGGTTAAATAGTCTGCCTCTTCAATTAATTTGACAGTGGCAGCAAGGGATTGTAGGCAAGGGGGGCCATCCAGATGCCACAGGGTTGAGTCTCTTAGACAGGTAGATGATGGGTCTCTCCCAAGGTCTGATGGGCTGAGTCAGAACTCCCAGAGCTGTCTGACTTTTTTCATATATGGACAGATTGAATTCTTGGGGGACATCTGGGAGCCTCAAAGCTGGGGCTTTCTCAAGACTTCACTTGGAAAGCCTGCTCCTGGAGGGGTCCCCATTTGAAGGGAGCCTCTTCTGGGCCTCTGAGTAGCTCATACAGTGGTCTGGCCTTTTCAGAAAAGCCCGGGATCTAAATCCTACAGAATTCTGCTGCTCCCAGGAACTCACACAGTTGTCTCCTGGTTGTGGGCTGAGGCAGCCCAATACCACCTGTTTACATTTTGGCCAAGAGCATGATGTTCTTTATTCAGAATGAATCCTAGGAACTGTACTCGGGTACAGCAGATTTGGGTCTTCTTCATCATGACCTTGTACCTGACCTGGGAGAGAAGCTGGAGAAGCGCTTGAGTTTCCTTCCAGCAATTTTCTCAGTTTTCTCTGGTGAGCAGGAGGTTGTCAACATACTGGAGCTGAGTACACCCAGTTTCCTGACCTGGAAAATACTCTAAGTTGGTAGCAAGTTCTTCCTCAGGGGTGAATATTCACTATTCTTCCTCTCAGGGTGTTGTTACAGTCAGGATTTCAGCAGAGCTGATAGTCAATGCAGCTGAGTCTGATGAATCAACCTCATTTTCACTCTGAGCTTAGTCAATAGGTCTCTTCCCAACAATGGGACTGGGCAATCAGGCAGGTACAGGAACTCATGAGTAACGAGGTTCCCCCCAGCTGGCAGCTTCTCACCTGTAAAAAGGGCTGAGTTTTGGTGTTTCCAGTGGCCCTCATGATGGTGGTGTTTCGCCCTGACAGTGGGGCCAGGGGCTGGGTGACAATGGAGTGTTCAGTTCCAGAATCTACCATAAATGCCATTGGTTGGCCCCCTACTTTGATGTTGACCAGGGGCTCTTGGGGACCCAGGATCATGGAGACTTCTCAGTCTTATCCTGATTCTATCATGGCCAGGGGGTACCTTGGAGGTTCTCGGTGGAAGGTCTTGAGGGCTTTCAGTGGATTTTTGGTCATTCTTCCTTGGTTTGCCTTCTACTTGGGGCATTCATTTCTTCAGTGTCCATCCTCTTTGCAGTATGTGCATTGGGTTGGTCTAAGCCCAGGGTGGCTGTTTTTTGGCCCCCCTCTGGGACCTGGTGGGGCCTCCAGTTGTCTTAGCAATCTCCAGGAACTGGGTGGTGCTCATGCCAGCAAAGCCTTCCTGCCTCTGGAGGCAGGGGCTGACTGGGCAACAAAGATGGCGTTAATCATTTGCTGGCTTTCTGAGCTCTCAGGGTCAAATGAAATATAGATCAAGTATACTTCACAGAACCTCTCATAAAATTGCCCTGGTGGCTTATCCACCTTCTGAAGTATTTCTGAGGTTTTTGCCATGTTTGTAAGTTTCTTTGCACTGGCTTTCATTCCCCGAGCCAGTGCTGGCTCCTCAGGCTGTTCTTCAGGCCCCAGAGAAACAGATGGCAGTGGAGTCTCAATCGCTGATTCAGTGGCTGAAACATATGGGGGTGGAGCCACTAATGGCTCCTCTTCTGGGGGGAACCCTGCAGGATTAGAGCCATAGGTTTCTTTTGGTCAGAGGTGGGCATGGGTGGCATGGCACGAATGGCCAAAATTGCACATTGGTTTTTCCCTCTTATGCAGATTCGTGTTCAGGGTGGAATGACTTGGGCTAACTGTAGCCAGGAGTTGGCATAGTGAAACTGGTTGGGATGGCCTGGGATGCCAGTAACCACATTGTACATAGCCCACATGGTGGGGAGATATAAAGTTCCCTGTGGTGGCCATCCCTCCTTAAAAGAAGGCCATTCGATCTCACAGAGGGCTCTTAATCGCTCCAGTTTTAATTTAAGTCCATAATCACCAGAGAAGCCATTTTTAAAATTAGTCAGCATACAGGCCAGCACAGTAGGCTTGGAAGACTTTGACTGAGGTTTTCCCATCATATCCCAAATATCTCTGACCTCTCCAGTTATCAAAAGCCTGCACTTCCCAGAAGGCTCTGGAGATCACTGGTTGGAGAAAGTGAGGAGACTCTGGAGGGAGGCAGTTCCTGGGGATGGGGCTTAGCCCAGAGGCTTAGAAGTCATGCAGCCTCCTGGGGCAGGGGGCAGGGGGCAGGGGGCAGGGGGGGACTACTGAAAAGGCCAGGCAGTGCAGGTGATACGTTTGTTCAAGTTTGCAGGAGGGCTTCGGCCAAGGGCTGTAATCAGAAGGAGCATAGCAATCTCTTTCTGGGGTCTATCTTCTCAGTTTTCCAATGGTTGATACCCCAGTGCTGGAGAGGGGTATTTATGTAGTGGTTGGCAGGTGGAATGAAGGACGATAAGGGAATGAAAATCTGTTGAGCTATTTGACAGGTGGTGGGGGGGAGGTTGTCTAAGTAGAGGGTGAAGCCTGCCCTATCCTTTCCCAGACAGAGAGAACAAGTGTTGCTTTGCGGTAGAAGTCTTTGCAGGAAGGTTAAGGCAGGTCCTGGGAGAACGTTCTGTGCCACAGTTGGAAGGAACTCATGTCCTAGCTTTCGGGGACAGAACTGGTGATCTGACATTCACTACTCTGCCTATCCACCTCTACAGAGAAAGACCTCTCATCGGACTCTGTGACTCCCCTCTCGTGAATGGTGTCACAGACAGACAAAAGGTTGGGTGCCACCAGAGGGGACCAATCAGGCATCTGTCTGGCCATGTCACTTGTGGGCTTTGTGTAATTCCTTGGCAATAAGCAATCGAATATAGAACTTCAACCAGATTGAACATGTAGAGAGGGACTGGGTCCCCAGCACCAATTCTGCTGTTTAGCCTTCATGGAACTACCATGGAAATGCAGTAACAGACCCAATCATGCTCCATAGTGAGAAGCCATGAAGCCACAAACGTATTCGTTCATCACAAACACTCAAATTCATTCAGAGGTTATACATTCCCTCCCCATACCAGTCATACACCAAATGAACCCTGACTGTCAGTCCTGTGACCAAGTAGAGCTATAAGTTCTCCTCTTCTTCTTGATCTGAGTAGGTCTGACTAGGGTTCTACAGATCCACGGGGGCATACCAGATTACTAGAGTCATCCACAGTTGATGCATCAGGGTCCAGGAGTTGGTCCTTCTCTCCAGTCAGAATCCGATGATCCAGGAACGCTCAACCTCAGGATAGGCACCCTAGCTGATAGATCCCATCAAAAGAGATCGGGGCATGCCTATCTCTCCACACCATAGTGCCCGTCCCAAAGGGAAGATGCCCTGGGATCGGTGGCTCAAAGGGCCAATGCAGGAAAACAGATGCCGAGGAGTGAAAACGGCACTTAGGAGAGAAAGGAGAATTCTATTATGCCAGCGAGCATGGAGGAGTTAACACTCTGAATCTCCGGCCTTGGCTGAGAGCTGGACACAGTGTTTTATGGGTGAATTGTGGAGGGGTAGGTTCAGCATGCTTGGAGTGTCCTATTAGGGCTCAGTGTCTCCCCTAATACAAAGCTAGCAGAGAATCCAACCTGCTAGGCCTCTGGCCACTCAACAGTTCATGGAAGGGGTAGCTAACTCATGGGGAAACAGAAAACCCAGGCAGCTATCAGCCCTGGGTTGTTTCAAGGTTGCTCATAAGTTCCTCCATATCAGAACAGAATGCTCAGGCAATTATCAGCCTTGGGTTGCTCCACAGCATTGCCTGAGAGGTAACTCTCTCAGTTTAATGGGGGGTCCTATTCTGCTCATGAGAACAGGACTGCTATTAGTGCCATTTGCCCCATTATCCCTCTGGATGCTGTGAGCTTTGCCTCCGGGTGTGTTCTGCAATTTCCTTGGGCAGCTATGGTGTCCCCCCTTTGAGGCCTCACAAAGCAGTTTTGCCATGAGGGATAAGTAAAGTATAAAACTTGCAGCCCTGAGATATTCTTAAATTTGGCACTTGTAGATGGCCTTTTGTGTTTTCCTAGCCAGTAGCAGGTTGTCCACATACTGGTTGGTCTGCCTGGAAGGCTTTTTAAATCAGAGGCTAATACAGTGCCAAAGATGGTTGGAGAAATTTTGAATCCCTGTGAGAGTCAAGCCTAGATTGACTGGCCTTAGTCCCCATTTCCAGGATTCTCCTATTGTAAGGTGAGGACTAGCTGACCCTCAATGGCCAGACAGATACAAGAGAATGTGACCTGTTAACAATGAGTCAAAATGGTCTCAACGTTTGTGGTTGTGACTCACCTATCACAAAGATACTATGCCAGAGACAGGATGTAGAAAGAGTCTTTTTATCAAATGAGCCAAAATAATTTGTTGTTTGTAGGTGTGACACATTCCAGGCCCTATAGAAGGGATTTTAGAAATAGAAAAGTGTAGTCAGACTTTTGTCCTCAGTGCTCTTGTTGGCCAAATACTATTTCTCTGAATGCACGTGTCCCACAGTGCTAGGAAGGCTCATTTCCAGGAGTCATAGCCCAGGGAGCTAGGAAGGCTCATTCCTAGTATTCAATCCAATCATCTGTTGTTATATAAGTAATTTCTTCAGTTTATAACCTATGTGACTGGTTCCATAGCCAATTGTCTCTGGGCAAGGAAGAGAATCAGACCTTAAATTTTGAAGTAGATGTATACCATGGGCTATCTTTGATGATTTTTTTGTTTTTCTTTTCCTATATCTGGCATAACATTTATAGATAATATACAATGAAAATACACAAGTATTATATTGTAAACTGAGTCAGAAGGCATTAAACAGCCTAACCAACTAAAGAAGCCTTTACATGTATCATCATATTCTTTGATAAGATTAACAACATGTTTTTCTTTTATTGTCAATAGTTACTTGAACTTTGTGGTAATTTTCATTAGATTATTGTAAGATTGATACCAGTTTAGAGTTTAGCAAATCTGGTCTCTTGTTACCATATTTAGACTGTGCTTTAGCACTGAATGGTGTGGTCCATTGCTTCATGGAAGCTTCTCTGATACCATTTGCCGTATATAAAGTCCTTTCATGAAATATTCTTTATAATTCTTTACAATTCCCTCTCAGACCTTCTTTAACATAACCCGAATCTTCTGCGACATGCTTTATCCCTTTTTTCATTTTGAAATATTGAAATGTTCTCTTTCCTTTTTTTCTATACTTAAAACTTTTCTTTCACATCGCTTTTCTTCTCTTTTCTTTTTACCTTGTTTCTCTTTATAAATCTGTCTTTGGAAATAATTGTTACCTCTGATTAATTAGATAGAAATGATTATTTTTAAGGAACACATTTTGTTTGTTATTTAGAGGATTCCCATAGGCTTGCCAAGCCTATCTGTCATTCTTTGCCCGCCCTGGGAAAATCGATGCCTCTGAAAGGCCATCTAGCTGGCAAGTTCATATGCAGGACGTTACATATTTACCATAATTTTTAACTCTTAGCAATATTAGCTTTTAGTACACACCAGCAGCTTATGGATATGTATTTTACAAACAAACAAAAACTGTTTAACAAATTTTCCAGTATAGAACAAAATAATCCTATTGATAATTTCAATATCTTTCATTTTTGTAAAATTTAAAAGACTGACAATAGGAATAATTAAAGCATGAAATTTTGTTAAAATATTTCTTTGCCTTTAGTTAATTTTGGTTCTGCTTAATGGTTGGCTTAGCAGTCCAGGAAAGCAATCAGTTTCTCCATGGAAACTGGAAATTTATTTATTATTACCCAGTGTAATGATTAGATACTTGCAAGAGTATATTCTCTCTCATTCTTTTTTTCTCTGAATTTCTTTAAAGACATAACAGTTTAAGATTCTAGTCATTTGATGAAAAAAAAAAAAAAACTTTTTAGAAAGGGATCAATCAGGGACCAGCAGTTGGCATAGTGGCTACGTCTCTCGACTCTCATGTAGTCGACCGTGGTTCGAGTCCCGGACCCAGTGGCTTAAACTTATGCTGGGCACATTTATGTGTGTGCCCAAGATCCCAAGAAGAAAATGGAGGAGAAGGGATTGCGGTGTGACCGTTTCCCCGAGGGAGGTGATTTCTCGCTTTCTGCCTCTCTGTCTCTGGGATTTTCTATGTATTTAATCATATCATTTGCAAATACAGATAATTACACTTCTTCTTTTCTTATTCAAATGCCTTTTAGTTTACTCTCTTGTCTGGTTGCACTGGCTAGGACTTCTAGTATTGTGTTGAAAAGGAGTGGAGAAAGTGGGCAGCCTTGTCTTGTTCCAGTATGATGTTACTTATAGGTTTAACATAGATGGCTTTTATTGTGTTGAGAAATGTCCCTTGAATAAATAAATAAATAAAATTTAAAAGAAAAAAAGATATTAGCATAAAAAAAAGAAATGTCGCTTGTATGCCAATTTTTCTGAGATTCTTTTTTTTCTTTTGAGAGGTTTTTGCTATAAGGTGTGTGTGCTTGCCAGAAAGAGAGACAAAAAGTGAGAAATTACCCCCTAGGGGGATGGCCATGCCACAGTCCCTTCTCCTCCATTCTTCTCTTGGGATCTTGGACATGTACATACACGCACCCGGTGTGAGTTTAAACCACTGGGTCCGGGACTCGAACTGAGTCGACTACATGGGAGCCCAGCGACATAGCCATTACACCAACTACTTGTCCTGCCTGAGATTCTTAATCACGAAGGGATGTTGTATTTTTCAAATGCTTTTTCTACATCAATTAATGTAATTGTATGGTTTCTGTCTTTCTGTCTTATCTTTCCTTCTTAATGTGATGTTTTACATTGATTGTTTTGCATATGTTGAACCATCCTTACATTCTCTAGAATAAAGCCTACCTGGTCATGGTGTATAATCTTTTTAATATGTTGTTGGATATGATTTGTTACCCTGTTGAAAATTTTTGCATTCGTATTCATCAGGGATATTGGTCTGTAGTTTTCTTGTTATTTTCTTCTCTGCTTTTGAAATCAGGTTGATAGAGGCTTTACAGAATGATTTGGGAGGATTCCTTCCTTTTGGATCTTTAGAAATAATTTGAAGAGAATCAAGGTTAGTTCTTTAAAAGTTTTGTAGGATTTGGAAGTGAAGCTTTTGAGACCTGGGCTTTTCTTTGCAGGAGACTATTTATTACTGGTTCAATCTCATTCCTTGTTATTGGTCTATTCAGGCTTTCTGTTTCTTTCTGATTCAACCTTGGTAAGTTATATGTGTACAGAAATTTGTCCATTTCATCTAGGTTTTCTTGTTTTTTGGTGTATAATTGCTCATAGTATTCTCTCATGATTTTTTGTATTTCCATTATGTCTGTTAAAATATTGCCTGTTTCATTGCTGATTTGGTTTGTTTGGGTCGTTTCTCTGTATTTCTTGATTAATCTATTATAGCTAATAGTGTATTAATTTTATTTATCTTTTCAAAGAACCAGCTTTGGTTACATTTATTTTCTGTATTTTTTTATTCTCTATTTCATTTATTTCTGCTCTTATCTTTATTATTTATTTCTTTATTATTTATTTTCCACCCCGGTATGTGTGTGTATTTATATATATGTGTGTGTGTGTATGTGTGTATATATATGTGTGTGTATATATATATATACATATATGTGTGTGTATGTATGTGTGTGTGTGTGTGTATACATATAGATAGATAGACAGATAGTTTTTGTTGCTTTTCCAGCCCTCTGAGATGTGTCATTAGATTGTCTATTTGGCACCTTTCTGTTTTTTTCTTGTGGGCATTAACAGCTATGAGCTTCCCTTGTATGACTGCTGTTGCTGTGTCCCACAAATTATAAAAATTTGTTTGTTCAATGTCACTGGTTTCAATGGCTCTTTTGATTTCAGTTGTAATTGCTTCAGTGGTTGTAAAGTCATTCAGGAGTTGGTTGTTTAGTTTCTATGTTTGTGTATTTTTGAGGCTTATTTCTGTAGTTGACTTCAAGTTTGATTTCATCATGCTCAGGAAAGATGCTGGATGTAGTTTCTATACCTTTGAATTTGCAAAGGCCTATTATGTGCCCTACCATGTGGTTGATCTTTGAAAATATTCCATGTGGGGGCAGAAAAATGTATACCTTTTGGTTGTTGCTGAAATATTCTATAGGTATCTGTCAAATCCACTTGATTTATGATATCATTTAGATCTTGTATCTCTTTATTTTTTTGTCTAGATGATCTATTCAGAAGAGACAGTGAAGTGCTGAGATCCCCAAGGACTATTGTGTTGCAGTTTATCTTTCCTTTTAGATCTAAAAATCTCTCTTTCATGTGTTTGGGTACTCCAATGTTGTGTGTGTATTTATTTATTTGGAGAAATTTAGCTATAGGGCATGTGCACTGACCAGAGATTCAGAGAGACAGAAAGCGAGAAATCACTCCCCACAGGGGTTGGCCACACTGCAATCCCTTCTCCTCCATTCTCCTCTCAGTATTTTGGGCATGCACGCAGTGTGTGTTTTAAGCCTTTGGGTCTGGGACTTAAACCACCGTCGACTATGTGGGAATCCAGTGACATAACCATTACACCATCTACTAGTCTGATCACATTCATTTTTAACATGAACTACATGCTCTGGTATCCCCAAGACTACCCTTAGGGTCAACAATTCACTTAGAAGGCCTCATAGAACTCAGCAAAACTGTTTATCCATGGTTACAGTAACAGAAATACAAATTAAGATAGGCCAGGGGACAAAGTGCATAAAGCAGGGCTGGGGAGATTTCCAGGCAGAGCTTCTGGTTATGCTGTCCCAGTGGAGTCTTAAGGACTGGCTAACGTTTCCCAGAAAAGATGTGTGACAGCACACATGTAAAACTGCTGACAAGGAAGGCTACTTAAGCTACAGTGTCCAGAACCTTTACTGTGGCTTAGTCATATGGGCATATTTGATCACCCATGCGGTTGACTAGTCTCTAGCCCCTTCAGAGGTCAAGCTGATAGATATTACAAATTTCAAAGCCCCAAGTGTAAATCACCTTGTTAGTATAGACTATCTGGCATGGCCTAAGGTTCCAGTTAAATGAAAACACTATTTCCAGGCAGAATGTTTTTAGGAGTTGGGGAGAAAGGCCAAACCTCTTTTTGTGAAACATTCTTTCTTTATTGCACATGACACAATTTAAATTCTAGCCATATTCTGCTTTCAGAAGAAGTCTGGTACAAGGCATCTCTCATTGGATCAGGGATCAGGTCTTGACTCAAAGACATCCATTGAATTCTGCTGGATCTCAACTCAGGCTGCAAATTAGGCTTCACAGGGGCAATTACTATCGCTGATGTCTGAGTTTTTGCCCTGTATTTCTAGAGATTCTGAATTATTTTGGCAACTTCATTATTGATATTTTCTTTTCTTTTCTTTCTTTCTTATTTATTTATTTATTTATTTTTTTTGAGAGGTTTTTGCTACAGGGCATGTGCACTCTCCAGAAAGCCAGAGAGAGACAGAGAGACAGAAAGCAAGAAATCACCCCCCGGGGAGGTGGCCACGCCGCAATCCCTTCTCCTCCATTCTCCTCTCGGGATCTTGGGCTCACACACACACACACCCGGCGTGAGTTTAAGCCACCGGGTCCGGGACTCGAACGGCAGTCAACTACATGGGAGTCCAGCGACATAGCCATTACGCTAACCGCTGGTCCCCATTATTGGTATGTTTTAAAAGGTTTTCAAGTGATTCTAGTTTATGGTCAAGATTAGGAACCTCCACAGGAAGTAGCTGAGAGAGCTCTGGCTACTAAAGATGCTCTCAGAGGCATGATGCCCTCTCTTGGGGAGTCCAAGTTAGACAAAGAGTAGGTTCTGGCTGTGGGTGTAGGTCAAGATTTAGTCTCGGGGGAGAAGCTGAGTCAAGAGAATTATTTTCTATTGGAGTTGCTGAGGTGTTGAGACAGGCATGCAAGCTCTCATGAGACCCTACTCTACAACTGCAGAGTGGATGTCCTGTGTGTCTCTTTATCCTTACCTTTTGAGGTAACCATATTTGTGTTGTGCAAACTCAATGAGTTTATTTTTACTCCGTCCTCTGCCCCTCAACTTATGAGGCAGCTCAGTTAAATTTTTTGAGGCTTAGTATCTCACTGGTAGAAAGGAAGATAATATCAGATAATCCATAATTTGTTCTTGAGTTTAGTGAACTTTTATGTTCCATTTTTGTCATGGGCTCTAAAAGTACCACAGTGTGATTATCTGTATTTCACTGAGGAAGATGATTGAAACCTTATTCTAGGTACTATGCCAAATTGCTTAACCTAGCACATAAACTTATTTAACTCAAATGATTATTATAATAGTTGTAGAAGATAAATGTATTTACAACTTTTGTTTAATAGTTTAGAAGTTAAGGGAACCAGCAGTTAGTGTAATGGCTATGTCGCTGGACTCCCGTGTAGTAGACCGCGGTTCACGTCCCGGACCCGGTGGCTTAAAACTCACGCAGAAGGAGAAAGATCTGATGATATGATAGCGGAAAGGATAAATGTAGATACCAGAGGCTGTAAGGGAGGGGAGTGGGTGGTAGGGAGTGGGTGGTAGAGAGTGGGCGTGAGGGGCAAAGGGAAGAATCATTTAACACCAAAAAAATGTAGAGTTCTCTGTTGAAAACTATATATATATATATATATATATATATATATATATATATATATATATTGTATATATATATATATAGTATATTGTATATATATTGTATATATATATATATATATATATATTGTATACATCATAATGGGGACTTTATGTAAAATGTGAATTTAATTAATCTGAGAAAGTAAAATAAAAGACAAAAAAAACAAACCAAAAAAAACCAAAAACTCACGCTGGGCACGTGTGCGTGCGTGCCCAAGATCCCGAGAGGAGAATGGAGGAGAAGGGATTGCGGCGTGACCGTCCCCCCGGGAGGTGATTTCTCCCTTTCTGTCTCTATGTTTCTCTCTGTCTGGTGAGCGCACATGCCCTATAGCAAAAAAAAAAAAAAAAAAAAAAAAAAAAAAAAGTTTAGAAGCTAAGACTTATGGCCAGCTCCATGGCACAGATATGTGCCATTGTTCAAGAGAGGTCAGATCTCACATGGCCACTGTGGTCTGAATCCACAGCCAGGTCAGCCAGAAACATTCCAGGCCGGTGTGTGAGTGTCCAAGATCTAACAAGCTCGATGACTAGATGGCAGACCTTATGGAAGGTGCTCATCTTTCTCTTGATCATTTATGCTCTCATGCATATACCTGCTCTATAATGAATAAAAAAAAAGGAAAGAATTTTAAAAGGTAATAATTTGCTTAATATTGTTTATGGGTTGTTTAATTTATAATGCTACCTATACAACCTATATATCGGGGTAATTATATTTAATCTATTTATAGAAAATTGTTTGTTTAGCATGTGATGAAATTTGGTCTTAGATTGCTTCTCTTGTAGTTTTATCTTCCCAATAAGATTATAATTGTATCATCACAGTCTAAGATAATACATAAGTAACCAGCACTTACATTTTATTTGCATCTCTTATTGCTTTTGGAGCAGGAATGATCTTGTCATTTTGGAGAAAATAAATTGATATGTGGAAGGGTCAAGTGATTTGAAGTTACTCATTAAAGTGGAAGTAGAATTTCAGCCCACTGGATTTTATAGAGCATGCTTTCATTGGAACCTACTCTCTTGGAAATGGAAATTTATATTACAATCTCACACATCCTCAAATCATTTGTCATAGCTACATAGTTAGAAAATAGTGACTTTGAATTCAATTACAAATGCTTTTTCAGGAAAATAGTCTCTTAGTTAGTCAAATATGCTGGTTAACAATTACTATACATGTTGTATAGGAGATGTCTGTTCTGAAAGTCCCTTCACCATTTAAACTTTACAGAATATATTGTGTTTTATGTTTGATAATTCATAAAATATTTTTATTTCTTGCTGTGGTTTGTGAATGTAATTATGAGCATCTCTTCAAGTATAACTGAACAGATTAACCAGGTCATTTTAATTATTATGTAATAAAGAAATAACTTACATAAAAGTAGCAAAGAAAAATATTTTCTTATAATATTGCAAATTTTCAAAATTTAATCAATCATTCAAGAAAATAGATAGTTAAAAATAATAGTTTTTGAAGAAAATTAATATAGTATATTTTGTAGAGTTTTAACGGTTATTATGTTAGATACTTTTACATTTATTATGTGCGCTGACTTTCACAGCAGCTCCGTGAAATGAGAATTATATTCATTTCACAGATAAAGAAAATGAATTTCAGAGGGATAAAATCAGAGATTTCCAGACTCTTTTAGTTCACATTGTCCTTCATATCTCATTAATTTTTCATGACACCTCTCTGCCAGAAGACATACCTACAAGTATCGTTTATTATTTCCAAAACCTTAATAAGCAGTTGAATCCTTGTAACTTGTTAATCATTTGAAAATAAATACATGTAAATCGAAGCCCAAATTAACATTTTTACATCATTCTTAACCACAATTACTTACAGGATGTGTGTGCCTCTTTGGCACTGTACTGCTTTGCAAACTTTCCATCAGATTGAAGCCTATCATCCTCACTTTCTGTTTTACGCTAATTTTCATGTGATACTTGCATATTATCACACCAATTTCTTAAAATGCAACTTCACTAAGATATGTCATTGTTGAAAAGAATGTGGCATTGTCTGATGCTGGTCTTGTTTGCTCTGTATTAAAAAATTGTGGAATATCTGTGTGCTACCCTTAAAAACTTAAAAGATCCCACAGTGCCACTGGGAGTATCATGGCACACAATTTGGAAAACTTGGGGTGAAGGATTTTCTCAGATGAGATTGCTTGTAAGTGTTGAAGTTAGAACAAGAGCCAGTTATGTTTACACATTCAAAATATACACATTCAAAATATATGATTAACTGCTAAAAATTTTGATCTTTCATTGACCAAGACTTTACCACCACACCATTCATTGGAATCCTATTTAAAAACTAGGTATATTTAAAAAGTTATTTAATGCTGTTTTTCAAAGTAATATGTAAGTGAAATGAGTAAATTATTGATAGTGATTCATTGAAAATCATAAATCCTTGTTTCTCAAAAATATAATTTAAAGAAGATGTGAAAGGTCAGCTGGTGGCATGGAGATTAAGGTGGCTAGATCTCACAAGGCCAACTGCATGGTTCAGGTCCCATAATCAGCAGCTTGAAAAACACACTGGGCACATGTGAGTGCATGTCTGAAATTCCAAGAGGAGAATGGAGGTGAAAGGATTATGGGATGGTCATCCTCCCTGGGGAATGCTTTTTCACTTTGTCTCTGTCTGTCTCTCTCCAACAAATGCATGTGTCCTATAACAACACCAACAAAGAACACATGAAACTATAAATGTATCATACATATAGTTTATATCTGACAAAATTATATCTGATAATAAAGATAAAAGTACCTGCATCTTCTCTATTTTATTTAAACCAGGAATATCCAATATACTACAAATTTTAAAAGTTAAATTTTCATGTGAAAATTTTATAATGAAAAAATTGTGTATTTAAAATAGTGTCTGTCCTGCTGATTCACTGTGAAAGAAAAATTTTAGAATCATAAGACCCGTAAGAAAAGAAAATGAAACTGCAGAAATGTAAAATATTGGTAGTTTAAGAAAAAACGGATTTCCCCAAATGACTTTTTTCATCCTTCCCTGAGGAAGATGCACAAGTCATCTTAAAAGAAAATTTTGTGAAAAACTTTAGTTTCAAGTTAATCTTTATGGAAATATACAGATTGCTCCTTCTTTCTTTTTGTACAAATTGGTTGACATTTTGACAAGTACATACAGAAAATACACGTATGTCCTAATATTTGCAGGGCTATTTATGAAAAGAAAAATAGCAAAGAGTGAAAGCCACTTATATTCTTGTCTTGTAAAATGACTAATTTGTTTGCATATAGATTTGAAATATTTGAGACCTTTAGTGTGAGGGGAAGTCTTCCAAAAGTTCATGGAAAATGTATATTGTGAAAAAGCTATCCAGAGATTTCAAAACTTTTTTCCCCACCAAAAAAATTATTTTTTAATTTCATTTTTTTACAAACTTTTTTTTTGAAGTTCTTCTGCATCTGCTTTGGGTTAAAGTAGAACAATGCTGCAGTCTTCTGTGATGCAAAATATATTTGAATTGATTTTTATCTCATTAAGGAAAACTAGAGAAAATGGTTGATTATACAGAGTTCAGTGTTGAGATTGAGATTTTGTCAGCAGGATACGGAAGATTTCTGAACAGCAAGCATAGGTATTCCTGTTTTGAGTAGAATACTGACTGAAAAAACATTTTCATTTATCTATATTCAACTTTGTTATTCAAAATAAACCATCATTTTCAAATACTATGGTTCTTTGTTTATTTTTGAATGTTACAATCCTTTTGCTTTCAAATAGTCTTGACTTAAACATTTTTTTTCTCATTTTAAATATATATTTCCTGGCAGTATACACTGTTAAAAGTTAATATAATTGCCAAGTGCAGCTGTGAAATCACCATCTTTGGAAATCTTTAACAATAGGTAAATTTTCTGGGATTATTTTAGGCTGCAAATTGAGACAGAGGGATAAACTTGTAAAATTTTCTAAGAGTTTACTAAACTTCGGGTTCTGAAATCCGGTATTTCAAACAACATGATATGTGAGTTGAGATTTAAATGTCCTGATTGTTGACACTGGTTGAGAAGAGGAGATCAGTGAAAAACATAACAAAGAGAGATTACTATGTTTTGGGATTATTTTGTTTATATTGAATCTATTATACCTTTTGGCATATACATTTGAGAGACACTTTTTCAGAGGAGCAGGATGTTTCTTCTCTTTGAAATTATTTTCTTTTTAAAAATCTTTTTTATTTTGCCAGTTTGTGCGCATGTGCCACAGAGAGACAAAGAGAGGAAAGGTAAGAAAACACCGCCCATGGGGAAAGGTCATGCTGCAGTCCGTTCTTCATCTCTTCCCTTTTGGGATTTAGGGTGCACACACACACACACACACACACACACACACACACATGCATGCATACTGGTGTGTTTTTCAAGTTGCTGGATCCAGACTGGTACCTGGCAGTCAGCCACGTGGGATTCAGCTGCCTTTACCACACCACAAGCTGGCCTCTGAAATTGCTTTTCAATTCCTTGTTTCTCCCAGCCCTGTCTCCATGGTGACTACTTTAGAGTTCTGCGTGGCACAGGCGTTGTGTGTTTGTGTGTTGCACAGCACCTCTAAGTGATGGTATATGGATGTATGGAATTGGCAGTGGACTGAATAACTGTACACTGTGGGTTTGAGGTAAGGGAACCAGAGGTCTAGGGAGACAGGAAACTGGACACTATGTAGGTGACTGTTCCCCACATTTACTGCTGGAGTGTTGGGTGGGCCCAGTAGGACTGAGTGAAGTGGAAGGAAGAGCAGAGATGATAAGGTTTGTGAGGTCAATACTTCTGCTTTTCAACTAAAGAATTTACTTGGACATCCTTCAAAGACTGAATTTTTAGAACACAAATGGACATAATAGTCAAATGTATTTGTTTTCCTTACATTTTGTATATGAGATGCTTTGTAATCACTATTACACATTTAATTTTATTCTCTTAATGTTTACAGCAATTATAACTTACATTCTTTATTATTTGAATGTATCTTTGCCTTCTATTTTCTTGTTTTCAAGGTACTTTACTTTTATTTTTTTAAGTCTTCTGTTTTCCACTCATGGCAGCATGTGTGTACTCATAATAGCAAGAGAGAGAGAGAGAGAGAGAGAGAGAGAGAGAGAGAGAGAGAAAGAAACAGAGACAGCCTCCACTGTGTTTGTTGTAATTTAGTTTTCTCCAATACTGTTCAATTTTGAATTGTTCACTTTATCTGACTTTTTTTTTTTCTGAGAGTTTTTTGTTTGTTTGTTTTTTGCTATAGGGTACATACACTTGCTGAAGACACAGAAAGAGACATAGATAGCAAGAAATCAACCCCCTGGGAGGATGGCCACAGCCCAATCCCTTCCCCTTCATTCTCCTCTTGGGATTTTGGGCACACATGCACACACATGTGAATTTCAATCTGTTGGGTCCAGGACTTGAACCACACTTGACCATGTGGAAGTCTAGCACCTTAACCCCTACACCACCTTCTGGTCCCAATCTGACATAGTTTTAATATTCTCCTTCTATGTGTTTAATTTACCCTAATTTTTAATTTCCATTTTCTACATCTATTCATTTTTGATTGTTTTAATTTAGTGATTGAAACATACTTTTAAAATAGGATCCTTTAAATCATTTCTGTATCTTTTGTATTTGACTTTAACCCACAGAGGACACACCACTCATATCCTTTCTGAGGAAGAACCTGGGAGTGCAATAGGCAGATGGTTTCTGTCTGCCAGCTGCTTTGAGGATTGCCTCATGGCAGAGAGCACCTCCTCCAACATTACTCTCCCCAGAACAGTGACTGACAGAGGTGAGCTATAGAGGTCCAGCTAGTTTTGTCACACACAGGCTCTTCTAGTCCCTTGGAGTCAGCAGAGGTTGTGTTTCAGCCTGAGCCCCAGTTTGACTCCTCCCTTTGCTCCATCTCACTTCCTTCTACTCCCACTGTAGGATCTGTTTCCAAGGTCACTTCCTGAGAAAGATCATGTGAAGTGCAGTCCTTCTCAGATTCTGCTTCCAAGTGAACCTGTGATATTAACCTCTTAATTAATTAATTAATTTTCTAGAGGGACTGCATTTGCCAGAGAGAGACAAAAGACAGAGAGAGCGGGAGAGGAGAGAGTATCCTCACGGAACAGAGTCACACTGCAGTCCCCTCTCCTCCATCTCTTCCTCCCTTTGGTACTTTGAATAAATGTGCACATGCATGCCCAGAGTGTTTCTCATGCTGCTGTGTCCAGGGCTCTAACTGTGCAGTTGGCCCTATGAGAGATGGTTGCCTTAACCATGAGCCATGGAACTGTCCTTAGTTTATTTTTAAAACTTCAGCTTTATTTATGTATGAGTAAATTTACATATAATAAAATTCACCGATTTTAAGAATTCTCAAAGTGTTATTCCTCAAGCCAGCCAGGCACGTTCTAGGTCAATGACTTCGCACTTGCTCTCCTTCTTGCACGAATTCCCCTTGCTGTCTGCCAGATGTACTCACTAGATTCTTCCAGTGTCATTTTCACTTTTCTTTCCCCCTCAATTTAAAAATGCAAGATACCTCCATTCTGGAAACTTAGAAATAAGCTCTTCTTGCTTTATTATTGTCATAGTATTTGTTGCCTCCTGGTCTGCACTATCATGAGCTTTGTCAATTTATTTCCAGTCTCCCCTTTGTGTGTTGTAACCCCTACAGGGTGGGAGATTATACCTCTTTTGTTCATGGTTGTATTCTCCCTATCTGTAAGTATTAGCTAAATGATGGCATGAATGAAAAATCCGAGTTTAAATTTTGATTGCATAAAAACCTTGGGCAATACCTAGTTCTTTCTCAGAAAGTTCCTTCTTCCATAACAGGGAAGTAATATAATTGTCCCTCTACTGCCAACAAGTAGTAAAAAATCCAAAGAGATGAAACCTATGAACTAGTTTGTGCACCACAAAATCTAAACAAACATGTTAGACTAAGAAAACTAACTTGGTTCACATCTTTTATCTTGCCTTTCAATGGGTGATTGATAATGAAAAGAAAGTAATTTTAGGTGATAATTTCTGGGGAAGGTTATCAGTTGAAAGTTACTAAGAGCTATTATTTCATGTCTATCTTTTGCAATCATTGCAATAGTCAAGTGTCATTAAATAGCAATAAAGTCACGATAATGGAAGTATCTATAGAATAGCATAAGGATATCCTGCATTGGCTAGCCTAGGAAGGAAGCATAGGAGATGAGCCTGGAAATGGGGTAGGCCTTGGAAGGATGAAAAGGATATGAGAGCTGGAGCTGGAAGATGTGCTATCCCTGTGATAGTAAAATTCTGGCTATTTCTGTGTGGGTGTGTGTGCATGCATATATGTGTGCATGTGTGCGTGTAGATTTATTTATTTTAAAGTTTATTTATTTTTTCCATGAAAGAGAGAGACAGAGAAATAAAAAGAGAGGTAACGAGAGAAAGCACCTTCCCTCACCCCCCAAGAGGTTCCCAATGCCATGATTCACCCCCAGATTCAGCCAGCCCTGGATCATGGGTAAGGGTGTGCCCAGCAACTCAGGGAAGTTGCTGAGCTGAACTACAAAGTTTCTCATATGGTAGTGATCACCTCACAGTGTCACACTTTACCACTGCACCACCATCTGGCCCTATAAATATATGTATATGTATATATATATATATATATATATATATATATGTATATATATATATATATTTCAATAGGATTTTTTTTTCCTAGAAGGAATTGGATGCTTGGCAGAGAGAGAGAGAGACAGACAGACAGGCAGACAGAATGAGAGGGAGAGAGGAAAGCATCAGCCATAGGGCATGGTCATGCCACAATCCCTTCTCCTCCATCTCTCTCTCCTAAGAAAATATTGGGTGCATACATACAAGCTCCCAGTGCGTTTCTTAAACGACAGGGTCTGGAACTCGAACTGCATGGCTGGCCATGTGAGATCTGGCCCGTTTTATTAGGATTTTGATTTTAAAATATAATTTAAATATATTTTGATTTCAAAATATAATTCCTATCCTAAGTAGAGTTAGCACTAACATTTAATTCAGTCATTCCTTCCTCTCTTTTTACTCTACTAAAGAGTAGTTCTGATTTTAAGGAACACTCAGGAATACAATCTGACAACAACACTTGGGTGAAATTTAAGAGGGAATAACAGGAAGGGTTTTAGAGTTTTTCCTTCCCTCTGGATCATTGGACTGATAACTTTTTGTACTTTATGTATCTGATATAATTATGTATTCCACAGGACAGTGGAGAAAGCAAACTGAAATGTCTCTGGGGCTTACAAGAGAGATTTATTTATTTATTTATTTATTGGAGAGGTTTTTGCTACAGGGTGTGTGCGCTCGCCAGACAGAGAGAGAGAGAGACAGAGAGACAAAAAGCGAGAAATCACCCCCCAGGGGGGATGGCCACACCGCAATCCCTTTTCCTCCATTCTCCTCTCAGGATCTTGGGCACACATGCACACGCGCCTGGCGTGAGTTTAAGCCACCGGGTCTGGGACTCGAACCGTGGTCGACTACATGGGAGTCCAGCGACATAGCCATTATGCTAACTGCTGGCCCCAGAGAGATTTATTTCTTATTCATATTTCACGTTCATCACTTCACATCACAAGCCCATCACCTGGAGACTGTGTTCCACATTGCCCTTACTCAGAGACTCTTGCTGAGGAAGAATCCATCTCTGTGTTTCTTCTATTATGAAAGAATTTGATAAAAGAAATGGAAATAGAGGCATACTATGTCTTTAATTGCTCCTAGAAGTTCTCTCAACTTTCATGTCAGTAGGCAGTTGTTTAAGCATTCATCATTGATTATAGTGGAAGTGGTATGGGCAATGGCCGCATTGGCTACCACAGGAGAATAGGAAGCATGAGTTAAAGTGAATAGCTGGAGACTGTGTAAGATAGGTAAAAGGCAGGATGCAAGAGCAGCAAAACAGAAAGTTAATTCATTGGAAGTTTATGTTGAAGACTTAGTTTGCTCAACAAGATGTGCTAGGTTAAATTCATGAAAAAAAATAAAATGCAGGTCAACCAGAAATATTATTCAAAAATGTAAATTTTGTCCCAAAAAAGAGTCAGAGTATTAATAAATAAATGATTTAAAACAGTAGCAATTAAATATCCTGTAATTTCATAATTTCTAGAGTCTTTTAATTTAAAAATATCTCAACCTACTAATACTTCATTGGGTTAAAAGTAAACCACTTTTACTAAGTAGGTATTTTATAAAATAAAGTTTCACACTGTTTCTAGAAATTTTTTTATTTTTAAAAATTTCAGACATTTTTTCTAACTTGAGGGAATATATTAGAATAAGATCCAAAATCCATAATTAGGTGTAATAATACCTAAGTAAAATTTTATTTTAATTTTTATTTTGAAATAATTTTGGTTAATATTTGGTGTCTGGGTATTAAAATAGACATTCCACTCACATGTATCAGTGCTTAGATAACTTAGTCTAATTATTTCAAAGTGTTATCTGCTTTTCGAGCCATTACTAAAGTATCAATACAAATTTAAGATATTACATAAGACATTTTTAAGAGGAAATTTCCTACTTCTTGAAAATTGCCCAGAATACTAACTGAATGATCTATATTTTAGACATACTGTCAATCATTAACATTATAGAAGGCAAAGGCAAATTCATGGAAAAGAAAAAAAAGTATTTCTCTCAAAGAGCTATTTAAATGACAAAAGTAATTGTTTGCTTAGCTCAAGAATATGAAGAATATAATGGAAAGTTTATAAGAAAAAACAATGAGTGAAGTTATAGGTTTTCAAAAACCAAGTGTTTTGAAGGATATTGTGTAGGTATTTGACACATTACTCCTAAGCATGAGGTTACTAAGTAATTTTAATTTCAGCATGTGTTGCTAATTGATGAGGAAAATTCATGCTTTATGTATAAAATAGCGATTCCTGGTAAGAATTCTTTTTCTGAGAGAGAGAAAGCAAGCATTCTCCCTGCCCTTCCCACCCTCCACCGTGGGGCATGGTCATATTGCAATCTTTTCCTCTGTTTCTCCATCCAGTCAGGTTCTGGGACACGCACACTCGGGTACCTGCCATATTGCTATTGACCTACTTACTCCAAGAGCATACTAAAATGGTTGTTTTAAGCCACTAAGTTTTGGGGTCACTTGTTATGCAGTACTGTAATAGTAACTGTAATACATGCATTAAATACAGTGAATGGTTCAAATAATCAGTACTAGAGGAGCTTAGAGGAGGAAGCAGTCACCAAAGCTTGAGTTGGGAGGGCACCCTTACTCTTTCCTCTCCCAACACTTGAGAGGTACAGGACTTGATCAAACATGTAGGACTTGGACAATGAGAAATGGAGGAGGTAAAAGCTGAATTAATGGCAAGATCCTTGTTCTTTTTCCTTTAATATTCTTTTCTTAGAATAATTGCAAGTTAGAGTAAATCAGCTTGCATTGCACTGGAAAAAAAATTAAGAGTTGAATGGAAGAAGGAATAAATTTAACTCCCCATTTCATTTCTGGGCTTTGCATCTGCGCATTTAAAGATAAAGCTATTATGACTGCAAAAGACTTCATTGTCTTTAGGGAGGCTGATAAACTGAGAAACAGATTGCAGTAATTTTGCCCTGGTGACCCATCAGGCTGACTTAGTCATTTACACTTCATGTTTCTTTAACTTTTTTTTTTTTTTTTTTTTTTTTTTGGAGAGGTTTTTTTTTTTGCTATAGGGCATGTGCGCTCGCCAGAAAGACAGAGAGAGACAGAGAGACAGAAAGCGAGAAATCACCCCTCAGGAGGGATGGCCATGCCGCAATCCCTTCTCCTCCATTCTCCTCTCGGGATCTTGGGCATGCACACACACACGCCCGGCGTGAGTTTTAAGCCACTGGGTCCGGGACGTGACCCATGGTCGACTACGTGGGAGTCCAGCGGCATAGCCATTACATTAACTGCTGGTCCCATATTTCTTTAACATTTTGAAACGAGGGCATTCTAACAGAAAAGGGAGAACAAAGTAATTTGTTGAAAGAGAATTTTCCTTATGCCTTAATACCTTTGGAGAAGCCTCCAAACTACTGAATGACCAAAGATAAAAGCAAAAGAAAATATTTTGTCTCTGAAAGCATTTTTTGAGCATCTCTATGAGCAGATATGGGAAAGGTATTGAATCTTTTCCTGAGTACTTTACCATGGTATGTGATGTTTATAATATAAAATATATCTGAGCATCACTCATTTACATGTAAAATTGCATACCTTATTTTAGGTATGAACTTTGAGAAAAGTGATGAGGCAGCTATGACTAAACAGCTTCCCTTCTCCTGCCAGTCCTTCCACTCTCTTTACCCCTCTTCACTCCTCTCAGGACCTTGGGGCCCCTCGGTTTTCATGCTCTGTCCTGACCCACCAGCAACTCCCTTCCTCTGGCACAGTCTTCAGTACTGGCTTCTCTGGTTTTCCTTCAGTCTATCCTCCTGACCTAAGTGATGGCTTTTCCACGTCCACTACCCAAACGTACCCTTTCTTGATGTTATAGCAGCCACGTAATCTGGATAGATCATCTAACTGTCCTAGTATATTTCAGTGGCGCTATAAATTAAGATTCCTCAGAAATCCCAAGATTTTTATATCAAACTACATTTTCCTTAACTGCTCTTAAATCTGAGAAAGACCCCGAATCATTTTTAGATCATGAATTTAGATTTCTTGTGTAAAAAACTCTTATCCCTCGTGCTTGATCCTATTTTTTAAAAATGTTGTTTATCTATTTCATGAGTGAAAGAGAATGAGAGGAAGAGATGACGAAAGAGAGAGCGAGAGAGAGAGAGAGAGAGAGATATCTATAGAGAGATACAGCACTCCCAGCAGGGTCTTGATGCTTCCATCTGGCTATCTTCAGTTAGCCCAGATCACAGCCACATGTGAGCTGGCATACTCAGGGAGGTCCCTGGATTTGAATCAGCCACCTTCCCATGTAGGTCTGCCTTGTAAAACAGTGCATTTCACTGCTGCTCAACGGTTGGTCTGTTATTACTATATTTTTTAAAAATCAGTTTTCTGGTTTTTCGACAGCTTTCATGGGCGACATTGACCTAGTCTCACTCTCTTTGCCCTTGCTCAAATTCTGGCATTTTCTCATCTATCCATCCATCCACCCATCATCCAGGCATCCAATTTATTATTCATTTAGACAGATTGTATTATAGCCTCATAGTTACTGGTGGTCTTCAACTTCCATACCCTTTTTTCTTTTGCAGTTTAGTTACTTGGAACATAGTGGGCATAAAGTTAGAAAAATAATAATGTTTAAAACACAGAGCAACTGTTAAAAAGTACCCTCAGCAATGATAACTCATAACTTAGCGGTTAAGGGAGTCAGATCTCAGATTGCTAATTGAGAGGTTTGAGTTCCAGCCCTGGTGAGTAGTATGGGTACCCAAAATCCTGACAGGAGGGAGAAGTGGTAGAGAAGGGATTTCAGCGTGACCAGGCTCCATTGGGACATACTTTCTCCCTCGTCTTCTCTCTCTCTCTGTGTCTCTCTTTGGTGAGCAAATGTGTCCTCTGGCAAAAAAAAAAAAAAAAAAAAAAAAAAAAAATCACCAGCTTTTGGTGATGGATAGGATAACATAATAATAGCTCAACCTTCACCAACTATTGTTCTCCTCTAATGATGAGGTACCTTTAATCCCCTGCAAATTTTCAAGTGATTGTCTTTAACCTCCCTGGGCCTGGAGTCTGGTATATCACATATCTTGTATTGGGTGCATTCACTGGGCATTGTTTGCCCTGTTTTTCGTTGGTCATTCCATGAGCTTTTACTGTCCTCTGCCTGAAGAGCTGCTGGTTTGTGCTCTACCTGAAGGCACCTGTCGTGAAAACACCCATGTTCATTCCCGGACTTCTATGAACTCTTTGTGAACGTCAATAGCTGCCAAGTCAAGGTGCCAAAGAAGCCCCCTACTCAGTTAGACTTTGTTTTGCAGACTTAAACAACACCCTTTATGTCTGTCCTATTACAATATTTCTTCAAAAAACAGTTTTTTTTTTCTTTTTTTTAATGCTGAAGTGCATGAATGTCTGAACCAGAGAGGGAAAGAGGTTGAGAGTAAGCAAAAGAGAGAAGGAGAGACAGAGAGAGCACCCCGCAATGGGCCTGCTCACACGGTAATGTTTTTCTTTTCGGTTGTCCATCCTGTAGAGATCCTGGGTACACGTGTGCTTATCCAGCATGTTGCTCAAGCCTCGGGGCTAGTACTTGAACCCTGGTTAGCTGCAGGATTAACCACTACACTACAGGGCCGACAAACAGTGTTTGTTGTTTTATTTGTAGATTTGACTTCATTTACTTGTGCTGTAGGTTTATAGTACTGTGTCTTAGCCTTGAATCACCCATTTAAATCATCCCTTTAATAATGGCGTTCCCTAACCATGGGTTCTGTTTTGATACATCTGGGGTGGGCCCTGGCATTGGATGATTCTACTGTGCTGTGAAGGTTGAGAATTCTGGTTTACAGGAGTTGAGAGGAGGCAGACATTGTGCTCACCTCCCCATGCGCGTGGTATTCATTCCAGATGTCAAAGTAGAAGTCTTCTTCCATATCAAAACAAACTGGTAGCCCTCAGTGTCCCACAGTCATATCAAGGCACCCATATGATGATCAGAAAAGTCAAATTTTAGTTTGGGACTTGAAGTAAAAGTCCACAGTAATTTTGTTTTATACTTTAAAAATGTACATTTAATCACTGTACGTCTTTACAGTATACAAGATGGTTTTTCCCAGCATGCATGCAGAACATATCAATTAAGTCAAAGATATTACATACATTACCATCAATAGATGACTTTTTATTCCTGTGCCTGTTAATTATTTTTCCTATCGTAATTTTTCTTTTTAAGGTTTTTGCCATAGGGTGTGTGTGTTCGCTAGAAAGGGGAGGGGAGACAATGAGAGGGAAAGTGAGAAATGACCCCCCCCCCCCCAGTGGGGATGGTCACACCACAATCCCTTCTCAATCCTTCTCCTGGGGTTTTTGGGCATGCACGCATGCCTGGTGTGTCTTAAACCACTGGGTACAGGACTTGAACTATGGTTGAATATGTGGGAGAACAGCATATTAAATACCATGCCTCCTGCTGCCCTTGTTCCCCGCAGCAATTTTTATAAGGAATACATTTTCTTTTTAAAAAGTTTATTTATTTATTTACTGACAGAAAGAGAGAAGGAGAGGGAGGGAAAGAGGCACGCATGCCTGGCCTGTACAAGTCAACCCAAGGATGCAAGCCCAGGACTTTCTCATATGGCTTCAACATTACTGAGGTTTATGCTACCATTGTGCTACTGGAGCTGGTCCTAAGGAAAGAATTTCAATAAGGACCAGCAGTTAGCATAATGGCTATGTCACTGGACTCCCACGTAGTCGACCGCGGTTCAAGTCCTGGACCCGGTGGCTTAAACTCACGCCGGGTGCGTGTGCGTGCGTGCCCAAGATCCCGAGAGGAGAATGGAGGAGAAGGGATTGCGGTGTGGCCATCCCCCCTGGGGGAGTGATTTCTTGCTTTCTGTCTGTCTGTCTGTCTGGTGAGCGCACACACCCTATAGCAAAAACCTCTCCAACAACAACAACAAAGAAACCCCCCCAAAACAAAACAAAACAAAAAACAACAACAACAACAAAAAGAATTTCAATCATAGACCTCAGAGGAAGAAAAAGAGTCTTACTGGTGTAGGAATTATCATTCTAAGTAATGAAAATAATCTTTGGCCAAGATTTTTAAAAAATGGAGAAAGAAAATAAATGTATATTTTTATTTGTATATATAAATATTTATATATCTCTATTTTTGATATAACTCATTTTCACCTTTGACCTATTTGATTTTTCTTCTCACTATATAAAAACACAGTTAATATTACATATATGATTAATTCTAGGCTTTAATACAGTTCTCAGTTTTCCAGGATCACAATTTATACTAAGCACAGAAACATCTTCCAAAGAGTCAATCAATTAGGTATTTTATTTGAATAATCTGCAAGGTTCTCTTAATGATGATAACAAAGTTGAAAATTTAGGGTCTTTGGGTGGGCTTCTAGAAATGTGTTTATAAAGTCATATGATTTTGTAAAATTTGCCTAAAAATGATGTTTTTCTAAGTCTTGTTCCCCAAATTGAAGAAGCTTCAGACCTTGCTTAACCTGATGATGTGGAATTCTTGTGTATGCTACAAAATGGCATAGTTATCCCCTTCCTTAAAGAGAAAGAGCATTTATTTTTATTGTCTTTATCTTTCATTTTCTTTTCTATAAGAAAAGAATAACAAAAAGGTCTTATTTTATACCAATATGTGCCACCAACCATGCACAGTTGTTCCATTATTGAAATATCACTCTACCAGTTGATCCATCGGAATGCCTCAAGCCCCTGAGTGTCCCCCCATTTCCATTCCATCTGATTCCCATAACTTATCCACACCTTCCATGACCCAACAACCAACAGAACATCAGGGTACAATTTAGTACCCTGGTTCATACCATGGCACCAGTGTCCATTCTTATTGGTCAGTGCCTGTGGTAAATGAGTTATTAATTATGTTGGATATCATGCCTGCATAAAGAAAAACTTTAAAAAAAATTCTGCATTTATAGATCTTAAGTCAGAAGACTAAGTGTTCAATAACATATTTTAAAACAATAAGTGATCTTAGTTTTTTTTTTTTTTTTTTTTTTTTTTTTTTGAGAGGTTTTTGCTATGGGGTGCATGCGCTTGCCAGAAAGACAGAAAGAGACAGAGACCGAAAGGGAGAAATCACCCCCTCCCCCAGGAGGATGACCACGCCACAATCCCTTCTCCTCCAGTCTCCTCTTGGGATCTTGGGCACGCACACACACACATACCTGGTGTGAGTTTAAGCCACTGGGTCCAGGACTCAAACCATGGTAGACTACATGGAAGTCCAGTGACATAGCCATTATGTCAACTGCTGGTCCCCTTAGTTTTTAAAAAATATTCAACATCTTTTAGAATTTATTTTTGAAAATCTGTTTTGCGTTTACTTAATATTTGGCTTATATATGATGAAGAAAAGTCATGCCGTGTAGAAACCAGAGCTTAGATTGATCAAAAACAATTTGAGAAATGTCTTAATAGAATTTCAGTTTGCAATTAAGATGATTCTTGAAATATATTAAAATAGGAAGCCAGCTGCTAAGACAAAGGAGTACTAGTCAATAATCAACTGTGTAGGAGTTGCTGTAAGGGCTAGGAAGCAGACAGTACAGATATTCAACAATAGGTTAAGTCTTTACTGAGAAACACATTGGGGGAATTGTCATACCTAGACTCTATCTACAGATGACTCACAATATAGATTTGATGAGTTGTAAGCTCATGGTGTTTTGTTTTGCAATTTGGCAACCTAAACATACATAACTCATTTGGGTCAGATTTAATGCACACAAATGTTAAAAGTACGTAACAAATAAACTTAAGACTAGGTTGTTTTAACAACATAAAACCAGTAAGAGAATGAATCATAGCATAGTATTTGAAAAGAACAAAATAATCTTTGTAAAGAATAATCTTATCTTACTATCTTAGTAGTATTTTTGTTTGTAAACTGAAAGGAACCTGTGGTTATACTATATTTAAAGATTCAAAGACTCTTTGATAAGCTTAAATTTTTTCTAGGGTCATTTATTTAATTATATTTATTATTACTATTTTTACAAATTTGCTATAAGGCACATGCATTCATCAGAGAGGGAGAGAGGGAGGGAGGGAGGGAGGGAGAGAGAGAGAGAGAGAGAGAGAGAGAGAGAGAGAGAGAGAGAGAGAGAAAGAGAGAGAGAAAGGGAAAGTGAGAAAGCAAGCCACCAGGTCCAGGAATAGAACCATCGTCGGCCATGTTGCAGGGGGCGGCGAGAAGTCCCATGTCTTAACCAGCATGCCACCTGCTGGTCCAATAAGCTTAAATATTAATAAATATATTAAAATGTAATTAACAAAAAGGACAGGTGAAAAATATGTTAGGATGGAAAAAGTGACTGCATTTTCAAGGTTGTTTAATATGAAGTTTCATGAATGGTCTGAAATCACACAAGGGAATACTCAAATTTACAGGTGTTAGCTTTTATGCATAAAGACTTGACTATCTATTCATAAAACACTCAAAAAACCTTTTCTTAGGTGTTCACAATATTTGTATTACACTGCAGAGGTAAAAGAAGGCAATTAACACGGTCCTTGTCATATAGGGCATGGTCCTAGTGGAGGAGACAAACAGGTAAACAGATGACTTCATTCCTTATAACATGTAAGGGGTCTGCAGAAATGAATTAGTCACTCTATATAATTATATATCTTTTTAGTATAAGATACTTCTTGACAGAAGCTCCAAAGGAGTTTTCAAACCCAACACAGATTCTCTCCCACGAGTCTGACTCATCAGGAAGGATTATTCTCTCCTTATGTCAAGTGGAACCATCATGCTATCCTGCAGTCCGCATTCCCGGAGTACTATAGTAGAGAGAGGCGTCCGTTTGGTGTCTGCCAATCGCCTACTTTCTGGTCCAGCTGTAGTGCTCTTCTGCTCACATTTTTGAGCTACATAATATATGTTCTGCGATGCTTTGGTAATGAAATAAAACTCACTGGATACCAATGCTGACCTGCCCAGTTTCATTCCTAGATTTAATCCCAAATTCCACCAGCAGGTGGTAGGGAAGTCAAACAGAGCTAACCTATTAATACTTGTTTTGAGATGCCACTACAAGTTTCCTATTCTGCGAACCAAAAGGGATTGGGAGTGACTGACCACCATGGGTCACAGGTCCTTGGACATGCTCAAATGCATTTGTCACCCCACGATCCCTGAGGTCTGGCAGCGTCCTCTGTGACATGGAAACACATGAAAAAACAAACATCAGTGGCCGTTGCTCTGTTTTTCCTTCTTCCAAATAATTTTCCACAAGTCCCTGCGTGTACAGGGATTAAGAGAAAAGGAAACAAAGACAAATTAAAAGTAGAACATTGAGGTAAGCAGGTGACATTGTGGTTAAAGCACTGGATTCCCACATGGCTGACTGCAGTCCAAGTCCTGGACCCAGTGGCTTGAAAATCACTCCAGGCACATATGCGTGCATGCCCAAAATCACAGGAGGATCATGGAGGAGAAAGGACTGCAGTATGGCCATTCCCCCTGGAGGGGGATTTCTTACTTTCCCTCTCATCATCTCTGTCTCTAGCAAGCACTTGTGCCCTATGGCAGAAACAAAGAAGCACGAAACAAAATAAACAAGCCAAGACCAAAGTAGAACGTTTTCCTTAAGTGGTAAACATTCTACATTGCACGTAGGGCCTCAAAGATTGTTTTTGAAATGTAACTTGTGCCATATATTCCACAAATAAATCTATAAAGAAAAAAATTTTTTAATTAATTAATTTATTTTTCTTTTTTTAACATTAATATGCTATACATCATTACAGTATACAAAATGAATTTTCCACCCAAAATACAGTCTGTTGGTTCAATCAAGCACATCAACATACATGTTATCAACAAACAATTTTCCATTTCTTATGGCTTGTATATTTTGCTTTTCTTTTTTTTTTTGGCCATCCTTGATTCCCTATCCCTAACCCTCTGCTCTGTCCAACCCTCCTCCCATTGTCTCTGGTATCCATGATTGCTTTCTATGCCTTTCCCCTCCATTTAATTGATTTGCTAATGAACTTAATTTGTCTAAATATTTGCAATAGCAAGCACAGCTGATATATACATACACAAGAACCCATGTCTGACTTTAGGCATAAACCTCAGTGAGTAGAATGAACATACTATAAAATAGTACCTAGCTGGGGCTATATAGCTTACTGTGGTCATCAAATACACAGTTTGTTCTTTAAATTTTGGTAACAGTTTTAGTATTTTTTTTCTGAAAATTTTTTAAATTTACATTCATTCCCTGAGCATCATCACAACATACTAAATGTGGTTTCCCCTCTAGAGTAAACTGCATAGTGGCTTAATCATGCATATTATCATCCATAAAATTCCATTACTACTTTCATATATATATATATATATATATATATATATATATATATATATATATATGTTTTTTACCCCATGTCTGACCCTCTGCCCTATTCCACTCTCTTATTACACTATCTCTGCTGTCTACAGTTGTCTTCAATTCCTTTTCCCCCAACATTTTGTTGACCACACAATATCATAAGTAATCTAATTACTTTCAATAGCAAGTTCAGCTGGTGGTTTCAAGAAAGGTAGTTTTGAACTGGTAAGGATATTTCCTTAAAACTTGAAGCCTAGAAACAGGTTAGTATTTTGTTCAAATAGTAGGTACATGAATCTATTGACAGCTCAAGACAGATTAAAAATCCTTAAAAACGGACAACAAAGCTTAGAAGAAAAGCAGCAATATCTTAGTCAAGTCACAGAGTGCTATTTCATCAGTTCAGACTCATGTACTTAATCTTTCTTCTGTTACTGTTGAGGTATGATCTTCCAGCTTGAACTCTGGGATATAATACTCAACTCCAGACTTTGTCCCTACAATTAAGTTGCCCATTTTCTTAGTTTAGTTTTTGAACTCTTATTTCTGTGTGTCTGCATTTAATTTTACTGACATAGCACTCCCTTAAGAACTTCTTGGAGATCCAGTCTGGTGCTGGTAAATTCTTTCAGGTTTTGTTTATCTGGGAAAGTTCGTGTCTTTTCTTCCCAAATGAATGATAAACTTGCTGGGTACAGAATTCTCTGTTGAAATTGCTTTTCCCTTAATACTTTGAATATATTTTCCCATTCTCTCCTCTCTCGCATTGTTTCTGATGAGAGGTCTGCTGTTAGTCTGATGGGATACCCTTTGTAGGTAACTTGCCTTTTTTCTCTTGCCAGTCTTAGTATCTTGTCTTTGTCTGTGGTTTTGGTCAATCTGGCTATAATGTGTCTTGGAGAAGGTCTTCTTGGGTTGATTCTATTTGGGGTCCTCTGTATTTCTTGGGATTGAATCTTTGAGTGCCTCTCCAGGTTTGGAAAGTTTTCTTGCAGGATTTCATGGAATAGATTATCAATGCCCTTATGAGTCTCTTCACCTTCTGGGATGCCTATTATCCGGATGTTTGGACATTTAATTGTATCTAGTACTTCTCGCATATTATTCTCCAATTCTTGGGCCATTTTCTCAGTCTCCATGGTGGATTTTTCTAGGCCAGCAATTTTCTCTTCTACATTTGAGATTCTATTTTCTGTATGATCTAGTCTGCTTTTAATACTTTCAAGGGAGATTTTGACTTCTTGTATTATAGCCTTCATCTCTAACAGTTCCATCTGATTCTTTTGTAAAGTGTGAAATTCCTCTTTTAGATCTTGCATGAATTTCCTCACATCCTGGAACTCTTCAACTCCTTTCTCCTTCTTCTTCAGCAGTTCCTTGTCTCTCTTCTCTTCCATCTCTGTTAGCTTTGCCATTATGAATGTTCTGAATTCTTTATCAGACATTTCCATGATTTCCATTGAACTGTGTGTGGATGAAGAGGAACTATCCTTTTCCCTTGTGGAAGAGGTATTTTCCTGCTTCCCCATATTTCTTGAGGTCCTGCAGCGATTTCTAGTCATCTGGTGGATGGTCGGTTTCTTCCCAAACTTGGAAGTTCAATCATGCGAGTTTTGTATGCTGGAGGCCCAGTTTCAGTGGGACATCTTCCTTTCTCCCAAAGTGGCTAGATCGCAGGAGCCATGGAGCTGTTTGTCTCTTGAAGAAGGCCTGTTCTGATCCCTTCTGCCTCTCCACACAAGTTTTTTATGCTGGAGGCCCAGTTATCAGTGGGACATCTTCCTTTCTCCCAAAATGGCTAGATCGCAGGAGCCATGGAGCTGTCTGTCCAAGAAAAATTTTTTTAAAGAAATATGTTTCTTTTACAAGAACTTTGCTTTTTAGGAAGCACTCTGAGAAAATTTGTTTCTTTCTTTAAGTATATTATTAGTTAAGATGTTTCTTTCTGATCTTTTGTTTCTTTTTTTCTACAATAAACATTTTCTTGATTACAGTAGTTACTTTATTTCAAAGAAACAATAAAAATGGTCATGACTACTAGCTTTTTAAGTGATTATTTCTTGATAATTAGTGTAGCCATTATCATAGGAATAAAAGAATGACAAGTAGAATTAGAAAGTCAATTTCCTGTTTTTAAAAATTTACACATTACACTCATCAGAGAAAGACAGAAACACAGAGGCAGAGAGAGACGAAAAGAGAGAAAGTACCCCCAAATGGGGTGTGGTCACACTGCAATCCCTTCTTCTCCATCCCATAGGGATTTGGGGCATGCATGCATGCATACCCGTTGCATTTTACAAACTGCCAAGGATAGAACTCTAAATATATGCAATTGACCATGAGAGATCTGACTCCCTTAACTACCAGACGACATGACTGGCTCATGAAGTCAGTTGTCTATTGGTAAACATTTAAGATGGAAAACTGACATTAGCTTACCTTTAGCGATTGCCATCATGCTGCATACATGGAGTATTTGGCATTAGTCATGTAATGTTAACTTGAACTCTGAGATACCATTTTCATTTTAAATTCTGATTAAATAAATTACATGGTTGAAAAAAAATAATTTGGTGGAAAATGGAGGTAGCCATGGAAGGATATCTTTTTGATCTTCTCAAATTCCCAGAAAAAAAAATAGCAAAGAGATAGAACCAAGAATGTCATTTATAATAAATCTAGATGACATGACATTCTCTTAAATCTCTATAGTAAAAGTAGCATCAGACTACCAAGACTTCAAGACCTTAAAGACACTGGTACATGGTCGGAAGAAAGCAGAGACAAATAATAGAAAGTCTGAAAACAGATCCTGAGACAAGCAACACATATCCACTGGAAAATATAGTGTGGACAATTGGATAATAGCAGTTGACACTTGGATCGGGTTTTGCCCACTACAAAAGAGGGTGCTTACATGGTTCTTTAGTAAGGCATGAAGGGCAAGAGAAATTAAGCAGCTAGGTATCCCTCAAGTTAAAAAAATCCCTGAAATAAATATTTTTCTAGAGTTTATGAAAACTAACTTTATATAAAAACCTAGAAACTTTTGAGGTCAAGTCTTGAAAAACATTATTATAAGAATAAAAGAGAATAAAAAGGAGAATAGTATTTTTATAGAAAATTCAAGGCAACAAGTGAGACATATTCATAAAGCAGATTAAAGTTACAACCTACCACTTCAAAGTGAGTTGGTAGACATTAAGGACAGTATATAAATTATGAAAAAAAATGTAAATCAGAATTAGAAACACTCAGAAGGGCAGTGACAGAATTGTAAGAAATATTATGAATTAAAAAATTATTTTGGAAATAAATACTAAACTAGAAAATATAAAAGGTTGAATAAGCACAACAAAAATGTTTTAAGAGAAATATAAAGAAAAATGATGAAAATTTTAAAATAAAAAATGAGGAAAAAATAAAAAGGATTGAGGTAAAGTGATAGATACTGAAGACAGACAGAATTATATATAGGAATAATTGAGTTCTTTCAAGAAGAAATGTCAAAGCAAGGAAAGAAAATAAAAATCAAAGCCTAAAATTAAACAAAAATTATTTGAAATATTATATATATATAATATATATGTGTATGTGTGTGTAACTATATATATTTTTTCTTTTTTTGGAGACGTTTTTGCTATAGGGTGCGTGCACTCTCCAGAAAGAGAGAGATAGAGAGACAGAAAGCGAGAAGTCACCCCCCAAGGGGGATGGCCACGCCACAATCCCTTCTCCATTCTCCTCTTGGGATCTTGGGCATGCATGCACATGTGCCTGGCATGAGTTTAAGCCACTGGGTCCGGGACTCAAACCATGGTTGACTACATGGGAGTCCAGCAACATAGCCATTACACTAACTGCTGGTCCCTTTGTGTAACTATATTTTGAAGCAACCACATCATGTAACTGAATATATTGACCCAACGACCAACCTTGAGAAACACTAGTGAAATTATTGAAAGAAGAAATGCTTTATTTCCTAATTGAACATTTTATTGAAGTCTGGAAATTGTACAACTCCTGTTTGATAAAACTTGCTTCAGAGACCGAATCCACAAAAGGAGTGTTTCATTTATGAATTGCTGCTTATAAACCACTCTGAAAGTTACTAAAAACATCAAGTATGACCATTTTACCAATGAATGTGTAAATTTATCAGGAATTGTTGGGACAGTTCTTCTCTGTTTTACTTAGTGTCAGCTGGGACAACTTGAAGGCAAGGGGATGGGATCTTTGAAGACTTGTTCACTGACATGTATGGAGTTGGTACTGGCTGTTTGTCTCAGCAACTACACATCATCTTTCATGTAGCTTGTACTTTTCCTTTTTTCAGATTCACTTTTTTTTTTTTTTTAAATAGGTACATGTGCTTGCCAGAGGGACAAAGAGAAAGAGAGAAATCATCCCCCCTGGGAGATGGCCACGCTGCAATTCCTTCTCCTCCATTTTCCTCTCAGGATCTTGGGCATGTGTTCACACACGCCTGGAGTGAGTTTCAAACCTCCAGGTCTGAGACTTGAACCACAGTTGAGCATTTGGGAGTCCAGCACCTTAACCACTATGCTACCTGCTAGCCCCCAGATGCACTCTTTAATAGAAACTAGACCTGGTTCCATCTTCTGTTCCCATTGATACACATCTAATACTATCTCTAATATCTTACCTTTATGTCCTAGGTCATTCTCTAGTTTTTTTTTTTTTTTTTTTTCATGCTTTCCTTACATTTTTATTCATTATTATACTTACATCAAAGCTATTTTTAAATAGCTAATTAAATTTCTTCTTGTTTTCCAAAACAAATATGATTTCTAGAGACAGAGTGTTCTAGGCACAGTTCTTTATAATTGTCTGCTTAACTGTCATAATTTCAATAATTTTTTAGAGTTGTTTACTTATTTGAACTGAAAATATGGCATTTTCCTGATATAATAATGGTCATAGATCATAAATGAACAAATTGGAGCCAACTGAAACTATTGTGTATGTGTGTGTGTGTGTGTGTGTAACATGCATATGTATGTGGTGTTTCTAGTCTGTTCACTAACTTGAACAAAAGAGTTTAGTTTTTCCACATGTGGATAAGGCTATAATAGCTGCTTGGACCCTGTAATTTTACTTATTATTTTTAAAAAGTTTTATATATTTAATATTTAACTTTATTTATTATTATTTTTTAATGTGATGAGAGAGATAATGGGAAAGTGAGAAAGCAAGCAAGCCTCCAAGTCTGGAACTTGAACTGTGGTCAGCCATGTGGGAGACTTGCGGTTTAACCACTACATAACCTACCAGCCCCAGATCCTATAATTTAAAAATTCCACTTAACTCTTAATAAAATATTAAACTTTAAGGCCACCTGCCTGATCACAGCAGAAACCTCAACATTCAAATATTGTCTTGGTCTTCCTATGCCTCAATTTTTTGTGTTTAATCTTATTGGTTATTTGGGCAATATTTAATATTTCTCTTGCTTCTGAGTTCAGAACAAATAGAGACATAGAAATGGGTGCCAACAAGATAGACAGCTAGATATCCATTTGATAGGAAGTGGAAAACTGGATTGGAGATCGTAATTTAGATGTTCTGCATGGTGGACTTCCTAACACATACTTCTGGCTTAACCATCTGAGAAGTAGCACATTTGGTCAACGGCAACTTAACGCTCTGGGTTTTCCATGGAGTGGAGAGCCACCTAGAATATTTCCTTTCTGTTGGAAGGAAGATCCAAATAAAAAAAACTTATAGGCCAGTCATTCCTTTTCTAACAGGAAGAGTGAGTTATAGGGAGTTGTAGAGACTCACTAGGAAAACATGAGACCAGAGGAATAAGTCATCCTTCACTCTCCCGATTCCTAATAATGGACAACTGGTTCTTTACCCCTCATATGTAAGTTAGTGAATGAAAATAGGTATCAGGAGTAGATAGGAGGGATTCCCCTCTTGCACATGCCAGAGGTACCACAAATCTAGATCCCCTGTTAAAATCTCCTCAGAGTAAATTCTTTGTAGTCCCTGCATAGATTTCTCAAAATAAATAAATAAATAAAATAAAAACAAGAAAAACTTTCCTTTGAAGATATGCTGGTAGACAGTATCTTTCTTAGGACATTCCCAGGGCATATAACTCTCACCACATCCTAAGCAGTCAGTGTACATCAATGGTGTTGCATGTAGGTAAGCTTACCTACTGGTTAGAATTTATTTATGTTTTTCTTGAGAGATTCAATTAAGTCTTCTGGGTGGGTGTTGTCCTTGGTCTTCATAGACATTCTCAGGGATAAGGTCTCTATATCACCCAGACCTTTTACACTTTAGTTCCTCATTGAGTGGATTAGTGGTTTAAGTACACTGTCCAGAGATAGATGAAACAGTATCTGTGGAAGAGAGATTTGTTATCTACTGCCCTCTTTTCCTTCTTTGATTAATTTCCTGATTTCCTCTTTCCTTTCCTTTTTTCTTCCTTTAAGAATTATTTTATTTAAATAAACAAACAAACAAACAAACAAACAAACAAACAAAAAAGGGACCAGCAGTTAGCATAATGACTATGTCATTGAACTCCCATGTAGTCGATCCCGGTTCAAGTCCCGGACCCGGTGGCTTACACTCACACTGGGCGCGTGTGTGTGCGCGCCCAAGATCCTGAGAAGAGAATAGAGGAGAAAGGATTGCGGCGTTGCCATCCCCCAGGGGGTGATTTCTTGCTTTCTGTCTCTGTTTCTCTCTGTCTTTCTGGTGAGCACACAAGCCCTATAGCAAAAACCTCTCAAAAAAAAAAAAAAAAAAGAATTATTTTATTATTATTTTTAATTTGCTATAGGGCACGTGTGTTTGTGTGAGAGAGAAAGAGAGAGAGAGAGAGAGAGAGAGAGAGAGAGAGAGAGAGAGAGAGAAGAGAAAGCAGGTCGCCAGGTCCAGAACTCAAACTGCAGTTGGCCATGTGGGAATCCAGTACCTTAACCACCATGCCACCTGCTGCCCCACTCTTTCCTTTTCTTGATGGGTCAGGCATAAAACTTCTGTCATCCTGCTTAGGGATATATTTTAGCTAAAACCTTTCCTATGGCTGTGATGATTTCATTGGATTCACTTGATTTGGATTGATCTATTTCCCCCCTTTATTTTGTACACAGAAAGAGTGCTCAGAATATCCAACCCTGAATGGGGAGTGGCAGTGTTTCATCAGCACGATCAGCACTTTACTCAGCACTCCAAACTGAAATAATCTGCGACCATCTCTCAGGTTTGATTCAGTGAAGTTGGTGATGGGAAGATATTTGTTAGACACATCCTGTGTACAAGTATTTCTCACTATCTTTCACTTACACTACCCAAATGCTTACTGTATATACTTATATAATTTTTATAGAATTTTGGCCCATAATTAATGACTTGAACTGAAATGCTGTTATAATGAATACACTTACGCACCAGCACAATTATTTCAGTTGGGTAGGACTCCGAGGAAATGTGAAGAGCACTACTTCTCAGTTGTTTTCCCAATGGGATTACATCATGTGTGCTGCTATTGTTTGAGGTACTTGCATGATTATCAGCTTTGTCACTTTTCCCCTGAGAGTATAGACTTTAAGTTTCCCAGCAGTTGCTGTGTGAGATGCCTGTGGGCACTACCAACCTGGGGTTTAAATTAGAGAACAAGCCTTGATTTTATTTGAAGTCAGAAGGATGGTTAGTTAACATTTGAAATGCTCTAATCGGGCACACACCCACCAGAAGCAGTTAGTTAGCATTTGAAAGAATCTAATCAGGAGTGCACTTTCCAGAAGCACCTGCTACTAGTGCTCTCATTAAGCTGCTTTCTGATTAGCGCTGGTAGGTGTCCTAATCAGAGCATAAACGATGTTAGACATAGTCTTTTACTGGTAAAATGAGTGTATTCAACATGTGTGGATTGGCTAGAAGTGTCTCATAGGCATCACTGACTTACACAGAGACTAAGTATCCAATGAGCCAAACAGCCTAGACTAGTCATTTTCTACCTGGGGTGATTTTTGCCTCCTGCCCTTCCTCAACTCTTTGCTCAGAATATTTGGCAACATCTGGAGAGATTTCTTTCTTTCTTTCTTTGGGGGTGGGGGTTGGGGTGTCATAACTTGGAGTAAAATTTGCTACTGACATCTAGTGGAGAGACGCCAGGGATGTTGCTGAAAATGCTACAAAGCACAGGTTCCCTTGATCCCCATAGTAAAAAGAATCATCCAGCCGAAGATACTAATAGTGCTGAGGTTGAGAAACCCTGGCCCAGCTCCTTTAGGGTGCTATCTTAAGGCTAGTACTTTATTTGGGCCCATGTGTAGCCATTAATGAGAATTTTATCACCTGCTTCTAACTGGAGATGTAGCTGACTCCTGCTGCCAGAATACTGCTGCAATTCTCTCAAGTGAATCCTTCGTGAAAGGTGCTAATTGGAGTTTCTAAGAGGTCAGAGAGCTGGGACTTAACTATTTTTGTGCACGTGTGCTAATACATGTTGGAATGTATTGCAGAATTCAGCTCAAGACTTACACTCATTGCAATAGAACACCTTGAAGAACCACTTTAGGGACCAGCAGTTAGCGTAATGGCTATGTCGCTGGACTCCCACGTAGTCGACTGCAGTTCGCGTCCCGGACCTGGTGGCTTAAACTCACGCCGGGCGCGTGTGCCTGCGTGCCCAAGATCCCAAGGAGAATGGAGGAGAAGGGATTGCGGTGTGGCCATCCCTCCGGGGGGCGGGGTGATTTCTCGCTTTCTATCTCTCTGTCTCTCTCTGTCTGTCTGGCGAGCTCACGTGCCCTATAGCAAAAGCCTCTCAAAAAAAAAAAAAAAAAAAAAAAAAAAAGAAAAAGAAAAAGAAAAAGAAAAAGAAAAAGAAAAGAAGAACCACTTTAGAGAAGACCTATGGTCCTAACTCAACTCTCATTATTAGACACTGTATTTATCAAAATAACCTAGAGGTTGCAAACAGCTAATTTTGCTTGGATTAGTTCGCAAAAGACAAGGTGCACTTTTACTTTTTATCTTACTGACCACCCATTATCTTGAGAAGCTAGCTGTTTACATGCTTAAATATTTGTGAATACACTTAATAGGGTATATTGAACTCTTTTTAGGCATTTTTATAGTTCCTTTGGATATTATAGTGAACAAAATAGAGAGAGTACTTGCTTTCCCATGGATTATATTTGAACTATGACTCACTTCCAATTGTGAATACAGCTGAGTTATTTTGCACAAGTTATTTTACACAAGTCATTTCCAAATGCAAATTAGTGCATGCAAATAAATAGCAGGGTTGGAGTCACATGTTACCCTCAGTTTTACATAATAGATATTTTTAACTCAGAATTAGATTTCCCAAGTTTTGTGAAAATCTTTGCACAAAAAATATCTGGGATAGTTACTTATGAGTTATAAAATCTATAAGCCCAATTTCTGCAATCATTGCTAAGTGCATTAGGAAATGATGAATATTTGGTAAAATGTCTTGGTTATTTTAAATTATATGTGGAGACTTCAGAAAGTTTATGGAGAAATGGAATTAAAGTATACGTTTATTTTGATGCAAAAAATATGAAGGTCAAATGGTTGGTGCAGCAGTAACACAACTGGACCCACATTGAAAGGTTCTGGGTTTGTATCCAGGGACCTCCCTATACATGCTGGTTGTACACTCATGATCCTGGCTGACTGAAGGTGGAGTGGGTCATGGTGTGAAGATTCTGATAGTGTTGCCCAGCATCTTGTTTTTCTATCTCTCTCATGGAAGAAATAAACTTTTTTATTAATTAATTAATTAATTAATTAATTATTATTTTAAAACTTGACCAGAGAAAGAGAGAGAAGAGAAAAGAGAGAGAGAGAGAGAGAGAGTCACCAGGTCTGGGACTTAAAGCATCATCCGTTCACCATGTGAGAGTCCAGTGCCTTACCCATTACGCCACCTGCTGGCCCAATGTTCCATTAACTTTTTGAAGACCTCGCATAGAACTGACTACTTCCAAACTTGTTACATGCAGAATGACTTTCTCCTTGCACTTGCTTTAATTTCACTTCTACAAATCACCTTTGTAGTGTCTTTCATACTACATCATGTTTAGGGAGATTCTGTTTCCCCTGTTAGATTGTGAATGGCACATTTTCATCACTTGCTAAAGAACCTGTCTCACAGAAGGAATTATATTCATGGAGCAAAGAGATGAATAACTGATATCATCTCTCGTTTCTACATTCAGAGAGGACACACATAATCTGTACTTATGGTTTTTGCATATGTAATGTTATAAGATATGGGTGTTAGTTGTATATGTAATGGGTGTTAGAAATCTCAAATGGCGTCAACAGCTAATACCATGCATGCAGAAGAGTGCGCTTAGAGAAACCTGACCAGTTACCAGCCAAGAAGACTCACCAGTGGAACATCTTATCTTGGTAAGTATGTAATCCTGAGTTCTATATAGTCTATAGGAGGGTGGATATATTAAACACTTTTGTGATGGAGTCCCATTAACTTAAGCATGTTAATACACCAATATTCATAAATGTTGGAATTATCAGAGTATTATTCACCTGTAGGCATATCCTTCAAGAATCAGAATCAGAGCCATGAGATTTAGATAGATACACATTTCTTTAGCTTGATGTATTGGTCTCCCAGACAGGGAGAGCTTTTTCCATGGGATTACAGTACTCTAAATATAATTGGATAAAATTGTTTCTTCCTTGCACGAAGTTTGGATGGATACTTTCAGTTTTTCCTACTTGAATTTTTAATTTTAATTTCATGACAGAATTTCCCTGCTTTTCTATATTGTCTACCAATTTCTGATGAACCCATTCTTCCTTTAAGAATATTATATTCATTTAGATAGAATTTCATAGTTTTGGCTAGGCATATCTTCACAAGTACATTATTCATTGACTCAGCATCAGTGGAGGTTGTCAGGCTGTATCTTATATGAATTAGATTAGCTATACCTTTCTTTCTTCCCTTCTTCCCTCTCACCTTCCTTCTTTCTCTTTATTTCTCCTTTATCTTTCCTGTCTTTTTTTTCTTTCTCTTTCAAAATCAAGTACAATATTACTAAATTAAAAACTTATAGCTACATGATTGTGACAAAAGATCATTAAAATACTATTTAAATTACTATTTAAGATTTGTTAAATAATTTCTTTTGGAGAGGTTTTTGTTATAGGGTACATGTGCTCATCATAAAGAAAGAGAGATAAAGAGATAGAAAGTGAGAAATCAGCCCCCCCAGGGGGGGATGGCCATGTCACAATCCCTTCTCTTCCATTCTCCTCTCGAGATCTTGGACATGCACACATACGTGCCTGGTATGAGTTTAAGCCACCCAGTCCTGGACTCGAACTGTGGTCGATTACATTGGAGTCCAGCGACATAGCCGTTATGCCAACTGCTGATTTCCATTTGTTAAATAACTTTTAAAATTTTGGGAACCAGCAGTTAGCGTAATGGCTATGTCGCTGGACTCCCACGTAGTCGACTGCGGTTCGTGTCCCGGACCCGGTGGCTTAAAACTCATGCTGGGCGTGTGTGCGTGCGTGCCCAAGATCCCGAGAGGAGAATGGAGGAGAAGGGATTGCGGCGTGACCATCCCCTCTGGGGGGTGATTTCTCGCTTTCTGTCTTTCTGTCTCTCTCTGTCTGTCTGGCGAGCGCACGCGCCCTATAGCGAAAATCTCTCTCTCAAAAAAAAAAAAAAAAAAATACTATTAGAAAAAAAGAATTATGTTCCAGTCCTCCCCTAATAGGTTTTATTATCTTTGTTAGCCATTAAGATATGATCATTTCAAAAGGTTGAGATACTTTGAAAATCCTAGAGAATAGATAATATGAAAAAAGGATTGTATGGCTATCCACTTATAAGGACCCTACAGTGATATTTAAATTTATTTTCAATGAGAAAAATTAGGCGAAAGCAATAGAATGTTAGGAAGATTAGCTATTTCATTTGAAAGTCTTTGTAAACATTCAGAATTAAAAATGTAAGCAAAAATTTATACTCCTGAAATTTTTTTGATTGTGTGAGAAAAAAAAATGGGTAAGAATTCTTTGAAATGTGTTAAAGGTGAAAGGCAGAGATTCCTGAGACATTTTAGATAAAAATATGAATCTTTGCAGAACTTGAAGGAAAAGTTCATGTCTGGCTTCATTTTCACCAGAGCCTTGTTTTTCCCTGCTTTATGCTGTAGCAAACAGATGATAAGGAAATAAATTCAAACTTGTTTACTTGCAATAGACAGATTCTACAAATTTTGCTTGGGGTAAAAATACTTAATAGCAAAGCAGAGCTACCAATTTTTCATCCTTTAAATTCCAAATTGATTCTATCAAAAACACATTCTGTTAGAATACAGTCACTGCTTAGTAAAAAAAAAATTCTTCCAATATGTTGACCACTCATTTGACTTTCTTCTGCGTGACTCAGTTATTATTCAAAGTCACATCTAGTTGTTTTCTCTCTCATGCTAAATGTCTTCTTTCATTGTGTAGTAGATTGAACAGACATCACCTACATATTTAATGTTTTAAATTCACACAAACACCAAATCCAGTGCTTATGGAATAGGTGTATTAGACTTATTTTTTTTTAAGAGAGATTTTTGCTATTGAGTGTGTGCACTCACCAACGAGACAGAGAGAGACAGAGAGACAGAAAGCAAGAAATCATTCCCCTCCTCCAGGGAGGGGGATGGCCACTCTGTAATCCCTTCTCCATTCTCCTCTTGGGATTTTGGGCATACAGGCACACATACCTGGCATGAGTTTCAAACCACTGTGTCTGGAACTTGAATCATGGTCAGCCACATGTGAGTCCAGTGACATTAACTATTATGCCATCCGCTAGACCCTAGACTTAAATTTTAAACATATAAGTCCTTATAGCTCAGAAATCCTCAATTGAATTTTAGACAAATCTAACAAGTCATAGCATCAAAACTAGAAAGGAGAAATCAGTAGACTTTGTTCAAACTTGATAAGCAATTGATAGACTTTTTTCTTTTCTTTTAGAGAGATTTTTGCTATAGGATGTGCATGCTCACCAGAGACAAGGGACAGAGACAGAGAAAGTGAGAAATCACCGCCCCCCGCCCCCCGCCCGGGAGGACTGGCCACACTGCAATCTCTTCTTCTCCATTCTCCACTTGAGATTTTAGGCATACACACACATGCTCCCAGAGTGAGTTTCTTTCTTTCTTTCTCTCCTTTTTTTTTTTTTTAAGAGTTTTTTGCTATAGGGAGTGTGTGCTCGCCAGGCAGAGAGAGACAGAAAGTGAGAAATCACACCACCACCCCCCCCCCCCCCCCGGGGGTAATGGCCACGCCACAATCCCTTCCTCCTCCATTCTCCTCTTGGGATCTTGGGCACGCACGCACATGTGCCCAGCATGAGTTTTAAACCACTGGGTCCAGGACTCAGACCACGGTTGACTACATGAGAGTCCAGCGACATAGCCATTACACTAACTGCTGGTCCCTTTAATTATGTTCTTGGCAAACAATTTAGAGCACAAATTTGTGAGGACAAATTCCATTTGTAAGGGCAAAACACGGATTGCAGGTAGCCCTGGAGCTGAGGAAGAGCTTTGATTTTTGGTAAAATTTGCGAGTCCACAGCTTTCTGACTTTGCACTACTCTGAAATCTTGTATTTCTCTTTCTATGTGTTGAAGATCTCACCCTCCTGGTGTCTGGCTTCTGCAGTTTCTTTTTCCTGAAGTAAGCATTGGTAAGGTGCTTTGGGATTTTTACTTTGCTAATATCAATTTTCATGGAGGTGACAATGACAAATTTCTTGTATGTTCTACGTGGTAGAACTCAATTGAGAACCAGTGATCCAGTTACAAGAAGCAAGCCACTGCTCAGCTGCTTCAGGAAAACCACTACCTTGCTTCTGTGGCGTCCAGGGAGGACGATCAGAATGGTCCCAGGAGTGATGCTAGCTCGCAGCTTTCTCACATGATAACCAAAGGGGTTTTTTTTGTCATGGCTCAACAGCTTTTGAGGCACATCTTCAGTAGGATAATACCTAGGCATTTTGTGCAGTTTAACCACCCAGGTACTACTATTCTTGTCTCCACCAATTGCTTTTTTTTTTTTTTTATATAGACCACAGATTAGTTTATTTTTAACACCCAATCATGCCATGAATTCATAGGGAATAAGTTCCAGTAGCTCAGGCTCCTTTCCATTGGTTCTCACAAAGTGTGCTTCTCTGAATGGAGCAGGCTGGCGCTGTAGTTGAACCCAGGTACCTTTCTCTTTGGCTCCCTTTTTTTTCTGGTCATTTTCTTTCACAAGTTTTAGGAAACTATCTCTGTTCTTAGAATGCTTAATATGCTCAATACACATATTAATTTTCTTGGCAAGAATCTTGTCCTTAGCTTGTGTGTTCACAACAATGCCAACAGCATGCTGGGTAACATTGTAGACTCTTCCAGTTTTGCCATGGTAACATTTGTGGGGCATTCCTTTTTGAACAGTATCCATTCCCTTAATGTCTACAATATCACCTTTCTTATAGATTCACATACATGTTGCCAAAGGAATGACTCCATGTTCTCTTTTTTTGGAGAGTTTTTTGCTATAGGGTGCATGCCCTCGCCAGAAAGACAGAGACAGACAGAGAAACAAAAGGCGAGAAATCACCCCACCCTCCACCCCGGGGGTATGGCCATGCCGCAATCCCTTCTCCTCCATTCTCCTCTCGGGATCTTGGGTATGCATGCACACGCGTGAGTATAAGCCACTGGATACGGGAATTGAACCGTGATTGACTACATGGGAGTCCAGCAACATAGCCATTACACCAACTGCTGGTCCCACTCCATGTTTTCTAAAAGGCCTAGCGAACATATATCAGGTGCCTCTCCTCTTTCCCTTTGTGTTCATCATTTTGATTAATTACTAGAAGATGGTGGTTCTAGCCAAAAGCTCTACCAACTGCTTTTGTGACAGTCACAAGAATCTTCTGCTTGTTTTTCTTTCCAATCCTGGATTTAGTGGCCGAGTATTCCCTCTCGTACATGGCCTTCCTGGAACACATGGCAGACCGGGAGTATCTGCCGATGCCCTGGACTGGGACCAGCTTTCGCCTGCAATAGGGCTCCCCTTCTTGGGCTTTTTAGTCTTGGGATCACCCTTTTTAACCTTGCACCTGGCATCAGCCTTTTTAGCTTCAAGTTTCTTCTCCTTAATATCCTGCTTCACAGTTTTTTCGCCTGTCATCTTGCGTAGTGGGAAAGAGAACTCCCAGAGTGAGTTTCGATCCCAGGTCCAGGACTGGACCACAGTTGGCCATATGGGAGTCCAGCGCCACAACCACTACACCATCTGCTGACCTGATATGCTTTTTTCTTAGTTTTAACTGTAAATGGCAAGTTAACTTTCCTTATTTTATTAAAGAACCACTTAAAGTATTCATTTTATTAATGCACAGGAAACCTGGTACCATAGCTGGTCATAATCATATAAAATACATTCAGAATTCAGTTTTTTGTGATAATAAAAAATATTAGGATTATTTTCATTTTAATTGCAGCGACAATTTCTCTTATGGTTAGACCTGGAAGACTGATAGTTTCTTTCTCATCCCTGCTAAAAGAGAAGGTTAAACTTGGGAAGAGGGCTGTGTTAGAGAGGTTCTGGGCTGGCAAAGAAGTACCCAAAGACTGACTTACATTGGATGGATGTCTATCTGAAGTTACAAAAGTCAGGGCAACAGAGCCCACCTAGAGTCATCGTCCTGAGGAGCAAGACCATAGCTGACCGTGATCCTCAGAATGAGTCCAAACACCTTACTGTAAAACTTAAGACCTCAGGTGACCTGGTCATTGCGTACGATTTTCAGTGCCTGAATAATGCTGACCTGCTTTCTTACCTATAGGCTTTTGCCAGCTGTTTTATTTGTCTGGAATCCTCTGGCCCTTTTTTATTTTTCACTGAGTTAGTTCCCACTCATCTTTTTGATGTGCATTGAAATGCCTCCTCCTTTGTGAAGCACCTCCCACCACCACCACCTCTACCAAACTAGGTGCCTCTTTGTTATGCTCTGGTGGTGCTCTGTTCTTACCGTTCTTTATATACTAAATTATGATGGACATATTGTTTGTCCACACTTGTAACGAGACTTCAGGATAGGGGAGAGGTAAGTGCTGTAAGTTTCTTACGGTGATAGTACAGCACTTGACACATAATATGCATCTGGTAAACATTTATTGAATAGGTTAAATCATAAATAACAAATGTCAATGTAAACCAGAGATTTTTCAATGAAAGGTGATTGATCTCGCCTACCAGAAGTCATTTGGAAACATCTAGAGACATTTCAATTGACAAAATTTGGGAGGGGTGTTAGGCGTGATCTAGTCTAACGTTTATAACACCAGGATTGAGAAGTCTAGGTTGTTCACTGTCACAGGTAACAGGCTGCACAAAGGTGTTCTCAGAGGAAAGTAATAGAAAAAAATGGGCAAAATAAAATAGAATTAAAAATAATGTAAAAAACAATTTAAAAAAGTAAGTAACTGAGAGGCTTGGAAGAATTTAAGAAGAGTTACTGCTCTTTTATGTTGCCTTAACTTCCTCCTAATTTCTATAAAATAGTTCTGTCATTCAATCTGGAAAGTGTGAAAAATAATGTTTTATGTGAACATTGTAGATTAAATACCGGGGAGAAAAATTGAAAATGAATTCTCCTAAATTTGTTGAAGATAGGGGAGAATAGAACCTGAAATATTTCTAATATGGATAATAAGGAAATATTCAGTCTTTTTGGCCTGCCTTCTTAGAAACAGGAATGTATGGCTTCATATCATCTATATTACATGCTTTGATCACAGTTTGTCTATAGATAAGCATAGTTAGGCTTTTTTTTTTTCTACATATACATCTGAAATACATCTAAATTAAATCCACACAGGACTTCAAAATCATGTTCAGTATGAAGGAAATAGAATCAATTAGTAAACAGGAAAATGTTTGGAATATTAACTAAGGACAGATAGTATTTAACTGGCTGTGTGATTTATGGTCTACCATTCTGATTAGTAATCAGACTATATCTGTGGAAACTAAGGGGAAAATTACTTCCGCCTCCAACAAATGTACAAAGAGGAGAAATATTTTGCTTCTCTGCATAATCAGCACAGATGTTGCCCTCCTTCTTAACCTTGTGTTATTGTCTGTTTTGCTAGGAGAAAAGCAAAGCTGTGTGGGTGTAGATCAGATGAAGTAAGAGTAAGAAAATGGACTGAAGTTGCCTTAACGATAGTTGTTTATTATCAATTAACTAGGAGTCCCAAATTGTTTCCTGAATCAGGAAGAAAACTATCCAAACCTAGATGGCTGCTAGTCAAGTCTGTAATTTACTCATAAATGTAACTACTTTCTATACTGTTTTCTATACAAATTTTAATGGAAAGTCTATGATTGAAGACATCAAAGAATAAAAATCAGCCAAAAGGGGAGTCTCCTAAAATACATTCCACAAAACAAAATGCGATTCCTTTTTAAATGAGATGAAATTTCAAGTTGGTGTTAACATTCTGGTTTCTGTCAGGATCTCTGGCTTGGTGAGATTTCCTGGGGGTTATCAACTCTTTCCAGATGGTTGGTACCAAATATTAAAGACTAACTGGGATTTATATGAGAGTTAGGGCTATCAGTGCAGTTATTACCATACCTTATCTACTTGTCATCCCTCTACTGGAGTTAAAACATTGCTATGTTCTTTTATTTAGGTTTTAGTAACTTTTAGAATCTGTTTTATATTGTCTATCAAAAAACTAAGAATTTGAAGAATTCAGTTTGTTTACATTAGGTTTTCTGTTTGATTTGATTTTCTGTAGAACCAGCTCAAAAGCAAAACTTTTCTTCTTTCACAGTGGTTTGAACCTGTTTGTGTAATGAATGATTGTGCTTGATTCTTCTCCTGTGCTCAAAATAGTCTGAGGCACTTGCTCTCCTAGGTAAGAGAGAGGAGAGATAATGAGCTGGTAGAGTCAAGCAGGAATCCCAGCCAGACTCCCTGCTGAGAGGTGCACCTCCGCTGCAAGAGCCCACTGGACACTGGCAAGAGACTTATGTCACTCGAGGAGGGCAGTGTTAGACTCTGCCCTGTCACATGCTGTTGATGCCCTTCTAGATGGTGAGCATTGCTAACCTAAGACATTCTCAACCTGAGAAGGTGGTGAAAGCCATTGGCTTCATGTACACACATTAGCTAAGATTTGACTCAAAACATTCTGGCAAAGTAGGTAGTATTACCTTTTTAAGGGCAAGGAAATGGAGTCTTTAATTAATTAGTTTGTCCAAAGTCACAGAGATCATCAGTAGTGAAACTAGGATTCAGACCAAAGTCTCTATAATTCCAACATTCCAACATTCTCTACAACTCAATCAGCTTTTCTAATAAGAAGTAAAGCTGACCAGATTTCCAAGTCAGATCACATAATATCTTTGTTTTCTTATCAGGAAAATAGGGTTGAAGGATTCAATAATATTCTAGTCTCTTACTTGAAATCTTGATACAATTTTACTATTAACTTTGAATTCCAAGCTTGCTTTAAAGAGCCTTAATTTCAACTTCTGTGCAAAAAATTAATCAGTACAGCATGTGTACCTCATACAGGTGTGTGGAACACGTACTGGCAATTTAGAATTCCTTCTGTGAAACGTTGCATAATAAAGACAAAGACCCATCATTACTAGGAAACAGTATAGCAGCAGTACATGACTGGTCTTTTGATATGAATAATGTAAAACAAAATTGTACTGGACAAAGTTAAACAGGACAGTGGGGCTTTACCCAAGATTACTGTGGTAGAGGAGAGAGATTGAACTCAGTGTTCCCTCCATTATGGGCTGCAGAGTTTTTAAGAGCTGAGATGGGGGGCAGCATAGGTCACTGTGTCTGCTATCTGATCTTACCCAAAGGAATAGTAGAACTTTTGATATTTTAATGACTGGAAGCAGTTTTACAACTTGAAGTAAGGTATCCACTGATGATGATGGTTGCATTTCAAAGAGATGGCTGCCAGTGTTTTTTTTTTTTTTTTTTTTTTTTTAGAGGTTTTCGCTATAGGGCGCGTGCGCTCGCCAGACAGACAGAGAGAGACAGAAAGCGAGAAATCACCCCCCAGGGAGGATGGCCACGCCGCAATCCCTTCTCCTCCATTCTCCTCTCGGGATCTTGGGCACGTACGCACACGCAGCCGACGTGAGTTTTAAGCCACTGGGTCCGGGACACGAACCACGGTCGACTACGTGGGAATCTAGCGATATAGCCATTACGCTAACTGCTGGTCCCAGCTGCCAGTTCTTTGAGAAAAACTTTTTTCCTTTTCTTTTTGAGAGCAAGTGGGAGGGAGAAAAAGAGAGAGAGGTATTTTTGATAGGTTTGTATCACACCATGATCCTTCCTGCCAGTCAGCTGGATCACTGAAATGAGCCACTGCACCCAACCTGTTTAGGCTGGGCTGGGAACTGACCTGGGCCTCCCATGTAGCCCCAGTCAACATGCAAGAGTCCCCTCCTGCTTATACCACTGCAGCTGGGACAGACATATTACTCTTACATCTGCAGATAAAGAAAGAAAAGCCAGATGTTTCAGATAAACAGTCGACCAGATTTCTTCTCTCTTTCTCTTTCTCTCTCTCTCTCTCTCTCTCTCTCTCTCTTTTTTTTTTTTTTTTTTTTTTTTTTTTTTTTGCTATAGGACACGTGCGCTCACCAGAAAGAGAGACAGGAAATGGGAAATCACCCCCTGGGGTGATGGCCACGCTGCGATCCCTTCTTCTCCATTCTCCTCTCGGGATCTTGGGTATGGACGTATACATGCCTGGTGTGAGTTTAAGCCACCTGGTCTAGGAATTGAACCGCGGTCTATATGGGAGTCCAGTGATGTAGCCATTACGCCATCTGCTGGTCCCCAGATTTCTTCTCTTTATAATAATTTTAAATGACCAGTTTGTATATATTATGCTGATAATTTCCTCAATTATTGAATTTTCTTTGATAGAGATTTTGCTGTTCTCCTTCAGTTTTTATAATTGTGTAGTGGCTGAATCATATGATGTCAGCTGTTAAAAGAGGAACACAACCTTTATTAAAAACAAAGCCCAGAACCTCCACGGATTTTGCCACTGGAAGAAGATCATTTCGAAAGAGGAGAGCAGATGAACAAGCAGCTGCTGCTTTGTTCTCTGAGTTTATCTTCATCTTGGGGGTTCTCTCATTTCATTCACTTCCATTATCATCAAGCCATTCTCTGGGGACTATTTTGCAGTTTTAGTTCTCTTTCTTACAATTACAGTAGCCTGGATATCTTAACCAAATGCAATTCCCTAACAAAAAGGATATAGCCACAGAAAATATCTGAAACATAAAAGCTATCTGACTTAATACAGAGTGCCTTTTCTGATGACACAATAACTCGTAGTTGCCCTGGCCAGAAATGGTATCTTCCCACCTCTTTTGTCCATGTGTCCTTGCTCATTCTTGAGAATATGCTCATATATCCCTTCTTAGTGTTTCTCAGACTCCCATACATTAATTGCATTCTTGTTTCTATAGTGAGTTTAATATTACTTAAAATATATACGTTTTACTTTTTCATCCTGTATCTATCCCTTTGTTAGAGTCCCTTGAGAGCAGAGATGATGTCTTAATGCTGCCTGTACCTAGCACAGTAACATGCACATTGCAGACACTCAGTGGCTTTCTGTTAAATTACATCAATCAGTTTTTATGCTTTTGTTTTCACAGAGGATACTTACATTTTTATTTTAACTGACACAACTTTGAAGACTCTTGACCATTTTCTAGCTTTAATTTTCTAATTCTGTGGAAGCATCCCCTAAACAGTTTTATCTTTGTCACCTTTGCATTTAAGGCCAGGGAAATCTGTACAGTAAAATCCTGAGGTGCATGCTGCAGGGTAGAGGGGATGGGACAGTCAGTTGATTTATTTTAATATTAGACCAAGCCTCTGAAAATTCTATGATATAAAAGATTATTTTTTTCTACTTTGGTATGTAATTAATAGTTAGTAACTTTAATAGTTAATGTTAGTTTTACTTGGAGCAGTTGAAAAGCTCATGTTAGTATTGTATTTGAAAAATGCATAAAACTGCTATTTCTTTTAGTTTCTCAAATCTGGTAACAAACGTCTACCTTGCCTCTCCCAGGTGATACAAAAGGGGATGTAATATGCAAAGTGCCCTGGGCTGGATTCAGGAGACTTTCCTGAAGCTCTGCCTTAGTCTTTAGCCACTACTGTAGCTTCTAGCCACATAGTTCACAACCCTGGGCCTTTATTTCTTCAGTTGGCTGTTTCCAGATAAAAGAGCCTAAGGTTTTTTAGTACAGGTCTTTCTTTCTGGATATCCTATACTGACTCGGCTTTGATTTCTCAATCTGACAATCTTTAGATATTTTTAGACTTTACCTTTGTCTTTTTTAATTGCCAGAAGGCACATGTATTTGCCAGAGAGAAAGAGAGAGAGAGAGAGAGAGAGACAGACAGACAGACAGAAACAGAGGGAGAGGAGAAAGCATCCCACTCTGTGAGGAATAGTCACACTACAGTCCCTTCTCCTCCATTTGTTCATCCTGTCGGGATTTGGGTTATGCATGCATATACACCTCATGTGTTTTTCAAGCCACAAGGGCCAGGATTCAAAGTGCAGCAGGCTATTTGGGATTCTGCTCCTTTTTACTACTGTACTACAGGGTCAGCCCAACAATTTTTTAGATTTCTACATGACAGGGAAGGTTGGGAGTTGACTAACGTCAGATACCAAGATGATAAGGTAGAAGTAATAGGTTAATTTGATTCCGAACATGGGTGTGGGGCTGTCAAACATCACTTAAGTTAAAAAAAGTTGAAGTGCTGAGAATTCTTGTTATGAAGACTTTTCACTGGGAAACATTTGTTTTTAAAGAATTATTTATCTAATTTAATTTTATTATTATTATTATTATTATTATTATTATTATTATTTAATTTAACCAGAGAGAGACAGAGAGAGAGTGTGAGAGAGACGGAAAGCACAAAAGCAAGAGGCCAGGTATGGAGCCTGAACCACAGCCAACCATGTGGGAGTTGAGCACCCCAACTACCTTGCCACCTGCTATCCATCTTTTGAACTCACAGAGTCCTTTTGCATGATGAGGCTGAAGTTGCATTCCTTGTAAGAGAGAGCTGGCATGAAGCCATTTAAGGTTTTTATTTCAATCTGCCCTTATCTGTATCTATCTACTCTTTAAGAATTAAACCTATGAGAACACTCCAGCAATCCTTATTTTTCCTGTAGCACGTCTTTAGAGGAGAACAGAATAGTCTTCACTCACTGAATTTAACAACTAGGAAAATGAATATTTTCCAGGGTCTAAAAATCGCTTCTGTATAATTAAAACTAGCCAGTGGGTATAGCTGTAGCTCACTCAGTTTTCTCTAGTCATTTGTTTTATTGTCATCACAGACTCAGTTTGTGAAGAAAATTTTGACTGCACGTGTGGTCAACGGACATGATTATTTTACTGTATATTATGTGATGTTTTAAGCAATACTGAGAAAAGTAGGAAAGGTAAGTTATTATAGACTGTGAGAGTGAGCTTGACAAGGTGTAGAAAAGATGCATATCAATTTTACAACTGGGAAGTCATTTTAGCCAGGCATACAATTTACATGGAACAATGGGAAAAAAGGACAAGTTTAAATATTCTCTGAATAAATTCAGTGAGTACCTAATTACTCTGGTAAATAATGAAGTTATACAAGACTAAATCTTTTGTTGAACAGGTGTTAAGCAAAGAATAAATGTACAAAGGCTGTTAAAAACAAATATACCTTTGTTAAATATTGCTTGTCTTTCAATAATACTTTCATTTAAAAAATTTTACTATCCATTATTTCTGGCAGTGACGACAGCATTAAAGACATTGAAAATAGCCTGATTGAAAGCACAGTCTTTCATTTAGGTTATGGTAAAATATTTTTCAATTATGTTATAGACTGAATTGTGTCCTCCGCCCAAATTTCTATGTTGAAGTTCTAATCCTTAGTACGTTACAACGTGACTGTGTTTGGAAGTAGAACCTCTAAAGAGGTAATTAGGCTAAAATGAAGCCATTTATGGTGGGCCTAATCCAATATGGCTGATGTCAAATAAGTAAAGGAAATTTGGACACAGGCATAGAGAGAAGACCATGTGAAGACATAAGAAGTGTCTATAAGCTGAGAAGGGAGGCCTCAAAAGAAACCAACTCTTTAATTTTTTTAAGAGGTTTTTGATGTAGGGCAGTGCACTTGCTGGAGAGACAGAGAGAAACAGAGACAGTGAGAGGGAAAGGGAGAAATCACACCCCAAGGGGAATGGCTATTCTTCTCCATTCTCCTCCTGGGATCTTGGGCACCACACACACGCACCTGGCATGAATTTTAAGCCACTAGGTCTGGGACTTGAACTGTCATCAGGCATTTGGGAGTTCTACGACATAACCACTACGCTATCTGTTGGTCCGTCTATTAACATTTTTTTTTTTTTTTGAGAGGTTTTTGCTATAGGGAATGCATGCTCGCAAGAAAGACAGAGAGAGACAGAGAGACAGAAAGCGAGAAATCACCCCTCCAGGGGGGAAGTCCATGCCTCAATCCCTTCTCCTCCATTCTCCTCTCAGGATCTTGGGCGTGCACGCACACGCTCTCAGTGTGAGTTTAATCCACCAGTTCCGGGACTCAAACTGCGGTCAACTACGTGGGAGTCCAGCGACATAGTCATTACGCTAACTGCTGGTTCCCCCTGCCCAATGATTAACATTTTGATCTCTTGAGTTCTAACCTCTAGAACTGTGAGAAAATAAGTTTCTGTTGTTTAAGTCACTCACTTAGTCTGTGGTATTTTGTTATTGACAGCCTTACCAAACCATTAACTAATATAAACCTTGAGATAGAGTCAAGTCTCTGAATGATTAATCTTGCCTTTACTTGGTTTTAGGAAAAAATTTTTTTTTTTACTATTTTTATATAATTTATAAGAAATACAGATTTTTTTTTTTTTTTTTTTTTTTTTTTTTTTTGGAGAGGTTTTTCGCTATAGGGCGCGTGCGCTCGCCAGACAGACAGAGAGAGAAATAGAGACAGAAATCGAGAAATCACCCCCCAGGGGGGATGGTCACGCCGCAATCCCTTCTCCTCCATTCTCCTCTCGGGATCTTGGGCACGCACGCACACGCGCCCGGCGTGAGTTGTAAGCCACCGGGTCCGAGACGCGAACCGCGGTCGACTACGTGGGAGTCCAGCGACATAGCCATTACACTAACTGCTGGTTCCCAAGAAATACAGATTTTATACAAAGTTTAAAACTAGAGGCTTTTAGGCTTGTTAGGTACACTGTACTTCTCTATAACTAGCCTGATAAAGGATTATGTTCATAATAAAAATGCAGTGAATGCTATAACAGTTTCCTAGTGATGCTGTAGCAAGTAACAAGCCGGGTGGTTTAAAACAACAGAAATGTATTGTTCATCTCAGTTCTGGAGGCCGAAAGTCTGAAACTAAGGTGTCAGCAGAGTCTTGCTCCTTCTGAAACATGCAGCAAAACCCTTCCTTGCCTTTTCTAATGGGTGGCCATCAATCTTCAGCATTTCTTGGCTTATAGTAGCCTAAAGACTACAAATTTCTACCTTTATTATCACATGGCATCACTCTGTGTGTTTGTGTCTTCTAAGGACATCGGACATGTCATATTTGTGGCTCACCCGACTCTAGTATGACTTCATGTTACCTTGACTAATTATACCTGCAATGACTCTATTTCTAATAAATTCACATTCTGAGATGCTGGGGATTAAAACATCACCATATCATTATTGGTGACACAAGTCAACCCATAAAAGATTCTTTGGGATACAGTGAATTCCTGTTATAGGAAGGGTAATTTTAGGAAATCCAAGAAATTAATTTCTTCAGTTTTAATAATCAAAGGAGTGATTATATAAGCTGATTATATCTTACCCAAAATGCTTGGCTCCAGAAATATTTTGAATTTCTGATTTTATTTTTATTTTGAAGTATTTGTATATACATATTGAGATAGCTGGGACAGATGGGACTTAAGTCTAAACATGAAATTTACTTATGTTTCATGTATACTTATACACATAGATTGAAGGTAATTTAATATAGTGTTTTCATATTGCAGAGTTTTGACTAAGACTCATCACATGAGATCAGTTGTGGGTTTTTCCACCTGTGGCATTGTGTTGACACTCAGTGTTTTGGATTTTGGAGCATTTGGATTTGTGAATTAGGAATGTTCAATCTGTAATTTGTTTTGAAAATTCCGCTAGCTTGAACAGAACCAGAGATACAGACTGGATATTTTTCTGTATTTAATGAAGTCATAGTGAAATATGTCCTGCTGTCATCTCTGGAAGTAAGAAGGGTTTGCCAGACATTCTCTTGACACTTGCTTTTCTCATGGGATGAATGTCCTCTGTGCATGGTCATTCTAGTCATCATCCTTTTTACAAGCTTATGTCAATTTATTGTAACTATTTTTGTGGAAGCAATTTAGATTTAGAAAGCTCATTTCTCCTCTTTTGAACATACCATGTACTTGCTTCCAGGTTTGAAGAAACTTGATCTTTTTTCAGGCTATGCCCACAATGAACATCTAAGTGGCTATATATACCAATAGAGTCTTCGGCTGATCTCCAAACTATCATAGACCATGACATTTGGGTGAACTATTAATAAAAGTGATTTCAATAATTTCAGAAAGAAATTTTTTCTTTCCTTTTTTTTTTCCAAGTTTATTCATTCATTTTGAGAGAAAGAGTGAGTGCTCCAATAGGACCTTCATATTGCACACCAAGCCTCAGTCACCAGGATCGTGGGCATGTCCATGCATTCTGGAATGTACAGGGGTTCCTCAGGAAAATGTAGGACCTTGTCATATGGATTCGGCATTGCTGATTTTGTTACCCCTATACCACTGTGGCTGGCCAAAGGAAATCTTCATTAGCTGGACTGCATGCTAGTTTTTAGAATTTTGTCTCCCTGGTTTTATGAGTGATTAGAGGGCTAAGATAAAATATTCTGGCAGATCGCTTAACTCCTAACATTTATTGAAAACTTACTATGTGCCTGCTATTATCCTAAGGGAATTGTCTCCAACTTTATATTTGAGCAAATGAAAGCCTATAGAGATGTTAAATAATGAATCAAATGTTCCACCACAGTGACTATCAGATAGGGTTGAAACCCAGGCAGTCTGACTCAAGAGGTGGAATCAGCTCCATTCAGCAGGGTTGTCTTTCTACATAGATGGCTAACCAATATAGATTTCTTTTTCTTTCTTTCTTTTTTTTTTAAAAAAAAGGAGAGATTTTGGCTAGAAGGTGTATGTGCTTTCCAGAGAGACAGAGAGACAGAAAGTGAGAAATCATCCCTGGGGGGATGGCCCAACTGCAATCCCTTCTCCTCCATTCTCCTCTTGGGATTCTGGGTGCATATGAACACGTACCTGGCCTGAGCTTTAAGTCGCCAGATCCTGGACTCAAATTGTGGTCAACTATGTGGGAGTCCAGCGATGTAACCATTATGCCATCTGCTGGTCCCCAATACATATTTCTTAGCTCTTTAGTAAGATGTTTATTTGGGGGGATAGTAGGATTACTTTCCCGTTCATAATCAAGTTAGAATCAAGTGTCTTTTGAGTTTAAAAGATATTTTCAGAATATTTGGAAACATCTCAAAAGGTTCGAAAGCGTTTAAAAGTGGAAACATTTTTTTCCCTTTTCAGTGAGTAGATAACTAAGTGCCTTTTTTTTTTTTTTTTTTTTTAAGAGGTTTTTGCTATAGGGCGCGTGCGCTCGCCAGACAGACAGAGAGAGACAGAGAGACAGAAAGCGAGAAATCACCCCCCAGAGGGGATGGTCACGCCACAATCCCTTCTCCTCCATTCTCCTCTCGGGATCTTGGGCACGCATGCACACGCGCCCGGCGTGAGTTTTAAGCCACCGGGTCCGGGACACGAACTGCGGTCGACTACGTGGGAATCCAGTGACATAGCCATTACGCTAACTGCTGGTTCCTGATAACTAAGTGCCTTTAAGAAAAAGCAGATGGCGTAATGGTTACATTGTTGGACTCCCATGTAATTGACTGCTGGTTCTAGACCCAGACCTGGAAACTTCAAACTCATACTAGGTGTGTGTGCGCCCAAGATGCCAGGAGGAGAATGGAGAAGAAGGAATTGCAGTGTGACCATCTCCCATGGGAAAAGATTTCTTACTTTCTGTCTCTTGGTCTCTCTCTCTCTCTTCGGCAAACACATGCACTTTATAGCAAAAATCTCTCCAAAAAAAAAAAAGAAAGAAAATAAAACAATTCCATTGCCTGAAATTTGACTTCAGAAATTGTATATTTTGAAGCCTAAGCAAAACTTAACATTTTTTTCTTTACGAGATTAAAGAATAAAAAGTCCAACAGGTGGTGTGTTGGTTAAGGCAAATGGCTACCACATGGCTGACCATGGTTTGAGTCCCAGATCTGGTGGCATGAAAAATCACACCAGACGTGTGTGTGTGTGTGCGTGTGTGCATATATGCTCAGGATCTCTAGAAGAGAATGGAGAAGGGATTGTGGCATGACCATCCCCCCGGGGGGGGGGGTGATTTCTCACTTTCTCTCTCTGTCTCTCTCAGAAGAGCACATGCACCCTATGGCAAAAATGTAAAAAAAAAAAAAAAAAAAAATTGTACTTTGTTGTTGCAACAAGGTCACAGCGTGAGATCTAAAAAGAGGCTAATAACAACCTCTCAGCTCTTCCTCCAGTACTGAAGTAACCCATGTTAACACCCATACTCCTTTCTCAGCTTACAATAGGTAGAAATATTTGGATTTCAGCAACTTGCTGTTTTCACAGAAAAGAAATATCGTTCTTTCAAGTCTATATATAAAAACTAATTTTTAAAAATAGCAGTACAATTTTGTACTGTATAAATGTATTCATTATTATTCACTATTATTCATTCATTCATTATTCAACTATGCATTCCCTTATTGATGAATATCTAGCTTGTTTCTGGCCCTGTCCTCTTTGCTCTTAAATGATAAGATGATAAAAAGTGAATCTGTTGGGGGACCAGCAGTTAGCGTAATGGCTATGTTGCTGGACTCCCATGTAGTCGACCGCAGTTCGCGCCCCGGACCTGGTGGCTTAAAACTCACACCGGGCGTGTGTGCGTGCGTGCCCAAGATCCCAAGAGGAGAAAGGAGGAGAAGGGATTGCGGAGTGGCCATCCCCTCTGGGGGGGGAGGGTGATTTCTCGCTTTCTGTCTCTCTGTCTCTCTCTGTCTGTCTGGCAAGCACACATGCCCTATAGCAAAAACGTCTTCAAAAAAAAAAAAAAAGTGAATCTGTTGGTCCAAGTGGATATATATTTTTTAACAAACGTTGCCAGATTGTATTAGGCAAAACTTTACTATTTTCTTTTGAAGTCAGATAATAACTGCTTTTTTAAAAATTTTTTTTTTTTTAGAATTTTGCTATAGGGTACACATGCTCACCAGAGAGACAGACAGACAGAAAGCAAGAAATTACCTGCCCCCCAGGAGGAATGGCCACAGTGCAGTCCCTTCCTCTATCCTCCTCTCAGGATTTTGGGCAAGCACACATATGTGCCCGGCGTGTTTTAAGCCAGTCCGAGACTTGAATCATGATTGACTAAACGGGAGTCCGGCGACATAGCCATTACCACATCTGCTGGTCCCAATAGGTGCCTTTTTTTGACATGTTAGGAGCTTTTAAGTCTCTGTGGCAATGCTTTGTCTCCTGTATCCAGGCTAAAATTTGTAAGAAACTTAGATGATAAGATTAGTAGATATATTAAGTGCGAAAGAGGACCTTTACACTTGCTTTCTTTTCTCTTCCATGAGTGGAAAAGAGTTTAGAAGAGAAGAGAGAGAGTCAGGATATGATTTGTTATGGGGGTCCTGTGACTTAGATTGGCTGAGATTTTGGGCTTCTTCTAGCCCCAAACTCAGAAAATAGAAAAAGAAAAAGGAAAACAAAAACCAAAAGCACTTTCTTCATAGTTTCCATACAAAGATATTTTCAGTTTTAACTAAATTCTTTTTTCTTGTCTCTATTGTGAAGGCTCTACCAGTTCAGCAAGTCTATAAACTGTTCAGTGCAATTTTAGAAACTATCTCTGGTAACAGACCTGCTGCCAACATGCACATTCCCTGAGTATCACAATGTTTGACCCTTCAACTCTTGTCTTAATTATTCCAAAGGGTGACGTTCTGCCAGGAGTCTTGTGTGACTATTTATCTTTTCTTATTTCTAAGTACTTCACATGTCAAAAAGATAATATATGAGACATTTGGCTGTCCAAGCCCTGCCATCTGGAGAAAGAGTTTCTCTTAATCAATTTAATCAGGCTCTATATCTGTAGAACTGACAAATCTGCACATTCAGGATGGGACAGAAAGCTTATTCTAATTAATTCTTCTTAATTTGATGACTATAAATATTTAAATCAGTAGTGCAGAATGGTTTAGTCGAAAAAGGTCAGATGGAACAGAATTTGAATTTAGCTTCACCTCAGAGTAGTTGTATAGATTGGGTCAAGTTAATTATATTCTTTGAGCCTTAGTTTTTTATGTATAAAAACTGTGTTAAGTTACCTCTTTCTCAGAGTTATATGAAAAATAAGTCAGACAGCAAAAAAATGGGACAAAAAAATATAGATAAACTGCACCATTTTCTTACATTCATGAAAGGGTACAATCAATGGAGGGAAAAAGCAAACCACAGAGTTAGAGAAAATACTTGCAAATCATAGAACTGATATCATTACTTTTCAGAATATTTAAAGAATGGCAATTCAAGAACAAAAAGCAAACAACCAATGAAAAATTGGCAAAGGGCCAGCCAGTGGTGCAGCGGCTAAGGAGGCTGGATGCTAAATGATCGAGTGAGCTGTTGGAGACCCAGACTTGGCGTGTGCAGAAATGGATCAAGCATGTGTGTGTATGTGTCCAAAATCCTGAAAGGGTGGAGAAATGGAGGATCAGGGATTGTAGCATGACCATCACCCATAGGAAGGTGTTTTCTCATTCCCTGCCCTCAACCCCTGTCTGTCTCTTTTTGGTGAGTACGCACGCCTCTGGCAAACTTAAAAAAAATGAAAAATTAAATAGACAATTGACTTGAAAGACATTAATCACACTAGTTAGTAATCATTAGAGAAATGCAAATGAAAACTATAAAACCACTAATACCACTTCATATCCACTAGGATAACTTCTACTAAAACACAGCAAAACAATAAACCACCAGAAAATAACAGGTTGACAAGACTCAGAGAAATGGAAAAGCTTGTGCACTGTTGGTGGGCACATAAAATGGTGCACTTGCTATGGGAAACAGTATAGTGGCCCTAAAAACTTAAAATGAGAAGAACCATATGGTCTAGAAATTTCATTTCTGCGTATGTACCCCGAAGAGTCAAAAGTAGGATTTTGAAGAAATATTTGTACTCTAATAGCAGCATTATTTACAGGAGCCCAAAGGGTGGAAGTAACACAAAAGTCCATTGATGAATAACTAGATAAGCAAAATGTGGTTTAAACACACAATGGATTAAAAAGGAAGAGAATTCTGACATATTATATATGGTGGATGAATCTTGAGATCTTTTGCTAAGTAAAACAAGTCAGTCAGAAACAGACAAAATAATGCATTGTTTCAAGTATATCAGGCACCTAGAGTGGCCAAATTCACAATGACAGAAAGTAAAATGGTGCTTGCCAGGTACTGGGGTAAGAACTGGGAAGTTGTTGTTTAATGAATTTAATGTGAGATGAAAAATTTGAATGATAGGTGGTGGTGATGTTCACATGATAGTATGAACCTATTTAGCCCACACCACAGAATTGTCTACTTATGTGGTTAAGATAATTAATTTTATGTCAAGTTCATTTTACTACAGGTTTTTTAAAGAAGTGAATCAGGTAATGTATATATAACACCTAATATATAGTAGATGATCAACAAATAGATTATTAACAATAGAAATAATGCTTAGTCTCATTGGGTTGCTATTTCTCTTTGGCTTGTTTTATCTTTAATTAGAAAAATTTTGATTATGTGAACTTTTGAACAACAGAAAGGGCAAAATAGTGCAATAAACACCTATATATCTATAGCCAAGATTCAAAAAAGCTAACATTTTTCTATATTATATATATATATATATATATATATGTATATATATATATATATATGAAAATGTATTTCTGTTGAATCATTTAAAGTAAATTGCAGAGATGACCACATTTTACCTAAACATTCTATTATTCATTTTAGAACAAATTTTCACATAATCATAGTAGCATTATAATAACTAAGAATGAATAACTATTCCTTAATTTCATGTTACTTATTAATATAAAATCATCTCCAGTTGTCCCCAATATGTCTTTAATGGATAAAGTTTTCAAACCAGAATCCATTAGAGATTTCTGCACTGAATCTGGTCACTAAGTCTCTTTAGACTCTATTCTAGTTAGTCACACCCCTCATGTTTGTTTTCCCGTGACATGGCTATTTGAGGAAATCAGCATAGCTGTTTTGAGGAATGCCCACATTCTGTATTAAAGAAGAAAAAAAAGACTTCCTGATAGCATGGATGAGTTTACCACTCTATGTCTTCAATTTCTGTAGATATGGAATTTAGTTCTAAAGTCTTGATGAGATTCAGATGAAATTTTTCTGATAGGAAATGTCATCGTTAGGTCAGCTCCCAACAGTCACATAAAAGGGAATTGTCCTCTCACCAGTTTGCTAAAATAGATCACTGGGTGAAGAGAGTGTCAGTTGAATTTCTGTGTTGTAAAGGGCATCATGTAATTGCTAAACAACTTGTAAGATAATATGAGACTGAGCTGGTTCTTCATAATCTTTACCTAAATGGCTTCAGTGTTCTGTAGTCTCTGATTAAATTCTTATTTCTTTGGAGATTTGTATATGGTGATGAATGAGAATTTCTTTTAAAAGGCAAATGAGTTGTTGAATTCTTTTCCTTTAATTACCAGTTTTCATAGTAAAGATTGGTTATACTTGTCTTTTCCAATGGTATCAGATTTGTCTTTCACTTTAAAAATTCTGTAGGGCAGGGCCAGCAGGTGGCATAGTGGTTAAGGTGCTGGACTTCCATGTAGTCAACTGTGGTTTGAGTCCTGGACACAGTGGCTTGAAACTCACTCCAGATGTGTGTGTGTGTGTGTGTGTGTGTGTGTGTGTGTGCGCCCAGAATCCTGGGAGAAGAATGGAGAAGGCGTTGTGGCACGGCCATCCACCCCAGGGGTGGGGTGTGATCTCTCGCTTTCTGTCTCTCTGGCAAGAGCATGTGCTCTATAGCAAAAATATTTCTCAAAAAACCAAAACAAAACAAAATGAAAACATTCTGCAGAGCATATAAATATTTAGAAATAAGTGAATACAATAAGTAAACAATTTCTTGGCAGGTCCAGGGCTGATGTGGAATTTCATAGTAATCCTTGCTATGCTTTTCTAAGCTGGTTTATAGTGATTATAATTTAAGGTAACTAACTCTGAACCATGAAGAATAGGATGCAGGCTGCTTAACTCAACACAGGTTACTTTCTCTCTCACCTCTTCCTTTGCCAGCATTCTTTCAGAGTTACACCACTGAAGTGCTCTCTTTGACTGTTAAGGGAGGAGAGATTATTGTATGACTCATTCCTTTGACTTCTTCAGTGCATACCTTTCCTCCTTTTTCTTCTGTCCCATTGGTCTGTGCAAAAAGGGCTTCTCAAAAGCATATAAAACATACTTTTGAAGGGCCAACAAGTGGGTGTAGTGGTTGAGATTCTGGACTCCTGTGTGGCTGACTGTGATTTGAGTCCTGGACCTGGTGGCTTGAAATTCTTGTGTGTGCCCCAAATTCCAAGAGGCTAAGGGAGAAGAAGGGATTGTAGAGTGGTCAACCCCCCAGGGGAGTGATTTCTCACTTTCTGTTTCTCTGGTGACAGCATGCGCCCTATAGCAAAAATCTCTCAAAAAACAAAACAAAACAAAACACATTTTTGAGAAGTCATTCTGCTGACATCCATTCTTTAAACAAGAAACAAATATTGAACACTCAATGTCAGGTACAGTGTCAGGTCCTAGATCCATAGAGAGATGAAAAACACCATTTTCTTTTTTTCAGGACCTTATTATTGTTCAGTCTGAAAATTTCTTTCTAAAGGGAGTGAGATGACAATTTAGTCTAAGAGAAATAAACTATGGACTGTCATGAGATCATCACAAAGATGACTTTGCCCATGGTTAATATTCTTAGGAAATGAACATAGAAGCTCAACTTTAAAAGGGACTTTTTCCAGATAATGAGACATGGTTGAGTGGCTGCTGTGTTGTAGATTTTGAACTCTGCTAGCATAATGGGTCATGATTTCTTTCCCAAAAAGTTGCTACTGCATCGAAGGCCTGAATATTACCCTCAGAAATCAGGTTTGCTGGCATTTAAAACATTTTCTATGAACGATATTACTTTTTATTTTTAAATATAAATTTATTATTTAACTTAGTAGTTGGCATATTAATTTATGCTGACATAATAGGCAAGTGCCATTGTATATTATCTTTAATTCAGTCATAGCTGTTATTGCAATTTACCAATATATTCATTTTAACAATGACATAAGGAAGAGATTGTCTTCCTTTATAACTTGTGACATTTGTCTTTACAGATCCATACTTACTTTAAAGAAATTGAAATAATAAGAGGATAAGTGAATCTCCAAGATCTCAAAGTTTCTAGATAGGAATTTTATGTAATTTTCTTGAAATTGTCAGGTTATAACAATCTCTTCTAGGAATTGATTTGTAAAATAATACTGAGAATGCTTGCATTTTTCTTTTCCATTCTCTTTCTCTTAGTGATACTTCAGTAAGCCAGATTTTAAAAGTAAGCACACACAAAAAAACATAATTCTGAAGCTTTGAATTACAAAGCTAAACTTTCAGTTTCATGTGTAATAATAGTGCTCACTTTTCTTCTTATTATCAGAAAGTACTAAATGAATATCTTGCGGTTACCCACTGAAATAAAACCTTCAATTCTATTTAAGTCTTCTCAATTTTGATGTAAGTATTTCAACATTACCATCTACTTACAATGAATTAGCAACTTCTTTTTTTAAGGATTTTTCTTTTTTCTTTATTATTATTATTTATACATTCAACCACTATACATCATTTAGATTGTAAAGAGAATTTACCCAGCATGATATACACCTCTGACCAGTCCAATTGAAAATACTATACATGTCATCATCAACAGGTAATAAACCATTTCTGCTTTCCACAAATGTCTTACCTCTCTCTTTTTCCCCCAAATTTCCTTCATTACACTCTTTCCCTCTCCCACTCTCCTTCCACTTTGTCCACACTGTCAATAACAATTTTCAATGCTTTTAGGCCCTCTAATCTTTCAGTCTCTACCACAGAGTGTGGACAGTAGGTATATGTTAAATAGAGACATACAATGTCTCTCTTTCATAGCCTGACTTTCTTCACTCAGCAATAAATCTTCCATATTCACCCACTTTCTTTTTTTAAATTTAATTCTAATTTATTTTATACATTCAATCACGTATGTCTCTTAGCTTGTAAAGTGAATGTTCCAATATGAATGCATTTCTCACCAGTCCAGTTGGGTATATCATATACATTATCATCAACAGATAATAACCTATTTCTTTGTCCCTTCAATGTCTTGTCTCTCTGTTTTTCTCCTTAATGTCTTTTCTCAGACTCTTCTTCTTCTTTCACCCTCTTCGCACACTGTACCTGGTATCTATAGCCATTTTCTATGTTTCTATATCCTCTATTATTTTAGTTCCAGCTGTAGAGTATGGACAGTTGGTATATATTAAGTGGAGACATATTGTGTCTCTCCTTCATAGCCTGTCTTGCTTCACTCAGCAGTAAATCTCTCATATTCATCCACTTTCTGTCAAAAGCCAGGGTCTTTTTTATGGCTGAGTAGTATTTCATAGAGTATATGTGCCACATTTTTTCAATTCATTACTCTGTTCACAGACATTTGGGTTGGTTCCATGTCTTAGCAATTGTGAATAATGCCACAATAAACATAGATGTACAAGCACTTTTCTGACTAAGCATTCTTCTGTCCTTTGGGTAGATACCAAGGAGTGGGATTGCTGGATCATATGGTAGTTCTATTTGTAGATCTTTGAGGAATCTCCATATTGTTCTCCACAGTGGCTGGACCAATTTATATTCCCAACAGCAATATAGGAGAGTTCCCCTTTCACCACAACCCTGCCAGCACTTATCATTTTTCACTTTTTTTTTCTTTTTTTTGGAGAGGTTTTTTGCTATAGGGCGCATGTGCTCGCCAGACAGACAGAGAGACAGAGAAATAGAATATGAGAAATCACCCCCCGCGGGGATGTCCATGCCACAATCCTTTCTCCTCTATTCTCCTCTCGGGATCTTGGGCATGCACACACATGTGCCCGGCGTGAGTTTAAACCACCTGGTCCGGGACTCGAACCGCGGTCGACTACGTAGGAGTCCAGAGACATAGCCATTACACTAACTGCTGGTCCCCATTTTTCACTTTTTTAATCTTAGTCATTCTGACTGGGTGGTATCTCATTGTGGTTAGGTGGTATCTCATTGTGGTTTGATCTACATCTCCCTTATGATGAGGGATGCTGAGCATTTTTTCATATGCCTTTGGCTATTTGTATGTCTTCCTTAGAGAATTATTTTTTCAGCTCCTTCTCCCACCTTTTACTTGAGTTCCCTGTGTATTCTAGTTATCAGTCCCTTATCTGAGGCATAGTTTACAAAAATATTTTCCTATTCTGGGGCTGTGAATTCATACTATTTACTATGTCTTTTGCCATGCAGAAATTTCTTAATCTGATAGAATCCATTTGTCAATTTTTTTTGATTATTGACTGTGCTTTTGGGGGGTGGGTCTTATTTAAGAAGTCTTTGCCTACTCCAATATCTTAGAGTTTCTCCAGTGTTTTCCAGCAGTAGTTTTATAGTTTGAGATCTTAAGTTTAGATCTTTGATCCACTTTGAGGTGATTTTTGTCAATGGTGAGAGGTAAGGGTTTAGATTCATCTTTCTGCAGGTGGAGATCCAGTTTTTCCAACACCATTTGCTAAAGAGGTTTTCTTTTCCCCACTGGGTTGACAGGTACCCTTTGTCAAAAATCAGTTGGCTGTATGTTTGGGAGTTTATTTCTGGGGTCTCTATTTAGCAACTTCTTTATAGCAGTTACCATGTATCAGCTCTTGACCTAAGAGCCTTATTAACATTACTGCTGTATTGACCTATTCAACTCAATGGAACACGTACTATTGTACTTCTCATTTTATAGATGAGGAAATTAAAGCAAAGATGGGTTAAATAATTTACACAGACAATAAAGATCAGAAGCTGTGCTCTTATTTCTGCCTTGTGCATTTTTCCACACTGCTTTACATGACAAATATGTGGGTATACGTACAGCTGCACTGCATAACTACATTCTAGTAATTAATGGTGGTCCCATAAGAGCTGAAAAATTCCTATTGCCTAGTGACCTCATAGCCATGGTAACATCTGAGTACAATATATTGCTCACTTGTTTGTCATGTTGCTGGTGTAAACAAATCTACTGCACTCTCGGTTGTATCAAACTATAGCACATATAATTATGTATAATACAGGGTAATTGATAGCGATGATATATATGTTTCTGGTTTATGTGTTCAATGTACTATATGTTTTATTGACATACAATAATTGCACTTATTTGTGGGATACAGTATGATTTTTCAGTGCAAGAATTCAGCATGTAATGATTAAAGCAGAATAATTGGTGTATCCATCATCTTAGTCATTTGTCACTACTTCGTGTTGGTAATAGCCAAAATTCTCTTTTTTAGTTACTCTGAGATATATAGTAAATTGTTGTTAACTATTGGCACCATACTATGCTTTATAATATTAGAAATGATTCAATTTATACATTATAATTTTGTTTCTATTAACTAACATCTCTCTGTCTTCCCACCCCACCATCCTTCTCATCCTCTAGTAGTTGTTCTTCAACTTCCATCTTCTATGGAGGTCAGCCTTTTCAATTTGCACATAAGAATGAGAACATGTAATAAATCTCTTTTTGTGCTTGACTTATTTCACATAAATAGTGTCTTCCAGAATTGCGTATGTCACTCAAATGACAAGATTCCATTCTTTTTATATATGTATATACACACACTACATTCTCTTTATCCATTCATTTTTTGATGGACACTTAGGTTGATTCCGTATCTTGGCTATTCTGAATAGTGCTATAATAAACACTATGGTGTAGATATCTCAATTGCGTATTGATCTCCTGTCCTTTGGACATCTGCCTAGTAGTTTATTATACTATACTTTTATCATTATTTTAAAGTGTACTCCTACTTATAGAGTTTACTGCAAAACAGTATGCTGTGTGACAGCAACAGCAAGCTCACATGATGGGGTCTTTAAAAAGAAAATGGAAAACACATATTATGAAAAATCTTTGCTTGAATTTTGAAATTTCTTTGCACCAAAATTAGCTCATATTTTAATTTCATTTTTCTACACATTTTTTTTCTTCGTTTCATTTTTGTGACCACCCTCAACTGTCTTTTCAAGCCATGATTCCTTTTCCCCTTTTCCCTCCAGTCTCGTTGTAATCCTGGGTGTTCCTAGACATGCCTAGAGATCTGAGCCCATTGTTGGCCCATCTGGCCTCCAGCCTTGCAGGGCATTCTGCTACTGCTATGCCACCAGGACCTGGGCCTCCAGGCACTTTATAAAGTCTCCTTATACATCCCGTTTTCCAAATCACTTGATTACATAATTTTCTCTTGTGTTTGATTTAATTTTGTGTTGCTTTGTTTGTCATGGCCTTTCTAGTTAGACAAGATGTACCAGTGGAAGATAGAGGTATTGATTATCCTGAGTCTGTGTAGGTCTAACCTTAAGTGTGTGTTGTGCCTTCCTTTGTTTTTTAATTTTAATTCTTCCTTTCAAGAGAGAGAGGGTAAGGTGAGGCAGGTATTCTTGATAGGGTCTTACTATGCTGTAATCCTGTCCTTAGTCTCCCAGTCAGCCAAGGTCATAGGCATATGTGAGCATGTCTGGTGTGTTTGGTTCAAAGATCTGAACTCAGGCCTCCTGTGTGGCTCCAGGACTACACCATGGTACCCTACCATCTTTGCCATTGCACTTGGACTGTGTCTCATTTTTTAACAAAAAAGTTTAAAAAGTAAAATAAACAAATAAATCTAAAGACAGAACTTAACAAAAAGAACACAAAGAAGTTTTATACTGCAGTGCAATGTGTTCATGTTTTAAACTGTGATGACAAAAGAATAAAATGGAAAGTTTAACAAAAAAAAATATAAAGTAAAATATTATAGTCATCTAAGATTAGTTTCTTACTGAAAAAAGAAAATTAAAAAAAACATTTAGGGAAGCCTAAGTGTACGGTGTGCCTAAAGCCTATGGTAGTGTACGGTAACATCCTCAGCCTTCCCATACATTCACCCAGAGCAACTCCTAGTTATGCAGACTCTATTCATGGTGAGTGCCCTTTATAGATGTACTTATTTTGGGGTTTGTTTTAATTTTGATAGACGGTGCATTAAAAAAGAGAGAGGGAGATGAAAAGTGAGAAATAACCCCCCAAGGGGGATGAACTCACCACATCCCGTCTCCTCCATTCTCCTCTTGCGTTTTTTGGCATGCATGTGCCCAGTATATTTTCTATATTTTCTAAGCTAACAGGTCTGGGACTTCAACCATGCAGTCTGCCATTTGAGATCCAGCTGCCTTAACCACTATGCCACCTGGATGGCCCAGGTGTACCATTTGTAAGTCTTTTATATTGTATTTTTATAATATCTTTTCTGTGTTTAGATTTATTTATATACACAAAAACTTACTGTCATGTTACAGTATTCAGTACTATAACAAGTCATACAAATTTATAGCCTAAGAGCAACAGGCTACACCATGCAGCCTAAGTTTGTAGTATGCTATACTATGTATGATGTTCATACAATGACATATCCTTGATGTTAAATGACATATGACTATAAACCCTTAAACTCTTCACTATCTGGCCTAGCTCAGAAAAGAGCTTAAGAAAGTTATTACTAACCAACGGTTCTGCATTTCTCTAATGATTTTATTTTAACCTTTATTACCTTTATTACCTTTAGGTAATAAGAAAATTACAATATTGAACACTGATCTTCTATAAGGTAGTCTTCACTGCTGAGTTTGACGTCATGCCTATTATTGGTGAATGCTGCAAGAAGTAGCCCATCACTCTATTAGACAAGGGAATGTTACTGAAGATGTTTTCTACTGTACTATTTATTTTATGTTGTAAAGCCTTGAGAAAAACTTTTTTTTTTTTCAAGATTTGCTATAGAATACATGTGCTTGTTGGGGGGAGAGAGAGAGAGAGTGAGAGTGAGAGAGAGAGAGAGAAATTGTTTCCCAGAGGGGATGGCCATACCACAATCTTTTCACCTCCTTTTACTCTTGGGATTTTGGGTACACGTGCACACATACCCAGGGTAATATTGAAGCTTGGGCCCAGGACTCAAACTGCTTAGTCAGCCATATGGATTCCGACCATCCCAAACTTTTGCACCACTTGCTAGCCTGAAACATTTCTTTTAAAAATTAGTGATTGTAATTGAACTACCATATACCATCTAGCAATTCAACTCCTAGGTATCTACCCAAAGGAAAGGAGAATGCTCAATCAGAAAAGCTCTTGCACATAAAAACAAAACAAAACAAAACAAAAACTACACATGAATTTCAAAATACTTTTGCACAAAAATAAATTCACACTTTAATTCCATTTTTTTTTTTTTTTACTTTTTTTTTTTTTTTTGGAGAGGTTTTTCGCTAGAGGGCGCGTGCGCTCGCCAGACAGACAGAGAGAGACATAGAGACAGAAAGCGAGAAATCACCCCCCCAGGGGGGATGGTCACGCCGCAATCCCTTCTCCTCCATTCTCCTCTCGGGATCTTGGGCACGCACGCACACGCGCCCGGCGTGAGTTGTAAGCCACCAGGTCCGAGACGCGAACCGCGGTCGACTACGTGGGAGTCCAGCGACATAGCCATTACGCTAACTGCTGGTTCCCCATTTTTTCACAAACTTTTTGAAGCCCCTCATTATTCTCCAGCATAATGAAAAATTATAAATCAGAGCTCATACAGCAAATAGGAGTTTCATTTTATTGCTATAGGAAATAAATTTGATTGCATGTGATTTTTCAAGAAAAATATCTAAGCTATTTTATTTTGTTAACCAAACTTATATAAAATAATTTTCAGAGTGAAATTACGTGTAATATACCAATCAATTATATTTGCATTCATGTCAAATATAAAAATTTAAGTTTAGCCCTTGCACAGCACAGGTGTTGGGGCACCAAACCCTTGCACAGTGTGTAACTTTTGACTTCCTGAAATTTAACTAATAGCCTATTGACCAGAAGCCTGGTTAACATAAACAGTTGACTAGCACATATTTCATATATTAAATGTATTATATGCTGTATTCTTACAATTAAATAAACTAAAGAAAAAAAGTTATTAAGAAAATCATAAGAGGCTAGCAGTGGTGTGTAGGTTAAGGTGCTGCATCCCATATGGCTGGCTGTATAGTCTGAGTCCCAGATTGGGTGGTTTGAAAATCACGCCAGGTGTGTGCACATGCATGCCCCAAATCCCAAAAGGAGACTGGAAGAGAAGGGATTGTGGTGTGGCAATCCCCTCGGGGTGGAAGGGGAGTGATTTCTCACTTTTCCTCTATTTTTCTCTCTGTCTCTCTTCTCTCTGGTAAGTACACATGCCCTATAACAAAAACTAAAAAAGAAAGAAAAAGAAACTACATTTACCGTACTGTAGTGTGCATTCCAAAATACTTATTGAAAAAAAATCTGCCTATCAGTTGATGTGCACATTTCAAATCCATGTTATTCAACTGTTAGTTGTATATACCTAGTCTATGTTTACTGTTACTTTATATGTTTACTGTCACATTCAAAAATGACAGATTAATTTAAAATAATTTTACATTTTGTTCAAAGTTTTAATAGCAGCCAAATACGTCAATGAGTTAAAAGTATTTTCCCTCTCAAGCTTATAAACGCTAACTCATTATTAAACAAAGAATAGAAACAATAAAGTTTAACAATAGTATTAAATGTGAAATTGAAATCTAACTAGAAAAAGCTCTATAAAAGTCTTTTATACAAAAGTTATCTACAAAACTTAAACATTAAATAATTTATTAATTATATAAAAGATATGAAGAACCTGCTATATAAGAAGTTAGAATTAATTTTAACTCAGAAAATAAACAATAGTAAGATGAATACTATTTTTTCTTTTTTTAGAGAGAGATTTTTGCTAAAGGGCACATATGCTCACTAGAGAGACAGAGAGAGACAGAAAGACAGACAGCGAGAAATCACCTTGTAGGGGGGATGGCCACACCACAATCCTATCTTCTCCATTCTCCTCTTGGGATCTTGGGCATGCATGCACATGTGTCTGGCATGAATTTTAAGCAGCTGGGTCCAGGATTCGAACCATGGTCAACTACATGGGAGTCCAGTGACATAACCATTGCACCATCTGCTGGTCTCGATGAATACTATTTTTTTGATTTCCAATTTTGCAAGCTGAGATTTACGGTAAGTACCTTAAGTCATTTTTATTGTTCTTCACATGCTCAAAATCTGTGAAAAATAAGAGATTACTATTTGCTTTAGAAACCCTATGTAGGAGATTTTCATTTTTTTGTTTTTTAGGTTTTCACCATAGGGTGTGTGCACTTGCCAGAAAGATACAGAGAGAGGCTGAGAGAGGGAAAGTGAGAAATCACTTTGATGGACATACAATAACCCCTTCTCCTCCATTCTCCTCTCAGGATTTTAAGTACACATGCACACATACACGGTGTGATTTTCAAGCTGTTGGGTCTGGGGCTCAAATTGCAGTCAGCCGAGTGGAAATTCAGTGCCTTAACCACCATGCCACCTGCTGGCCTAGATTTTATTTGTTGTGAAATGCAGAAAAGATGAGGAGATATGTGCTTTTGATATCTCCTGATGTGGAATTAATTTGTATCTAAATGAGTAAGATCTTTTTATAACTATCGACCTTTAGTTTGGAAGCCTTGTGTATTATATTCCAGATTTATTATGCAGGCACTACAAAAAGTAAATGACTAGTACATCTGCTGTAAGTCTCCTTTTTCCTCTCTGGAAAATTACCTTGGAGCATCAAGCAGAAACATAAATTGGCTGCCAAGAAGATGAAGTTCTTTAGTCATTCAATTGGAACCAATCTTTTACTTAATCAGGTAATTTTCTCACTAATTTCCTAATTCTTGACTTCTCATGGTAATGTTGCTGCAAATTGTTAAGAAATGGCACTAGTGAGAGTGATTCAGCATATGATACAGCTAGATTTGGTTATAGCAGAAAAGAAATTCTCTGCATTCAAGAGTGTGATAACTTATTACTAATAAATAAATTAACCAAGCTAGACTCATCCAGTGTTTTAAACACTTCAAATTATTCATTCTAACTTATGATTATATAAGAAGCCAAACTGATCAAGTTTGCATGAATTATTTCTATTTTGCAAGTCTTGTATTTGCAAAAAGAAATAATCAATTGTTGACATTGTTATGTAAAGTCAACTTTATGAAAAATATTTTTATAACAATGTTGCTATTCAGAGAATATGAAAAATAAACCTAAAGCTGATACACGGTCTTTGATGGTATTAGACTTAAGAACAGAAGAAGAGAATACTTGGAAAATTCACTATAAATCACTAAGGTCAGCTTTCTAGCATTATAGAAGTTTCTACTCAATTATAAATTTCAGAACTCTAAAGACTATTAAAGTCTACTTATATTATCACTATAAGTAGCTAACAATAATGCTTTATGTAGTTTCATGGTAGAAATCATACCTTGAGTGGGGGCCAGGAGGTGGCATGGTGGTTAAGGTGCTGGACAACTGACTGTGGTTCAAGTCCCAGATTCAGTGGCTTGAAAATCATACCAGAAGCATCTGTGTATATGCCCAAAATTCTGAGATGAGGAAGAGAAGGACTTGTAGCATTTTCATCCTCCCTGGGCGTGGATTTCTCACTTTCCCACTTTCTATTTCTCTCCAATGTGTGCTTGTGCATTATGGCAAAAACCTAAAAAAAAACAGACATACAAACAAAAATCAAACAAAAACCCCATACCTTGAAAAACTGGAAAGAAATATTTAAAATTTAATGCTCATAATTCACTTATTATTTCCTGGATAAGGCATGAATATGTATAGTGTATATATTTTATAAACTATAGTGTAGCATATTATAATATACATATAATATAGAATAAAGTAACATATAGTAATACATAGAACATATTATTGAAAAAATATACTTGTATATATATATAATACATAGAATATATTGTTGAAACAATATATATATATAAATATTTAGAATATAACATAAACTGAAATCTTCTTCATTATTTACTATTCAACTTCCTGTTCTTTTTTAAAACTTCATTTCTAATTGCTTAGAAATATTGATGACTAGGAAGTTTCCCAGTTTTCCGCAAACTACTACTTGAAAAAGTACAGTATTAGAAGATGCAGGGTCAGAACTATGGCAGGTAGATTGATATGGGAAATGAACCAATTTAAAACAGTAGATGTTTAACAAAAAATTTCTTCAGCTAAACCAGGGTTTGTTATGATTCAATGAAGGGAGAATGTAGAAATGGGATATGAAGGAATGTTTGTGGTTAAGAGAGTATTAATGGCTGGTTTGGGAGCAAGTTGATGAATTAAAGCAAGAATATTGAACTGATAATCTGGAAGTTACCTTGAATCATCTTCAGAATCTCTTACATCTCACTCAAATCATGTTCTGAGGCACCTTTAAGTTACAATTTCACATTTTGTGTGTCCTGCCCCAACTTCATCCCACTCTCTCCCTCTTGTTATTTATATTTGCAGATGAGAGCTTATCAGAGTGGTGACTGCAGTGGGGCAGATTCTGAGACACTTTCTACCAAGTGAATCAAAGAGCTTAGACATTTTGCCTGGAGAAAGACTAAGGTGAAACTATTTAGCTGTCTTCAATGTTTTAAATTTTTACTAGACATTCAAATGAGTTGTTTCATGTTCTTTTAAACACGGTAACTAGAAAAAGACATCTTTTTTATTATAATAAATAATGCGTGAAACATTCATTTTTTTTTCAACAAGAGAACAAGTACAGTTCTCCCTTATAAACTGTGAGTTCTCAACATCAGGCGTTGTTAAACCAGACATACTGAAGGCAAATTATAACAGATGGCTGATAAGCAGAGTCTTTGTGCTTTTCATGTATGTACTGCCATTCGATATGAGAATCTCTATCACTTCTTCATTCATCCCTCTTTGCCACCAAACTGTGATCTCATTGCTAATGTGTTCACTACTTTCCTCCTACATGCTACCTTCCAATACTGGTCACTGCCAAAGGTAACCACTTTCATTTTCTTGAAAAATATAGAGTAGACTTACCTGTTTAAAAAACTTCTAAGTGGATTTATTCAATAGTACTTTTTTGTGTCTGACTTTTTATCAACAAGATTTGTGAAATTTGTATTGTGTTTTGTAGTTGTAAGTTTTTTAAAAAAATTCTTTTCTTAAGAGAGATTTCTGCTATAGGGCACATGTGCTTACCAGAGAGACAGAGAGAGACAGAAAGACAGAAAGCAAGAAATTACCCCTCCCCCCCAGGAGGAATGGCCATCCCACAATCCCTTCTCTCTCATTCTTCTCAGGAGTTTGGGCACACATGCACATGTGCCTGGCATGAGTTTTAAGCTGCTGGGTCCAGGATTTGAACTGCATTCAACTATGTGGGAGTGACGTAACCATTGCACCATCTGCTGGTCCAATAAATTATTAATTCTAATTGCTGGATTTCATTATGTGAATATATTGTACTTTATTGTTTTGTTGGTGAGTATTCCAATTTGAGGCTACCCAAATAATGTTATAGTGATAGTTCTATTAAACTTTGTTGTTATTGAATGTATGTATGCGTTTCTACTGGAAATATACCTACGAGTAACTTGATAGGACATGAGTAGCCCAGACAATAACTTTTAGCAAACACAGCAAAGTAGTTTCCAGAGTGGTTGGAATCAGTTTGTATGGTTGATTATATCAGTTTACATTTCCACAAGCAATGTCTGAATATTCTGGTTGCTCCAGATCCTTACTATCATATACTATGAGCAGTATTAGTAATTTCACCTGTGTTAGTTAGTTATGGGATCAGAGTTGCAGAATTACATTGCAGTTGCAGAGTTAAGAAGGAGCAAAAGGAAAGCAGTACTGACAGCCTAAGCTAATCACCAATGCCCTCTGCCCAGCCGACAGTGTGGGAAGAGGGTCTCAGGCCATCATCCCAGTTCCTGCAGTCACGGAGTTATAAGGTGGGGAGGGGAGCACTTTTCCTGAGTTGATCTTCACTGGTCCAGGAGCAAAAGGAAAGCAGGGACGCCTGGCCTAAGCTTGTTGCAAAAGTCCCCAGCCTGGCCTAGGGTGCCCATGTGCAGCAAATACTGTGGTGCTTAGCTTTGGTTACCACCTCATATTCTAGCTTCCCAGCTCAGCCCGAGACACATTGAGACCAGAGAGGTCTGAGTATACAAGGGCCAAACAGCAGAACACAGTGAGACTCTGAAGGAATTCTCTTCTCACATCCACCCCAGCAGAAAAAGGAAACTCCTTTCCCTTAAATCTGAACCCAAAACTCCCACTGTGGATACCATGCCACACACAGAAGAACTTGCACAGAGCTAATTTACATCACAGGGAAGCACGTGAGTACACAGCTACTAAATCGTACTTCACAGAAGTAGCAAGAAATGATTAAATCACCAGATGACTAAAAACCAAAGCAGAGTCTCAAGAAATAAGAGAAAGATCAGAAAATACTGTCTCTAAAGAACACAATAACTTCTCAACAATGGATAAACACAAGCAATTGCAGAAACATAAGAAAAGGAATTCAGAATGTCTATAGTAACTAATTTCAATTAGATATAAGAGAAAACAGCCAGCAAATTCTTTCTTTTTCTTTCCTTCTTTCTTTTTTTTGGGCTCAACAGAGAGACAGAGAAAGAAAGTGGGAAATCAACCCCTGGGAATATGGCCATGCTGCAATCCCTTCTTCTTCACTCTCTTCTTGGAATCTTGGGTAAACATGCACACACACCTGATGTTAATCTCAAGCCACAGGTCCAGGACTCAAACTATGGTTGGCTGTAAGGAGTTCAGTCCCTTAACCACTGTGCCACCAACAGGTAGCCAATTCTGAGAGATGAGAAAATCTTTCCATAACTTGAAGGGGAAGTTCCATAAAGACATAGACACACTGAAAAAGCATCCAATAAAGCTTCTGGAGGTAAATAATATAGGAAATAAAAACATCTTTGAAGGTATTAGCAGCAGATTAGACCATATAGGAGGAAGAATTTTTTACCTTTAACAAAATTTTCTACTTAGTCCACAGAACCAAGAGAATGGAAAAAAATAACCATTAAAAATGAAAAAAAAAAAACATACAGGAAAGCCTAGACACCATTAAAGGCTGAATATTCACAAAATGAATATTTTGGAAGACAAAGAGATGGGAACAGGCTTAGAAAATCTCTTTCATGATATATTAGCTGAACACTTTGCAAATTTAGAAAGACATACAGAAATCCAAATCTAAGAAATATGAACAACAAACAGATTTAACATAGAAAGATCCTCTCCAAGGCATATCATAGTCAAACTGGTAAAGATCAAAGACAAAGATAATATTCTAAAAATGAGAAGAAAGAAATGTCAAGTTACTTACAAAGAAATTAGACTAACATCAGACCTCTCAACGAAACCAATGTAGGCAAGGAAAGAATGAAAAGACACACTTAAAACTGAAAGAAAAAAAACAATTTCAGCCAAGAATACTATACCCAGCAATATTGTCCTTCAAATGGGAAAGAAAAATAAAATAATTCTCAGATAAACAAAAACTGAAAGAATTCACCACAAGTAGATCAGGAATACTTAAGGGAATATTACATCTGGAAAACTAAAGAGGCACGAATAAAAGTATGATAACACAAAGCAACTAGAAAAAAAAGAAACAAAACAACAGGGATAAATCTGCACATATTGACAAAAACATTGAATGTTAATGGATTAAATTCCCCAACTAAGAGACAGATTGGCTCAATGAATAAAAAACAGAACCCTTTATATTTTGCTTACAAGAAATGCCTCACTGACAAAGGCACACAGACAGAAAGTGAAGGACTAGGAAAGTTGCTTCATCCCTTTTGAAAAGGCAATGTAATACACTGTAAAGTTATATGCAATTCAATGTAATATAAACAAGATTATGATGATAATAAATAAAAAAGAAATAAATTAAAAAAAGCAAAGTTGCTTCATTTATGTGTGACTAGTGTGCTGAGCATTTGCTTTTCAATAATTTGAGTAGTTGACATGTAAATAGTTTCTCAAAAATATTTAAAACCATACTGTTTCTGTTGTTATAGAGTCAAAAACAAACTTATACAAAATTATAAGAAATATTATCTTTAAAATTCAGTATTTTGAAGTTTTGGAAGTTGTTTATTAACTGTCAAGAACTATGGAGTATGAGTTAAAATTTTTTGATATGTAAAGTAAATGTTTGTAGAAAAATGTAAAAATAAATAAATTTAATAAAAAAAGTTGCTTCGTGCAAGCAGAAATGAATGAAAAATTCCAAATTTGTCATAGCTTATAGATCCTTACATAATCTAGCCATTGCCTCTCTCTGATTTGATTTTATCTCACAGTATCACTTATTTTCTAGATTCCAGATGTAAACATTATTTTTTTAGAGGTTTTTGCTATAGGGTGCATGCACTTGCCAGAAAGACAGAGACAGAGAGATAGAAAGCAAGAAATCACCCCCCATGGGGGATGGCCATGCCAAAATCTCTTCTCCTCCATTCTCCTCTCAGGATCTTGGGCACGCATGCTCATGTACCCAGCGTGAGTTTAAGCCACAAGGTCTGGGACTCGAACCGCGGTCGACTACAGGGAGTTCAGCAACATAACCACTATGCTAACTGCTGGTCCCCAGATATTAAGATTTTATTTCGGTCTTTGGACATTATAAACTCTTTCTTTTTAACTTTAGAACTTTGGTGTTAGATATTTATTCCAAATCTTTACTTTTTCTGCTTATTAAAATTTCAGGACTCATGAAATAATTTTGTTTTGTTTTTGTAAAGCCAATAATTGGGGGCAAATATAAGCAGACAGGATAAGCTAAGGTGACATGATTTGAAGCCCTTGCTTTAATTGGAATAAAGTATCAAGTATGAGAATAGTGAGCACTACAAAAATCAGTGTTTTGTTTTCCTTCTAGATTTAGGTATAGGTTTTGCTATTTACAATGATCAGAGTATTTTCCAAGCAAGCAAGAAAGTTTTCTTCATCAGCCTTTTAGAGTTACTGGGGTTGAAGAAATATTAACATTGACTCAGGCCTACTTTCTGATCTATACACGTTTTTTTTTCTCTAAATAAAGGTAGAAGGAAGAGTCCCCCCCCCCCCCACCCCCCCCGGAATACTGCATGGTTTAAACATTCAGTTTAAATACTGTAAACTATGATTTATTGAGAAATGGAAAGCACATTTATCATTTTTGAAAAGCCATTCTCTTTGTCCTGGCTTTTATAAATCAATCTTGTCATGCACCATAGAAGAACTATTGGCTGTTTGCTTTTCCCATTTTCATTGTCAGAATGTTTTGAAATATTAATTGATTATATATTTGTTGAAATGAATAGATTTGACATGATCTTATATCTTTTACTTTATATGGTCCTTATTTTACATAGATTTGAAGTGATTATGACCATAGTATTATTTTTGTGTTATAAATATAGTCATAATGATTGTAAAAGCTTTAATTTTCAAATTTTGTAATATTTGTGAAATTATATTATTAAGTCAAAAAGTTAAAAAGCAGAACCTGAAGGTGGCATGGAGGTTAAGTGCTGGACTTTCACATGGCTGACCACACTTCAAGAGTTGGACCTGGGTCCTTGAAAATCACACTATGTGTGTGTGTTTGTGCATGCACAAAATCCCAGAAGGTGAATGAGGAGGAGGGATTGCAATGTGGCTATTCCCCTAGGAGGGTGATTTCTCAACTTTCCTTCTTATTGTCTTTTTCTGGTGAGCATATACCATGCAAAAATCTAAAAAAAAAAAAAAAAAAAAAAAAAAAAAAAAAAGTTAAATAGGGAAATAAAGTGAAAATTAATATGACTATTTAATAAGCATATTAGGTAGATAAATTTGGGAAGGTGAATATATTTTTTGAGACAACAAATGCTAGTAAAATTTAAGATATAAAATAATTATAGGTATTACATTATTCCATAATTCACATCTTTGTAGATTCATTTGGTATACTTGCTCAATTAAAAATAAAAACTACTACACCAAGAGTTGTCAAACTGTTTAATATTTCTTTGAGAATACTTCTAATCTAGTGAGAATAAGTTAACAGAAAAAGACCCAACACAGTTCCCTTAAAATTTATTAGGAAGAGAATTCTACACAATTACATACATAGATGATAAATCCAATTCGAACTATTATAAGAATCTGAAGAAGACAAAATGATGAACCTCAAGCACATTTTATACTCATTAGTCAAACTTCAAAACAACAGATTTTATAACAATAACCAAAAAAAGAAAACTTCTAAAAGACTTGTGACTGTGACAGTTAAGAATTTCAACAATCTTTTTTGAAAAGTTGTCAGCCATTTGCATTACGTGTTGAAGGATTTTTAGATTTGCTTAAGATATGGAGGTTTATATAAAATTCTTTCTATGAAATATGCTACTAAAAAAGAAATGTTTCCGGAATTATATTCTTCTGTGCCCAGAAAGCTTAAAGACATGATTAAGTGGGCCAGTTAAAGTAAGAATCTATGTACAATGACTGCAGAAATAAGCTAGATATGACAGTGCTGAGAAATCATTATTCTCAGGAAATGTACAAATTTAGAAAAGCAATGACCAGAATTTTGAATAATCTAAAATAAATATTTTGATAAAATTTTCTTTGTTCTTATATACTAGATACTCTCTACATAATATTAGCTAGCTTTGGGTAAGTGTCAATTCTAACATTCAGCTTTCAATGGAAACGTGTATTCACTGCATTGCTAGTGATTATTTGTTTATTCATTAATGATATGCACGTACTAGGGCCTTAGTATTCTCAGACTAGGCCTACTATATTACATATCTAATTTTAAAAAATCAATTATTTATTATTTCTTCTTCTTCTTAAGTTTGGTATAGGGCATGTGTGCTCATCAGAGAGACAGAGCGAGAGAGAGAGGGAGAGTGAGAAAGTAAGCCGCCAGGTCCTGGTCTTGAACTGTGGTTGGCCATGTGGGAGTCTCTAACCACCATGTCACCTGTTTGCTCCTAAATATCTACTATATTAACTAGAGTATTAAATGAATAGATAAATGGATATTGGGAAAGGCTAAGCTGAAGATGGTATTTTAAAATGATCATGGCTTCTTAAATTAATTAGCTACATTTAAAGAAATACACTAGGGGAATGTATTTATCTTAAATGAAAGTTTATGTAGATCTATTTTATAATTTATAGTTTCAAATTTGAGGGGTGGCTGATTAGACTCGTTGTTTTCCTAATATGGTTATTGAAGAACACTTTCTAATAGGAGCCCCATCTTTCTCTATTTCTTTATTGACTGTGTTTATATCATTACTTACTGTTAATCAATAAATGATTTACCAGAAAATTTTAAAGAAACGTGTGCATTTTCTGAGAATACCTTTAACATTTTATAGAATAATCTGTAAATCAGCTACTTACAGATAAAACAAAGGGTCACAATAGTCTGACTTCTTGTGGCTCTCTGTTCATCTCTCACTGTACCAACAATCAGATTATCCTCCAGATTGCCTAACTGCCATGTTTTCTTTTCAGTTATGGTCTTTGATGAACACTTTCTAGGTGGTTTACAAAGATTTCTCTTGCTCCATCTTTGGTATTACCATCTCAAATATTTTCAAAACAGTTCGATTTTCTTTTATTTAAGGGAATAACTGAATTTTATCATTGAAAAGATTTTAGAGCTTATATCCCCTCATTTTAATTATTGACTTTCTTCTAATAAATTAATGTTTTATTTTGTTTCTGTTTTTTAAAAAAAAATTATTTATTTAATTTTATTTATTATTATTTTTATTTTGTTTGCTATAGTACACATGCCTTCACTAGAGAGAGGCAGACAGAGAGAGAAACAGAGTGAGAAGGAAAGTGAGAAAGCAAGTCACCAGGTCTGGGACTCAAACTGTGGTTGACCATGTGGGAGTCCAGTGCCTTAACCACCATGCCACTGCCAACCCCTTGTTTCTGTTTTTAACCTACCAATACTTCTAAGCTCAAATTATCTACCTGACAGTAAATGATCTTATTTTAAGACAAAACAATGCTATTTTTAAATAATACTAGCTTAAAAGATTATTAATAACTAATAATGACATTTCATACATCTTCTGAAAGTATATTTTGGCAAAATTTTCTCAGTGCAAATTAGATGCACTGTCAGTACATATTTGTAAATAGCAAAGAAAGAGTTACATGATTTAAGATAGTTGACATTTTTTTCACTGCACTATAACATAAAAGTCATTTTTTAAAAAATGAACTGGATAATTTGCATGAAAAAAGTTCATTTACATATATCAGAATTTACTAGTTATGGCAAGTGGCAACCACATGGATTAGAAGTAATTTATTTTATTGTAGTTTTAGAATCTTGACTCTATTATCTTACTTCTATTGTCAAATGCTCTGAGTATCTTGACAAAAACATTCACTAAGAATGTGTTTAAATGATCTAATGAACTCAAGTACCATAGAAACTTGCTGTGAATTTAAGAGAAGCTTTAAGAGAGAATTTTTTGGTTAAGATTCTGTTTATTATCTAGAGTGCCTTGTGTCAAGTGAAAGCTCTGAAGTCCGAGAAATCATTAGTGTGAGTGTTACTGAAATTAAATTTGCTATTTGAATGGTTGCCCAGGAGTGATATTAAGTAATGGATTATGTTTGTCCAGATCTCTTTAGTTTACATAAATGTTATGAACCAAATAGTATTGACAAGGCTTTATAGATTTAATATTTTAAGTATTTCTGTATTTACGATTTTGAACGGCTATCCTCGAAATCCTGACAATATATCTATGAGATTATTCAAGTACTTTGCAAAGAGTTTCTGCCAAAATTTACAGTGAATTGTGGCTAATAGAATACTAACTTTATTTGGCCAAATTATATTCAGAAACTAGATTTTTCTTTAAAGTGACAGAACAAAGAAATTTCAAGGACAGCTGTTCAGCACTGTAAAATGATGCCTTGGAAAGTAATAATAATAGCATGAATAAAAGTAATGATAATACTATCAAACATTTTTGTGGGCTCACTATATGTTGGGCATTGTGGTGAGTGCTATGTAAACATTATTCCATTTGTAGTACGCTGTGAGTTAATAATATTAATATTACCTCTCTATTACAGATGAAGATTATGAAGCTTTGAGAAAAAGTTAAATAACTTGCCAAAGTTTACATGAGTGGAAGTGATGGAAGAAGAATTCAAATCTAGGACTGCTTAAATCCAGAGCCCACGCGCTTCACCACCTCACTTGATACTTCATTCCTGAAGATGATCATGCCTAGTCCAGAAGAGAGGTTGGCAGGGACAGCCTAGAAAGGCTTCCAACAGCACACGGATGGTAAATGAAAAGAATTAAAACTTTCAAGCCCTGAGAATCTGTGATTCTATGTTTATATCAGGAAGAAATGTATTTTTACGTACCTTTAGACTTCAGAAGGGGAATCGTGACTGGAGTTTTATCAAAAATGGATTTAAAATTAGTTTTAATTTAAAACACTAAAAAGGAATATGAAATGGCTTAAAAAATTGGTTCCAAAACAAATGATCTCCTTAAATTACAGATCAAATTTAGTTAAATAAAAATTCCTTTGAGAGATGCCTTGCTCTAGGCATTTACACCTTATTTATATATTGTGTCTCTTCTCTAATGATCTCCCTGTCTAGAGTTTTGTCCCTTGTAAAATAGTCTATATTATAAATTTGAGTTATCTACCAAAACACAAGTCTGATCCTTTGTAAAAAGTTTTTACCTCAATGTTAAGGTTTATCATATTTTGGCCTCAGTTATCTTAAGTCTTCTGACAGTCTTCTTCATGTACCCACCATTTAAGACACAAGGAACTTTTTTATGTCTTCTAAATCTATTATACATCTTCATGCTTGTCCACTTTTGTGTTTTTTTTTTCACCTCTGTTTAAATGCTTTTCTTCCCATTTTTAATCTGGAAAATGCTTACTTATCCTTTTAATTCCAGGTTAAAGGAAATAATCTTTGTGAAGCTCCCAACTATTTCCAAGCAGAGTTATTCTTTTCAAAATTCTTCCAGAGCACTTGATTTCTATTTCAATTTTATCATCTTGAACTACAATCACAGCTCTATGTGCTCCTAACTAAAAGTTCCTTGAGGAAAGAGACATTTTCTTTCAAATTATCTTTATATAACTCTTACTTCACATACAATGGCTTAGTGAAGTTCCAGGTAAACAAGAAGCTGCTCGGAAATCCTTGTTGAATGTTGAGTTGAATATTGCATCAAGGAAGAGTTTGTGAAGGAATTGCTGAAGGTTTGGAGATTGCTTATGGTAATAAGCCTTCTTCTAAAGAGTCTCTTTTCCCTTTGTTTTTGAGAGCCCTAGAAAGGTATGTTGTAAGTTTTGAAAATCATCATATGTAGGAAGCTGAGGTGATAACAAGACCAGTATGAGCTTTTGGAGAAGTGACAGGGATACCTGGGTTCGTTGTACAGTGAAAATGAAGTGGCAAAATGAATAGAAAGCCTTTTATTTGTATCTTTAAAATTTCCAAAACATTTCTTTATGAGGGTTGACTGGTGGTGATAATTGGAAATCGAGAGGTGGCTGCAGAGTGTAGCTTCAGACTCCATGCTTCCTGACTTTCACCTTCTTATTCTGAGTAATCTCTAACTTCTCCAGGTATAGAAGTAGACGCGGAGCAGTGGGCACAAACTCACCCTTCCAGAAAGATTGAAGTCATGCCCTAGGCTTAACATAACTAGCCCTAGTACTTTAACTTCTTTAGCAAGGACCAGGAGGGAGTTTCCAGTAACCCAGCTCTTACTGTCCTGGACACTTAGGCTTGCAACCACCTTAGCCTTGACATCATCGGTACTAATCTCAATGTGCCATTTAGCCCTATTTATGTCAGTCACCACAGAAAACCCCAGATTTCCTGGCTACTCTATCTTCAGAAAATTCCTGATATTGTTGGCATCCTTTCCACAAGAAGGCTCTAGTGGAAACTGTCCTCACCCAGAAGGCACTCCATTTTGGTAGCCCTGTCAAGTGGTGACCACTCTTTGTTCTATAGCTCTCACACAGCCAGTCCTGAAGACGGTATAGGCATTCTCTTTGCTCTCCATTGTTGCTTTCAGATAGGTTATTTTTCTTCCTTCCCTTCTAAGACTGAATTCCATGACAAATTGCCTCCTGCTTCTCTTTATTACTGTTATCAACTAACTCACAGAACACACTCAACTCTATTTCTTTATGATTTCAGTTCCAATCTCATCATCTCACTCTCTGCTCTCATTACATTATTGACACAGATGAAGCCTACAATAATTGGCCTTTCATTGATTACCTTGTTTCTTCTCCAGTGATGTTCCCTCAAGTCTGCCTCAGCCTCTTACAACCATTGTCAAACGACCTGTCTCCTGATCCTGCTCTGTGTCTCTCTACCCCCCGCAACTGTGTCATTTATCTCCTTATAGTGGACAATGCAATTTATAATTTGTTAGGCTTGTTTTTATAATTGCTTATTTATTAACTTATTTTTGCTACAGGGCATGTGAGAGAGAGAGAGAGAGAGAGAGAGAGAGAAAGCCATCAGGTTAGGAACTTGAATGGTAGTTGGCCATGTGGGAGTCCAGCGCCTTAACCATTATGCTACCTGCTGGCTCCATTTGGCTTATTTTTTATTTATGTATTTTTTCTTTTTATTTCTATTTCTTTTATACATTAAATCATGCTACCCAGCTTACAAAGTAAATATTCCAAAATGTGTACATTTCTCACCAGTCTAGTTCACCATACTAGAAAGTTATCTTCCTCTACTCCTTCATCCACCCTCTTCCCACACTGTATCTGGTGTTCACAACCATTTACTTAGTTTCTATAGCCTTCTGTCATTCAGTTTCGGCCATAGAGTGCAGACACTTGGTATATATTAAGTGGAGACATACAATGTCTCTCCTTCATCTCCTGGCTTGCTTCACTCAGCAGTAAATCTTCCATATTCAGCCACTTTCTGTCAAAAGCCAGGGTCCTTTTTTTTTAATGGCTGAGTAGTATTCCATAGAATATATGTGCCACAGTTTTTCAATCCATTCATCTGTTCGTGGGCATTTGGCTTATTTTTAATAATTTATTTCCTCTATATGGTATATAAGTTCTTTAAGGGTCAGGGATTTTTTTTTTTTTCTATTTACTAATTATACTGTAGGAGACATTGGCAAGTTATTCTTCAGCCATGTTTCTTGTCTTCCCTGGCAAATAGGTAGACTGTTTTTCTGGCCTCCTTTGCTGTTTAGAATATCCTTGTGACTTGTTTCTGGCTAGAGGACTGTGAACATGAGTAAGATGCTCCATTTCAAGGGCTGGCCTTCATGGTCTCTCTTCCCCTATCTGCTGTATGGACACAGAAAAGCCAACAGGGGACTTTGGTGCACTCTACAGGATAGTGGAGCCACACGATGGAAACAATCTTGCTTTCTAAGATTGGCTCCTGTGACTCCACTATCCTATATAGTGTACCAAAGTCCCCTGATGGCTGCCCACCACACTCGTTGACATTTCACCTGACAGAATCTTATTGTGTTAAGCCATAAAAAATGGCTGTTGATAATATAGCAATTCATCTATCCTGAATAAGAAGACAATGTATCCCAAGCACCTAGATATGTGATTAGAGCATGTTAACTGTTCACTAACACAATGTTCTTTTTGTTCTTTGATAGAATGGAAGCAAAAATCTCAAAATCCCCAATATCTGCTTAACCAGCATTTCAGAGCTGGTGGTAGACTAAGGCTAACAGAGTCTGACTTGGTTGTAATTGTCCAGATTTCTGATGGTTCAGAACAACCAGAAAAGCAGTTGTTCTGAACATGATTTTCCTGGAGAACATAGTCTTACAGTAGCTCTAACAAGAGACTACAAAGGCTAGTAAGGGCTCTGTGAATTAATCGATTCAAGACTGAGTTTGTAAATTCATTAATTATTTATTTCATGTTGTTTGACTCCTCTATTTTATATCATTTTAAAAAAAGAATTTTGCATTTCTTTCATGAGTGAGTAAGAGAGAGAGAGAGAGAGAGAGAGAGAGAGAGAGAGAGAGAGATATCAAATCCTTGACAGGGTCTTAATGCCATGATCCATCCTCAGCCCCAGGTAGCCTTGGTCATGGGCATATGTATGTGCAGCATACTCAGGTCTCCAGACAGGAGTGTGGAACTTTCTCATGTGGAAGAGTCTGTGTTGTACTGCTGAATCACTGTCTGACCTCAACACCTTTATTTTGAGTTCAGAGCACTTTCTCTGGACTGGGAAAAAACAAATTCATCTTGCTACTTGTGGTCCTCACGTTTACTTTTTAAATTTATAATGAGTTCTCTAGTAGACTGAACAGAGTTAAAGCTCCAATTCTAATACTAAATTCTAAAGGTCTTATATCAGTTATCTCGGGTCAGAAATTTATAGCCGCTCTTCTAGGACTCTCCAAGGTAAAATATCCCTATCGTTCTTTAGATAGGAGTGATAAATATTATGACTTTGATTATAAATATAAAAATAATATTTTTCTGTAGCCTAATGTTTTAGGAGCTGGATCTAAAAAAGGGTAAGTAAAATATAAATTACCAAATTGTGAATAATGAGATTTCTGCTTGATTTCATTTATATATTAATTTATCATAATCAGATGTCTCTATTGAACAAATAGAATTGTATAATGCAGATAGCTCAAACTGTTTAATAACCCTATCCATAACTAGTATGAACACACACACAAATATATCCAGAACACTATGTCATTGAAAGAACCCAGGTGGGTTGTCTGGCCCTGAGGATGGAGAACTGAATCCCACATGGCTGACCATGCAGTTTGATTCCTGGTTCTGGTGACTTGAAAAATATACCAGGCATGTCCGTGTGCATGCCACAGATCCCTACAGGATGGAGAGATGAAGAGGAAGGGATTAAGGTGTGCCCTCAATGCACTGGGAAGTGCTGACTCCCCCTCTTTCTCTCTGTCTCTCCGTCTCTCTCTGGTGAGTGCATGTGCCCCCTGACTTATTATAAAAAAGAAGGAAAAGAATATATGCTAAGAATAATATTCTTGCTTTTCTCTTCTGTATTTTATCTCTATTTAAACTAGAAGAGAGTTCCTTGGCTATGCTCTAACCTGTTGTGAATAATCTATACCAATAATATAATATACACTGGAAGAGGAATTGTTTTTTTTTTTCTATTTAAGTATACAATTTGCTCAAAGATAAAGACATCTTTCAGAGATCTCCAAATCATATTTTGATGCACTCTTTTCTTCTGCCATATGCTATACAGTCAATGAGTAATACAGTATCATGTTTCTGATTATATTACCATTATTTCCTGAATCATGTGTAACTCATGACTTTTAAAGCTCCTATATTCTTTCTGAACTATTGGTTTTATATATTTTTTGCTTTATTAATAGCACTTATACTTTTAAAAAGACAAAATATAAATTAATAGAGATGTAATTATGGCTTATAAGTTAAAATAAATGCCTAGCTTATAAAGAAATCCAATAGGAATTGATGGTATCTGTTATAATTTTTTCAAGATTTTTTCTTGAAATAGCTCTTCGAATATATTTATAACATTTTTTGAAATGCTTTCTCCATAAGAATAGTTCTTTCAAAAGAATTTAGAACATTGATGATTTCAGAATTTGAAACTTTTTTTTTTTGGAGAGGGCGCGTGCGCTCGCCAGACAGACAGAGAGAGACATAGAGACAGAAAGCGAGAAATCACTCCCCAGGGGGGATGGTCACACCACAATCCCTTCTCCTCCATTCTCTTCTCGGGATCTTGGGCACGCACGCACACGCGTCCGGCGTGAGTTTTAAGCCACCGGGTCCGGGATGCGAACCGCGGTCGACTACGTGGGAGTCCAGCAACATAGCCATTACGCTAACTGCTGGTTCCCAGAATTTGAAACTTCTGAAATCTAATGTGTATTATACTTGAGAACTTCAAGGCAGTTTGTTAACATCGCCTCCTTTTATAATGTGTAAATACTAGTATACAGTTACCCTCAGTTACCTTCACTGTATGCTGTAAGTGGTATATATTAGATTCTCTGCTTCCTGTTAGTCTTCTAATTGTGATTATAAGAAATACTTCATTGGTTATGCACATGGAACATTCTTCCAGGAGTGGTTTGCAGTACTTAGAGAACATGTACTGGTCAGATTTTCCATTGTGGTATTGCTGTTTGACCTTCGTGTGACATATCTGAGGGAATACAGAACCACGAGTGGAATCTGGTTCCAAATAGAGAAAATATCTTACACTAGTGTTGTATGAACTAGGAAAGTACCCACGGGTCTTACCTATCCCAGATGGAAATTTAGGCACTGGGCAAAAGAACCTCACCCACCAAGGAAGATAGAAATCGGTAATTTAAGGAAAGTGCTCTAGCCATCCTTACTTAAAAAGAAACAAAAAATCTCTAACATTCTAAGCAGCAGCAGCAGCATCTGCCTCTGTGGTCTGTGTGTTTTTGAATAAACTCCCAAGTATTCCTTTGACCTCAACACAGTTTATTGAGAGCAGTTGGCAGGCACAGGTTTGGGCTCACATTCTCCTACTCTGCCTTCCAAATCCCTTGCATTTTTCTTGGTTGTATCCTGTGTGTTTCAACTTGGCATTTGAGCATGTGTCACTGATACTATTTTAAAAATCAAGCTTGCTGTTGTTTTGGCTCAGGTACTTTAAAAACAAAAATTGAAAAGCAAAGAGCTATTCAAGAGGTCTTGGGAAAGAAAGCAAAACCAGCTGTTTCCTGTTATAAGACTTGACTGGAACATGGTTTCTTCAGGATCTGGTCTAGTCTTCTGTCCACTATTTCTCCTCTGGTGTCTGAGAACTATTAAAGACATTGACTTAAGATGAGAATAAAAGCAGAGTTCCTTTCCAAATTTTGGTTCCTTGGGAAAAAATACAAAGTTGGAAAAGGAGATGTTTATTTTAAACTTCTGATAGGAATTAAATTGTACAGAAGCCCAGATTCAGGAAAATTTGTTATATTTACTTATTTTAGGGTAAGTTATTCCCATTTCTACATCTCTCTCTCAAACCTACTTCTCTGATTCTCAGAAACTGCTGGATAGTGTTGCTACTTACCTTTCTTCTTGAAAACTTATTTGTTCTACATCTTAACCTCTTAGAGAACTGGGAAGTACTAGGTGATCAACTAATTCATAAAGGGGTTAAAGAGGAATAACTGAAAAACATGTTAGCCTTTACATTTAAATAAGCAAACTAGATACATGTGTTCTAGTTAGAAAATTCTCTGGTTCTTTTCTGAGACCTTATTGAGACTTTCCTGGTCAGAGTGGGTCTTTCAGTAGCTACTAACTGCCCATAGCGTTACATGGGCATAGCGTTACATGGGCAATGGCCTAGTCTGCTGACACGCAAATGAATGTAGATTTTTTTTTTCAATATGTGTCTATATATACTTCCTATACATATGAAGATTATGTAAATTGTCTATATAAAGTGCTAATTAACAATTACTAGAATCTGTTGATTAGACGGACTTGATTAATAAAAACAACTTATATGAAATATATCCTGATGTTCTTGATTAATTAAATCATGTAAACATCAGTTGATTTCCTATGACTTCCTTTTTGTCCTTTTCTTTTTTTTTTTTCTTGGAGAGAGGAGTTTCAGTTGAGGAGTTGATAGCCCTGCTTGGACAGATATGGAAAACTAGAAGGTGCTAGATTGGAACAGGTGGAACATTTAGAACAGGAGTCCTACAATGAGGCAGAAACCCAGCATGCAAGGTGTACAAAAGTCTTTTCCTGTATTTTGCAAATATACTTATAAACTAGGGTGTGTGAAGGCTCTTTCTGTTCAATCCTATTTTTATATCTACTTACTCCTAATAATGCTGATACACTTGATTCATGCTATGTACACCCCCAAGTCACAGCAAGCCTGGATCGTGAGCACATGTGCATGCCTGGTGTGCTCAAGGAGGTTCAGGACTTGAACCCAGGGCTTTTCCCATGTGAGCCCAGTTGTGCTACCAACAAGCCACTGCCTGGCCCTACCCTGATATACTGTCAATTTACATTTTTTTCAGTTTACAAAGTGAGTTCATCTAGGGAAAGAACCTTCACTACAGTTATTTGGAAGTATAGTTAAAGATGGAATTACTTTAAATGATTTGAAAGTAACCATTTTGACCAAATATCAACTTGGGAAAAAACATGAAATGGTTAAAGTTTTCAGTAACTTTTCTTACTCTTTCAGTGGTAGTCCTCTCATGTTGTACAATAGTAGGCTTCCTTCATAGAGTTTCAGTACCGTTCTGTAATAGTCTGCCATTCCTAGTAAAACTCTAGGTTGGTAGAAATCTTCTCAGCTACGGAGAGGATGAGAGTTGGAATGATTATTCTTCATAAACTCTGTAGTGCTCCAAAAAGTCACTTTTTTCTTGCTTCTCTACATGATAGAAAAAAGTTCTTCTCTTGGGGCAAGCAGGTAATGTGGTGGTTAAAGTGCTGGAGTTCCACACGGCCAACTGTGGTTTGAGTCCCAAACCTAGCAGTTTGAAAATAATACTGAGTGTGTGTGTGTGTGTGTGTGTGTGTGTGTGTGTCCCAAATCCAAGGAGAATGGAAAAGAAAAGACTGTTGTGTGTCCATCCCTCCTGGGGGGTGATTTCTTATTTTCCTTCTATTTTTTTGGCAAGCACACATGTCATATAGCGAAAAAAAAATCTAAAAAAAAGTCCTCTTCTTGCATCTCTATATGATAAAAGTCAACAAACTATTAAATCATCAGAAAAGTCATGATGCATTTTTGCACAGAAAAACAGAAAAATATGTTATGAGTTTTCTGACAACCCAATAGTTTGGCTTCTGTCATTCACTAATTGCACTATATAATTACACTAACAACTGACATAAGCGGATCTTGGAATAATACAACAAACTGCTGGTAAGGACATCAACTATGGTGTAGGAGCAGTATAGATTTTTTTGAAAGAAAACTACCTCTCTGAGCCCTCACTGTGACGTGGAAGTCAGAAAGAATGTTTTATAGAGGAATGGCGAGTTTTCATTAATCTGACAAATCTGTTAATGCTGCTGAGTTAGAGAGCTTTTTACTGTAAGTGTGAGATGATTTGAGCTATAAAGCTACTTTATGAACACAAGGCTGATAACCTAATTTAAATTTTCCAGCTCATTAGTAACAATCAGGACATGATGATATTATTCAACACAATGATATTTGTATTAATCAGGAAAATAGAATCCACTTTGGACATTTCAAACAGAAGAAACTTGTTACAGAGAACTGACTATACAGGTGTGTAAGAGAAAAGTAAAGAGGGGTAAACAGTCCAGAGGACGGCAATTACAGAGAGCTGCTACTATTCTTAGGGCATAGGGTGTCACTGGTGCTCGTGTGGTAGGGGTGAGGGTCAGGGCAGAGGCTGCCCTGGCAGAAGCTACAATCACAGAGGATGGAGTTGTCTGGTGAGGGCTGGCTTCTGTAACAATTGCTGGGTAGTTGGCTATTATTAGAGGAGCCAGCCAAGGCAGAGAGACAGGAAGAGTGTCTGCCTTCTTTCAACCCATTTTCCATGTTTCTCCCTATAGCTCTCTTCCCTTTTTCATTCTTGCTTTTATCTGGGGGAGAGAATATATATGCAGTCATCCTGATAGTATTACTTGGGAAAATATATAGCTACGGACTAAGAAAAAACATGGTATGCCTTATAACTAAATTCTGAAGGGACACAACTTAAAGGGTAAAAAGAAGCACACTCCTAGTAAGATGGATATTTAATTATTATATAAATAATAAATATTACATAAATAGTAAATGAAAAAGTGAGACATGTCCCTTAGAGTATCTATTTATTTATATCCTCACACTTTTTTTTTTTTTACTGCAATTCTATCTCTTTGATTTTTTTTCCCATCCCAAGAGAAGGAGAGAAATGATGAGGAAGCTGAGTGAAGCAAGTCATGCTATGAAGGAGAGGCATTGTATGTCCCTACTTAATACATACCGAGTGTCTGCACTCTAAAATATATATATATATATATATATGAAACTATAAAAAAAGAAAAGTACATAGAAAGTGTGCATTATGAAAAAATTATGTATGTATTGCAAGTATCATTTCACCAAATAAATTCATACTTTAAAAAAAAAAAAAGAAATGATAAGGAAGAAGAACCAGAAGGAAGACATGGGGGCAAATGAAGGCAAGAGGCTCATCAGAGAAACAAATTAGGAGAAACTCAAGAAGACATAGACAATCTAGGCGGAAAGCAGGGCTAATATCTGCAATTGTAAATTAAAGTGTTGATGGCCCAACCTCAATGGCACAGCAGTGGTGGATTGCTCCACGATGCTGGAAGCCAGATAGAGAGTCAAGAGTTTAGTACCTGGGTCAGCCTGTGTATGTTGGGTACTTGGGCATGTGTCTGAGATTCTGACTGTCTAGGAAGTTTGGAAGGAAGATCATGGCATGAGCCCTATTAAGGGTGCTTCCCTGTCTTTCTCTTTCTTTTCTCTCTCTCATAAAATAAATAGATATGGGAACCAGCAGTTAGGGTAATGGCTATGTCGCTGGACTCCCATGTAGTCGACCACGGTTCGCATCCCGGACCCGGTGGCTTAAAACTCACGCCGGGTGCGTGTGCGTGCGTACCCAAGATCCCGAGAGGAGAATGGAGGAGAAGGGATTGCAGCGTGACCATCCCCCCTGGGGGGTGATTTCTCGCTTTCTGTCTCTAATGTCTCTCTCTGTCTGTCTGGCGAGCACACGCGCCCTATAGCGAAAATCTCTCTAAAAAAAAAAATAAATAAATAAAATAAATAGATACATACATACATATATAAATAGAATATTAAAATGTTTAAACAATACTAGGCATACTATGTTTTAATGGGTATTCTTCTATTTATTTATTTATTTATTTATTTATTTTTAGAGAGACTTTTGCTATAGGGTTCATGCACTTGCCAGAGAGAGAGACAGAAAGCAAGAAATCAGGAGGAAATGACCATGCTGTAATCCCTTCTCCTCCATTTTCCTCTTGGGATTTTAGGCATGCATGTACATGCTCCCAGCATGAGTTTTAAGCCGCCAGGTCCAGGACTTGAACCATGGTTGACTACAGTGACATAACCATTACACTATCTGCTGGTCCCAGCATTCCCTTCATTTAAATGAGAGCAAGGAGAAGGATTTGGAAGGGCGAATGGGAAAGAATATATCTAACAAATCCTTCCATATTGCATCTTTTTTTAGGCTGACCTTGATTTTTTGCCACCAGAGCAGATGCCACAGATGTTTGAGTTGGTGGTATGCTCTAAATCTTATGTTTTTATGAATATTTTATGTAATTTTTTTCTTTATGACTTAAACTCATCTAGACTCCAGGGTCTAAGCTTGGATGGCAGAAGAAAGTCTAAATAACAAAAAGGTGCACGTATTTTCTGATAGAAAAAAAAATGCTTAATACGTGACCATGAGCAGGGGAGAGAAACCAGATAGCTGTATTGTGCTTCAGTTATTTTTGTTTACTACTACCTGAAAGGGCTAGTCTAGCTACTCTGAGTAAGTCACCTTGTTTAAATTCGTCAGTCTCTGTCACCCAGCCTTCATCTCTAATTATGGTCAAATTAACTGTTTTACCTCCTCTTACTCCTATTTAGGAAAGTTTATATGTCAACAAATGTTGCAACTTGAAATAAATCACTGTTTTTAATAATGCTAAGGTTCTTTTTATTTTCTGTATTTCATGACTGAGATTTTATTGAGAAACACAGAGACCACCATTTAAGTCAATTGTATCAAGGACCCAATATCATACAGAATTCAGGATGCGGTGAAAGACTGGTAATGGAAAAGGGGAGGCAGAGAGGAATAGTTGGCAGGACCCATGTGCATCATCTTCTCAGTTTAGAAACCCATATGGTGCTTCATAATGCTCTGCTCAATTGCCATATAGTTTTAGTCTGTATCCTATTAAAAATAAACTCTATTAGAAGAGCTTTTCAGTTAAATTATAAATCTCATATAATTCACAAGGACTTTCATGAGGAGAATCTTGAGTTTAATATAGACTCTCCTTGAAAGACAAATTGAGATCTATATTTTTTAAATTAAAAAAAATAACCTTACTTTTAAAAAGAATTTCCACTCTTTAGTTTTTCAAGGACATAAAATTTACATGTCTTTGATTAAGATATAGTTAAAATGTAATTTTAGTGTTGAAAACAAAATAAAATAAAGCAAAATATAACAACTAAACAATCTTTAGGCCCTCAAAATTCTGTTTCCCCTAATCAAGGCATGCTCTCTAACTCTCACAGCTTGCTATATAAAGGCGGGAGTCCTAATTTTAAGCCTGTGGATAAACTATACAAAAGAAATCACAAACCATGATCCTAGTTTCTTGTAGGCACACTGCATCCTGTGGTAGATGGCCACATAGGAGGTCCCAGTTAGATTCCTGGCCTGCCTTTGTGAAGCTGCACATGCTTGTAGTCCTAGCTCCTCAGAAGGCTGAGACAGGAAGACTGAGATACAACAAGATCTTGCCTCAAATCCCCCCCTCCCCCCCCGCAACACACACACAAATTATCCTGTGATCTTGTTTACCTGATGAGATATAGCCATAATAGCAAATTGTAGTGGCTCTCTAAAATAGTCAATGATATAATAGGTTTAATCTTACAATTAGTAGTGTATCCTGCTACTTGTAATTAATCATACTAATCTGACATGCAATTTAGTTTTCAGGGCAATTATGAAAAAATATAAACAAATGCACTGAAAAAAATCTGATTTTATTTTCTATAATCTCATTAATGTTTATACTATCAACATTTCATATATATAGCACAGTCACAAGGTCTGATTTGCATGGTCTTCAAGATTCACATTGACTGTGTAAGAGGGCTGCCCTCTCTCCTGAGAGACTATGTTTTCTTTAATTTTTTTTTTTTTTTTTTTTTTTTTTTTTTTTTTCCTGAGAGGGAAAGAGAGAAATCACTCCAGGTCTGAGACTTGAACCATGAAGCTAGCCATGTGAGGATCCAATGCCTTAATCTCCATGCTACCTGTGGGCCTGAGAGCTATCCTCCCTACCACCTGCAGCCTCCTGGTTTGTAATTTAAGGGAAGTAGAGCATCTGTCTTGAGCAGATTCAATGAGAACATACAAGAACATAGTCTCCTATGAAAACTGAAGAGAAAAAGATATACAGAAACAATATACATCAATAATAATTCTTAGAAATGGACCTACCCTCTTATTTCTTTTATCATTGCCCTGTAAGTTCTGGCTTTTAGACCTACAGTCATATGCTTATTTTCACTAATATGATTTCCCCTAAAAGATAAACACATGAATTTGGCAGAAGTCAAAACAAATGTGAAAACTGAGAAACATCCAAGTTATTATCTTGACAATTGGCTTTTCTGTACCAATTAGACATCTTCAAGAACCAAAGATGTATCATTTATTGATGTAAATCCATTGTGTAGAAATTCTAAAAATATGTCATGAAACCAAGAGATTTCTATTCCCTAAATATGTATCATTATTTTATTAAATAATAGACATTTATAAAGAACAAAATGAGATTCATAAGAATCTTAAATGTGAATAAATAAATAAATAAATAAAATAACTCAAGACAAAAATAATAATTCAAGGTTTATTTAATACTTAGGCTATATCAGCTATCAATGTAACTTAATTAATATATTAAACTCACAAAAATTTTAACTCATGCACATGGTGGGTATTTTCATACATTTCCAGTGATTTTTTACTGAAATTTACTTGGAAAACCTACCTGGTAAACTTTCAGAAAATCTGGGTATTTTTCTCTAATGTTAAAAGTAATTTGGCCTTGGGACCAGCAGATGGTGGAATGGTTTTGTTGTTGGTTTTCCATGTAGTATACTGTGGTTTGAGTCCTGGATCCTGTGGCTTAAAATGCACTGAGTGTGTGTGTGTGTGTGTGTGTGTGTGTGTGCGCCCAAAATCCCGAGAGGAGAATGGATGAGAAAGGACTGAAATCACCCGGGGGGTTGATTTCTCATTTTCTTTCTCTCAGTCTCTCTCTGTCTGTCTGGCAAGCACATGTATTCTATAGCAAAAAATCTCTTACTAAAGAAAGTAATTTGACTTAAAGCATAAATAAATACACTTGTCAATAAAAGATTGAATGCATTAATTTTTTACTAAATTGAATATAGTTTTAACAATTCAGAGGATATGTAATATATTTTGAAATATTCAGGATTGGATTTTTAACTTAAATTACAAATCTTTCCTGAAATACATATGCTGAAAAGCTATAAAATGATAAACTAATCTGAAAAGGCAATGCCCTATTTAAAAATCATCTAATAAATGTAATATAAATACATAAAACTATTAAACTATGTTAACTATCTTCAGATATCTTATTTAAAACTCCCAAATAGTTTTTTTCCCCACCTTAGGACTTTGAATTGATAGATTGGTTTGTTTGTTTGTTTAATTATTTATTGGAGAGGTTTTTGCTATAGGGTGCATGCACTCACCAGAAAGACAGAGACAGAGAGACAGAAAGTGAGAAATCCCCCTTCAAAGAGATTGGCCATGCTGCAATCCTTTCTCCTCCATTCTCCTCTTGGGATCTTGGGCATGCACACACATGTGCCCAGCGTGAGTTTAAGCCACTGGGTCTGGGGCTCGAACAGCCGTCAGCTACATGGGAGTCCAGCAACATAGCCATTACGCCAACTGCTGGTCCTGAATTGATAGATTTATTAGTATATCCGGGTATAGCCTTAAGCCATTTATTTCCTTCTCAGGTGACATAAAGCTTCATTTACAATAGTTAATTTGAAATTATTAAATATAATTAATATTTTCTTTTCTAACATGTGAAGGTAGTTATATCAGAAGCAGATTTGCCTGTGAACATTCATGACTAAGTAACACTCCTAAATTTTCTTCAGTGTTCATGCCATTATTACTTCATTATTAATGAAATGAATTTAAATATGAGCAATTATAAACCTTGATCAGCCTTGAATGGTTTTAAAAATAATTTACATGTGTAATCATTTTTAAAAACATGATTAGAGTTTGAGCCTCACGAGAACACTCTAAGTTTGGAAGAGCAGTTTTTTAAAAATATTCTTTTAATATGAACAAATAGATGACATTTATTGGATATTTCCAATAACCAAGGATCATGGGACCAGGTTACGTGAATTACCTCACTGAAACTTCGTAACAACACAGTGAAGTAAGTTCTATGTTTCGTACTTCATTTCTAAGAGGACTAGACACATTAAGCAGTTTTTCCAAGGTTACTGAGTTAGTAAGCGGAGAAGTTGGGAAAAAATCCTAAATTTATTTTAACCTTTTTTAACTCTTTATTTATAGGTGAAGGAATTTATGAGGAGTAGGACCAGATACAGAACCCAGTTACTCTGAATCCAAAGCCAGCAGGATTTCTTCTCTACCGCTGTGCTGTGCTAGGTTACTGTTCTCCATAAATCCTAGTATGTCCATTTAAATCATATGAAGTTAGTGATCATTCTGTCATCTGGAGGTTGTTGTATCTATTTCTAACTGTATTTATCCTCTTAGATATAAATATACCTTATTTCTGTGATTTCTGTTTTGATAGTCAATCAGGCGGCCTGTCTTTCTCTCCTCCCTCTTTTTCTTTCTTCCTTTCTTTCCTTCCCCTCCCTCCCACTTCCTCTTTCTCTCTCCCTTGCTTCCTCCCTGAGGTGATGAATGCAACTCTATCTGAAGTTTTAAGTGATGATCAGGGGAAGATGAGAATTTTTTTTGCATGGAATAAAGCTAACTATATAAATAGGTAGTGAATAATACTTTGTGGAGCTTTTGAAAGGGAAGTCCCGTGCACATATATCAACATACTTACAGTAAAGCAAATGTACAGGCATGGATTTTTGTCAGAGTGATATAAGAGCAGCATAAATAAATGTACATTTGGGTTCATTATATTTATTAAAATATTTAAGTGAATGAAAGTGTTTGAGAATCCATATACATATGAAAACATGTAAAACTGTGCAAGTCAAAATCATGCATCATTATATTTGAATATAAAAATATGACTTTAATTAAGCAAAATAAAAGCATTTTTAAATAAAGAATTTGGTCAATTCAGATACAATTGATTTTAAGAAACATTTTTATACATCAATGAGGCCCATAAATATCTGTCAAGGTTGGACAAGCTGGTGTCGTGGTCATTAAGGTTCTAGATCCCATGTGACTGACTGCTCGGTTGGTGTTCTGGACGTGTAAGCTTGAAAACACCATGTGTATGAGTGTCCAAAATCCTGAGAGGAGAATGGAGAAAGGATTGTGGCATGACCATCCTCCCTGGAGGCTGATTTCTCACTTTTCCCCTTCTCTTTCTGTCTCTGATGCACACATGCTCTGTAGCAAAAAGAAATGCATAAATAGCAAGATTTTGAAGTGGGTGAGATGAATCCCTTACAAAATAATTCCTTTTGTGTATCCGTTGTCCCTCTCTTTATGTACCAAAACCCTCATGCCCTCTTCTGATTCCTTGGCTTCTTTCAGAAAAGAATTTGATGTCAGTAATTATGCCTTTGTGGAACTTTAGGTCAGTGTATTACTTTTCCTAGAGATATTTGCATTCTGATTTTGTATATATGTGTGTCTGTAGGACCCAGGTGGCTCACCAGAGAGAGAGAGAGAGAAAGAGAGAGAGGGGGAGAGAAAGAAAGTGAGAAAGCGCCTTTCTGAGAGGATGGGCATACTGCAGTCTTTTCTTCTCTATCCTCCCCTTGGGATTTTGGGTGAGCTTGCCCGCATGCCCAGCATGTTATTCAAGTCTCTGGGTCTGACACTCGAGCCGTACAGTGGGCCATTTGGGATCCAACTGCCTTAACTACCACATCACCAGCCGGCCCACATTCTGATATGTTTAAACAATGCTACAATGAAGAGCTTTCTCCTTAATATTATTTTAAGCATTATGAAGTAAGTGGGGAACAGGCTTGAGAGGGCAGAAGTCACTTCTTGAACATAGCTAAGTGCCTTTCATTCCATGTCTGCATAAAACGGTGAAACCAAGTCATTTGAAAGGTGTTTTCACACATGTTTATTAAAAAGGCATTTTACTATCACTGGCTGTCCACTGTACTGAAACAGCAGTTAGGCTATTTATGCTAACCCTTAAGGGGACTTCAAAAGGTTAATGAAAAAATGAAATTAAAGTACATGTTTTTGGCACAAAACAAAAATCTAAAACCATATGTGATTTTTTTTTCAAAATATACATTTCCACGAACTTTTTGAAGATTTCTAGTACATGATGAGAGCTTGCTTGGCAAGACATAATTTATGATATGTTCACTAGTGGGATAATAAAACTTTCTCATTCCTGGAAAAAGACTGAATTATGAGCTATGATAGCAAAATAAAATTAGGGTTTTTAAGATAATGAGCATGAATCAAGTATCCTCATAAATATCTTTAAGTTAGGTTGAAAACATTATTTGTTTTTATTTATTACTTTGAAAACTAGCAGTTATGTTTAAAAATGATTTTGTTTTGGGTTGAAACTCTTGGAACTTTGGTATATAACTCCTGGGTTGCTTTTAATAAAGCTAACACAAGCCCACTGTTTGGCCTAGCAACCTGGGGGAGGACAGAAAAAATCTTAAAATATTCCAATATTTGTATCAGCGTTAAACTTTCGCGTATATATATATATATATATATATATATATATATAATTTTATTAGAGGATGCATGTGCTTTCCTGAGAGAGACAGAAACAGAGAGAGGAGAGAGAGAAGGAAAGTGAGAAAGCATTCCTATGGGGGTGATCACGCTCCATTCTTTTCTTTTGGGATTATGGATTTGTACACACACATGCCAGGTGTGGTTTTTTCAAGTCACTGGTTCCAGGAATTGAGCTGTGAGGTTGGTCATGTGAGATCCAGCTGCTTTAACCGCAGCACCACTGGCTGGCCACAATTTTTTTTATGACATAGATTTTACTTATTTTACAATATGTACTTAAGTTTAATTCAGACGATCTAAGAATACACTACAAATAAAATAGACTACTTTTGTGGAACCCGCCTCTGTCCGGATCTTACAACGAGATCCTTTAAGAATGGTGTGTATGCTCTGGTCATTCCTAATGCTGTAGATTGATTTCAACATGATCTTAGGTGTAGAATTGGATTAGTAAAGAATGGAGGCATGAATGTTGGTCTTCCCATAACTCATTACTACTGAAGACTCAACTCTAGCTTATATGATAGTGATGCTTAATGTTACTAAATAAATACTTTTTGTTTATGATTTTATTTCATTTTCTTTTATACATTCAATGACACTATTTCGCTTACGAAATGGATATTTCAACAGGTGAATATTTCTCCCTAGTACAGTTTTACCACTTAAGGCTAAAATGTATTTTTATAAAATATGATGCCATGTGTATTTGACTTACCTAGTTTTAACCAGCAATGCAGAAAACAGTAGAGGAGTACTAGATCTGAAATATTTCTGAAGAATATTTAGATTAAAAAAATCTATTCATATTTATTGAGGTTTTCTCCTTGTTTAGAATCTATGTGAGATAACTTTAACTTTGGAATTAAAGGCAAAACACATGGAAAGAACCAAATAACTGAAAATATTTTTCCTATATAAAATATAAAATAGATAGTATAAAATAGATACAAATCTACAGTCCAGTTGAAAGAGAAGTAAAGAAAAAAATGTTGGGAAAAGCAAAACAAAGTTTCTGAGTTGATAGTGTATAACAGTACCTTTTTGTGTTACTTTTTCCATGTTACATGGGAAAGTATGTATGCATGCAAAAGAATCTTGTATATTATTCCTTACAATGTCTATGGGCTGTATGGTTGCTCATTCATTTATTTAACAAGTATTGGTTGGGCAGTTTCTTTATTACAAACACTCTTCTTGGTGTTGTGGTTATACCAGCAAGAAAGATCAAACATAATCCCTGTTTTCATGGAGCTTACACTGCAGAAGAAGTGATACATTTTAAACAGAGAAATATAGGGAGGGGGAGAAGCAGGATGTCACAGTGGAAGTACAACTGGATCCAAGTAAGAAAGGTCTGAGTTTGTGTTCTGGGACCTCCCTGAACATGCTGGGTTTTTGTGTGTTCTGGTGATTGGGGCCAGCTGGGACTAGGGGAGATCCTGCTGGGGGAAATCTCTCTCTTTTTATCTCCCTCTTTATCTCTTTCATGAAAGAAATAAATAATCTGAAATAGCAAATACAAGGTAAAGTGATCAGAAGTGTCACCTGAAATGACCTGATAGTTTAGACTGAATGAACAGACCAAAGATCCTGGCGGCTGCATGCATTTGAAAACATGTAGATACAGGTATGGCAGAGTGAAAAGTAGGCTTAAAGAATCTAAGTCATTTTTGAAGATTTCTCTTGAAATTAAATTCAAGTTTAATTCCATCATGGTTGGAGAAGATGCTGGATATAGTTTCTATGCCTTTGAATCTGTAGAGGCTTGCTTTGTGATCTAAGATGTGGTCAATCTTCGAGAAGGTTCCATGTGGGAGTGAGAAAAAAGTGTATCTTGTGGTTTTGGGATCGAAAGTTCTATAGATGTCTGATAAGTCCATTTGATTTATGGTATCATTATGAAATCCTTTATCTCTTTATCCATTTTTTTTTGTCTAGATGATCTGTCCAGTGGTGATAGTGCAGTGTTGAGGTCTCCAACAGTTAGTGTATTGCAGTCTATCTCCCCTGTTAGATCTAACAGTCTTTCCTTCACATATTTGGGTGCTCCTGTGTTAGGCACATAGATATTTATAAGTGTTATATCTACTTGATCTATTGATCCTTTTACTACATTATAGTGTCCTTCTTTGTCTCTTCCAACAGTTTTTTTAATAAAGAATTATTTATTTAATTTTATTTATTCATTCATTTATTTTTTTAAATTTGATAAGAGAAAGACACAAACAGAGGGAGAGAAGAAGCGAGAAAGCAAACAACCAGATTCAGGACTTGAACCATGGTCAGCCATGTGGTAGTGGACAGCGCCTTAACCACCATGCCACCTGCTGGTCCCCCCAACAGTTTTTTTTTAAAGCCTATTTTGTCATAAATTATTATCGCAATTCCAGCATTTTTTTCCTGAATGGAGAAAAGCCGAAAGTTTTTCCATTAAAAATGGGTACAAGACAAGGATGCCCACCTTCTCCACTCCTCTTCAATATAGTACTGGAAGTCCTCACCAACACAATCAGAAAAGAGGAAAAAATAAAAGGCATTCAAATAGGAAAAGAAGAGGTGAAATTCTCTTTATTTGCAGGTGACATGATTGTATACATAGAAGGTCCAATTGTTTCCATAAAAAAATTTCTGGAAGTAATACACGAATATAGTAAAGTTGCAGGATACAAAATCAATATACAGAAATCTATAGCATTTCTATACATGAACAACAGGCAGACTGAGATAGAACTGAAAAAACAGTTATTCCATCTACCATAACCACAAAAAGTGTAAGATACTTAAGAGTAAATCTAACCAAAGAAGTTAAAGCCTCCACAAGGAAAACTATGAGAAGCTAAAAAAAGAAATTGAAAATGACACCAAAAAGTGGAAGGACATCCCATGTTCCTGGATTGGAAGGATTAATATAATCAAAATGGCAATTCTACCTAAATTAATCTACATATTTAATGCAATGCCAATCAAAGTACCAGACACATTCTTCACAGATCTAGAAAAGACAATCATAAAATTCAGCTGGAATCATAAAAGACCCCGTATTGCCAAAGCAATCCTGCATAAGAAGAGTGGAGTGGGTGGCATCTCACTCCCTGACCCAAAAGTATACTACAAAGCTGTGGTAATCAAAACAGCATGGTACTGGCACAGAAACAGACTTGTGGACCAATGGAACAGAATAGAGTCCCCAGAAATAAATTCTCAAACATACAGTGAACTGATTTTTGACAAGGGGTACCAGTCAATCCAGTGGAAAAGGAAAACCTCTTCAGCAAATGGTGCTGGAAAAACAGGATTTCCACCTTCAGAAAGATGAATCTGAACCCCTACCTCTCTCTGACAAAAATCAAGTCAAGATGGATCAAAGATCTAAATCTAAGACCTCAAACTATAAAACCACTCCTAGAAAACACTGGGGAAACTCTGGGAGACATTGGGGTAGGGAAAGACTTCTTAAGTAAGACCCCCAAAGCACAGTTGATAATCCCCCAAATAGACAAGTGGTATTACATCAGACTAAGAAGTTTCTGTATGGCAAAAGTCACAGTAATTAATGTGAATTGATTGCCCTCAGAATGGGAAAATATTTTTGTAAATTATGCATAAGAAAAGGGACTGATAACCAGAATACACAAGGAACTCAAGCAGCTGTTTGGAAAAAAGATGATCAACCCTATTATAAGATGGGAGAATGAGTTGGAAAAAGAAAAAAAAAACCACACATACACACTCTCTAAAGATGACATATGAATAGCCAAAAGGCATATGAAAAAATGATCAACATCCTTCATCATAAGGGAAATGCAGATTAAAACAACCATGAGATACCTCCTAACCCCAGTCAGAATGTCTAAGATTAAAAAAAAAAAAAATGATAAGTGTTGGCAGGGGTGTGGTGAAATGGAAACTCTCTTACACTGCTGGTGGGAATGTAAATTAGTCCAGCCACTGTAGAGAACAATTTGGAGATTCCTCAAAAATCTACAAATAGAACTGCCACATGATCCATCAATCCTACTCCTTGGTATCTACCCAAAGGACAGAAGAATTCTTCATCGGAAAAATGCTTGCACATCGATGTTTATTGTGGCACTATTCACAATTGCTAAGTCATGGAACCAACCCAAATGCCCCCAAACAGATGAATGGATTGAAAAACTGTGGCACACATACTCTATGGAATACTATTCAGCCATGAAAAATAGCAAAACCCTGGCTTTTGACAGAAAGTGGAAGAATATGGAAGATCTACTGCTGAGTGAAGCAAGCCAGGCTATGAAGGAGAGACATCGTTTGTCCCCACTTAATATATACCAAGTGTCTGCACTCTATGACTGAAACTGATTGACTAAAGGATATACAAATACAATAAATGGGTGTAAATACCAGATATAGTGTGTGTGGAAGAGTAAGGTCAGAGGAAGGACATTTAGAAGAAAAATACGGAGGCCAAGCATTAATGGGACAAAGAAATGTGATATTATCTGTTGAAGCTATTTTATAGTTTAATCAGCTGGACTAAGGAGAAATGTTCACATATTGAAATATTCACTTTGTAAGCTAAATAATGTGATTGAATGTATAAAAGAAAATGAAATAAAAAAAGAAAGTGAAAAAAAAAAGAATCTAATTCAATAGAGAGCTTTGTATATCGAAGAAATAGAAAAAAGGCCTATGTGGCTTAAGCAAAATGAGTTAGAATGAACGCACCAGTGGAAGGAGTCATCTAGAAGAATGCTTTTGACACGTGGATCAGCGCCTATCACTCTCTTGCTCTAACTCCTTCAAGAGCTTCTAATTGTACTTAGAACAAAATCCCAGGACTTTTGGGGGAACTTCTAAAACAGCACAATATGACTTCTGCCATCCGCGTAACCACTCTTTCTCTGTTTACTTTCCACCAGCAACACAGCTTCTTGCTTGTCACCCAATACTCTAGGTGTCTCCAGTCTTAGAGTATATTTATTTGTTGTTCTTTCTGCTTGAAATTCTCTTTCCATAAATGTGTATGTATTGGCTTCTTTATTTCACTTTTATTCTCTACTCAAATGTTAAAAAACTTTAGAGAAATCTTCCTTGACTATCAGTATAAAATCTAGCTCTCTTAACCTTATCTATTCTTTTATGCTGCTTCTTCCAGTTGCTATAACTGTAAAAGAAATTGCACCAAAGCGTAAGTTGCTTGAAACAACTGTAATTATTTATTTTTTTCTCACAGTTTCTATGGGTCAACGATTTGAGAGTGACTCATCTGGGTAATCCTCGTTCAGGGTCTCTTCTGAGGCTGCAGTCAGACAGTGACTATGTTGTCATTTCTTAGCCTTTGCTCACATATCTAACATCTGGTCTGGGAAAACTCAAAAAGTTAGGGACTGGAACACCTTGGACTCTCGAGTATGGTGGCTCAATGCTCCAAAGGCAAATGTCCTGAGAGAGAGCAAGCCAGGCAAAGTCACATTATCATTTATGATCTAACCTGGAAATGTCAAACCATGTCACCTTTGCTGCATTCTATTGGTTCAGGCAGTTCCAAAAGTTTACACAGCTTCAAGGCAGGGGAGGAAATGTACACTCTTCATGGAGAAATGTCAATATGATATTGTAAGAACATATGTGGGATGGGCTAAACATATGTCCTACAATATTTGGAATATATAATCTTCTATGTTATTTGATTCTCTAAAGTAGTTTTCACTCTATTTATTGCCTGTTTCTATCACTAGAAGATAAGCCCTACAAAGGCAGGACTTTTGACTTTCTTTATTACTGATCAATCTCCTTTGCCACATAAATCAACAATTATTAATTAGGTTGTAGGGAAACTCATGACATTATTCTATGCAAAAATGTGTCATGACTTTTCCGATAACCCAATAATATATAAAAGACATTCAACATTTTTTGTTATTGAATGAATTAATATTTCCTGAATCAGTCATCTTTTACATTGAAGGAATAGGAAAAAGGTCCATGTGGCTTAAGTAAAGTTAGAGTGAGAGTAGCAGTGAAGGCTGTGACATTAGTTTTCAGAGATGGAAGAAAAGTGATCTGTTGATGATAATAATATTATCTTGACTTGATTGCTATGCACCACATCTATACTGGAAAAAAAACATTTTGTACACTGTAAAGATGCACAGTGATTAAATGTAAATAGTGTAAAAATAAAATAAATTAAAAAAAGAAAAATGTAAAAGATTCTATAAATCCTTCCAGAGGTACAATAAGAGAATAGAACACACTAAATTATCCTAAAAGTGAATTGGTTTTTATGATGTATGCCTAAATAGAAAAAAGAAAACAAATGCTTTCTGTATAATATTTTGGAAAAAAAATGAGTTTTTTTCTAACATTATTCTTACTGACTTCCAAATCATAATAGTAGGAGGAATGTAAATTTAGTTTGTAATCTGTTCATGTGCATAGATTATAACATTGCAAATAGCATCTTATTCTTTCAGTGACAGCGATACACGTACCACAATCTATCTCATACTACACCAGTGAAGAGGAGTTGTGTGGTACAGTGACCTTAACTACCTACTGGTAACCGTTCACTACAGACTATTGATATCCAGAAGAAAATATTCTTTGAATCTTGAGTGCAAAGTTAGGAATTTTTTGAAGCCAAGAAATAAGCATTTAAAACTAATTTTCTATAATTCTCAGAGTAGTGTTTTGTAAAACAAACATGAGGACATGAAAATTATTATACCAACAGGGAAAATGGGTAATTTTTCATTCAAATTGAAAACAACCTAAATATTCATAGTTAGAAGAAGTTGAGAAATTAATGATATGCTACCATCTAATGTACAAACATTTAAAGAGATGTGAAAGAGATAGCTAAAGATCATTTTTTACTACTGACAGGATTACCTAACAAAACTCTATGATAATTAACTAAAAATTCAGAACTAATAATTAAAATTCCACACATTGGGAACCAGCAGTTGGCGTAATGGCTATGTCACTGGATTCCCATGTAGTCGACCGCGGTTCGCGTCCCGGGCCCGGTGGCTTAAAACTCACGCCCGGTGCGTGTGCGTGCATGCCCAAGATCCCGAGAGGAGAATGGAGGAGAAGGGATTGCGGCATGACCATCCCCTCTGGGGGGTGATTTCTCGCTTTCTGTCTCTATGTCTCTCTCTGTCTGTCTGGAGAGCGCACGCGCCCTATAGCAAAAACCTCTCCAAAAAAAAAAGAAAAGAAATTCCACACATTAATTGGATAGAAAATAATATAAAAATGCCTCTCGGCATAATGGCTATGTCACTGGACTCCCATGTAGTCGACCATGGTTTGAGTTCTGGGCGCAGTTGCTTAAACTCATGCCAAGTGCGTGAGCATGCATGCCCAAGATCCCGAGAGGAGAATGGAGAAGGAGGGATTGTGGCATAGCCATTCCTCTGGGGGGGTGATTTCTCGGTTTCTGTATCCCTGTCTCTCTGTCTTTCTGGTGAGCACACACACACCCTATAGCAAAAACCTCTCCAAAAAAAAAAAAAAAAAAAAGCCACTCATTTTTCTAAATAAAGAGCAATGATTAGAAGACAAATAGGAAAACAAAGTATAATGACAATAAAATGTAAAATATTTAGAACCTATAATAAGGTATGAAGGAATAAACCGAGAAACCATGCAATAAAATAGTCCAGAGTGTAGGTTTTTGAATTGGACACATCTAGGCTTAAATCTTGACTGTTAGATACTGTCTAGGGGCTTAATCTCTCTGAGCTCAGTAATCTTCGTCTATAAAATGAGTATAATAATTGAAATAATGATGTGAGATGAACGATAATGCATGCTTGGAAAAAGCCCTTAAAAATAACATCTATTAAATGCAATTTAAAATACATCAAATCTTTTTAATAAAACTGTGGAACTTACATAAGAATAGACAGATGGAACAATAAAAAAGCACAGATGCTTCAGGGACAAATACTAGTATATAAAAAAAAGCTGCTTAATAAGGACCACAATGCAAATCATTAAAGACAGAAGAAAAATTTCAAAAAATGGCTCTAGAATTTTGTGGAAAAAAGTGGGTAGGTGTATATTTTTCATCTAAATTCAGATAAATTTCATATAAGTTGCAGCATTAAATAAACAAAATGAAACTGTCTATCAGAATAAAATTGAGATCATTATGCATTGGACACTGACTTGGGAATATACTTCCAAAGCAAGTGAATGATAGGAGAATCAGAGATGAGATGGACAGATTTGACTATGTGACAAATTAGGTGCAAATGCCACCAAAAATTTTAACAAAAAGTAAATTACAAATGATAAAAAAGAAAAATATTTGCATCGTCCATGATATGACAAAAGTTAACATAAATACATAAAGAATATTTACAAATCAATAATAGAAATTGTGAAACCCCTTAAGAGGAAAATGAACAAAAATTGGAGCAGGTAAGTTTCTAAAGCATTAAGAAGATGCAAAAAAGGGAAATCAATATAAGGAATATCATTAGTAATACAATTGAATTAAATTAATGACCCTTTTTGCTTATGAAATTGGTAAATTGTTTGAAAGAAAAAATATGATATCCATTGTATTTGTTGATAAATAGTGTTCCTTGAAACTGGAATGTTCATATACTATAGATGAGGAAATATATCAGGGTAAATGTTAGGAAATTTGTACTGGATTTATACTCTTGACATAATTTTTTTAAAAGAATTTTTTGCCGTAAGGCACGTGCACTCACTGAAGAAAGAGAGAGAGACAGAACCATGAGAGGGACAGTGAGAAATAACCCCCTGGGGAGATGGTCATTCTGCAAACCATTCTGCATTTTCGACCTGGGATCTTGGGCATGCATGCACACGTGCATGACATGACTTTTTATTTTTAAATTTTGTTTTATGATTATCATAATCTTGTTTATATTACATCGAATCACATATAACTTTACAGTGTATTACATTTCTTTTTCCAGAAGGAATACCCTGCATATCAGTCAATACAAAGACATTAAAATCCCCATCATCATCATCAAATAGCTTTCATTATTTTTTTCCAGATGATGATTATTATTATTCCAATCATTTTTTTAAACATTCAGTCACTACTTGCACGGCATGACTTTTAAGCCCCTTTGTCCAGGATGCGAACTGCAGTTGTAGTGGGAGTCCAGCAACATAACTGCTACGCCATCTGCTGGCCCCAACACAATATTTTTATATGCAAAGTTGTTCTTAGAAAATAAGTAGAGATGCAGACAAGGAGAGATATGCAAAAATATTAATTAGAGAATTTACACTAAAGAAAAGTGTGAAAAAATCAATTAGGATTTAGTTAAATCATTGTATAACCAAATGATTATATACTTTGTGGTAGTTAGATGAACAATTTTGAAAAAGTATTAGAAAATAGAAATACATTCATAATATAATCTTAAAATGATAAGAGTATGTACAATTTTACACACCACTACATCATAATCTAATCTTTTTTTTTTTTTGAGAGGTTTTTGCTGTATGGCACATGCTCTCGCCAAACAGACAGAGAGAGACAGAGAGACAGAAAGCGAGAAATCACCCCCCACGGGGGATGGCCACGCTGCAACTCCTTCTCCTCTGTTCTCTTCTCGGGATCTTGGGCACGCATGCACACGCGCCCGGCATGAGCTTTAAGCTGCTGGGTCTGGGACTCGAAGCGCAGTCGACTATGTGGGAATCCAGCGACATAGCCATTACGCTAACTACTGGTTCCATCATAATCTAATCTTTAGTAGTTATTTTCTTTCAGGGGTTATGAGTGACTTTCATTTATTACTTCACATTTTTTTGGTATTAAAAAGAGTATGAAAAGAAAGTTTTTTTTTTTTTTTTTGGAGAGGTTTTCGTTATAGGGCGTGTGAGCTCGCTAGAAAGACAGAGAGAAACAGAGAGATAGAAAGCGAGAAATCATCCCCCAGGGGGGATGGCCATGCTGCAATCCCTTCTCCTCCATTCTCCTCTTGGGATCTTGGGCACGCACGCACATGTGCCTGGTGTGAGTTTAAGCCGCTGGGTCGGGGACCTGAACCATGGTCGACTCCGTGGGAGTTTAGTGACATAGCCATTATGCTAACTGCTGGTCCCAAGTTGTTTTATTTTATTATTTTTTTTTGAGAGGATTTTGCTATAAGTGCATGTGCTTGCTGGAGAGACGGAGAGAAACAGAGACAGAAAGCAAGAAATCACCTCCTAGTGGGGATTGCCTTGCTACAATTCCTTTTCCTCCAGTCTCCTCTTGAAATTTTGGGCATACACACACACATCTGTCCAGCATGAGTTTCAAGCCACCGGATCTGGGACTTGAACCATGATTTGCCGTGTGGAAGTCCAGCAACGTAACCATCATGCTATCTTCTGGTTCCAAAAAGGAAGAGTTTTAACTCTTCAGTTTTTAAATTTTTATTTCCTTTGATGATCAATTCCATATTCATGTAGCTCAAAAACCTGTATCTTTTTAAAAATATAATCCCTGATATATGTAAATTAGTTGTACATCTTTCTTCGCTACACTGTGGTTTTTAAAAGCATGCATACAATGTGAAATAATCAGATTCAAGTAATAGACATGTTTCCTATTTCTAAACATTTATTATTGCATTGCATTGTACACCTTTGAAATTTGCTCTATTGATTATTTGGAAATGCATATTAAATTGTCACTGATATTCTTAACTGTGCTATACTATTCATTAACTGCTTCATTTGTTGACATGCACTCTTGTGTCTGTTAAACATATTCTCCTGATCTCCTAACATCTCTTTTCCAGCATCTGGTGTCAAGAGAGTATAAGGTAGAAACCCTGAAGTCTTGATCTATCAACATCAAGCATTACTTGATGTCTCCAGACTTTGAAAGACCAAGGACTTACGGTGCTGCTCTCCTAACTTTTTTAGGTCAAATTTTTATTTTTTATATTTTATTATTAAAACTTATGTCATTTTACTCTTAAAAATTTATATTTGTATCTTAGTTTTTCAACCTTATTATCCACAGTATAAATGGAGAGTATCAACTTCCCTCCACCTCTCATCCCTGTTTTTCTGCCAGTGGCAGCTATACCATTACTTTTACTAGATTCAGAATGTTTATATTTTTATTCTGCATCTACAACAAACTAATTCATGTTTTGAGCCAACAGACGGTGGAATGGTTATGTCGCTGGACTCCCACATGGCTGACCACAGTTCAAGTCCTAGACCTGGACGCTTGAAACACACTGGGCATTCGTGTGCGTGTGCCCAAGTTCCTGGGTGGAGAATGGAGGACAAGGGATTGTGACACGGCCATCCCCCTGGGGGATAATTTCTCACTTTCTGTCTCTCTGTCTTTCTCTGTTTCTCCTGCAAGTGTACACGCTCTGTAGCAAGTCTCTCAAAGAAAATTATTTTCTCTAAAGGTTGAATGTACTAAAAAATTTGTCAGAGGGTATGTGTACTTGCAAGAGAGAGAGAGAAGTGAGAAAGCACTCCACCCACCATGGGACATGGTCACACCATAATTACTTCTCCATTTCTCCCTCCTTTCAGAATTTTGGATATGCCCACATGTGCACCAGGTGGGTTTTTCAGCCACTGGATCCTGGAATTGAACTTTGCAGATCCATCTGCTTTACCTAAAAACTAATACACAGTATTTGATAATATTATGATGATAATTATATAAATATTATTGAGGTACATAAAACATCTTGCATATTTGGGACCAATGAGAAAGAAATGTAATGGTTTTTCTTCTTTGCTTTTTAAACAACTTTATTGAGATCATATTAGATTCACCCATTTAAAGTACATAATTCAAAGATATTTAATAAATATACAAACTGGTACAATCATCATAATCCAATTGTAAAAGATTTTCATGTTTTTGTCACCTAAATAAGAATCTCAGATCCATTTATGATCACCTTCCTTTCTTACCCCCAGCCTCAAGAAATAAATAGTTTACTTTTGGCTTCTATAGATTTTTCTTTTCTGGACATTTTAAATAAATGAAAACATACAATAGGTGGTTTCTTATAGTGTTTCTTATTCCCTACATGTCATAGTGTGTATCAGTATGTAATTTACCCTTGAATAGTGGTCTGTTTGTATCTATCACACTTTGTTATCCATTCATTAGCTAATGGACATTTGGGTTGCCTCAGCTTTCTGGCTATTAAGAATAATACTAGGGACTAGCAGTTGGCATAAAGGCTATGTTGCTGGACTCCCACGTAGTTGACCACGGTCTGAGTCCCAGACCCAGTGGCTTAAACTCATGCTGGACTCATGTGCATACATGCCCAAGATCCCAAGAGGAGAATGGAGGAGAAGGGACTGTGGCATGGCCATCCCCCCAGGGGAGTGATTTCTCACTTTCTGTCTTTCTGTCTCTCTGTCTTCCTGGTGAGCACACACACTGTATAGTAAAAACCTCTCAAAAAAAAAAAAAAAAAAAAAAAAAAAAAAGGATAATACTGTTAGAAGCACTGTGTATGGCTTTTTGTGTGAATGTGTATTTTTATTTCTCTTGGGTAGTTACCTAAGAAATTTAATTCTGTGATTTCAAAACTAGTCTAATCAAAGGAAAATGTCCCAATCACTAAGAGCATCTGAAGCTAACACTAGATTCCCACATGGTTGACCACAGTTTGAGCCCTAGACCTGGCAGCTTGGAAATCATGCCAGACATGTGTGCTTGTGTGCTCAAAATCCCCGGAGAAGAATGAAGGAGAAGGGACTGTGGCATGGCCATCTTCTGGTGTGTGATTTCTCACTTTTCCTCTCACCGTCTCTCTGTCTCTCTCTGGTGAGAGCATGTGCTCTATGGCAAAACCTAAAAAACAAACAAACAAACAAAAGGAGCATCTGGAGTTTATTTTTTTTAATATGTCACCAATTACTTTAAGTCATTCCATGTTTTAGTATGGCTTATAATCTAACTATGGCTTTTTAAATTCATATTTTTCCCTTTAAAATAATTCTCAACAAAATATTTCATAAATACAGAGAAGCATAAAGTTATTACATGTATACTATATATTCTCACACTGCTTAAGAAATAACCCTTCCAAAATAGTTGAATAACTATGTATTTTATCTTTTTTTTTTTTTTTTTTTTTTTTTTTGAGAGGTTTTAGCTATAGGGCGTGTGCGCTCACCAGAAAGACAGAGAGTGACAGAAAGCGAGAAATCACTCCCCAGGGGAGGATGGCCATGCCACAATCCCTTCTCCTCCATTCCGCTCTCAGGATCTCAGGCATGCATGCACATGTAACCGGTGTGAGTTTAAGCCACCAGGTCTGGGACTCAAACCACAGTTGACTACATGGGAGTCCAGCAACGTAGCCATTATGTTATCTGCTGGTCCCTGTATTTTATCTTAATACCATCATTTCTGCCCCTTTCCAAAGGTTACAATTATCTAGAGTCTGGTGTTCATCATTTCTTAAAATCATGCTAACTACATATATATTTTCTAATCAGTAGATACATAAATGTCATTTAACTGTATACATTTTTGCTGGATTTGAGTTTTACTCAGAATTATTTTCATGTGATTTTTTTCATGTAGGGAGTATTTTACTACAGGTCATGCATTTCCACTGTCTTATCCATTGTCCATGTTATCAACATGCAAAGCATTATCTATTTTCAGTTAGTAGAAAGTTAAGTAGATTTTTTTTTCATTCCTTCTTTTTGCTGTGGCAAACAATATCGTTATAAATATCCTTGTGTAAATTTCATTTCTACCTGTAGGACAATATTTAGGGTAGGTATTTCTTCAGCTTTTCTGAATGTCGGTCTAGCTCTTGCCGGTACCCATAACAGAGAAGAAGGCTCCTTTTGCCACATTCTAACCAGTATCTAATATTGCCAGATATTTTCCCAAAACTATTTTTCCTATACTTGATTATTTTTGTCTTTAGTCTGCCATTCCTTTACATGTAGTCTCATTTACTACATCAACCCTATGAGGGAGATGTTATTATCATGCTTATTTTATATAACAGATACAGTACGGTAACTTTCAAAAGCTCATATAATTTTATCAGTGAAAGGGTAAGGATTCAACCCAGGTGGTCTGGATCCACAGTCCATGCTGCACAATATCTTGGCATCAATCGATCCTAAAGTTATTTTGTAAAGTTTTGCTACCATTCCTAATAAGGTATTAGGTGAATAAAAATGAAAGAACTGCTTATTACAATAATTTTCTGAAAATAAAGCAAAAGAGATGGAAAGTAAGACAAATACATGACTTTATTGGATCACCTTTTACCCAATATTCAGTATTTTTCCTGCAATTCTTCCCTCTCCCATTCAGAACTTACACTGAGTATTTTGTTTTGGCAAGTGTACTTTAATCTCTAGGAATCCTCTATTGTGTTATTTCTTATTTTTATGTCAGAATGTTTTGTTTTGGCGAAGAATGCAACATCTAAAATTTTTCTCAATATTTTGATGACAAAATAGTTGTATGCTATTCTCTAGGTTCTATTCCATTCTTTTTAATGTGCTCAGTTTTCTTTCCATTTTATTAAAATATCTTGCAGGCTTCAATTATAAACTAGAAAAAAAATCCTTTGACGTCTCTACATTAACAGAAGTAACTTGTTGCTACTTCCTGAGGCGGAAGATGAACTTGGTTAAGGATTTAAATAATGAGCTATTTAGGGCTGTTTGATCTAGTTTATTATTCAAAGTTTTATATTATGAAATATGAAAAGGAATAATTAAGCTTTTTTTTTGGAGAGGTTTTTGCTATAGGGCATGTGTGCTCGCCATAAAGACAGAGATAGACAGAGAGACAGAAAGTGAGAAATCATTCCCTGGGGGGATGGCCATGCCGCAATCCCTTCTTCTCCACTCACCTCTCGGGATCTTGGACATGCACGCACACATGCCCAGTGTGAGTTTAAGCCACCTGGTCTGGGACTTGAACCGTGGTTGACTACATGGGAGTCCAGTGACATAGCCATTATGCCAACTGCTGGTCCCAAGCATTTTAAATAGTAAGTGATCCAGTCTTAAATATCAATATGCAGTAGAAGTGACATGTAAAAGCAAAGGAAAAATTAATTGTAATAATGGAATAAAATCTGTCAATATAAACTTAAGTACACTGGTCCTCATTGTTTACCTTACAATATCATTGATAACCCCAATGTAGGGTTGAAATTTAATGGCATATTTAGAAAATCATTTGTGGATGGCAAGGACTTTGTTATCTTGGTTCAGAAAGTAATGGTAGAATTCTTTCTTTTTTCTTTTCTTTCTTTCTTTCTTTCTTTCTTTCTTTCTTTCTTTCTTTCTTTCTTTCTTTCTTTCTTTCTTTTTTTAGGTTTTTGCCAGGGGAAAGTGAGAAATCACTTCTCAGGGGGAATGGCCATGCTGCAATCCCTTCTCTTCCATTCTTCTACTGGGATTTGGGGCATGTGCACACACATGTGCCTGGAGTGAGTTTCAAGCCACCAGTTCTGGGACTCAAACAACAACTGACCATGTAGGAGTCCAGCATCATAACCACACCACCTGCTGGCCCTGGAGTACTTGCTTTTAGAGAAGTTTTTTCTTTTCTTTTTAAATTTTTTTATTACCATAATTCATCTTTGAAAGCAGAATTTAGATGATTTTGGCTATCTCATTACAGAAAAATCAGGTGAGATTTTATTCAATGAATGCAGCTAGGATTATACGTGAAGGCATACTAAAGGTAAAATTTGTACTTTCAAAGCAAAGATTAACTTATTTGTGATAACGCTGGTTAATGCTCATAGAAGTGAGATCTTGACTTTAAGAAATTACCTGCTAGCAGAGATATTAAATTTGGACTGAGTTCTGGAAAGATCTTGCCTTATACAGGAACCTTAAACTTCATTTGATCTAACCTAATTTTTGAATCAAGAGGCATTTTCTATAGAATTTTGCAAAGGTACTTTTTACCTATTATAACTTGGACTATTAGAGGCCGTCAGTGTTGTTGAATAGACATGGTAATTTTACATAGGAAGACCTTTTGTTAATAAAATGACAATACCTGTTTTAAAGGGTTGGCTTTTGGGACCAGTAGTTGGTGTAATGGCTATGTCACTGGACTCCCATGTAGTCGACCATGGTTCGAGTCCTGGACCAGGTGGCTTAAACTCACATTGGGCACATTTGCATGCATGTCCAAGATCCCAAGAGGAGAATGTAGGAGAAGGGATTGCAGCGTGGCTATTCCTCTAGGGAGTGATTTCTCACTTTCTATCTCTCTGTCTTTCTGGTGAGCACACATGCCCTACAGGGAGAAAAAAAAAAAAAAAGGATTGGCTTTAAATCTGGAGAATATCTCTGCTTCTCAGTTTCCTCAACTGTTGAATGGGACTACCTCACTGGTATTTCGTAAGATTTGATATTCTTTTTAGAGAGATATTGCTATAAGGCATGTGTGCTTGCCAGAGAGACAGAGAGAGAAATGAGAAATCACCCCCAGGGGGGATGGCCACAATGCAATCCCTTCTCCGTTCTCCTCTCAGAATTGTGGGCACACACACACATGTGCCCAGCGTGAATTTTAAGGTGCTGGGTCCAGGACTTGAACTGCGGTTGACTATGTGGAAGTTCAGTGACGTAAAAATTATGCCATCTGATGATCCCTAATTTGAAAAGGTAATATATATTAGGTAGTGAAAAAAGTGTCTGACCTATGGGAAACAGCCAAGAAGTACTAGGTGGCTTTACCTATCTACTAGTTTTGAATATTTCTACCCTAAAACTCAAGGTAAGAGGCAAGGATTTTGCAGGGAGAAATAAAACTTTATCTGGGTTTCCAAACAAACAAGAGAAGAGATTGCTTGGAAGTGTATTTTTCTTAGCAGCTTGCAGATAGCAATAGCTGTTATGGAGCTCATGTTCAAGGTCTGTGCTTGTTTCAAAGAAAGCTTGCCATGTGTTGGAGGCTTGGCAGACAACTTGGTTCTGATTCCTTTTATGTCCACTTTCTCGCATTTTTTCTTTTAAAATGCACAAACACTGCAGCATTAGTTTCCCTCTTCTCCCTCACTCCCTTCCTACTTTTTTCTCCCTTTCTATTTCTCTCTCTGTAACACACACACACACACACACACACACACACACACACTTTTTCTTTAACACATGCACATACATGCAAGTCACATTAGTTTCATTTTATTTATTTTTTAATCCCCAAAGGAACCATGGAACAGGCTGTGTGCAGCTGCTGTGTTTTCCACTGATTAAATTGATAGTTACCTACTGAGTGGAGTTGCTAGGAGAAGGTGAATAGCATGATTACGCATCAATTGATGCACATATTCTTTCAGTAACAACCTGTGGCGCTCTGTAGTCTGTCTGCATGGCTCTCTATATTATTTTCTCTTTGTTGACATTCATATTTGTTGTATTTATTGTTAGAGTATGATTATTTTTTAAATGCCGGTTCCTGATCAATTAAGAGATAAAAACCTTGGCATTTAAACAGGCACTTTTTTCTCGGTGTGGTGCTGCTAGATACTGGTTCCTACCATCTGTTTTCTTATTACATCCTGCCCTCCTTCCGTTGGTAGAGAGGAATTCAGCTTCTTCTGGAGCGCGAAAGTCATTCACGTTTCTCTCCTGCATAACAGAGCTCCTAAACTGCAGGAATTCTGATGTGCTTCAGTGCACAGAGCAGTAACAGATGAGCTGCTTTCGGGGAGAGCTCGAACACTCGGACGGTCAGTAGTACAGTAGCAAGCTCACACGTGTGGATCGTCCCCGTGAGGTCAGCGCGCCTGTTTATACTGCTGTCTGCTTGAGGGGGGGGGTGATGTGCTGAGCAGTGGATATATGCCTGTCAAAGTCAATAGCAATTCTAGCAGAGGCTTCCCTCCCCTCTGTACATCCCAGCAGTGTTGATAGATAAGTGATGCTACTGTAAAACCATTTGAGGTTTATAGTGGACTGAGGAATGCTTGTTCTAGCTGCTGAAACTGACTGTAACTGTATTGCCCTAGGAGCATCAGGATGGGGTCGACTGCTACAGAAATTGAAGAACTGGAAAACACCTCTTTTAAGTACCTCATAGGAGAACAGACTGAAAAAATGTGGCAACGCCTGAAGGGAATGTGAGTAAGCTCTTTGCTTGGTGGTGTGTTTTTGTTTTCCCTCAACGGGTTTGACTATTAACATGACTAATTGTTAGTGCTATCTGCTTTTGTGGACTAGTGTTTGCTTTAGAAAGATTTTTCTCTTGAAAAAGAAAATGTGTCCATTGAGCTAATAACTTGTTGAGGGATGGATAGCTTTTTGTACCTGCACATTTGATGTAAAGTAAATAACTCCTAGAGAAGTCACTTCACTGTTATACTAAGGTTTCTTGAATGCATTCTGCATAGGCTGTTGGGTGTGTGGTTTAGATATGCAGAAAAGTAACTAGGAAAGCTGCTTGCCAGGTACTTGCCAAAATAAAATTTTCTTCAGGTAGAGAGAGAATAAGACTCTTTTTTCTAGGTAATTAGGTCTTGAAAAATAGGATAGGATTAATATGACAATAAATAATTATACTCCATTGTTCTGATCCTTTGTGTCTTAAATAGCGATATTTCTATAAAACTTGTTTATGTGGTGATATAGTAGCAGCATCTCGAACTTATTGGAGAGTTTTGGCTTTAAATGAATCAATTCACTTCTTCTGAGAGTACAGGATAGGTACTAAGATATATATTAGCCCTTAATAAGATGGGTCAAGAGCTATGCACTTATGCTAAGCATGAAATGTAACTGCTTAAGCAAAACTTTAATTGCAATGCTATTCACCTAGGCATCTGCAACTTTAAGTTCCTTTTTTTGGTGTGTATGCTATGAATTCCTGTTCAGTGTTCCAATATGTTTACATGTTTTATCTTAATTATGTCATAATTTAAGAATCAGATTTAACATTTGGGTAAAAAATGAAATATGGATATTTTAAGCCATCGTTATTACTGAGTATATTTGCAAATATATTTGTTTTTCTATGATAATAGTTGAAGGAATTAACTAATAACGCAAAATAGAGATTTTCTAGGATTCATATTTCCAATGCCATGTTTATACATATACCATTTTATAATGTGTAGTAGCTGAGTAAATTTGGTGTTGCTGTTTTGATTTCTTTTTAAAGAAAAATTTGATCAAATCTTGTTTAGAAGTAGAAATTCTGCTTTCCTCTATTTGAATGTATTTGATGATGTTTACATATTTAAATAGTATTCTCAGTTTATTCTCTTACTACTTGAAGTAATACATGGCATTACAGTGCACTAGAGTAAGAGCATACTAATAATGCAAACAACATTTAGCAGGGAATAACTTTTTAAGGGAAGCCATCTTTACATCATTTGAAAGAACTAGAGAAATCTGTTCCCGAAGATCCACTGAACAGTTAGAAACTACAGCTTTTTGTTGACGTGGTTCTCTAGGGAAACAAGTAATCCTATCAAAGCAAATAAGAGCTCACAAGATTAATTAACATAGATGGAAATTAAACATCAGGAGTCATCAGATGAGTAGATGAACATCTGCACCAGATAAATTATACCTCATATTACAACCTATTTTAGATTTTCCTCTCTTTAGCAGGATAGGCTATTTGTTTGTATTTGTTCTATTTTTCTGTAGGTACTAAAATAACTGGAGATGTGTAAGGGTGGATTTATGCATGTGCCTTTAAGGAATTTGAAAAGTAATTTTGTGTTTGCCTAACACTCCAGAGCAAAGTTATCTGACAGTCACTTTGTCAATTTATTTCAAAGATCAATATGTCATTTTATTTGGGAACAGGGTGATAGAGTCATTCAACAGATGATCTTCATGAATTGTTAGCAAGATATATTAATATGTGCACATATTAAATTAATTTTAAGTTATTTCTACACAGAGATGTAGAATAACTTAACCATTTAAAATAATTATTATTGAATTGACTGAAATGACATAATTCTCTTACATTAAGGAAAAAAGGAATATGCAATTTTGTACTATCACTTTTACTTGTACTTTGACTTAAGACATTTTCAGTATTCTAGCTTTAGGGTTGTCAAAGCAAGAAGCTCTACATCTGAAATCTGTATGACTAATGACAACCAAATTGTTTAATTATGGTCTTTTGTGTAGTCTGCATTCAAAGCAGTGATATGAGGGACTCCCTATTTCGTTGCTGAAGTTGTCTTTCTTATTTAAAATGTAATATTGACTCAAACAGAATTTTATCTTATTAAAATTGCTAGTCCTAGACTTCTACTTTTATGCATTGGCAATGAAAATCATGCTGTTTATGAAGCTATCAAATTATTGTGTAGTTATTTTCTTATTTTTGGTAGAGTCTATGAAGTGCCTTTCGATATTTGTCTAGAAAGTGATTTTTTTAATCTATTATACCAATTTTATAAATACATTAATTTATTTCAGGTGGATATTTTGTTTTTAATTTGGCTTATAATTTGGTTAAGAATATATATATAATATATATATATATTATATATATATAATATATATAATTAAGGTTAAATATAAACAGAAACAATGTTAAAATTAATGTTTTTGTAATGATACCTTAAACATGAAAACATGAAATTTAGAGGAAATCTTCTGTAGGCATTGCCACGTAACAGAACCTTTTAGACATTTATTTTTAGGAGTCCATGGAAATAATTTGAAAATTTTGTAACACATGTGGGAAACATTGGTAAACTAAATTAAAATATCAATTCTTTTATACCATTTTGTTGATTTCTTTCATTCAGCTCCTTCTAAATGTCTCTTATACAGTATTTGAGACACCACTTAAAATAATGTACTAAGAAATCTCTTATTACTTTGTGAAAACAAAGGTGAGGCAGTTTTCTACTCCCATTCTGATGTAGATTTGTATGCTTTATTCTATTAAGTTTCTTTTTATAGTTATACCTTTTTTTTCTTTTGCTTTCTTCAGTCTGTCTTTTACTTCTAATTTGTCACTTAGTAGGACAATTCATATTCTATGCTATGACTCACCATCTATGAAGGCAGAAATGTTAGCAAATAACCATGTCATCAGGGCCTTCATAACCTATATTTAAAGAGAATCAAATACTTGGCCATAAGTTATTAATTGCTGAGGGAATGGAAAACACTTCCTTTTCCTCATGCCATCTTAGCTCCAGGTGAAGCTACTTCTTCCTAAGTTTCTTGTGACCATAGGACCCAGACTGCTTCTTACCTACTAAGAACACTTGTCTATCACTTGCCTTTGCAGAGATTGTGCATTTATGGGTTCCCATATGGAAAGTTAATTTGAAGATTTTATATTATTTCATTTAAGCATGGGAATAGTTCAACTTTAGGAGGGGTAATTCTTTTTTTTTTTTTGGTATGTCAAGGTGCAGTGGTTGTGCCATATTAAAAGCTCCACAACTATATCTTTTTAAAAAATTAAAACATATTTTAAAGTATTGCTGCTGTTCTTTCTGGTCAGTGCCATTATACAGAGAGTCCAATCTAAGAGGGGATAGTATTTCCAGAAAACTGTGATTAAGTAGACATTTCAGTGAAAACCACATGAAGTTATAGGAAAATCTAACTCAAAGTGTTGTCTTTCTCATTTGTTCAAGAGAAGAAAGTTTGGTCTGCTTAAAACCATAAATTATTGGCAAAAATGGAACACTTCATAGTATTAGTTACCAATTCCTTTCATTTATGTTGGCTGGAAAAATGTCCAACTATGAAGATCTGGAATTGTGAATGCAATAGTTAAAAAAACTTGTTAAGTTTCTTTTGCCTTTTATTTCTTTGGTGGTAAGTGCAATCATTGGAAGTGAAGGATAAACTGTAGAGAAGCAGAAAGTGAAGGAGAAAGGAATATGATATGATAAACAGCTAATTTCAATTAGCTGTTATTGTTCAAGAGGGCAGTTTGTTGTCAGTTCTCAGATGAAGTCACCTAGGCCTTCATCACCAAGAAGATGTAGCAGCAGTACATCTTTGGAATTAAAATAGAAAAAGAAGGAGGTGGTGTAAATAGTAGTAGCTATTAGCCCACCTTCCCAAGCTGAAACTGTAGTTTAAAGATGAGCATTTACAGAAAAATACAAATTCGATCCTTTTGCAGCCAGCCTCCTTTCATGCCTTCCTGATTATGACTTCTGGTGGTTGTAGTGATAGTGAACACAGGGCAATTCTGCTTTAAGGGCAGCGAGGTCCATGAAGATGAAATGTCCTAGAGAGCGCAGGGTGTTTCCTTATCAGGAAGAGCTGTTCAAGTAAAAATGCTAATAGGGACCCTCCGGAGAAAGGCTCACAGATTTCTACTTAAAATTCACTTGTAATGGGGCCAGCAGGTGGCTTGGTGGTTAAGGGTGCGGAATCTCACATGGCCGACTACAGTTCAAGTCCCAGGCTCGGCGGCTTATTTTCTCACTTTCCCTCTCTCTTTCAATCTCTCTCTGCTCAAATTGAATAATAATGATGATGATAGTAATAATAAATAAAGTTAAATAAAATTATTAAATAAAACACTTGCAAAGGAAATTCGGAGCCTCTATAATAAGTTAGATTTTTGTATTTGGTTCATAAAGTAACCTGAACTTTCCTCTTTGAAACAAACAAAAAAAACCCATTCTCCTAAGCTGCAGCTTGTAACTGTAAGAACTGTGTTCGCTTCATTGTATTTGCTCTTGGATCTCCAACAACTAGCCCAGGACTTGGCACATAGAAGATAATGCAATACATATTTTTAAAATTTTATTTTTAAGTGATACATATAATTGTACATATTTGTGAGGTACAGTGTGATGTTTTAATGTCGCATACAATATGTAATGATCAAATTAGGGTAATTGGCATATCTATCATCTCAGACATTTGTCATGTTTGTGTATTGAAACATTTAAATTCTCTCTCCTAGCTATTTTGAAATACACAGTATTATTGTTAACTATAGTCACCCTACCAGGCAATGGAACACTAGAATTTATTCTTCCTTTTTAACTGTAGGTTTGTACCTGTTTGTTGACCGCTTCCCATTCTTGTACCCACTACTCTTCCCAGTCTCTGGTAACCACTTTTCTACTCTCTACTTGTATGAGATCAACCTTTTTAGACAAACGGATGAGTGAGAATTGCAGCATTTACCTTTCTGTGCCTGGTCTATTTCACTTAACATCTCTTCCAGGTGTATCCATATTGCTGCAAGTGACAGGTTTTCATTTTTAACAGTTGAATAATATTTCATTATGAAAATATACCGTATGTTCTTCATCCATTTATCCATTGGTGGACACTTTGGCTGATTATATATCTTTGGCTTTTGTGAATAATGCTGCAGTAAGCATGAGTGTGCAAATATCTCTTCAACACCTAATTTAATTTACTTTAAATATGTACCTAATAATGGGGCATATACTGAATCATATAGGCGATCTATTTCTAACTTTTGAGGAACCTCCATATCATTTTCCATTTACTAATTTATATTCCCATTGACAGAGTAAAATAGTTTCTCTTTCTTTACAGCCTCATTGCCATTTGTTATTTTCTGTGTTTTTGATAATAACCACCTAAACTAGAGTGAGATAATGTCTCATTGTGGTTTTGAGTTGCATTTCTCTGATGATTAGGAATTTTGAGCCTTTTTTCATATACCTGTTGGCCATTTTTATATTTTCCTTGTAGGAATGTTCATTCAGATTTCTGTACATTCTTTTTAGAGAATTATTTTACTTAACTTTATTTATTAATCTCTATTTAAATTTGATGAGAGAGAGACAGAGAGAGAGAGAAAGTAAGTCACCAGGTCCTGAACTCGAACCACAGTTGGACATGTGGGAATCCAGTGCCCTTAACTACCACACACCTGCTGACGCTGATTTCTGTACACTTTTAAAATTGAATACAGCTATTTTTTGGGGGGAGCTATTGAGTCATTTAAGTTCTTTATATATTCAGGATAATAATCCCTTGCCAGATGGATAGTTTGTAAATACTTTCTTTTATTCTGTAGGTTCTCTCTTCATTCTGTTGATTCTTTCTTTTCCTTTGCAGAACTTTCTGTTTTGATGTAATCTCATTTGTCCTGTTTTTTTTGCCTTTCCTGTTTTTTTTTTGAGAGTTTTTTTTTTTTTTTTTTTTTTTTTTTTTTTTTTGCTACGGGGTGTGTGCACTCACCAGAAAGACAGAGAGAGACAGAGGGACAGAAAGCGAGAAATCACCCCCAGGGGGGATGGCCACACTGCAGTCCCTTCTCCTCCATTGTCCTTGGGATCTTGGGCACGCACGCACACACACCTGGCATGAGTTTAAGCCACCGGGTCCAGGACTCAAACCGTGGTTGACTACATGGGCGTTCAGCAACATAGCTATTACGCTAACTGCTGTGCTTTTGAAGTCTTATCTCAAAAAATCATTGACCAAACCAATGTCGTAGTTTTCCTAAGTATTTTTTAAACTAGTCAGTGTGAATAAATAAAATTCTGAAACTTTTACTGGCTCTAACTAGAGAATTAGAAGATCATTCAGGCTGTTGAGTAGGGTCTAAAGTCAGGTTAGAGGACTGGGGATAAATTCACAGCTGCAATAAGAATAGAGAAGATGGAAGGAAGTAATGTGTGCTTATCTACTAGTTGTCATAATAGATACAACATATGCGTGTTTCAAAAGTTTAATTTTTCACTAGAGAGAGAGGGAGAGGTAGACAGAGAAACAGGCATCCCCAATTGGGTTTTCACATCACAGTTTATCCCGATTCTCAGCTGGCTTGAATCATGAGAGCATACATGTGTTCCTGCTGTGCTCAGAAATATCCTGGGACTTGAACCCAGGACCTTTCCCATTTGGGTCCAGTTGGCCTCTTACATTCTTATTTACTCCTCCCAATGATCTTCTTCTTCTTCTTCTTCTTCTCCTTTTTTTTCTTTTTTTTTCTTTTCTTTTTTTTTTTTTGAGAGGTTTTTGCTATAAGGTGTATGCACTTGCCAGAAAGTCAGAGAGAGACAGAAAATGATAAATCACCCCTCAGGGGAGATGGCCACACCGCAATCCCTTCTCCTCCATTCTCCTCTCGGGACCTTGGACTCGCACGCACATGTGCCTGGGACTTGAACCGCAGTCAACTACATGCTCCCAATGATCTTAAGAGGTTAAGTATTTAGGTTTGTTATCAAGCTAGCGCCTGGAAGAACTTGTGTTTAAACATAGATCTGCCTAACTCTAAAACTCTTGTATTTCTTGCTTCCAAACAAAATGATAACTTTCTCAGAATAGTTACCCAGAAAGATAATCATAAATGTATCTAGAATGGTGTTCCCTAAAATTTAGTCTCTAGGCTTTGTGGTAGGCAGATTAATTGTCCACAAAGATGTCTATATCCTAATTCTCAGAACCTGTGAATATAGTATCTTACATGGAAAAGAGGAATTAAGGTAACACGTAGAGTTAGAGTTATTAATCGGCTGAATTTAAAATACAAAGATTATTCTGAATTACTCAGTTGAATCCAATGTAATCACAAGGTTTTTGTTGTTGTTATTGTTCTGTTTTATTTATTTTTTTAGTGGAAGAGAGGCAGAAAAGGAGGTCAGAGTGATACAATGTGAAAAGGATTTGATATCTTTTCTTGTTGAAAATGGAGAAGTGGGCCATGAACCAAGAAATACAGACAATCTCTAGAAGTTTGAAAACAGGTTGTCCCCCAGAGCCAACACAAAGAAAAGAGTCCTGCTGACAGCCTGATTTTAAGCAAAACTTGCATTAGATTTCTGGCCTACAGATCCCAAAATAATTTGTATTATGTTTTTGTTTTTTAAGACTGGATCTCACTATGTCATGATTCTCTTGCCTCAGCCACCTGACTTGTTGGGATTACAAGCACATGCCACCACACCCGGCCTTTAGGTTAGACTGGGAATTTAACTCACACCATACGGTCCCAGTTTCAGAAGCAGAGTGTTTTATCATTGCATGCCGCATCAGTTGGCCCAATTTGCATTTTTTCTCAGGCTACTAAGTTTGTAAGAAATTTGTTATAGTGGTAGTAAGAAACTAATATATGCCTTCTGTATCTTAAAAACAGTGCTTAATCAGTCTTATCTTCTCTGAACACACACACACACTCACACACACATGCTCCCTAGAGGTGGGCCCAGACTAGGTCACTCTGTGGCACATTAGAATTAGATGCTCTTTACTCTTTATCTTTACCTATTAAACAACTCTACTTCCATTTAACCTTATCTTATGTATTCAAACTATCAGGTTCTTCACCAAGCTCTGATATTGAGAGTGTAAAATGGATTATTTTCAAATCTCAAAGAAAAACATCTATGCTATTTTTCTTGAAAATCGTTGATAGATTTCAGTTCCTGTTCTCAAATTGTTGGCATGTGACTATTTTAATGGATTAATCAGGCAAATTGGTTTCAAAAGCTCTATTGCAATCTCTAATTGTAAAACTAATTTGTTTTGAAGAAGACCACCTTACCCAAACCTATTTTGGTGTGTAGATAGAGTCATAATATACATATCAGTCTTTATATACATTATGTTATGGTTTATAGAATGAACATTGCTGAGTACTTTAGGAATTAAGACATTGAATTCTGAAGTCCATCAGATATTTTCTAATACCATTTGCTTTTTCAGTTGAGTGACTATGGGAAAGTTACTAACTTTTCTTTTTTTTTTTTTTTTTTTTTTTGAGAGGTTTTCGCTATAGGCTATAGGGCCAGACAGACAGAGAGAGACATAGAGACAGAAAGCGAGAAATCAACCCCCCGGGGGGGATGGTCACACCGCAATCCCTTCTCCTCCATTCTCCTCTCAGGATCTTGGGCACGCACGCACACATGCCCGGCATGAGTTTTAAGCCACCGGGTCCGGGATGTAAACCGCGGTCGATGACGTGGGAGTCCAGCGACATAGCCATTACGCTAACTGCTGGTTCCTGTTACTAACTTTTCTAAACTTCACTTTCATTATTTGTAAAACCCAATTATTTCATTCATCATTCACTCATTCAAGAAATATCCATCAATATTGGATGATAAAATGGGGATTTTTAATGTCCCTGTATTGACTGATATGCATGGTATTCCTTCTGGAAAAAGAAATGTAATACACTGTAAAGTTATATGTGATTCAATGTAATATAAACAAGAGTATGATGATAATAAATAAATAACTAAAAAGAAATATCCAACGATTCTTTACATAACGACTGAAAATGCACTAGGTAATGTGATCAAGTTGCTTTTGGAAGGTATTTTGGATAGTCAGGCATGACTTCTTTTAGGTGTCTTTTTAGCTGAGACGTAGACAGAATTGATCCCTACTTCATATGATGTTAGGGATCTTTTGGACATGAAAGAAACTGATCATTAACATGTTTAATACAGATTATAGGGTTAAAGGCTCATAAGAATCATACTAGTCCACATATCTAGTCTGAATAAATGTTAGGCAAGAATAACTATAGGTAAAAGAGAGTGTGAAAATCCTAAAGGTCATTAACTGCATATAAATGAAACATGATCCTTCTGGTTTCTCCTTTAAGCTGCATTTTCTTGAGGCTATTTAAAGACACTATATGTTACTTTATATTTTATGAACTATTTAAAGTCATGAATATTTACTGAATATACCCAGAAAATACTCAATTATGCAGATAATTTTTGGTAGGAAAAATTTTAATATTTATGAGTATTTAAATAAGTTTAAAATGAGTCATAAAAAATAGTAAAAAATCTAAGCACCAGAGTTTACAGGAGAAAAAAGCCAGAGGCCAACCTTAAATAAACTATGTATAAACACGGGTGATCAAAGGATCCTTGGCAAACCTGTCCTGATAAATCAAAATAAAACTTTTAGAACAGTAACTGTTTGCTGATTCTGGTCCTGTTCAAATAGGACTCTTTAAGAGTAGCTTTGAAATAGATTATATTTGGAGAAAGAATGAAAAAACTAAAGAATTTGGCTACCAAGTGCATTTATGATTAGCTTAAACTGTTGAAAAATCTCCTCCTAACTAAATCATAGTAGCAATCATACTTTGTAATTCTTCAGGGCTTTATACTTTTAAACAATTTTTCTTTTGATCAGTATGGCTCAAAAGAAGTTATCTCCAGTTTTTCAAGTGAGAAAGCTGAGCCTCCAATACATTACATGACTTAGCCTATGTTTTCCAGTTAGTCAGGAGAGGGCCAGATTCCTAGGCTCATACTTATTCCATTTAACAGTGACTTAGATAATTCTACTTAACACTCAAGACTCACTATGAAATTTGATATTTCTGGAGTTAAAAACTGTTCTTGTTTAGATTTTTCCACAGTCCTGCCATCTGTTTGCCTACTTTTGCATACCCAAAGCTGAATACCAAAGGGAGTTGTCACTTGGCATATGGTTTAGATGTCAGAAACTCCCCGGTTCTATTTCGCTCCTTCTCTAAGACATGTACTACCATTTTGCCTCTAATTAATCTAATTAAACAATGATCCTAGCTAGTATCTGCAAGAAAATGTGACTTTTCTTAGATTTTATTTCCCTCAGAATGTGGACCTCTGCAAAATCACTCTACTCTGTTTGTCCTGTGGTACCTGAACAGCAGAGAAAGAAAATAATTCATAGTAGCAGTGTCTGGGAATTCATCCCTCAAGATTTTTATTTACAAATAAAAATAAATCCAGGGGCCAGGTGGTGGCATAGCAGTCTCAGCTCTTCCTGATCATGCAGGGCATGCATGTGAATGCTTGTGATCCAGACTGACTCAACCCTCGGTGGATTGCAGTGTGAGGATCCTGTTGGGGGTTCTTCTCCCCTCAAGGAAAGAAGAAACAAACTTTAGAAATTTAAGGAGTTATAAAACCAGATATTTTTATTCTTCCTTTTGCTGTCCCTTGTGTTCTTATTATGAAGCATTTTAAGCACATGATTATGTTCTTCCTTAAATTAAGTGAGCAGTCTTTCTCCTGTAGTTTATTTCAGAAAAATTATCTTAATGGAATTTAGTCCATTTTAATTCCCAAGGAGTACATAAGCCATTTAAACTACTTTATTTATTTATTTTTATTTATTTATTTATTTATTTATTTATTAGGACATGGTTAGTATATGCATTAGGGAGCTCCTTTCTAACTTTTAGACCTCACAAAATCTCCACTATCTCCTATTAGTTTCAGTACTGAGTGTCTTTGTATGTGACTCTTGATATTTCATTTTCTAGAAAATCTCTATTTTAATGGCTCAAGTTTCCAACAAGTCTCTTTTTCAGAAATTCTTTCATGTTGTTTACTATTGCAGTAATGGCCCAATTTGTTCATGACTTTTTGCATTTGTGCTCTTGAGTAATCGCTTCCATATTGACTCTTGGCTGTCCAATTTGCTTTTTGGCCAATAGGGACTTAGCAAGTGTGATTTATGCAAAGGCTTGGAGTGGACCTTATGCATAGGAGTTTGCTCCTTCCTACCATCATGGCCACATGAGTAGAAGCCTATCAAGTCTAGGGAAGGATGGCTGTATGGAACAAACAGACAACCTCCCAGCTGAGGCCCCTCCGTATCAATCAGACAAGCAACTACCAGACATATGAGTGAGGGCACCCTGGGTTTCCCAGTTTCCCCCACATTGTAAGAAAATAAGTACTGCTTTTGGCCACTAGTTTGGGTTTGACCATTGTTTTGGGGTGGTTTGTTATACAACAAAAGCTAACTGATATGCACCCACAATCAGCTCTTAGTTATAAATATTTAATACAATTTTTCTCTGGTTTCAATAGTGTTTTCTACCTATCACTCTAGTTCCTTCTCTCTCACTATTCCTTCCAGTTATTTCTTTGACCTAACCAATGCTTAATAAATATTTCAGAGGTTATAAACTAAAACTGGGTTTCCTCTTTTCAGAAAGTTAGTCTGATAGAATTCTCTTCAACATTATTTTCACCAGCAACAATATCAATGGCATATATCCATATGTATTTCTACCAGCACTTGCTCCTTAAATTGCCTGTGTATCTAAGTTGTTATACTCTTAGATTTCTGTGAATATAATTTTTCCCAAATAGAAGAGTGAGGTAGGAAAACTACATAGTTCCACCAAAAAAAGGTGGTTCATATTACTCTGGCAACAGGCACTGGAAGGTCCAGGGCTCCCACACATCCTGTTGCCCTGACAACAGGTCACACAGGGCATTAGAAGGCCCAGTTCCCAGCATTCTAGGCCTCTTTCCCGTGGTCAGCCACAAAGAGAAAGGAGAAGGTGATGATGGGGCATCTTGTTCCTCCCCACCTACGTATTTCTTCTGCTAATCTGAACAACTCTGGTATAGGATTAACTTTCCAGATTTAGAAGATAAGAAAACAATGGCCTCAATGTCTACATTTATGTGTTCTGAAACATTTGCTTATTTTATTGATTCAGTGGAGGAAATGATAGGAAAACATGAGAGGGAGGAAATCAAAGTAGGGAAAATAAATCATGTAAATCAGAGATGTAGGAGAGCAACAATTGGACAGCTGAGAGCTGATTTGGGGTGTGTATAATTTAGCCACATTGGTTAGGCTTAACTTTTAGAGAGCAGTACTTGGCCTGAAGTAAGAACTGAAAAGTAGTTCAGTATTACGAAAGAATAGTAATCAGGCACTATGTCACAACTTCACAAATGAATGATACAGCGAGTAAACATTATAATTATTCAGCACCAACTTTAGTTCAGGCAGGAAGAGCAAGACAGTTTTATGGAGTATCTTTGAGTTGCTTCTGAAGAAAGGAAGAGAACTAAGTATCAGATACACCTGACCAGTAGAGGTTATTGCACATGTTGTTATATGACTGATTAAAAACAAAAACAAACTTTGTGTAATCTAGAAGGTTTTAAGAGGATCTCTGTGAGGAATAAAAGTAATGTAATCAAAGCTCTGAGGCCTTGTGGTCTGGCACAAAATAAGCACATACAAAGGATAGCTCTTATTGTAAATTACTTTCGGGGTACAATTATGTGTAAAACAATGTTTGTTTTTGCACGTCACTCTACCAAATGTAAAAGTGAGGCAAAAGTTGACCCTAGTTAGCTATTTGGTGGGAAGCAGAGAAGATTATAACATTGACTAAGTGAACTTGCTACTCCAAGATTCTAATTTCCTAATTTTTTCTACCACTTGTAACTTAGGAAAACTCAAACTTCTGTTTCACAATGTAGCTGAATTATAGACCCATGTTGAGGATATCTTCAGTGATTAGTGAATGTCCTGGCCTGATACAACCTTGCAGTTTTGGGAATTCTTGTTGAGTGGAGACTGCTCTATAGCCTGTGAGAGATAATTGCCTGGTGAAGTTTCCAAATTGTAATGAGTCAGACAGAAGGAGATAAGCTGACTGAACTTGAAAGCAATCAGGCTAAATACTTCAGTATTAACTGCCAGGCCACAGTGTATTGTTCACTACTGTGGTGAGGACTAATCCTTCCTGTGCATGGGTCTTCTAATAGATCTTTGAAATTAATAAACAAGCCAATCTTGAATCTTTCTAATGTGATAGAGCAATTTTAACAGTTCTAAAGTTTTGTTTTTACTATTCATGTCCAAGGTGTGTAATGAGGCTTTAAAAGTAAAGTCATCTAAGGGCTAGCAGGTGGTGCGGTGGTTGTGGTGCGGGGCTCCCACATGACTGACTATGGTTCAAGGCCCAAACCTGGCGGCTTGAAAGTCACACTGGGCACATGTGTGTATGGGTCCAAAATCCAGAGAGGGGAATGGAGGTGAAATGATTGTGGTGGCCATTCCTTCTGGGAGGTGATTTCTCACTTTTCCTCTCTCTGTTTCTCTCTCTCTGTCTCCCTCTGGCAAATGTATACATCCTTTGGCAAAAATGTAAAAAATAAAACAAACAAAAAATAAAACCACCCTATCCCCCCAAAACTAAAGTCAACATTTTCAAGCTGTTATTTAATATTTTTGTTCTCTGACTTCATCCTGTAATGTGAATTATATTTATTAGAGATAACTATCTGCAAAATGTATATCAAAAGATGATTCTCTCTAAAAAATAGTGTTTATTTTAAATGGAGTTATATATTAAAGAGATCATATATGTTTAATGACTGGGAGTGTTAAAAATTAAATTCACAACTAAAATAATAATATTCAATTTAAGGGATTAAGCTATTCCTAGCATTAGCTATTCAGATAACTTTATTGGATATACTTTCCCTCTCTCTTTCATGAGGCAATGATTTTTAAATCCCTTATTATAAATTATTTGTTAAATTTTAAAATTAAAATACAATGCTAAAATTATTTTACCTTACTTCTTAATTTTCTTTGATTTCTAATTCTGTAATAAATTTGCATATTATACATTTTTTTTCTAATTAGACAAGTTGGTTAGTGTACAATAGTACCCGGGAAACAAGAATTAACATGCATCTCTTTCAAGCACCTTCTAATGAGAGACATGTTGCCAAGCCACCTTAACTTTTGTTGAACGAGGAAGTGTTTAAGTTCCCAATAAAATCAGAGAATTAAAAAAATTCCTCTTGATAAATTCAGAGTGTTTAATTAAGTACCTGTTTTATGATTATGGAAGTAAACACTAATTTATACAGTTTAAGTCACGCTACGGTAATCTTAGTCACTGATTAGAACTATTTGATGCTGAGAGTCATTCAGAAACAAAGAAAATTTCAGGCTTAAGTTCATATAGACTCTACTGGCACATGTAAAAATATTTAGGTACTTCAGAAAGTAGGATTAAAATTACTTCATCAACCCAGTTGACTTATTAATAGAATATAATTTATTTGTTCATTCAGTAAATATTTGTTCCCTGGGCACATGGAGAGTTCCAGCACTATTCTAGGTACCTGCCCTAGGGGTATAATGGTACACAATAGGTATATAAACCCTTCCTTCATGAAATTTACATTTTGAAGGTGAGAATGGATAATAAACAATCCAAAAAATATGTAATGTAATTTTCATAAACATAGGTTAAAGCAACAAAGTGGCTAATTTTGGAAAGGGTGGTCAGAGAAGAGCTTCCTTCAACAGTGAGTTGTGAAGAGGAAACTTAATGAAGTGAGGTGTGGGCTACACCAAGGCTAGAGTACTGGCATCCCAGGAAGAGGGATGCAACAGCACAAACCCTGAGGCAGGGTGCATTTGACAATTTGGAGGAAAAACCATAAAACCAGGAGGGCTGAAGCATAGGGGAGGGAAAGAGTATTAAAAAAGGGTAGAAGTCAGGTTATCTAAGACCTAACAAGCTATGATACAAAATTAGGATTTTATTACCTCCATCGTGGGAAGCCTTTGGAGTTTGGAGCAGCAAAGGTGGAAGATACGAACCACTTAGGAAGACTTCTTCATCATTTTGTGGAAAATAACACTGAAGAAGTGGAAAGAGGAACAAGACTGGAAATAGGACTTGCCTTGAGCTATGGCAGTTGTCCAGATGAAGTTTTGATAGCTTAGGTGACATTGGTACCTCTGGGGGTGATAAGAAGGCGGATTCAGGATATATCTGAAATCAGAGCAGTCGTGATTCACTGAAGAGACAAATATAGGGATATAAGGATTGAAAAGTATGATGCGTAGCACCTGCATGCATGTGGTGTGTGTGTGAGAGAGAGAGAGAGAGGGAGAGAGAGAATAGAGAATAAGAGATACAGAACAACCAGGTCTCTTATCTAAAACCCTTGGGCCCAGAAGTGACCTGAATTCCTAACTTTCCATACTTTAGAAATGAAATAAGGTACATATTCAAAAAATGTTGATATATTCCCAGAGGGGGTGGAGTAGTCCCCATGAAAATATATCAACATGTATAAGAATTCACTAAACTAAAGACAATACATGGTCTCTCGTTAGTTATGGTTAGGCATTGCTTCCAAATGAGTTCAAGTCAGATTATATTTTACTGCCTAATAAAGAGTCAGGCTTTTGGAAGGTTTGAATTTTCATAGTTGTAGATAAGGAATTTGTTAACCCGTGTCATGTCCTGAAATGGGAAAGATGGCAATGGAACTAAAAATCCCTTTTGGGCCCATGAATTTTGGGATGTCTCTTAGACGTTCAAGTGATATTAACAAATGAATACACAGCTTGACATACATGGGGTCAGGGCTGAACATATGAGTTTCAGATTCATCAATATATGTATGGATTTAAACTCATGGCACCAGATGAGATCTTCTAAGGAGTTAAAATTGGTGACATGAGATGAGAAGAACTGAACCTCAAGAGGCACTTCAATAAGTATTGGTTGGAAAGATGAGAAGAAGTAAAGGAGACTGAAGGGTCATCAATGAATCACAGCACGCCAGAAGCCCAAGGAAGACTGTTTTCCCAAAGAAGAGTGTCCATTGTCAAAAGTTGCTGAGAGGTCATGGGACATGAACTGAGCAGTGATTATTGGGTTTTGTTTTGTGGTCATCTTCAGTAATCTTGGCAAAACACTCTCAATAAAATGATGGGGACAAAAGTCCTCATAGGAGTGGGTAGAAAAGAGGATTGGAGGTGAGGCGTGGGGGCAGAATGTATAGCTCATCCTTTGAAGCATTTTCTGTAAAAGGCAATCATAAAGATAGGGAGACAGAGGCAAGGAATTAGAAAGGTAAAGGAGTTTGTTAAATGTGGGTAGTATTATTAAAGAACTTGTTGGGAATATCGACAGGAATGAGTCTGTGGGAAGCGAAAAAATCAATGGGGAGAGAGACAGAGACATAGAGAGAGTAGGTGAGAGATAAAGGAACTGCTTGAGGGTAGAGATTGGATCTAGGAGCAGGGTGACTTCCCTGGTAGCAGGAATGGGAGAAAGGAGAAAGATTCAGCTGAGAGAAAAGAATGAGGCTGAGGAAATGCATTGCATGGGCAGGCAGTGCTGAGCCATAATGTGTGTGTGTGTGTGTGTACACATGTATGTATGTATATATGTGTATATATATAATTTATTTTATTATTATCATTTTTATATACATTCCATTGCTTTATATCACTTAGATATAAAGAGAATTATCCAACATGGAATGCACCTCAGACCAGTTCAGTTGAGAATGCTGTATGTGTTATGATCAATAGGTAATGTCCAATAGTCATATATTTACAATGAGATTCATGTCCTTGTGTGTGTGTGTGTGTGTGTGTGTGTGTGTGTGTGTGTGTGTTCTCTGTTAAATTCGGTTCAGTTTGTGCCATGAAGGCTCAGAACAAATGCAAAACCAGGTTTACAGATTTTTGACAGAAGACATAAGTATGACGAATGAGGAGAGGTGGGGACACTGGTGTGTAAGGGTCTCATTAAGGGCCATAAACCTTGACTGACCATGAGCTCTAGGTTAGATGAGCAGAGAACAGAGAACATGGGGGAATGATGGGCAGTGAAAACATGGGTGAGGTCAAAGAACTGGAGGGGAAGAAGACGGTAATGATTGCTGAAATGGGATGCTAGACTTGGCACACTTTTGTTCTTCTCTAAAGCACAAGTTTTTATAATAAACACGTTATACATAGACAAACTTACACAAGAAACAATTTATGAGGTAAATACATAGTAGGCAAGTTTATTATTTTTTCTCTTCGCACAAGACCACCGTGAACTCCTTTACATTTCACAACTAGGCTTTTTCTTCAAAAGAGAAGAGGCTGCTGAAAGTGTGGCCATTCCTGTAAAGAAAATAAAACTGGGAGAGCTAATTTCAGGATGCTTCTCCTAGACAACAGACTTTTAAATATTTCCTATACAGCAATAAGAATTGGCTATAGAAGTTAATGGGACTGTGTCTGATCAAGAAAATTAAATTCCCTTCTACATTTGAACTGTTCATACCTTGCTTCAGTGACTAAAGTTTTACTCTTTATTTTGTTGATAGTGATGAGAGAAAAGTTTAAGGTATGGATGAATAACAGGCCAAGCATGCAATGAAGGATTGCTGTAAAATATGGTTGTAATCATAATGATATGGGGATTGTTTCACTAGGTAAGGACTTTTTTTTCTTCTCTTTGTAGTAACAGTGGCTTTAGTTGACCTAAATAATTCAGACTTTTAAGTTCTCTCTTGAGAGCCAAATTGTTCTGTAAGTCTGCACAAGCTAAGCACGCAATTATTTGTCCTTTACTCTGATAATTTTGTTACCAAGTGTAGTTTGCCTTTGTTGAAATTAAAACCAATCATGCACATACATTACATGCACAAACACACTCAGATGAACTAGATATATAATTATGTACTTTGATACAAATGTGATTGCCATTCCCTAACTGTAATATTGTGTGGCTCAGCCATGATGAGAAATAAAAGTGATTACATCTTTTTTTTTTTTTTTCCTTCTTTTTTTTTGCCAGATGGAGAGAGACAGAGAGGAGAGGAGAAAGCACTTCCTCCCCTTCTCCCATTCCACCATTGGGTATGGATGGTCAGGTCACTGCAACCCTTCTCCACCTTTCCCTCCTTTTGGGATTTTGGGTACACACACATGTGCCTGGCATATTTCTCAAACTGCTGAGTCTGGGACCCAAACCACGTGGTTGGCCTTTGGGATCCAGCTGCCTTAACCACTAGGCCATGGAGTGAGCTCCTCTTTGTCTTGTTAATCACAGTCAGTGTCATTATAAATAGAATTTGGAGGGTCATGATATTAAGGGATTATAAAACTTCAACATGAAAATAGATTTTACACGTCTTTAAAAAATAGATTTTACATGTCTTTTTTTTGTTTTTAGGAAATTAAATCTTCTGTGTATGTGTAGGAAACTAATTTGGAGATAATCTTTTGATTTTTACTGACTTTTTTTTTTTGCATTTCTTGCTTGCAAGACTGCTCTTACTTGAAGTTTAGCACCAGGCTGTTTACCCCAAAATAATTCTTGCCATTCTTGGATCCCTCGCTGGAATGTTGTGATAGCTAATACTGCACATTTGGTGGCTGGTAAATTGATTTCCTTCTCAGCTCTTGGAGGTCTTCTCTCTTGCTTTTTCTCCATTTGAGGATTGGACCAAATATGATCTGGTACTGCATGACTCCTATTTATTCTGCTATTAAAGCAATAATTGAATGTCCCAAGCTGCCAGTCATACCCTTCCCACAGGTCTTTATTTTTATTTCCTTTTTATTTTTTAAGATTTGTTTTGCTATAGGATATGTGCACTCACTGGAGATAGAGAGACAGAGAGAGGAAAAATAAGAAATCACTCTCCAGAGGGTATGGCCATGCCACAATCCCTTCTCTTCCATTTTCCTCTCCAGATTTTGGGCACACATGCACATGCGTCTGACATGATTTTTAAGCTGCTGGGTCCATAACTCAAACTGTGGTCTTCCATGTGGGAGTCCAGTGCTTTATCCACCACTCCAAATACTGACCATTTATAGGTCTTTAAAGAAATACAAATTTGTGGGACCAGCAGTTAGCATAATGGCTATGTCGCTAGACTCCCATGTAGTCGACCGTGGTTCGAGTGCCAGACCTGGTGGCTTAAACTCACGTCGGGCACATGTACGTGCGTGCCCAAGATCCCGAGAGGAGAATGGAGGAGAAGGGATTGCGGCGTGGCTATCTCCCCTGGGGGGGGGGGGTGATTTCTCACTTTCTATCTCTCTGTCTCTGTCTGTCTGGTGAGCGCACGCGCCCTATGGCAAAAACCTCTCCAAAAAAAAAAAAAATAAAAGAAATACAAATTTGTCTCCTTTGGTTCTAATCCCGAATCTTTTACATTATATAGCACTTTTCTTTCTTTTTAAAAATTGATTAATTAATTTTCATACATTTAATCACTGTGCAACTTTACAGTGTACAAAATGGTTTTACCTGTATGAATACAGTACATATTAGTCAAGTCAGAGACATTACCACATACCTTATCGTCAACAGATAACTTTTTACTTTTGTGTCTCTTAAATGTTTTGTTAGTTTTTCTTCCCTGATTTCCTCTCTCCCACTCATTATTCCCCATTCCGTATTATCCACTCCCTGTTTTCTATCCCTTTCTCTACTGTCCCTAATTTCTACATTTGCCCTCCCTGCTATTATACTTTCCAGTATTTCAGGTTCTGCTAAAGAGTGCAGACTTTCGGTATATATTAAGAGGGGACATATAATGTCTGTCTTTCATAGTCTGCTTTGCTTCATTTAGCATCAACTCAAATGTCCAAGAACAGATGAGTGGATTGAAAAAATGTGGCATGTGTACTCTATGGAATACTACTCAGCCATAAAAATTAATGAGGTCCTGACATTTCATACAAAGTGGACAAATTAAGGAGGTACTTTTATTTTAAAAAATTATTCTCATGTTTATTAAAGTAATAAAATAGTACTATAAGACAACAAGAACAGGAGTTTTCTTTTCTAATCTTTATTGCTACAGAGTGCTGCTTCCAGAGACATGATCTTGATTAATCTATTTAAGCACTATTTACAGATGTTCTATACTCGTGAGTAAAAATTCAGCATTTTCAGATCAAGCTCTGACCAATCCCTTCTCGACTTCCCTTTCCTCATTCTACTGACATAGTTCTGTTACCAATTCAGTGAATCAACATTTGATGTTTATAGTATTATGACTGAATTTGCTTCAATTCTGAGCCAAAGAGTGAAATATGAGTATGTTTCCTGTCGAGTACAACTCCTTGTTTTTCCTGGAATTAGTCACTATATCATTTTAATTATTGTTGGCTTTGATGGCTGCTTATCTATCACTAAATCTTTCCGAGTTTACCAGAAGAATGGCAAAAAAAAAAAAATAATAATAAAATAAATCCTTCAATATATTTCCCAAACTTTCAAACATGTCATGTGCTCTTCTATCCCCTCTTTCTTTTCTTAGAGACATTGCTTTTCAAGCCCTATTGACCAGCTCCATCTGGAACTCTCTAAGCCCTCACACACAGCATCCTCTTGGGACTGCCCTTTGCTTTCATTCTGGGAAATCCCTTCAACACCCTCATGAGTTGGGTCTGTTTCCTGGATCTCATTCTTTCTTGACCTTCTCTCATTTAGAGGATGAGTTTTTCCAATAGTTCCAGAAATACTTGAGGCACTTGAGAAATAATTTTTTTTAAAAAGATAGAGTTTCACTATGTGGTGATCCTCCTCCTTTAGCTTTCCAGGTAGCTGGGACTACAGGTGAGTACCACTGTGACCATCTTTTAAGGTGATCAGGGATCAAACCTGGACTTCCTGTATGACCTCTGCTTTCCAGGGAGCAGTGTCAGCTGGCACCTGCTACTGTGGGTGGGCTGAGAAATAAATTTTAGAAAGTCCATATATAAAAATATATTTATTTCTTTTGGTATAGCTTAATTAGCTCTAAAATAAGTTAAAAATGATATTTTCAAACTTTGGTAGACATCAGTTCATTTTCTTTTAACTTTCAGTATTGCTATCAAGAAGTCTGGTGCTATTTGGCCATCATCCTTTTATGTGATGTTCTTTTCAATCCCCATAAGCCAGGAATTTTTCTGTTTCTTCTAAAATTTCATGACAATAGCCTTAGAGCCAGGTTGTATTTTTTTTTTTTTTTGTACTGGGAAATTGGCCTTCTAGTCTGGAAAGATACACCTTTCAGTTTTGGAGAATTTTCTTTATTTTATTTTAAAATTTGATCATTTCATCCTTTTAAAATTCTTTCTTTCCAGGATAGTAATGGATATGTTCTGGATTAAGCTGCAAATTTTCTTATATTTTTCCCCTCTTGTTAATTTTTACCCTTTTTTAAAAAATTCAGAACTTTGACATCTATCTTTATACCCTTCTAATACTTTTCTAATATTTGACCTGGTTTTTATCTTTATTAATTCTTACTTCTAGGACTCCATTCTTTTGTTATATATACAATAATTTTTATAGCTTGGAAATTAATTTTAGTTGATTAACAATTTTTTTTTGTTTTTATGTGAATAGACTACTTTTAAGGAGTTGCTGAGTTTTGTGTGTTTTCTTCAGTGTGTCTTTCGTATTAAAGACTCCCCTCAAAGATCTGGTGATTCTTGGCTGTCTGTTCACACTTAAGAGAGAGACAAGTGGAAAGTGAACTGATGCTCAATGTGAATGGATAGTGTTCAGCTCTGGGCATCATAATATGATGGTAGGTGCTCATCCATTTCATTGTGTGGTTACCAAACTCTGGTATCCATAGATTTTTTTTTCTCTGAAGCTATTTACTTCATATATAGCTTCATCTGTAGGATGTTAGAACTTCTTTTATTCATTCTAGAATCAAGGGTTGGAAAGAAACTTGGGGTAGTACCACTTGTTGCCTCTTTCACCTCAGGTATTTAATTTCGCCAGGAAATATCTATCTGATCTTCCAAAGTGATGTGCAAGCAGTAGTAGCTAGGTATTGAGGAAGAAAATGAAGGCCTACGTTCTCTTTATACAGACTTTAAACCAACACCCTGTTTTTGGTCCCTTACTATGGTACTTGGTACGTCTAATTCCTGAGTCTTTTCAGGGTTCTTCAGGGTAAAACCTTAGTGTCTAGCTGTTATCCTTCATTGAAATTTCCACTCCTCCACCTACTTTCCAAACTTCCGGAGAAGTTTAGAAGAATTAAACTTCTCTTGTATCTTTTTACTTTCTCTCCCATTTACTTTGTCCTTCTGAGAAATTTACAACATCTTAATGATTTTATTGTTATGTTAGAGGAGTTTTAAGATGTAGCAATACAAAATGCACCTATCAAATGTCATGGTTTACAAAAAAGATGTCCTAAAGTTTTTCAAATTTTCTTTTTCATTTTGTCTTTAAAATCCTGTGAGGTCAGATCATGTACATATTCCATTTATCACAAAAGAAAACCAAGAAAGGTGATCTTCTTAAAGCAACTGTATCACACAGCATTCAGTATAGGAAACAGAAACAACTCTGTAATTTGAAACAGAAAGGGGTTCAATATAGAAACTACGTGTTTACAAAATCATAGGAGGTAGAACTAAGGGTCACTACCAGACTAGCAAGTTGAAAACTCACCACCATGGGCAGGATTCAGTCAGGAAGCTGTACAGCTGGGCTGCTGTCACTAGTGCTCTCATCCCACTGCCTCTAGATACCCACGCTATGGTGGAATCCAGTCAGCACAACTGTCTCATGGCCTTGTTTGTCAGCCACACACAGGATAGGAAAATGGCTCCTACTCACTTGGCCTTTTGAATTCTTTGAGATTTCAGTTGGCAGTCCCTTTGTCACACGTAGAACTCCAGCTAAAATGGCCTGGAAATGTAGATTTTAACTTTCAAATCTCTCCAAATAGAATCAGGCTAAATTATCTACTGGAGTAATTAACACAGCTGGTTTGCAACAGAGCTAACCAGATGCCAGTTTTCGTTAACTTCTAAAATTTTCCTTTCTGTTGTTTCTTTCCATTAAATAAATATAAAATAGAAAATATTAGGTCATCAAGAAAGTCATGATGCATTTTCCTATGCTTTTCCATGCAAAAATGTGTCATGACGTTCCTGACGACCCAATAATAGAAAAGATACAGGACTAGTTGGTGATGTGATTTAGACAGCTGGGTCCCACATGGCTGACTGCATGGTTCAAGTCCCAGACCCAGTGGCTTAAAAAACAAGTTGGAGGTGTTTGGGAGCTTTCAAGCACCCCTAACACTCCTGAGAAGACTGTGGATAGCCAGGGCCCCACACCAGTTTGTACACCAACATTTTTGGAGAAACGACAATCTGAAGTGGCTGAAATGAATGATGGTGATAAAGATAATGAAATAATTTTCAAATAGCCTGTATCCGGGTAAAAGAAGAAACACAAGAGACTCAAACACCTAAATGGTCAGGGAAAAAAGACGAAGTAAAAACAATCAGTGATTCCAAATGTATTATGTACATTTCTTCTGAAAAATGTGATTTTGTTATCATAGCTGATTTTTAATATGTATAATGAGATGCAACTGTTGACAAGATTTTCAGAGGAAAAATGAACTGTTCAAGTCAGTAAAGAAAGCAGTCCAGAATTTTGGCTGGCCTGTCCTTGCTGAAACATAGAGGGCATATAGCAGCTGGCAGAGGCTGGACTCACACTGCCTCTCTGTCCTCATCTCTTCCAGTTTTCTTTTCAGATTTTACACATCTTCTTACTCTGCAAAAAGAAGGGTCACCATTAATGGCAGGTATAAATACTGGACTGTAGCATTTTTTGGTACCACCAAATAAAGATCAACAGTCTTGCTTAAAAAAAAAAAAAAAAATCACAAGTTGGGCATGTGTATATGCATGTCCAAAATCCTGAGAGGAGAATGGAGGAGAAGGGATTGCCGCATGATCATTCCCCTTGTGAAGAGTTCCAAAAGTCCTGTGAGGAGGCCCCACCAGAGATAAAATCAGTATCTAGAAGAAGTCATTTCTCCTAATTCTTTTCCCCTAGAGCCTAGTAAGGCAGAGAGTTGGGAAGGAGGGAAACTCCAACCTGAGTCTGGTCTGAGCTTGAAGGTAGGGAGAGTAATGCTGGAAGATGTGTTACTTTGAAAGAACACAGAGTTCTGATTATGACATTGGGGGTTAGACATTTTGAATTCAGAGATAAGACTCAGCTTGTGACTTAAAGGACCAGAGTATTTGTGGGAGCTATATATGACCCAGTGGTAGAACCAATATAAATCCAGAGACTGGGTATGAAAGGACAATGGGGGAAAGAATAAAATACTCCTTACGGACTCCATTGTGGACTTAAACACTTAAGCATAACTGTAAGCTCAAACTGGAGGGTCTCCACTTTCATTCACTGGGAGGCAGGGCATGATGGGCAGAAGGGTGAGCCCTGGATAGACAAAATATGCTCAATTGATCAATTATATCAAATAACAGAAGATTCGAAGCTTTCTGCATAAATAGTCTGTATTCCATCTATATTTTTATTTTTTATTTATTTTTTATTTTTTTAACATCCAAAATGACTTTGCAGGGTCTTTTCTAAACATTTGGATGAGTGAACAAAATTGACAGTTCTAATGCTTTTAGGTAGATGATAAAAAGTTATCTGAGCACAGAAGACAGCCCAATAAAGACCATTTAACATTATTCAAATGATAATATGACTCAGTTAATAATTTCATATACTTTCTTTTAATGAGAGAAAGAGAGACTAACAATGTTTTATACAATTAAAAAAAATAATAAACCTGTTAGTTCCCTGCTAGTTTGTCACCACCTTAACAGCACATGTGGATACTGCATTGTCTGGCTTTCTAAGCCTGGAAATTGTGTAATTCTACATACAGTTAAGTACGGGAGTGACAAGGCAGCATCAATGACTTTAATGACTTTTCCATGTAGGTATCTTTTGTTACAGATTTTTTTTTTTTTTTTTTAAAGATTCTTGCTACAGGATGCATGTGCTTGCCAGAGAGACAGAGAGAGACAGAAAGTGAGAAATCACTCCCCAGAGGGGGATGGCCACACAGTGGTCCCTTCTCCATTCTTCTCTTGGTATTATGGGCATGCATGCACACACGCCCCACGTCAGTTTTAAGTCTCTGGGTCTAGTACACTAACCACGGTCAACTACATGGGAGTCCAGCAACATAACCATTACTCTGTCTGCTGGTCCCTGTCACAGAATCCTTTTAAGAATCATATTTTACTTAAAAACCTGTTTGATTGGATCAAAAAATCTTTTAGCATTGTTTGCAATATAACAATAAACAAAAGTTCACGGTTCACAAAAGCACATGATGGGAAGATTGTTTCTCCCTTAAGTGAAACTAATTCACAGGTGAATATTTCACACTGCTCTTTCTGTCTTTGTTTTTCTCTTTCATGGAAAAAAACCCCACAAAAACCTAAAAAATTTTTTGTGAAGTTTAGATTTGAAAGCCAGAAAGTATGAAAAGAGCTTTATCCATTCATTATCTATCCATTCACTTATTCATAAACTCAATCACTTGTTCAACAAAATGTACTGAGTTCCTACTATATCCACAACTTTATGCTTGTTTTGTAGATGGATAAAACATACATAGTTCCAAACCTTAGGAGGTAGGGCATGTGGAATCTAGTATGAGAATTAGACATTGCCAAAAATAATCACATATATAATTACATATTGCTGCAAATAATTATAGTAGTTGTCCAATCTAGTGTGAAACAGGCAGAGGGGAATAAACCCGAGGTTTTGTGAAGTCAGTACTTGGCTGGCAATTACCACACTGAACCAAGAATTCAGTACATGTGTAAAGAAACGGGGCCCTGAGATGACCATGTTGGTATTGGTCAGGCAGAGCACGGTGCTAGGAAATGAGTGGACTGGACATCAAAACAATAAAGAGAAGTGGAACTGAGCATCAGGTCATGTTTATAACAATAAGGCCCATCAGAACAACATCATGGAGAGTTATTTCTAGAGAGACGTGGACTTTAAGTGGCTGAATATATGCCAGTGCTTAAGCCTGGCATCTTAAAATTGCCGTCTGACACCTGAATACACAATGTAGGATGAAACAATCCTCTCCAAGTGCAGAAAGTGAGAAACAACTTGCAGGAGAAATGGCATTTACCTTGGATCTTGAAGGATTTCATTAAGTTGCAGTAGGGAAAATGATACTCTAGGACAGGGGGCCCCAACCCTTGAGCTATGGAGCAGTCCTGGTGAATGGCCTATTAGGATCTGGGTCCCAGAACTGGAGGTGCGTGGTGGGTGAGCGATGGAAGCTTTGCCTGTATGTATAGCCACACTACATCACTCACATTGCCACCTGTGAGCCACACCTTCTGTCAGATCAGTGGCAGCACTAGATTCCCAAAGTAACCCCCACATGGGACCCTCTAGTTGTAGGACTAAAGGCTCAGGGCTCCCACTGATTGCATCATGGTGAGTTGCATAACCATTTCATTATAAATTACAAAGTAATATAATAGAAATGAAGTCCACAATAAATATAATGTGCTTGAGTCATCCTGAAACCATCCCCTATCCTCTGGTTTATGAAAGATTTGTCTTCCACAAAATGGATCCCTGGTGCCAGAAAGGTTGAGGACCACTGCTTGAGAAGGTAGGAACAATGTGAGAATATATAAGGTAGTGGAACAAAAAGTATTTGAGAAAAATATTGGTTGTTGGAAAAGGCAGGATGTACTTTTCTATGCAAAAACGCATCCTGCCTTTTCCAATAACCCAATGGCTTTCTTTCACACGTAAACAGAATTGTTTACTCTGAAGAGCAACGTGACATATAATACCTGTGGGTTCCACATCAGTGGATTCAACCAGCTACAGAGGGAAAATGTTTTGGAAAAAAAAGTCAACTAAAAAAAAAACAAGATAACAACAAAAAATAATGCAAATATAAAATACAGTACAATGGGCCAGCCTATAGTGTGGTGGTTACAGTAGCAGGATCCAATATAGCTGACTATGTGGTTTGAATTCTAGACCCAGTAACTTGAGGAACATGCTAGGCACATGCATGCACATGTCCAAAATCCCAAAAGGAGGAGAAATGGAGCAGGGATTGTGCATGACTATTTCCTATGCGGGGTACTTTTTCACTTTTCTTCTTTATTTTCTCTCTTTCACTGTTTCTCTTTTGAGTGCCTATACCCTCTGGCAAAACTAAAAATAAATATATAAATAAAACAGTGACAACAATAAAAGTATAACATTCACATTGGACTAGATATTCTAAGTATAATTTAAAGTATACAGGAGACTGTATAGGTTATATGCAAATATTACATCATTTTATGTAAGGGATTTCAGCATCTGTGTATTTTATGTCAGTGGGGGTTTTGAAATAAATCTCATGTTGGTACTGAGGGTCAACTGTATTGGTAAGGTAGAAAGGGAATGTTAATAACAGATATATGTACTAGGCAAAGAACTGAACACAACTTATCATGTAGTGTGACAGCAAAACAAACCTGGAGGTGTGTGTGTTGGTGGTATATGTTATTACCTCAGTTTTAAAATAAGAGACTTGAGGCTTAACATAAATCAAAGATCTTGGCCAAGGTAATATCAACCTAATATGCAGTAGGTATTAATAGTACAGACATGCTTAAAGCCTAGACTCTAACCTATCACAGTGGTTTGCCTTTTATGCTAAAACATGGATAGATAATCTTGAATGACATTTCCAGTCACATTCTGTAAGAGAGTTGTGTTCAGAAGGTTTTATTAGTAGGACCAGCAGATGGCTTAATGATTACACTGCTGGACTTTATGTAGTCAGTTGTAGTTCGAGTCCTGGATCTGGTGGCTTGAAACTTATGTCAGGTGTGTGTGCATGTGTGCCCCAAATTCTGAGAGGAGCGTGAAGAAGGTATTGCAGTGTGGCCATTCCCCCTGGACGGTGACTTCTTGCTTTCTGTCTCTCTATCTCTGTGTCTCTGGTGAAAGCATGCACCCCTATAGCAAAAATCTCTAAAAGATAAAAAAAGGTTTTGTTAATAATATGTATAATAGGCAGGGATGATATTAGCTCCACTGGTCACAATATATCCAAACCAAAGTTCAAGGACTATCCGTGTTGTAATGTTCTTTTATAATTCTTATCCAAAGGTAAATGCCAGTTTTGAATATATTTTATGTTGGGAGTAGTCAGAATTTTTTTCTACTTAGTATTGTAATATTAAGAATTTTCCTTGCTAGCATACATTTCTTCAAAAGTATTACAACAGCTTAGGCTCATAACTGAACATGCATACAACACAAATTGAAAGAAATGCAAGTACAGGTTGAGTATCCCTTACCCAAAATGCCAAGGATCAGAAGTGTTTCAGATTTAGAATATTTTAAGATTTTTGCAATATTTACATATACTTAATGGGATATATTGGGGATAGGAGCCAAACCAGACATGAAATTTATTTATAGTTTGTATACACATTATATGCACAGCCTGGAGAGAATTTTATACTAATAATTGGTATTGCAGCATTTTGACTGCAATATGTCATATGAGGTCAGGTGTAAAATTTTCCATCGTGGTGTCACATGGGCACTCAAACGTTTTGAACTTTGGAGCATTTCAGATTTCAAATTTTTAGTTTAGGGCTGCTCAACCTGAAACCCAAGTACCACCTTCCAGTGATAAATATTGTTAAAGGCCTGAGAGTAGAGCTAGTCTAGGGCTAGAGAGGCAGGACAGATGTGGATTAGTACCTTGTCTTTCAGGTGAAAACAAAGATATTAAAAGAAAATTTCTCTTGTTTTCTGCCCCACCCTCAACAATTTTAGTTTGCAATAGGGCATGTGTGCTCACCAGAGAGAGACAAAGGCAGAAAGCAAGAGAGAAAGTGAGAAAGCCGCCTTCCTTGTGGGAGAGGGGATGGCCATGTCACAATCCTTTCTCCTCCATTCTCTTCTTGGGAATTTGGGCTCTCACACACATGTGCCTACTGTGTTTTTCAAGCTGTTGGGTCCTGAACTCAAACTGTTCAGTTAACCACCTGGGGTCCAGCTGCTTTAACTATCAGGTCACCAAGTGGCCCCTCACATATGTTTTTACCTAATGAACTTCCTTTCATTTACTAAGTAAATATTGATTTCTATGGTATATTTAATTGTGTGTATCTTGAGGTTGTTCTCAAACTTTTTGTTATCATCAATAGCATTTTAATGAACACACTAAAGCATACATTTTTGTGAACCTAATTTATTTTCATAGAATAAATATGTGGAAATTGAATTGCTGGGTTACAACAGGAATTTTTAAGGTTTTTAAATATGTGTTATAAAACTGTTTCTCCTAATTTTTTTTCTTTTTTATTATTGTCAGAAGGCGCAAGCACTTGCCAGAGAGAGAGAGAGTAAAAACAAGAGGGAAAAAACATCCCCCTAAGAGACATGATTATACCATAATCCTTTTTCCTCCATTGCTCTATCTCATCAGGATTTTGGGCACACATACACTCATAATCGACATGTTGGTCAAGCCACTGGGGTCAGGTTTTGAACTATGGTCAGTCACATGGGATCCTGTTCCCTATGTACTGTGCTTAATGGCTATACTAGGGCCTGGTCTGTCCTCAGATTTTTTAATTTTTTTATTTAAATTTTTAGAGTTTTTTCACATGCTCCTTGGAAAGAGACAGAGAGAAGGAAACTGAGAAATCACCCCCCAGAGGGGATGGCCACTGCATAATTCCTTCTCCTCCATTCTCCTTTCAGGAGTTTGAACACACACACACACACATTTGGTATGATTTTGAAGCCTCCTGTTTTGGGACTCAAAACTGTGGTGGGCCATGTGGGGTCCAGTGCCTTAACACTATGCCACCTGCTGGCTCTGTCCTTCGGAATTTTAATACTAGTTCCTTGCGTCTTCAGTTTCAAGTAATGTCTTTTCAGTTTCAGATAATATCTTTTCTGGGATTTATTGCTGTTTTCTTTACCCATCAGTGAGTTTGACTTTAGTTTGTAGGTTTACTGGTGAGTTATTCTTACCCAAATTTTTTTTTTCTTTTCTTTCCTTTCCTTTTCTTTTCTTTTCTTTTCTTTTCTTTTCTTTTCTTTTCTTTTCTTTTCTTTTCTTTCTTTTCTTTTCTTTTCTTTTCTTTTCCCTTCCTTCCTTCCTTCCTTCCTTCCTTCCTTCCTTCCTTCCTTCCTTCCTTCCTTCCTTTCTTTCTTTCTTTCTTTCTTTCTTTCTTTCTTTCTTTCTTTCTTTCTTCTTTCTCTCTCTCTCTCTCTCTCTCTCTCTCTCTCTCTTTCTCTCCTTCCTTCCCTCCTTCCTTCCTTCCTTCCTTCCTTCCTTCCTTTCTTTCTTTCTTTCTTTCTTTCTTTCTTTCTTTCTTTCTTTCTTCTTTCTTTTTTCTTTTTTTAGATTTTTGCCATAAGGTATGTGTGCCTGCCGGAGAGAGACAGAGAGAGGGAAAGGGAGAAGTCAGCCCTCACGGGTGATGGCCATGCCATAATCCCTTCTCCTCCATTCCCTTCCTGGGATTTTGGGAATGCACACACATGCCCAGTATGATTTGAAAGCTGCAAAGTCCAGGACTTCAACCGCAGTCAGTCCAGTGTCTTAACTACCATGCCACCTGCTGACCTCAGATCTTATATAATTTTTAACAGTTATATAATAATAATAACTAATTCAGGGACTATTGTAACAGTTATTTTATTATTTTATTTCTATGGGACATTTTCACTATTTTCTATTTTTACCATTATGAAAAGCAATATAAAATTTTCACACCTTTTTGCTTTCTTCTCATGATTTATATTAGCATTATTTGATTTAAGGACAAAAGCATTTTAGATACCTATCGCCAGGAGATTGAAAAATGAAGGAAATGATGTTATCTGTTCACCAGTAATCTCTATGTCTACCAATTTTAAAATGATTTTTACAAGAGTTGGCACAAAAGTTCATGTCTTTTGTGGAATTCACATTGATAGAAGGCTCCGTGGTGGTACAGTGGTAAACAGACTGATGCCCATAGGCAGGTTCTGATCACGTGGAGACCTCCCTGATACATGCCCAAGACTGCAGGGATTACTGGATCTGGGATCAGATCCCAACATGAAATCCCTATTGGGATGCAGTCTCTGTCTCTCTCACTCCTGGAAAAAATACATATAAACTGATATACGTCTACATAATATATAAAATCATGGAGTGTGAAATCCGGTATCTGACGTATACTTGTTTTTATTCTGTCTTATTCGTTGCTGTTATATACATTGTATATGCTGTATTTTAAGTGGTATCATGGAGTTTACCTTGATGTCTCTCTGTTGCTGGGCAACTGTGTTGTTTCTGATTCAGGGCTGTTATAGCTAACACTAGGAAGGAGCTTTCCTGTATTTTATATTTTTCTTTAGGACAAATTCCCTGAAGTAGATATTCTGGGTCAAATCTTCATTTCTAGGGACTTGTTTTCCAGTCACTGCCTCCTATTTTCCTCCCCACTCTTTTCAGCACCTCAGTTCCAGTAGCTTTTCTGTTCTACTGGAACTGCTAAGTCACTTATACTGTCACTCCCCTTCATCCCTCCCATGTGCTCATGTTTCCTCCACAAGCTTTTTTTTTTTTTCCTCTTTTTTTTGTTTATTAATTCTTTTTTGAAATTTTATTTATATATTTTTATTATTATTCATACATTAAATTGCTATATATCATTTAGATTGTGAGGAGACTTTACCCAGTATGATAAAACTGCAGGGTCCATTATCAATCCCTTACCTGCATACTCATTAAATCACTCGTCCTTCTCATGTACACACTATCAGAAAAATCTTACTCCCCACGCCCTGCTCATTTCATGCTTGCATTCATGCGGTTGATTGTGGCTGGGATAAAACATACCACTATACTGACTGCTCTTACCTTAAATATATGACCAAGAATGGCGCACACACCCTCACTGTTGTCCTCCAACTCCTGCATTCCTTATAACCATGAATAAGTATTCTAACCTTCTCCTATTTGTTAAACTGCAGGCATCTCCATTCCTTTTGATTTCCACTTCATTGAGCAAATGAGTCACTAAGAGCCCTCCTCCATTAAGTCTGCAAAGCCACACGTCTCCTCTCTCACACACTCTGCTTTCCCTTCCTTACAGAGAATTGTCCCTGCTCCCGTCTAAGGCCACTCTTCTACTGTGTACTAAAGTGTATTATCACTTGAGGCTGTCACTCCTGCAACTGTGCCTGCTTTAGCTTGTGTGTCCCCCCTTTCTAGTGTCTAATTCTGATCAGTATACAAGGGGACCATAGTATTTCCAGGTTAGAAAAGAATCTTAACCTATGTTACCCTCCATCTAAGTCAAATTTCCCTTTCATAGTAAAACTCCTTAAAAGAGTTGTCTACATGCATCGTTCGCACTTACTCTCTCTTCATTTGCTCTCGAATTCACTCTAGTAATTTTTTATATTTCTCTTTTCTTATTGAAACTAGTGTTTTTAAAAGTAATCAGTGGTATCCATTTCACGGAATCAAATGTTCACTTCTCCATCTTCATCGCTTGGTCCATCAGCAGCATTTGGTTTCATGTTCTTTTTTTTTTTTTGGAGAGGTTTTTGCTATAGGGCGCTTACGCTTGCCAGACAGACAGAGAGAGACAGACAGAAAGCGAGAAATCATTTCCCGGGGGGATGGCCACGCCACAATCCCTTCTCCTCCCTTCTCCTCTCGGGATCTTGGGCATGCACGCACATGTGCCTGGCGTGAGTTCAAGCCGCCGGGTCCCGGACTCGAACCATGGTTGACCACATGGGAGTCCAGCTACATAGCCATTATGCTAACTGCTGGTCCCTGGTTTCATGTTCTTTTTTGAAACATTTTCTTTACTGGTCCTGGAATAACACTCTTTTAATAATACTCTTGTTTCTTTTCTTTCTTTCTTCCTTCCTTCCTTCCTTCCTTCCTTCCTTCCTTCCTTCCTTCCTTCCTTCCTTCCTTCCTTCCTTTCTTTCTTTCTTTCTTTCTTTCTTTCTTTTTCTTTCTTTCTTTCTTTTAATAGGGTACATGCCCTCGCAGGAGAGAAACAGAGAAACAGTGAGAGAGTAAAAGTGAAAAAATCACTCCCCAGGGGAGATGGCTATGCTGCAGTTCCTTCTCCTCCATTCTCTTCTTGGGATTTTGGGCATGCACACACACACATGCCTGGTGTGACTTTCAAGCCACTGGGTCTGGGACTTGAACTGTGATCAGCCATGTTGGAGTCCAACCATTACACCACTGCACCCAAACTTTTTTGTTTCTTTATTGGCTGCTCCTTTTTAGTTTACTTTCATAATTTCACCTTGTTTTTCGATATCTGAATTTTCAAAGGTCCCAAGAAGTCAGTAATCAGATTGTCTCCTCAGTCTGTGCATATGCCCCATCTGATAAGATCCAGTATTATTGTGTTAAATTCTATAAATCCATCCAGTGTTATTGTGTTAAATTCTATAAATCCACTGATTAGCACCAAATTTCTGTCACTAATCTGAACCCTTCCTGCCTTAAAAACCCCAAATTTAACCTTCTGTAAAGCTGTCTTTTTGTGTAGATTTCTTTGTCTAGGTTAATAGGAACTCCAGTCTGCTATTGTCTTAGATCAGAAGGTTTCAGAAGTTTTAGAATCATCTTTAGTATGTTTCATTTCACATCCAATTCATAAATTATAAATAAATCTGGAATTCAATCTCCATAATATATCTAGAACCCAACTATCTCTCACACCTTCTGAGGCAATCCCTAATCCAAATGACCATTATCTCTCACTTAGAATATGCCCACCTGCCGTGGCTTATTGCCGTCTCCAGGTATCCATTTTTTTTTTTTTTTTTTTTGATATGTTATTTATTTATTTATTTTTTATTATCTATTTTTTTATTACATTGAATTACATACAACTTTACAGTGTATTACATTGCTTTTTCAAAAGGGAATGCCATGCATGTCAGTCAGTACAGAGACATTAATCTCCCTGCTTCAACATTCAATATCTTTCCTATGTTTCCCCCAATCATTATTATTATTATTCTAATTATTTTTTATGATAAACATGATTTTTTTTTCCAATTATCAGATCATAAAGTTCCCAACAATAGGAAACGTAGACTGCACTCAGGGCTGGACCAAGGGTGGGTCTCGTGCAGCCCCGCAAATGTAGGTGAATCTCCATGGAACACAGTTTCAGGAACGCGGCTCAGGAAAGCAGAGACGGCCATCAGCGGTTGCGGCACGCGGGGCAGATCCCGGCCACGGCCCGCGGGGGCAGAGCCCCGGCCACGGCACGCGGGGCAGACCCCGGCCACGGCACGCGGGGCAGAGCCCCGGCCACGGCACGCGGGGACAGAACCCGGCCACGGCACGCGGGGCAGAACCCCGGCCACGGCACGCGGGGCAGAGTCCCGGCCACGGCACGCGGGGCAGACCCCGGCCACGGCACGCGGGGGCAGACCCCGGCCACGGCACGCGGGGCAGAGTCCCGGCCACGGCACGCGGGGCAGAGTCCCGGCCACGGCACGCGGGGGCAGACCCCGGCCACGGCACGCGGGGGCAGACCCCGGCCACGGCACGCGGGGACAGACCCCGGCCACGGCACGCGGGGCAGAACCCCGGCCACGGCACGCGGGACAGGGCCCCGGCCACGGCACAAGGGGGCAGACCCCGGCCACGGCACGCAGGGCAGAGCCCCGGCCATGGCACGCGGGGACAGAACCCGGCCACGGCACGCGGGGCAGAGTCCCGGCCACGGCACGCGGGGCAGGACCCCTGCCACGGCACGCGGGGCAGGACCCCGGCCATGGCACGCGGGGGCAGACCCCGGCCACGGCACGCGGGGCAGAGTCCCGGCCACGGCACGCGGGGCAGAGTCCCGGCCACGGCATGCGGGGGCAGACCCCGGCCACGGCACGCAGGGACAGACCCCGGCCACGGCACGCGGGGCAGAACCCCGGCCACGGCACGCGGGGACAGGGCCACGGCCACAGCACGAGGGGGCAGACCCCGGCCACGGCACGCGGGGCAGAGTCCCAGCCACGGCACGCGGGGCAGAACCCCGGCCACGGCACGCGGGACAGGGCCCCGGCCACGGCACGCGGGGCAGACCCGGGCCACGGCACGCGGGGGCAGACCCCGGCCACGGCACGCGGGGCAGAGTCCCGGCCACGGCACGCGGGGCAGACCCCGGCCACGGCACGCGGGGGCAGAACCCCGGCCACGGCACACGGAGGCAGACCCCGGCCACGGCACGCGGGGCAGACCCGGGCCACGGCACGCGGGGGCAGACCCCGGCCACGGCACGCAGGGCAGAGTCCCGGCCACGGCACGCGGGGCAGAACCCCGGCCACGGCACACGGAGGCAGACCCCGGCCACGGCACGCGGGGCAGAGCCCCGGCCACGGCACGCGGGGCAGAGCCCCGGCCACGGCACGTGGGGACAGAACCCGGCCACGGCACGCGGGGCAGAGCCCCGGCCACGGCACGCGGGGCAGAGTCCCGGCCACGGCACGCGGGGCAGAACCCCGGCCACGGCACGCGGGACAGGGCCCCGGCCAAGGCACGCGGGGCAGAGTCCGGCCAAGGCACGCGGGGCAGAGTCCCGGCCACGGCACGCAGGGCAGAGTCCCGGCCAAGGCACGTGGGGGCAGAGTCCCGGACACGGCACGAGGGGGCAGACCCCGGCCACGGCACGCGGGGACAGGACCACGGCCACGGCATGCGGAGCAGAGTCCCGGCCACGGCACGCGGGGCAGAGTCCCGGCCACGGCACGCGGGGCAGAACCCGGCCACGGCACGAGGGGGCAGACCCCGGCCACGGCACACGGGGCAGACCCCGGCCACGGCACGCGGGGACAGGACCACGGCCACGGCATGCGGGGGCAGACCCCGGCCACGGCACGCGGAGCAGACCCCGGCCACGGCACACGGGGACAGGACCACGGCCACGGCATGCGGGGGCAGGCCCCGGCCACGGCACGCGGGGGCAGGCCCCGGCCACGGCACGCGGGGCAGAGCCCGGCCACGGCACGCGGGGCAGTGCCCCGGCCACGGCACGCGGGGCAGACCCCGGCCAAGGCACGCGGGGCAGACCCCGGCCATGGCACGCGGGTCAGAGTCCCGGCCACGGCACGCGGGGCAGACCCCGGCCACGGCACGCGGGACAGGGTCCCGGCCACGGCACGTGGGGCAGACCCCGGCCATGGCATGCGGAGCAGTGCCCCGGCCACGGCACACGGGGCAGACCCCGGCCAAGGCACGTGGGACAGACCCCGGCCAAGGCACGCGGGGTCAGAGCCCCGGCCACCGCACACGGGGCAGAGCCCCGGCCACGGCACGCGGGACAGACCCCGACCAAGGCACGCGGGGCAGACCCCGGCCACGGCACGCGGGGCAGACCCCGGCCATGGCACACGGGACAGAGCCCCGGCCACGGCACGTGGGGCAGAGCCCGTCGGGCCAGACCTCCAGACAGGGCACGTGGAGCGGAGCCCCCGCGCCCTGACCCCGCACCCCAGCACGTGGATTGGAGCCCCCGCGCCCGCCTCCCCACCCCCACGCGCCGGCACGCGGAGCGGAGCCCCCGCCTGCCGCCCCTGGACGTTTAATTGTATCTAGTACTTCTTGCATATTATTCTCAAAGTTTTGGGCCATTTTCTCAGTCTTTATGGTGGACCTTTCTAGGCCAGCCATTTTCTCTTCTACATTAGAGATTCCATTTTCTGAATGATCTAGTCTGCTTTTAATACTTTCAAGGGAGATTTTGACTTCTTGTATTATAGCCTTCATCTCTAACAGCTCCATCTGATTCTTTTGTAAAGTGTGAAACTCCTCTTTTAGATCTTGCATGAATTTCCTCACCTCCTAGAACTCTTCAACTCCTTTCTCCTTCCCCTTCAGCAGTTCCTTGTCTCTCTTCTCTTCGATCTCTGTTAGCTTTGCCATTATGAATGATCTGAATTGTTTATCAGACATTTCCATGAATTCCCTTGAACTGTGTGTGGATGAAGAGGAGCTATCCGTTTCAATTGGAGGAGGGGCATTTTCCTGCTTCTCCATATTTCTTGTGGTCCTGCAGCGATTTCTAGTCATCTGGTGGATGGTTGGTTTCTTCCCAAACTTTTGAAGTTTAATATGAGGGTTGGGAAGTGTGCAGAAAAGGAAGCAGAGAGAGGGAAACAATACCAACAACAACAACAAAAAAAAAACAGACAAGAAACAGAGAAAAAAAAGAGAAAAGCTTTGGAATAAATCTAAAAAAGAAAAATTAATATTAAAAAAATTTCAATAAAAATCAAAAATTAGAAAACCGCGCGTCGTGCTAGCGCGCCGCGCGAAATGTCTACATCTCAGAAGCCATTGAGCAGGCTTTCTCTTGAAGAAGGGCTGTTCTGGGAGGAGCAGAGGGGATTATTAACAAAACAAAGGCCTAGGAGGGAGGGGCCAAAGGGCCCTGTAAGAAGCCTCATCTTAAAAAATTCTAAAAAGCAAAAATTAAAAAAAAAAGACAGACAGACAGAGAGAGAGAGAGAGTGAGTGAGAGGTAGAGAGAGACAAAGATTGATTCAGAGACAGGAGATATGAAAGGGGTTTTCCTACCACGTGGGTTTTGTATGATGGAGGCCCAGTTAGGAGTGGGACATCTTCATTTCTCCCAGCATGTCTACATCTCAGGAGCCATTGAGCAGGCTTTCTCTTGAAGAAGGGCTGTTCACGTGGGTTTTGTATGATGGAGGCCCAGTTAGGAGTGGGACATCTTCATTTCTCCCAGCATGTCTACATCTCAGGAGCCATTGAGCAGGCTTTCTCTTGAAGAAGGGCTGTTCACGTGGGTTTTGTATGATGGAGGCCCAGTTAGGAGTGGGACATCTTCATTTCTCCCAGCATGTCTACATCTCAGGAGCCATTGAGCAGGCTTTCTCTTGAAGAAGGGCTGTTCACGTGGGTTTTGTATGATGGAGGCCCAGTTAGGAGTGGGACATCTTCATTTCTCCCAGCATGTCTACATCTCAGGAGCCATTGAGCAGGCTTTCTCTTGAAGAAGGGCTGTTCACGTGGGTTTTGTATGATGGAGGCCCAGTTAGGAGTGGGACATCTTCATTTCTCCCAGCATGTCTACATCTCAGGAGCCATTGAGCAGGCTTTCTCTTGAAGAAGGGCCTATAATGACTTTTTAACTACTGAAGAAGTTAAGTCTGTAATCCAGGTTGCCTGAGACTGGGGCTGGTTCGCAGCATGAGCACCGTGTTGTGGGGATGCCTGTCTTTCTGTCTCTGTTCTGTTCCCGCCTAGGGGTACTTTTTTTGTCTGGCAGCCCAACGTTCCCCGAGGGAAACGCGCCTCTCACGCAGTAAATGACGTCCTTTCCCTTCCGCTCCCTCCTCGTCCTGGTCGAGGGGAGAGGAAGGTCTTTCCGGGAAGGCGGCTCGGCCGGCTGCTCCAGGTCCCCGCATCTCCCTTTCCCGCCGCCATTTTCTCTCCAGGTATCCATTTTTTTGCACCTCTTGGAGTGATCCTTCACAAAAGGAAGTCTTATCGTGTCACTTCCCTGTTTAAGAACTTCCACTGACTTGTTATCTCAGAATAAAATCAGAAGTCCTTATCCTTCATCATGTGTGCCTGCCCTTCCATATCTTTAACTTCATGTCCTACCACTCTTTTCCAACCCAGCTTCCTCCACACTGTCTTCCTCGCTTGTCCTCCTAAACTTGAGGCATGCTCAGACCATGGGGTTTTGCACCTGCCTTTGGCTCTGCCTGGCACACTCTTGCCTTAAATACACACATGGTGGACCTCCTCACTTCCTTTAGGGCTCTAGTCAAATGTCACCTCTCAGTGTGCTTTCTATGACCACCTTTTATAAATACCTCTTTCAGGGCCACAAGTGGTTTGGTGGTTAAGTATCCGGACTCCTACATGGCCCACTGCAGTTTAAATCCTGGCCCTGGGTGGCTTGAAAATCACGCTGAGTGCATGTGTGTGTATGCCCAAGATTCTAGGAGGAGAGCTGCGGCATGGCCATCCTCCGGGAGGGTGATTTCTCACTTTCTCTCTCACTGTCTCTATTTCTCTCTCTCTCTCTCTGGTGAGCACACATGCTCTATGACAAAAATCTTTAAAAAATAAATAAAATACCTCCCTCAGGGCCAGCAGGTGTTGTGATGGTTAACGTACTGGATTTCCACATGGCTGACCATGGTTCAAGTTTTGGATCCAGCAGCTTGAAAATCATGCTGGGCATTTGTGTGTGTTGCCCAAAATCCGGAGATGAGAATGGAGGGGAAGGGATTGCAGCATAGTTCTCCCCTGGTGGGGAGGCGATTTCTCATTTTTCCTTTCTTTGTCTCTCCAGCGAGCGCTTGTGCCCTGTGGCCCAAACCTAGCCTCCCCCAATATGACTCAATAACTTTGTACCTTTAGTTTTTACTTGTAATACTTCCTGCCTTCTAATATATTTTTTTGGCGGGGAGTGGGGCTTAATTGTCTACCTTCTATTGGAATGCAAACTTCATGAAAGCAGGAACTTTTTTTTTAAGATTTATTTATTTATTAAATTTTATTTATTCATTCATTTATTTTAATTTGACCAGAAAGCAACATAGAGAGACAGAAAGTGAGAAAGTGAGAAATCAAGCTGCCAGGTCCAGGACTCGAACCATGGTTGGCCATGTGGGAGTGTCTAGCACCTTAACCACCACACCACCTGTTGGTTCTGAAAGCAGGAACTTTAAGAAAGAGCATGAGCTCTCTTTTTTCTCTCTCTTTCTTTCTCTCTCTCTCTTTCTTTCTCTCTCTTTCTTTCTCTCTTTCTTTCTCTCTTTCTTTCTCTCTCCCTTCCTCCCTCCCTCCCTCCCTCCCTCCCTTCCTTCCTTCCTTCCTTCCTTCCTTCCTTCCTCCTTTCCTTCCTTCCTTTCTTTCTTTCTTCCTTTTTTGTTAAGAGAGATTATTGCTAGAGGGCACCTGCACTCACCAGAGAGAGAGAGAGAAAAAAAAGAGAGAGACAGAAAGAGAACAATCACGCTCCCGTGACAATTGCCATACTGCAATCCATTCTCCTCTCAGGATTTTGGGTACTCACACACATGCATCCAGTGTGAGTATTTTTTTTTTCGTCACTGGTCCAGGACTTGAACCATGGTCAACTATGTAGAAGTCCAGTGACATAACCATTACGTAATCTGCTGTTCCCTTGTGTACTTTTTCTAGGATCTGGATTATGCCTGCAACAGAGTTGACACCCATCATTTTTTTGGTCAGATGTATAAATAAATAGCATTTATATATACATTCAAATTATTGAAATATTTTAAAATTGTGTATTACATAATTTCCATGCTGGCCAGTTTCACTATGCACTTATAGGTATTGGATATTATTAATTTCTGCTAATTTAGTGGGCAAAATACAGTGGGCAATGCTTTATGATTACTTACATATTTTAGCTTTTATCTTCATACATCATGCATTTATAATTTTGAAGACTATTGATTTTGTAATAGACACTCATGCATTTATCATTGTTTTCAGTAATAGTGTGATATTAATATATAAATTAAATGGATACGCACAGTAGAAACCAAGAATAACAAAACACTTTTTGGAATATCTAATTTGCTAAATAAGGTGAATATATGACCTTCTTAGCTATGACTGAATATGATTTGCCCCTCAAAACTTTATGCTGGAAGCTTAGTCTCCAGTGTACTGAGTTGAGAGAAAATGGGCCTAGTGGGTACTGCCTTAATGAAGAGTTAATAGATCCTTCTGAGGGGAGGTGGTGAGCTCCCCTCTTATAAGAATGGATTAGTTCCTGAAAAAAATAAGACAGCTTCCAGTATGTTGCTTTCCTTTGTTTCATGGTCTGCTGGCCTTTCAGTTTTTCTCTACCATGTTGTGATGCCAGCACCCTGCATTTGAACTTTTCAGCTGATCTGAATTTAAGATTTATTTTCTCTATTCTTTGTAAATCACCCCATCTCAGGCATTTTGGCTTAGTTATACAATAATGAACTAAAGCATTCTATTATATTATTTCCTTTTTGTTGATTTATTTTTAGGTTTTTGCCATAGCATGTGTGTACTCGCCTGAGAAAGACAGATACAGTGAGAAACAAGGTGAGAAGTCACCCCCACAGAGGGGATTGACCCTTCTGCAATCCCTTGTCCTCCATTATCCTCTCGGGATTTTGGGCATGCACACACACATGCTCGGTATGATTTACCAGCCTCCAGGTGTAGGACTAGAGCTACGGTTTGCTATGGGGGAGTCCAGTGCCTTATCCACTATACCCCTGTGCCATCTGCTGACCGCTTGTTTCCTTTTTTATTTTATTATTTTTTTGAGAGATTTTTGCTATAGGGCATGCATACTTGTTGAAGACACAGAGAGAGGCAGAGATACAGAAAGAGAAATCACCCCTCAGGGGGGATGGCCTTGTTGCAATCCCTTCTCCATTTTCCTCTCTAGATTTTGGGCATGAGCACACATATGCCTGGTGTGAGTTTCAAGCTCCCAGGCCCAGGACTTGAGCCATAGTTAACCATGTGGGAGTCTAGCACCTTAACCACTATACCATCTGCTAGCTCCTTATTTCCTTTTTAAATAATTGTTTCTTCATTATTGTCTATGTGTGACCAGCTATTGGAATTTCTCTTGAATAAGTATATTCAAAAAGTGTAATTATGGGGGACCAGCGGTTAGCGTAATGGCTATGTCGCTGGACTCCCATGTAGTCGACTGAGGTTTGAGTCCTGGACCCGGTGGCTTAAACTCAAGCCGGGCATGTGTGCATGCATGGCCAAAATCCCAAGAGGAGAACGGAGGAGAAGGGATTGTGGCGTGGCCATCCCCCCAGGGGGTGATTTCTCGCTTTCTGTCTCTGTTTCTCTCTGTCTTTCTGGAGAGCATAATGTCCTATAGGAAAAAACAAACAAACAAAACCTAAAAAAACAAAAAAAACCTCTCTAAAAAAAAAGTTGTAATTTTGAAGCACCATTGCAGCCTTTTATAAATTAAATATTGACTTAAGGAAAGAAAAGAAACATATTTCAATGATGTAGTCATTATAACTAAACCAAACTGTTTTATCATATTATATTTTAGTAATGACAAACAGCAAGTGGTGAATTATACCCTAGTTATTTTTCTTTGATTTATTAAAACAGATAATGGGATGGAATTGGTTTTGAAGAATGTTCATTTAAACAAAGGATTAGTAATAATTGAAACTACATGCATAATTTAAATCCAAAGTTGTGTACATTATATTTAGCTGCTACTTTTTTATTTGTTCAATATTGTGAACCATTCTGATAAGATTTCCTTACGATAAAAGAAAAGAACCAATAGTAGTGGGTTCAGACTTTAACATATAAATTGAATAATTATTTGATTTTTTTCCTGACAATAATAAACTCCTTTTGAATATATTGTGCATGAGGTTTTCTGCGGCAGTATATCTTTCATTATAATTTTTCTTACAAATTAGCTTCTAATAAAAGTTGTTGGTTTGATAATGACAGTTTTTTTTAACATTTATTTCTTGAGACCAAGCAGATGGCATAATGGTTACATTGCTGAATTTTCCACATGGTCAACCATGGTTCGAGTCATGAACCTGGCATCTTGAAACTCACTCCGGGTGTGTGTCCATGTGTGCCTAAAATTTCGGGAGGAGATGGAGGAGAAGGGATTGCTGTGTGGCTATTCCCTTGTGGGGCAATTTATTGGTTTCTATCTCTGTCTTTCTCTGGCAAGTGTGAGCACCCTATAGCAAAAATTTCTCTCTAAAAAAACAAAAACAAAAAACGATTTCTTGAAAGATGAGAGAGAGAGAGAGAACGAGAGAACCAGGTAGCTTGGGCAGGGTCTTATGCTGTGATCTTCTCCTCCTCCCCAGCCCTCTGACCAGTCAGGGTAATGAGTGAACACATGTACACTTAGTGTGTTTCAGGTTGACCTGGGATCTGAACCACAATCTTCTATACATCTCCATCATTGCAGAGAGGTGTGCTACTGCCTGTGCCGCTGAGGGTGGGCTAAATAATGACAGCTGTAAACAGCATTACTAAGGTATAACTTACATATCATACATACATGCATTTCAAATACAGGATTCAATGATTTTCAAGAGACTCTCACAGTGTTCTGCAATCCTCATCATGATCCAGTTCTAAAACATTTCTGTCACCTCCAAAAGTTCCCCTGTAGAGTGCAGTCAAGGCCTACTCCCACCCACTCCTCCTCCCATCTCCAGGTAACATTGATCTGCCTTCTGTCTCTATATAGATTTGTCTTTTCTTGGGGGGGGGATTTTTACAGAAATGAAAAATATAATTTTTGATGTTCTGTATTACATATTAGAAGTTTCTTCTGTTTTGTTGCTGAATCACGTTCAGTTTTATGGATGCCTGTATTTTGATTGTTCAATCACCAATTGGTTTTGGCTATTACCAATAACGTTGTAAACATCTGCATACAAGACTTTGTATGGATGTATGTTTTCAATTCTTTTAAGTGGAATCCAAGGTGCAGAATTAATTTATCTAATGGTAAGTCTATGTTTAATCCTTTAATAAACGGCTAAACTTCCAAAGTGGATACACGATTTTGTTATCCCTAGCAGCGTATGTGTATGAGGGTTCCAGTTTCTCTGCTTTCTCACTAGCACACAATATGGCAGTGTTTAAAATTAGAATCATTCTAGTGGGTGTAATTATATCTCATTGTGATTTTAATGACTGATATTGGTGAACATCTTTTCATGTGCTTATTAATCTTTTGTATAGCTTCTTTGATAGACTGTCTATTTCAATATTTTGCCCATTTTAAAAATGAGTTAACTTCTTATTTTGAGTTTTAAGAATTCTCTATAAATTCTGGTCACAATTTCTTAATCTAATGCATGAGTTGCAAATAGTTCTCTCCCAGTCTATACTTATCTCTTACTTTTTTAAATGACGTCTTTTGAAGAGCAAATGTTCTTAATTTTAAGGAAGTCCAATTTTCTATTTTTTCTCTTATGAATTATGCATTTAGTGTCTTAGTTGTTGTCTAATAAAAGGTCATAATGATCTTCTACTGGAAGTAATGTTAGTTCTTATATCTAAGTCTATGATCCTATATGAGTTAACTTAAGTGTGTGGATTGAGCTGAGGGTCTAAATTCACATTTTTCCAGATGGACGTCGGATGGATTTGGCAACATTTGTCAGAAAGGGCATTGATTTTCCACTGGTACTTTTGTTAAAAATCCATTGATCAAAAGTAGAACTATATTTTTCACGTCTTTCAGTTCTGTTCCATTTACCTATATGTCAATTTATGTCAATACCAACTGTCTTGACTGTCGTAGCTTTTTATTAAGTTTGAAATCACGTAGTAAAAGTCCTCTGATGCCGTTCTTTTAAAAATTATTTTGGCTATTCAAGATCCTTTGTAATTCCATATCAAGTTTAGAATCAGATTTTCAAATGCTACCAAAAACCTGGTGAGATTGTTTTAAAATTGTGTGTGTGTGTGTGTGTGTGTGTGTGTGTGTGTGAGAGAGAGAGAGAGAGAGAGAGAGAGAGAGAGAGAGAGAGAGAGAGAGAGAATCATCTATACCAGGATTCTCATGCTGAGATTATCTCTCAGAATCAGCCAGCTAGGACCATGGCATGTGCACACAGGTACAATGTATACAAGGAGACCTGGGATATGAGCCTATGACCTTCCCACATGGCCTCAGCATTTTGGAGCAGTGTGCCACCATGGCTGGCCTCGGTGGGATTTTGGTAAGCGTATTAATATTTCCATAGATGTGTCCCAGGGAACTGTTATAAAGTTTTCCGTCCATAAACATGCAATGCCCATTTATTTTGATCTTCTTTAATTTCTCTTGGTAGTGTAATCATTGCCAGAGTATTATCAGTGAACTAAGCTTACACGCCTTTAATTAAATTTATTGTTAAGTATTTTGTTCTTTTTGATATTTTGAGTGCAAATTGTTTTTTTTTTTTATTTTTGAATTGCCTACTGTGATTACACAGAAATACAATTGAGTTTTATGTATTGATCTTAAATCTTATAAACTTGACTGAATTTATGTATTAATTTATGGGAAGTTATTCTCTTACAGTATTTTTTTTAGCATTTTCTATAAAGAGGATCGTGCAATCTGTAAATAAAGATAGTTTAATTCTCTTTTTCTATGATATGCATACCTACGGTTACCCTTATTTGTATTATTACACTAGATTGACATTTGGAAGGAGTGATACATACAGGAAGACACTCTTACTGTAGTTCTATCTTAGGTGGAAAGTATTCTCTTCTATGCCTTGTAAGTCGATAAAGTTCCTTTTTTTTCCCCTTGGTGGTTGGATTTTTTTTTTTATTCATGGATTATGTGTTAGATTTTGCCAAATGCTCTTTCTAAATCTACTGGAATGATTATATGCCTTTTGTCCTTTATTCTGTTAATGTAGTGTATTACATTAATTAATTTTCATATTTTAAACCAATCTTACATTTCTGGGATAAATCCCATTTGATTTTACTGTATAATCCTCTTACATATTGTTGGATTTTGTTATTATTTTATTCAGAATTTTTTGTATATGTTCATTAGGAATATTGTTTTGTGGCTGTATTTTCTTGTGATAGCTTTGTTTGGGGTTTGACTTATGGAATAAATTGAGAAGGATTCCTCACTTTTATTTGACAAAAGAGCTTGTGTTAGAGTTAGTATTATTTCCTTTTTTAAAAATTTTATAGAATTCACTAAGGAAGACATTGAGCATGAATTTTCTTTGTTGGAAGATGAGAGAGAGAGAGAGCGAGAGAGAGAGAGCAAGAGAGAGAGAGATCATTCTCCAGGGCGGATGGACACAGTGCAATTCCTTCTCCTCCATTCTCCTCTCAGACTTTTGTGTACACATAAACACACACATGCACCCAGCATGATTTTCAAGTTGTCTGGTCTAGGGTTTGAACTATGGTCTATCATGTGATAGTTCAGTGCCTGTGTGAATCCAGTGCCTTAACCACCATGCCACCTGCTGGCCCCACTGATGTAATTTCTTTGCTTTTGGTAGCTCTATTCAGATTGTCTGTTTCTTCATGAGTCAGTTGTAGTGATTTATATCTTTCTATGCACTTATCTATTTCATCTAAATTGTCTAATTTTTGGTATAGAGTTATTTAAAATGTCCTCTTATAGTCCTTTTAATTTCTGTTTGTAGTGATGTCTACTCTTTCAATATTGATTTTGATAATTTGTGTTTTTTCTTTTCTCAGCCTAACGTTGTAATAATATTCTTGACCTTGGATTGCTTAATTTTTTTGTAAGAGATTTTTACTACAGGGTATGTGTGCTTGCTGGAGAGACAGAGAGAAATAGAGAGACAGAAAGTGAGAAATCACCCCGTGGGGGGGATGGCCACGCTCCAATGTCTTCTCCTCCATTCTCTCAGGATTATGGGCATGCATGCACATGTGTCCAGCATGAATTTTAAGTCAGTGGGTCCGGGACTTGAACCATGGTTGACTACATGGGAGTCCAGTGACATAACCATTACACCATTTGCTGATCCCTGGATTCATTGATTTTTTTCCTATTGTCTTATGTTATTTATATAACTTATTTATGGGTCTTTATTATTTTCTTCCTTCTGCTTGCTTACGATTTAATTTCCTTTTCCTTTTCTGTACTCTCAAAGTAAAATCTTGGGTGTCTTATTTGAAACCTTTTTTTTTCCTAGTGTAGACATTAAAAGTTATATATTGTCTTTTAAATACCACTTTAGGTGTTAGCTCTTGATGTTTTATATTTTCATTTAATTATATTTAGCTTATTTTATTTTTTGTTGTAATTACATCTATTGTTGACCTATTTAGAATTTATCGTTTACTATTTAAAAAGAATATGTGCAGGAAGCAGCAGATGACATAATGGCTACATTGCTGGACTCCCACACAGTTTACTATGGTTAAAGTCCCAGACCCAGTGGCTTGAAACTCACGCTGGGCACGTGTGTGTGCATGCTCAAAATATTGAGAGGAGAATGGAGGAGCAGGGATGGCTGTGTGGCCTTCCCCCTGGGGGATGATTTCTTGTTTTCTGTCTCTCTGTCTCTCTCTGTCTCTCAGGTAAGTACACACACCCTATAGCAAACAATCTCTGTCTAAAATAAAAAGGTGGTTTCCCCAAATTTCTTTCTGTTGTTGATTTCTAATTTAATATTATTGTAGTTGGAGGAAATACTTACATGATTTCAATCCTTTAAAATTTACTGGGACATATTTTATGGCCTAGAGCATAGTCTCTATGAGTAAACATTATCTGTGCAATCGGAAAGAATCTCTATTGTGCTGGTGTTGAGTTAGAATGTTCTCTAAACAGCGAGTCCAGTTGATCGTGCTGTTCAAGTCTTCTCTATCCCTGTATATTTTCTGTCTAGTTTTTCTCTCAAATATTGAGAGTATTGTATTGAGATCTATAACTGTTCAACTTGTTCTTTATCTTTTATTCTGTCTGTTTTTGCTCCAAGTATTTTAGATCTCTGTCATCAGGTATACATCTATTAACTTTCTATCTTCCTGATGCATTGACACTCCTATTATAATAAAAGATTCTCTTTTTCTATTTTGTGTGATATTAATATAGCTATTTCAGTTCCTTTATGGTTTTATGATGATTATTTTTCCATCCTTTTATTTTTAGTCCATTTATATCTTTGTGTATAAAATGTGTCTTTTATAGACATGACAAATCCTGTCTTTTTCTCCAGTCTGATCATCTCTGCCTTCTGACTATAGTGACTATAGTTTAGTCTAGTTTATTTAATGGTATAACTCTAGTTGGAATTGCATGTGCCATACTGCTATTTGTTTTGTCTATGTGTCATGCGCCTTCTGCCCTTTGTGATTTGTTTCAAATCATATCGGTCACCTCCATTAATAAAGTTGCTGGTTTTCGAAGCAAGCTCCACCAAGGTAAAATTGACATGTTGATCCAGCGAGGGTGGTGAATGGGGGTAGAATTCTCCAAGTCAGAATTCCACAGAATCCCACTGGTCATGATGTCCAACAGTGTTTGGTGAATATCTTTCTCAATTTGTTGTCTGCTTGTGTCCGATTTCTCGTGCCATTCGTCCATCCCCAAATTATTGTTTCTGACAATTTTGTCCTTTTTTTTGAGATTGTGATTTTTTTTCACTCCTTTATTGCCAAAAGTTCTTGGCATTTTGGATTTGATGAAACATTTTTGTGAAATATGTGGGCTTTGTTTTTTCTGACAAACAAAAATGTTATCTTAAAAAATATATCTGGATGATTTTCTCTTACAGTTTGACTAGATTATTCAAATTGAGATAAAGGTTTTGGGAGCTAAAAGTTTTTCTTAATACTGATATATTATTTGATTTTGCAGCAGTCCAAAGAGAAGCTGGTGACCTAAAAATTATTTAATTTTGTAAAGTCTGTTTTTAATATATATCTAAACCATTAGCTTGTCATAATAATTAGGATATTGATTTTATTTTGTCATTGTGTTTAGTTCATCAGTTTTGTCAGAATTTAACCAAATTTACTATAAAGTTAAATACGTACAAACTATTGATAAGAAAAAATGGTGATGTTGTGTAACTTCAACTTTCTTGTGAATAGGTTGTGAAGGCAAAGAAAACAGAATTAGAGGGCCTCAGGGTGGGAAAGTATCCCATGTCTTCAGTTACCTAGCTGAGACAGGGAGGCCCAGTTGAACATGTCTGTCATCCAGCCTCTGCTTGAATACCTCCATTCATGAAGAATTCACTAGCCATCCTGACGGAGTCCAATCCATTGTTTAGATCTCGCTAATGTTTCTCTATCAAGTCTAAAATATGTAATAAAGAAAAAAAATCTTCCCAAATTTTGAAAATATTTCATTCCAATTATAGAAAACGATTTCCATGAACTGAAAATGGTAATGACTGATTTGATCATCATGGAGAACTGCAGAGGAATTTATAATATGGAAGTTTCCCTGTGGAGGAGGAATCTGATTTAAAGCATAGTGCAAGATCCCAGACTGTGAAAATAGCTAGCGACTGAGGGGATCCTAGGATGCAAGGAGCGTGACTCCAAGGAAAAAGGCATAGAAAAGCACACACGTAGGCGTATTACAACCTCTTCTCTTTTAGATTTCGTCCCTGCAGTGCAAGTGGTCATATCTTCAGCATGCTCTGTTAAAGGGAGAGTGGATCAAAATGAGAAAGTCTTATACTAATGATAAGGAGGCCTCTGTTAAGTAGGTGAAAGCATTACTTTGAAAATCAATTAGATCTGAGTTTGAATTAGCATCCCTTGGCAGTTGAGTGACAAAAGGTAGTTCATCCCTGCCTTCATCTATCAGTGAGGCTAATGATAACAGAAGATATAATAAGAAATAAATAAAACAACATTTGCCATGCACTTGACACTTAGTAAACACATGGTAAGTGGTTGTTTTTATTTAATACTAAGTTAATTGGACAGATATTTACTGAGTAGCTACTAGGGCCAGATACTGGATGAGATGCTAGGACTATAGCAATAAACCCACAGACACATTTTAGTTTTCACTGAGCTTTTTTTCTAGTGAAAATGTCAAGATAGAGAGATATATAGGACCAGCCTGTGACCTCATAGTTAATATAGATGGATCCCACATGAAGCCACACAGTTTGAGTTCCAGAACTGGCAGTTTGAAAAACATGCTGGGTCATGTGCATATATGCCCAAAATTCCAAAGAGAAATAAATGGAGAAGAAGGCATGGTAGCGTGGTTACTCCCTATGGAGATGTTTTTTCCCTCTCTCCATCTCTGTCTCTCTCTGGTTACCTCATGTACCCTCTGGTGAAACAGGAAAGAAAAAAGAAAACAGCATTTAAACATATAATTATATGGAAGGTCTTGAAGAATACTACTATAATTTTAATAGTAAGAGGCATAGGTCCAGCTAGTGGCATGGATCGCACATGACTGGCTGAGTGGAGTTCTGGAACTGGGGACTTGAGAAATGCCCAGAGTACACATGTGTGGGCATGCTTGAAGTCCTGAAAGGAGGGAGAGACAGAGGAGAAGGGATTGCAGTGTAAACATGCCCCATTGGGGGTGCTTACTCAGTTTCCCTCTCCCTCTTTCTCTCTTCCCAGTGAACACAAGCACCCTCTGGCAAATTAAAAAATATGAAATAAGAGACATATCATTGAGTTTTTGAGACCCAAACATAAAACTTCTTTACAATTTTCTCTAATTATGTTATTAAACTCTCTTTCACACAAAGTAATGGTTCCTTTAATAAAATGTTAGCCTTGTTTGAAAACCTTTCAGTCACTTTTGGTTATTAAATTAATTTGTTTTGTTTCTGTAAGACTTGATCTTGTTTATTTTAAATTGTGAACTGCATACACAATATAAAACTATTCATATTCCTCCAACAACCCTATGTGCAAGAGAGGAACGGGTGGGCTACAGACAACTAACTCCTTGTCACTTTTCTTCCTTGCACCGGGTCCTCTGGTATTGAACCTGGAGAAAGGCCAGGGCTGGTAGAGTTTTCCTCAAGTGACTATAAACTGTAAGTAATGGCTACCACAGGGTATACCTTTATTAAGGGGGAGAATAGCCTTTTCATGAATCAGTTTGCCCTCAAAATTGAACTCCTCTTTTTCCCGTGAGCCATCTTTTTATATCAGGAGTGTGTGTGTGTGCACATTTATACACATGTGTACATATCCAAGTCCACCAGTATATGTGGTTCTGATAACTGGCCCTTTTCTAGAAAACTCTTGAGTAAGGAGAAAGACATTACCAGGTAGAATGTTCTGAACTTTAAATGTGTTCTTCATTCTTGACGTTTTTGCTCTCAGCTGTAGGTTTTAATTGCCATTGCAACTTCCAGCATGTGATACCATTCTGTCCTACGTGGTGAATAAAATGAGTGTTACTTGACCAGATACATGTTGGTAGTAGATTTTTGTCATTGAGAGAGACTATGGTATTGGATTCTGTTTGGTGTAATATTATTATTTCTTTTATTAAAAAACTTTTTTTTTTTAGCTGTTATCCATGTAAGCACTGCTAATCAAGCAGGTAAAAGTGCTTTGTTTTTGTGGTTACTGTTCTTTAGCACAATGGTGTCAAATATTTAATAGCAAAAGTTCCTTGCAATTGAATGAGGGAAAATATTTGTACTATAGTCTTGTTAAAAACAAAAACCTTTTCAAAAAAGTCTATTTATTTATTTTACAAGAGAGAAACAGAGAGAGAAGGGAGAGAGAAAGAGAGAGAAGCACACCCAACGGGGTCCTCATGCCATGATCCACCCCCAGCTTTAGCTGGAATCACAAATACACACCTGTGTGCCCAGAACATACTGGCAGACCTCTGCACATGAACGGAGGACTTTCTCATGTGGCCTTGGCATTAGGGGGATTGCGGCGTGGCCATCCCCTCTGCGAGGTTGGGGTGGGGGTGGGGTGATTTCTTGCTTTCTATCTCTGTTTCCATCTGTCTTAACCCCTGCACCACCACAGCTAACCTGCCTGTGCTCTGACCATCTAAGAAATATTTTTGAGAGATTTTTGCTATAAGGTATGTGTGCTCTTCAGTGAGACAGAGACAGAAAGTGAGAAATCATCTCCCCAGGGGGGATGGCCATGCAGTAATTCCCTCTCCTCCATTCTCCTCTCAGGATTTTGGGCATGCATACACAAGCATCTGGTGTGAGTTTCAGACTATTGGGTCTGGGACTCAAACTATAGTCAGCCACGTGGGAGTCCAGCACCTCAAAAACCATGCCACCCGACAGCCCCCAAATTTTGTTCTTTATGTGAAATAGATGTGGTAGAATAATTTTCAACAGCTTACCAGTGACAAAAGGACAGAATTTATTTAATCTTTCTTGCCTGTGTATACAAAGAATCAAATATCTTGTGTAGTGAAAGCCTTTTAAAAGGACCTCAGATAATGAAATAAGTACAAATAGGAAATTGTGATGCAAGATATGTTATATGTGTGTGTGTGTGTGTGTGTGTGTATGTGTGTGTGTATGTGAGTGTGTGTATATATATAGAGAGAGGGTATAATAATTACTATTTCTAATAAATGATTTATATTTTATGTGCTCAACATATATTTACTAAACAAATGCAGAATATAAAAGACTGAAATGCTAGGCTTATTTACTTTGTAAAAAAATGTTTACACAGTCTTTTGTGTTGTGCCAATCTGTACTTTAATGCATTTTCATCTTTTTAAAACTAGGTAAAAATTAGTCATATCTCGGGACCAGCAGATTGCATAATGGTTGTGTCACTGAAGTCAACCACAGTTCGAGTCCTGGACCTGGTGGCTTAAAACTCACACCAGGCACATGTGCGTGTATACCCAAAATCCTGAGAGGAGAACGGAGGAGAAGGGATTGCGGCGTGGCCATCCCCTCTGCGAGGTTGGGGTGGGGGTGGGGTGATTTCTTGCTTTCTGTCTCTGTTTCCATCTGTTTCTCTGTGAGCACATGTGCCCCCCTGCAAAGAAAATCAGTTATATCTCTAAGCCAACCTATCTACCTGCATTCTTTCCTTCCCTTTCTTTCATTCCTTCTTTCCTTTCTTTCTTGATTCCTTCTTTCCTTCCTCCCCTATTTTTGCTTCTTATAGAGGGTCAAATGTTATCTGTGAGGGTGACACTAATGATTTTTGTTAATTAGGAGTTGAATTAAAGCTTTCATATGTCAGTATAATTTTTAATGCTCAAACTTATCTAAGAATTATTACAACTACCACGGTGATAAACTGCTGATGTAACTATTTTTTGGATAAACTTTCGAGTGGGAGTAAATGTAACGGCAAGTGTATTGCTTTTGGATCCTGAAGAGTGCCTACAATTACTGTTTCTCATAGAATTAAAATTCACTTTTATGTTTGCATTTGTCTAAGAAAATTGAGAAAATTTAAATGTTCTGTATAGATTGTCCGATAAATTGATTTATAAACATAATCCATTGGTAAAAACAACATTGGCATCTTTTTGTATTTGAGATACTTCAGGCATTTCTTTCCTTTTCCTATGTTTACCTAAATGGGACTATTAAGATGTAATAAATATGTATGGTTTCAGCAACTTCAAGTTAAAGGAAACATCATTGATCATATCTATTGTGCTATGAAGCAAGATGCAATATAGCTCCTAAAATAAGACAACAGGACAGGAGTCATCTGTCAAACATTATGACATCGTATAATTGGAGTTTGGAGAAGAGAATGTTGTGGTAGTCAAGTCATCCAAAGTCATATCAGGGGGACCAGTCATCTTTTAACAGTGATAAAGCTAAAAAGCTAAATTCATAACCCTTTATTTCTTGCATGACAAGAGATGTGAAGTATTTACTGTATTTGCCTTCAAATGGAAATTGGGCGTGAGAAATTATATAGAAAAAGGCTGACTTGAGTTTGTGCTGGCTAAGGAGCTATGTAAAATTTTCCAGCCAGTGGGACAAATCCTTTGGCAATAATATAATCAGTACAGGTACCATATTTGACCCCTATGCTTTGATTTTCCTAATCCTTACCTGGCTTGGACTTTATAAAAAGTATTTTCAGGAATAAATAATGTGGGGAGATACACGAGATAGAGGAAATTCCTTAAAATGGGTTGGATATGCACATATAGGTTCCCCCTTCTCTGCCTATACCAGACAGTGCTAATCCATCACAGACGCCTCTCTCACTGAGACTGCATCTGGTCCCTCAGCACAATATTCCCAGAGTCCATTGCCAATTTGTTAGAATTATAAAATACGTTTTTTTTCTTAGCAAGAATAGCCAATTCAGCACTTAACCTACAAAAATAGCTAAAAGTTTTTTTTTCTGTAAATGAATTAAACAAGATTGTCTAGAATATTTTAAATTCCCTTGTTGCTTGTTAGTTATAGCAAGTATTCAATCTTAAAGAAACGTTTCTTTCAAGTTATTTGTTCATTTCCAAAATTTTAATCAAAAGAAACTAAAGAAATTTAGTAACGGATCATTTTTATATTTCAGTTTATATTGGTTTGAGAAGCTTCTTTTTGAGGTGGGCTTTAATCCTGCAGACACTCTTTCAGCTCCCCTCCCTGTTGAAGTGAAAGTGTCCTCTGTCACGACAAGATTATGAGTCAGGCTCTGCAGCTTCTACAAGAAAGCCTCATCTTTTTGTACGGCACATCTGGTATCTACAGCATGAAGACCTCCTGGTCCTCCACAAAGGAGGTGTACATCCCCCTGAATGGCGTTTCCCTGATGCGATTTTAAATTATGCCACACAGCTTTTGTCAAAAACATGGGAGGAGTCTGGACTTCCAAGTCTTGACTAGTCTGTCTCAGTTTACACTAACTATGCAATCTTGGGCTTCTCAGACTTCAGAGTTCTTATCTGTAAAATGAAGACTACTATGATAATGCTCTTTCCTTCTAGAATTTATTTCGTAACAAGAAATGAAATATATAAAAATGCTTGTACAGTTTTAAATGATTGTTAGTTAACTCTCAGCCCTTCATACTTGTGTTTTCTAGAACATAGCATTTATCAAATGTAGCTGCAAGATGATATGGGAGTTGAAAGCATTGTCTTTGAAGCTACCACATTGGGATTCATAACTCTCTTTCACCATTTACTGTATGGCTCAGGCATATTCCTTGACTTTTTTCATCCTGATTTTCTTCATCTGTCTGGAGGAAAATCAACTGCTATGAGAATTATGTTGTCATGAAAGCAGCTGGCGCCCAGTGTTTACTGTTGCCCAGTAAATAGGCAGTTAATGGTGGTTATTATAATCAATAAGTACTAGTTCACTTAATGAAAGTAATCCAAAGCATGGTACCTACTGTTTGTTTTCCTCTTTTATCCTTGAGTCACATCACCAGAAAACTATATATATTGATTATTTTGCATTATCTGGCAATGTAATTACTGCTAAAGAGCTGCAACATTCTATAAATTGGCTTTTTATTGATGTTCTTTTGAAGTCATGGACATACATGAATGTCTTTAGATTATTACATGTTATTATGTTACTCTGTTTGTTTATTTGGTTTTTGGTGTGCTTACATAATAGCCCATGTGACAAACTTCTAGCAGTACTTAAAATTAGAAAAATAATTTCTTTCCTCTGATTTACCGGTGTATTTCCTTTATAAAGTAAAATATGTTGTGTATACCGAATAGTATTTCCCTCTTGATTTTGACTGGCAGAAAGTGCAGCACAATGTTTTGTTCAAAAAAGATTTATTCATATTAAGAGTGGAAGTTTTAGGGCCAGCAGGTAGCATGGTGGTTTAGGCACTGGATTCCCACATGGCCAATAGTTATTTGAGTCCCAGACCCAGCAGTTTGAAAATCTCAATAAATAAATAGATAAATAATTTGTTAAAGAAAAAAAGGAATGGAAACTTCTTTACATAATCATTGCTTTTATTATTTTATTTTATTTTGCTAAAGGGTGTGTATGCTTTCTGGAGAGAGATAGAGAAAGAGAGAGGGGGGGCAGGGAAAGTGACATAGCACTCCCTATGGAGATGGTCACCCCTCAATCCCTTCTCCTCCATTTCTCTCTTCTTTCAGAAGTTTGAGCACAAACATATACACACTAGTATGTTTTTCAAGCAACCAGTCTAGGAATCAGTGTAGGTGGTCATCTTAACCACTATGCCATTGACTGGCCCAATTATTGCTTTCTGATCACATTTATTACTGGCCCTTTATCTTTTCATTTTTGTGTTAATATATTCTAATTCTATATCTTCACTGTTTTAAATAAACTGGATCAAGTTCCTTAAATAGAGGGATCATTGAAAATCAGAAAACCAGAAAAATATAAATTATTCAAATGTGATAAGCTTTTGATTCTACTTTTTGTTATTCTGTAACATTCTGAATTAATTGTATCAAATCAGAATTAATTTTTCCCTAGTCAGCAAAGTAATGTGCTGTATACCAATCAAAATAATGTGTGTATTATAATCAGACTGTCAAATGGATAACACTAATTTAAAAATATAATGGTCATACCAGATAACAAAGTAATAATAAAAAATGGTAAAGTAATATAATCTGACTTTGAGCTTGCGTGGATTGTCAGTCTCTTTTCAGGTTGTGCATTTATTCTCCTCAGTGAGGTACTCTGTAAAACACAAGGCCTCGTTTGAAGGGCATGGGCCAAAGAGGAGGGCAGACTCTTGACTGTAAATTCTCTTCTCTCCCTCTCTTGCCCTCATGAGTGATGCTAATAACACATTTTCAACTGACGGCTTCATCTTCATTGGTGCTGTCCCTCCCAGACAGACTGGGATCTTATCTTGACATTGCCCATATGGAAGTCATTCCATTCTTGGAATCCATTGCTGACACACTGTTTAAGTTAGGGGAAGGTCCTGTCTTCTTATTTGATCCCCTAAAGGGTCTAAACTTTCAGTTTTCCTTTTTCAAGAAGGTATAGACAAGTCCTAGAGGCTGTAGAAGAAGCTACCTAGAGGGAATCACAGAGAACAAAGTGCTGGACCAAGACATATCCCAGAACAGTGTCAGCCACATCTGACTTTTCTGTCTCAGAGATCACACATGTCTGAGAGAGTTTGGGGGGTATTTCCTCTTTAAAAAGAAGGCTTTTAAAATTTATTTTTCTTTTTGGGGACCAGCAGTTGGCATAATGGCTGTGTCGCTGAACTCCCATGTAGCCGACCCGGACCTGGTGGCTTAAACTCATGCCGGGCACATGTGTGTGCATGCCCAAGATCCCGAGAGGAGAATGGAGGAGAAGGGATTGCAGCGTGGCCATCCCCGCCAGGGGGTAATTTCTTGCTTTCTGTCTTTCTGACTCTTTCTGGCGAGTGCACATGCCCTAGAGCAAAAACCTCTCAAAATAAATTAAATAAAAAAAATATTTTTCTTTTTAAAATATAATTATTTAATTTTATTTTTTATTGTTGCTTTTTACAATTTGCTATGGGGCATGTGTGCTCACCATACAGACAGAAAGAGAGGGAAAATGAGAAAGCAAGCCTCCAGGTACAGGAATTGAACCATAGTTCCCATGTGGGAGTCCATGCCACCTGCTGGCTGGCCCTAAGAAGTCTTAATTTATGTATCTGAGCCCAGTTATTCACATCATTGCTTTCATTCTTCTCTTGGAATTCTATATTGTCTTCAGGTAAGTAGAATAGGCTTTTATAGCGTCAGTTTAGGCAATTGATGCTTCCTGGTCCTCTTCTCCCTACATTTTTTTGTTTGTTTGTTTTGCTTCGAAGGTTTTTGTGCTCATAGGAAAAAGAGAGAGACAGTGAGAAGGGAATGTGAGAAATCACCCCTCACAGGGGTTGACCGTGTCATAGTCCCTTCTCCATTTTCTTCCTGGGATTCTGGGCACACAAGCACATGCACCCAGTGTGTTCTCAAGTCATCACGTCTGGGACTTGAACCATGGTGACCATGTGGGAGTCTAGCACCTCAACCCCCAACCACCTGCTGGCCCCTTTTCCTTTCATTTTTAAAGCGCAAACAGAAGAATCCTATTAGAATACAGGCATATATAATTGTTCTTGAATTCTATGGTTACTTTTTAAAATCTTAATCAGAAAGAGCTGCAACTTTACAGAACCTCTCTTTATTAGCAGAAGAACTAGCTTAATTAAACACCTATTACGTGCTTCACAATTATCTCACTCAATTCCCAAGAAAGCCCTAAAAATTAAAAATTTACTCTCCATAGATGAAGAAACCAAGGTTCAAAGAGTTTAAATAGGTTACTTAAGATCACGAGGCTAAATATGAACAGAGTCAAATTTATATTCTGGTACATTCTATTGGGCTCTGGCCAATTCTGGAGCAGCCTTTGGTCTTCTTCAGCAAATTTATTTCTCATCATCTTAGATAATTGCATAACTTGCCTTGGGCTATACATTATGTCTGAGGCATTCTTACTGATGCTTTTTAACTAGAACCCTGGTACTGAACCCAAGTATGGCTGTTCATTGCTGGAAAGTCAATAATCCAGGGACAAGAATAGAAAGAAAAGGTAGAAAGGAAAGGCAGCTTTATTTAGGAAGCTGTCAACCTCAGAAAAATGGCAGACTAATGTCCATCTCTGAGGTTACAAGTTATTAGGTATTTAAAGAAAAAAACAATAAGAAAAACCATCAAGGATCTGCAGATTTGCTTTGCATTGCTAAAGCCAATAAACTCTTCTCAGCCAGTCATACAGGAATGAGCTGGTGGTGTCATCCTCATCTTCATAGCCCAGTATCTGCAGACACAGCAAGGTTACTATTTTATTAGTTAGGCATTAGATTAGATTAATTATGAAGGAGGTGAAAGGTTAGGTTCTGTAAAGTTTATTGTGTGGAAAGTGAAAGACAGAAGTAAAAGACTGATTTTCCTAAAGGTTATTCTTTTAAGATGGACCCCAAGCCTAAGTACAATATAGGGTCACTTTAGTTCTCTTAAGACTCAGTTATACTTCTTTTGGTTAATATATTCACAGTGGAATTTGTCCTCAGTCAGAGAGAGCCTTTTTGTTTGCTTGTTTTTGAGATTTTTTTTTTTATCATAGAGTGTGTGTGCTTGCCAGAGAGAGACAGAGACAGAAAGAGGGAAACTGAGAAATCATCTCAAGGGAGGATGGCCACAGTGCAATAGTTTCTTTTCCATTCTCTTCTTCAGACTTCAGCAAGCACACATGGGTGCCTAGAGTAATTTCCAAGCCACCTCATGTGGAACTGGAACTGGAACTGCAGTTGGCCATGTGGGAGTCCAGTGCCTTAAACACCACACCAAATGCCAGTCCCCAGAGAGAGTCTTTAATAAAATGAAAAGGTACGGACCAGCAGTTAGTGTAATGGCTATGTCGCTGGGCTCCCACGTAGTCGACCGCTGTTCGAGTCCCGGCCCCGGTGGCTTAAACTCATGCTGGGCACGTGTGCGTGCGTGCCCAAGATCCCGAGAGGAGAATGGAGGAGAAGGGATTGCGGTGTGACCATCCCCCCTGGGGGGTGATTTCCTGCTTTCTGTCTCTCTGTCTCTCTCTGTCTGTCTGGCAAGCGCACGCGCCCTATAGCAAAAACCTCTCCAAAAAAAAAAATAAATAAATAAATAAAAATAAATAAAATGAAAAGGTAAAACTTTTATCATGGTAAAATGCCTGGACCTAAGAAAATATTTACACTCTATATTTATTTATCACTTTACATCAAATATTGATTATCAGCAAATTCATGACACATTTTTGTATAGAAAAACAGAAAAATAAGTCATCACTTTCTCCACAACCTAGTAGGTCATAATACATAAATGTTAAACAAATGTTTGTCTTGAATTTCTATTTTGTGGTTTCATCTGAGGATTGAAGGAAGCTTATGGGTCTGGAAAGGTAGGTCTTTAAAGAAATTCTTCTTAGGTTCTAAATAAAGTTTAAAGTAAAGTTTTAGTGGAAGAATGTTTCATGAAGCTCTTTCTGTCATCACATCACTGAACCATTCCTTGACTTACTCATTGACATTCACTAAAGAGTTGGAATACTGAGCAGTGTGATAATTTCTTTCCTGTTGAAAAAGTTTTCAACCAAAAAAAATCTTTAAAAAGAAGCAAGTGACAACCTGAAAAATTTCTTTTCCCAAAGTGTAGCATAATAAAGTAGTGAGTAGGACACAGCATCTTAATGTGTGGAAGGAATTGGGCTGCCATATCTTAGAGAAGAAAGACTTGGGAAACTGTTACCTTATCTTCTATCTTATACTTTAAGATTTGTCTCTTTTTGGCCAAGATTTTAGAAGTCATAATTGAGATCATAGGCAGCTCTTTGTTGTACCATATTTAATTGGACTTTCTGTGATAATAGACAATATTGTGGATTTAAAAAAAAAGTCCTCAGGGCTTCTCATGGTTGTAGGTGTGGCCAATTTTACAGTAGGAAAAGGGAAAGCTTCTTACTCATCTTTTTAAAATCTACCTGACAAGTATCACCTTTGTGATATGTTTTCTTTTGTATTAAATAAATAGAAATGTATCTCCTCTTTATAATTTTTTAAAGTGTTCTAAAGCCATGTGACTATGAATGGCAGCTGGTGGTTTTAGAGAATACTTTTTCTCTAGATGTAAATGCATTGATCTATAGAGCAAGTTGATTTTCATCTTATCACTTAGCAAATTTAGTTCACTAAGGTGTGAAGATTGTCATTTGCCTACCTCCTGTTTTTTAGGTAAGTGTATATAATTTTAACTATTGGAAATGTTATTCCACCTACATGCAGCACTGAAGCACAAAAATCACTTAGAACACAGACAAGGTAATTCATGAAAAACAAATTGCTGTAGCAAAATAGTCATAGTATATCTATAAAAATGTGAAGCCAAGTATTATCTCCCACTATATTAAGCCTAATGTATCACGAGTAAAAACCTTTTATTCTAAGTGTCCTATAACCCTATAGAGATTCTCTTATTTTACTTGAAGTTCTATGAGCAGTGCTTACTTTTCCTTGCATATACTCTCACTTCACCAGGTTAACTCCTCCTCAGCCTTAAGGTCTCACTTGACAGAAATGAACTTTCTATAGCCTTCCTGGATTGCAAGACTGGACTAGGAGCACCTCCTTGTGACTTCACAACATCTTATATTTACCAACATCATAATGTCTATCATATCTTTACTGAAATTTAGTTTTCTCTCTCATTAAAATCTAAGTTACTAGAGACTGTCTTATTTATTCTGTTAGGCAGCTATGACTATAATAACTATTATTGGAGAAGAGGTGCTCAATGAATATTTGGAGAATTTACTTATAGTGAACATTTAGAGTGCTAGAAAGCATGATTCCTGCACCCTTGAGTTTGATATTACCTGGAATTCTTTTCTTCCCTGTGTAATCAGGTTAAGGACACTCACATTTAGTCCTAGTTTAAAGAGAGTTTTGGTCAGACTACAACAGTTCATTTTGTCAAATTCTTTTACTGTATTTACTGAAATGATTATATGACTTTTTTCCTTTATTCAAATAATATGTTGAATTTCATCTCTTGATTTTTCAGATGTTAAATCAACTTTGTGTGCCTAGATAAGCACCTTTTGCGTTATCATATATGATCCTTTTTATACAATGCTCAATTTGATTTGCTAATATTTTTTTTTTTCTTTTTTTGGAGAGGTTTTTGTTATAGGGCACGTGCGCTCGCCAGACAGACAGAGAGAGACAGAGAGATAGAAAGCAGGAAATCACCCCCCAGGGGGGATGGCCACGCCGCAATCCCTTCTCCTCCATTCTCCTCTCGGGATCTTGGGCACGCACGCACACGCGCCCGGCGTGAGCTTAAGCCGCCGGGTCCGGGACTCGAACCGCGGTCGACTACATAGGAGTCCAGCGACATAGCCATTACGCTAACTGCTGGTCCCTGATTTGCTAATATTTTTAAAGAATTTCTATGTCTATGTTCCCAAAAGATTTTAACTTGTAGTTGTCTTGTGTTATTTTTGCTTTGTTTTGGAATCAGGGCTATTTTGGTTTAATAAAATGAGTTGGAAAAATTCTCGGAATATTCTATTTTCTGAAAGAGTCTGGATAGTAGTTGTTATTTTTAAAAATTATACTTGATAAAATTCACCATTGAAGTCATCTGGGTCAAAAGCTGTCTTTCCAAGATGGATTTAATACAAATTAAAATTTAAAAATTCATATAGTGCTCTTTCATTTAAAAAATTTTTTTTCATATGTATTTTTTAGGAATTTTCTCATTTTATTTAGTTTGCCAAATTTATTGACACAAAGTTTTTTAAATAATTATTTTATTTAACTATAATTAATTAATTAATTTCAATTGACTAGAGAGGGACAGAGTGAGAGAGAGAGAGACAGAGAAAGCAAGAAAGCAAGTTGCCAGGCCTGGGACTTGAACCACAATTGGCCATATGGGAGTCCAGTGCCCTTAATCATCACGCAACCTGCTGGTCCTGACACAAAGTTTTTAAAATATTTCCTTATTATTTTAGAATTCCTTTATTATTATTTTTATTTTATTTTATTTATTTTATTTTATTTATTTTTATTTTTAGTGAGATTTTTACTAAAGGGGACATGTGCTCACCAGAGAGACAGAGAGAGACAAAGAAATAGAAAACAAGAAACCACCTCCTGGAGGGTATGGCCACACCACAATCCCTTTTCCTCTATCCTCCTCTTGGGACTTTGGGCATACATGCACATGCGCCCAGCATAAGTTTCAAGCCACTAGGTCTGAGACTTGAACTGTGGTGAGAATCCAGGTATGTCATCATTACTCCAACTGCTGGTCCCTCTTACTAACTTTTTAGTGTCCGAAGGATATGTAGTAATTCATTCAAGATTTTTTTCCTGATAATGGTAATTTTTCTTCCTTCTCTCTTTTCTTTCTTTTTTTCCTTCCTGCCTTTTCCCCTATATAATCCCCTTTCCAAGATAGACTGTGCACAGACTTAAATCTCCCCCTGTTCTTTGGCTTGTCAAGCCTGATAGTTCAATAGACAAATTAGAAGAATTCCTCTTTCTTTTTCCCTGTGGTCAGAGCAGAGTCAGTTTCCGCCAGGCTTCTGTTCTTCAAAACTTGGGAACCAGCAGTTAGCGCAATGGCTGTGTCGCTGGACTCCCACGTAGTCGACCGCGGTTCGCGTCCCGGACCCGGTGGCTTAAAACTCACGCCGGGCGCGTGTGCGTGCGTGCCCAAGATCCCGAGAGGAGAATGGAGGAGAAGGGATTGCGGCGTGACCATCCCCCCTGGGGGGTGATTTCTCGCTTTCTGTCTCTATGTCTCTCTCTGTCTGTCTGGCGAGCGCACGTGCCCTATAGCGAAAAACCTCTCCCCAAAAAACTATGCCCAAGCCCTGTTGGCTTTTCAGGAATAAGGAAGGATTCCTATGAACGGAAAGAATGAACTAGTCAGGAAAAACAATAAAACTTTGATTTTCTTCATGCCTCGAATCAAAAGTCCTATCTTCTGAAATGTGACTCAGCTATGTGCCCTTTTGAATGCTTTTATTCAAGAACCTAAAAGTTGAGTGATGGATATGAGTAACACCTCCCTTTTTATAAATTTTCAATGACTTCCTATTTATGGAACAAAGTACATAATTCTTTGTCTAGTATTCTAATCCTTCCCCTCTCTGGTCTTTCCATCTTCCCAAATCTCAATCTTTACTTGTCTGACTCCTCAGTCAAGATGATTTACTGACATTATTTTGCTGACACTCTCAGTGGATTTCTGCTTTCGTGCCTTCACACTTGTAGGAATGTTCTCCTTAATTTCTTTAATTCTCAAAGGGAACTGAGTCCCAGAGAAATGGCACAAATTGATCAATGGCAAACACTTTTTTTATGACAGAATGGGAAGGAGAAACTAGATCTAGGGTTTTTCTTTCCTAACTTGGAGAATCTGACTTGCATCTAGTGAGAAGCAGAGTACCTTTGAGGTTCTTGAGAAGATAATTCTTTGAAAGAAAATGTGGTCTGAGAAAGATATAATCCTTAAATTCTTAAATACAGGAGAGGAAGATAAAACTTGTGATAAGTACAAGACCTAAGAAGCTTGCATCCCTGAGGACAGAGGTAAGGCAGAGGTGTGGGTCAGACAGAAAGTCATGAATTTAAAGACCTTATGAAGAAAACAAATGGCAATGCAATCAAGGCCTTGAAATAAAAAAAAATGATAAGTTAATAAAAATAACAAAGTTTGGGCAACACCTTAAAAATCTTTCTCCAGATTACCCTAAACTGTATCATATTATGTTAAGTATAATAAATATTTATGTACTTTATTTATACACATTTTTAAAAATTTTATTTATCTTTTCCATGAGGGAGAGAAGCAGGGACAGAGAGAGACAACATCTTCAGTAGGTCCTGGACACCAAAATCCACTCCCAGCTTAGGTTTACTCCAGATCATGAGCGCATGAGTGCCTGGTGTACTCAGGGATGTGAACTTGAAACTTTCCATGTGGGTCAGCCTCCAAGGAAGAGCATTCTGTGTTTTAGTTGCACCACTGTCCCACTCATGGGGATATTTTTTGACTATCTCTTTCTCCAGGTCTTGTTCTAGATTGTGGGAATGTAAGAGTGAATAATTTATTTAATGAATAAACACAATTTCATCATCAAAACGTATAAGCCAAAATTTCATTGAAACTTTGAGAAAAAATAATGATTCTGCATGGTTATTTTTTAAAAGAGGAAATAATAATCCTAATTTGAGGACTATTTAGGGATATGTTTTGTGTTTATCTGTGAGTAACTCCATCCAACAGACATGAAATTAAATACATTTGTTTGTGTTTAGTGGACATGAATAAATTGCCTAAACTACAGCAAACAGGTTTCAAGGTTAATGTTCTATGGAGTAACTTAGATGATGCTATTCTAAAACATTATTCTTGCTAAAAGACAGTCTAAAGAAGATGCTATTTAAATTGAAGACAACCTTGTTTTCCCCTTAAAAATCACTTGTGGTCCAGCCCATGGTGTGGTGGTGAAGGAAGCTGGATCCAACATGGCCAATCACGTGGTTTCAGTCCTGGACCCAGCATCTCGAAAAACATGTCAAATGTGTGTGTGTGTGTGTGTGTGTGTGTGCGCGTGCGTGTGCGCATGCACCAAAATCCAGACAGAAGGGAGTGATGGAGGAGAAGAGATCATGGAGGGACATGGAGAGACACATTCTCCATGGAGGGACACATTCTCACTGTTGTGCTATCATTCTCGTTTCCTCACTCTTCCTGACAAGTAAACACACCCTTCAGCAAATTGAAAAAACAGAATAAAATAAAAACTCTTGCAATTCTCATAGTTTGGAATTTCACAGATCTTAATCAAACATATAAATATAAACATTTAAAATTTCTTGAAACACTGCTTTGAATTTTTTTTTATTTTAACCAGTATTACTTAGGTTTTGAAGTGTCAAATTTTTTGCATGTTTATTTGGAAAGGAAAGTTGTAAAAATTGTTAGGTATAGGCATTGACCACATAATTGAATAAATACAAGCTTAGTTACTCCACTATAACTGATTAGTAAACTTTAGGTTAGATCCAAAGTTGACATCTCCTGTTAAATTATTACTACTACAGTCTTTGTGAACCAAAGGCATTATCCTTTCCTCTAGCTGTCACCATTTATTCTTTGTTATTCTCTTAGAGTTAAGTCAAATAAAGAAACTGAGATAGTGTCAAGTTAACCAAAATAAGAGGGAGAAAGATGTGCACTTTTTACATTTAATCATTGTATGCCTTCATGGTATACAATGCAGTTTTTCAAAGCATAGCTGCATTGCATGTCAAGCAAGTAAAAAATATTATCATATACATCATCCTCAACAGATACCTTTTCATTCTTTTTTGTTTAGAGTAACCTTTTTATTTGTTATTGTTATTATTTTTTTTTAATATGACCAGAGAGAGATAGAAAGGAAAAGGAAGAAAGCAAGCTGCCAGGTCTGGGACTCAAAGCACAGCCATGTGGGAGTCCAGCACCTTAACCACCACACCACTTGCCAGCCCCCAACTTTTCATTCTTGAGTCTGTTATTTATTTTTTTCCTGAGCCTTTCCCTCTCACCTCTGGGTACTCACTTTATAAGCATATTTGCTAATTGCTTAAAAGGCAAGTTGAGTACTCTCAGTAAGCATCCTGAAGTATTTACTGAATTTATAAAGCTAAAGTGATTTTATAATAGGAAAATCCTTTGTCACAACCCTGCCTGTTCTCTCTCTTCTCTATCCCTCTCCTCTGGAATTTCTGAGGTTCTATATGTTCAAATAAATCTCTCTAATCTTTTCAATAAATACCATCTTCAATTTTAGGGAAATCTCTCTAATTCTTTCAATAAATATAATCTTCAATTTTAGGTAAAATTGTTTTTAAGCCATACAAGAGTGATGTTAATCCTATTTCATTAAAAAAAAATCTTAGGAAGAAAATTACAGGGCCAGCAAGGTAGCATGGTTAAAGTAGCTGGATCCCACATGACTGACTGTATGGTTTGAATCCTGGACCCCAAGCCTTGAAAAACATGTTGGGCATGTGTACATGTATGCTAAAACTCCCAAGAGAAGAATGGATAAAAAGCTGTTGCAGTGTAGTCATTTACTCTTTACTCTCGTGAGTGCTCTCTCACTTCCCCCTTCTCCAGCAAGTGCACATGCCCTATAACAAATAAAAAAAAATTAAAAAGAAAAGAAAGAAAGAAAGAAAGAAAGAAAGAAGGAAAGAGAAAGAGAAAGAAAGAAAGAAGGAAAATTTTAGGGCTAGTTGTGGCATGGTGGTTAAAGCAGCTGGATCTCACATGGCCAACTGTGCAGTTTGAGTCCCAGGCCTGGTGGCTTGAAAAACATGCCAGGTATGTGTGCATGCATGCCCAAAAATCCTGAAAGGAAGGAGAAATGGAGAAGAAGGAATTGTGTTGTGACACTCCTCCATGGGGGATGACTTCTCACTTTCCCTCTCTGTCTCTCTACTGGGAGTACGTGTACCTTGTAGTAAAAAATTTTTTAAAATGCTTAAAAATTTTTTATAAGGAAAATTTTAAGTTCTGTAGGTTCTGTCACAGTCCATATCGAACATCATTATCTTTGTAGAATCATAAATAAAACTATTAATTTTTGACTGACTACTGAGAAAGATTCTTTGCTTGGTCAAACTTAGGCTCCAAACTAGGTCCATCTATGGACTTGTAAAATCTAGTTTTAGCGAAGCACCCTGCTAAGTCAGTTTAGCAAGAATTCCCTGTTATCATTATCTGATCACCTTCAGTATTTGACTGGTTCCTCCTTCTCTTTTGGTCCATGAGTCATGTTCCAAATGACTCTGATCACTCTGTCTTAAGTAGATTCTTTTTTTTTGGAGAGATTTTTGCTATAGGGTGTGCACACTCGCCAGAAAGACAGAGGGAGACAGAGAGACAGAAAGCGAGAAATCACTCCCCAGGGAAGGTGGCCATGCCGCAATCCCTTCTCCATTCTTCTCTTGGCATCTTGGGCATGAACGTGCATGCACCTGGCATGAGTTTAAGCCCCTGGATCCGGGATTCGAATGATGGTGGACTACGTGGGAATCCAGCAACATGGTCCTTATGCCAAGTACTGATCCCTTAAGTAAGAATTTTGATAGGGGTCAGTTTAGTCAGAATTCTTTCTTTTTGGTAATTTTCTATCCACTAACCCTTACCCTGTTCCCTGACTAAATTTCTACCTGCACATGCTACATTCGGTTTTGAACACCATTTCTTTCCCCACTGAAACACCCTAGTTGTAGTTACTGCACTTACCACAATGGTCCTAAATAAAGCCTTTCTTACATATTTAAAACGTGTCACTGAAGACATTTTTTCATCAACACTATTCATAATTTTAGACGGTAAACAATTCTAGAATTTTCATGATACCAGAAGCCTAAAGTGAACACAAGTAGCGCTAGGGAGTTCTGAATCCTTGACGCTGTCTGGCTAAGTAGCCAGGTCAGGGTGGGGCAGCTATCACTGTGGCTCTGTATTCCTATTCTCTTATCCAACAGATAAAGCAAGAGGCTGAGCTGGCGCAGGAGCAGTTCTTTCCCCGCAGTTACCAGCTTAGTCTCCTTGCCAGGGGATAGCTGTTACCATGGGCTCTTAGGAGCGTTTCTTGGCAGTCCTGATTGAATGTGGAGTGTGATTTCATGCTTATGCTTTTCACAATTTGTGCTTGTCTGTGGTTTTGCAAACCAGCTCTGAATTTTTAATAAATTGTACATGTTTTGCATATTATTTTAACTCTATGCACACTTGAGTATTCATTATCTTTTATACATCTGGTAATCAATAGAAACAAATGCAAAAATGTCTGCCTTGTGAAATGCACGTGTTCTTCCTTCCATGGAGCAATAAGGTAAAACATCTTGAAATGTTCTTGTTCTCTTTGCCAGGAGAAAATAAAAGTGTCATTCATAGTTCTTTTCTTATGGTAACCAGTGTTATTTAAGGCTATCAAAATGCCAGCAGGTGACTTCTTTTCTTGTGGAAGCACAATGCAGTGTAAACATGCTCTTCTTTGATATATAAAGCAGTTAAATCAGAGTGGGTTTGCTTTCTACATCTAAAGGTCGGGGCCAAGGGATAAGATGAATGCAGAATATTCTTTCTTTTGCTGTGAATGCCATAGCAGTTACGGGGATGGAGAGTTAGGCGAACTTTGTAATAAGTATTTTTTGATGACAATATCTTTAAATGCATTAAGGTCCCTGCATTTTGAGTCATCTTATTACTACAATGCAGAAAATTAGTCATAGGAAATATATATTTGACTTCTGATTCTTTAAAAGTTGCAAATGTAAAATACATTGTTACTTGTCATTTTTATTAAAATTTTAAAAAGGAAAATATTTCAAAGTGTTGATATTTTTATCCTTAATTCTTAAAAAGTCAATAGAGAAAGATGATACAAGTGTGTCTCGTTGGGTAAGAAAAACATGCGCCCCTTCTCCATTCAAGTACTGCTTTGGCCAGCTCACTACTTCTCTCGCTCTTCCCCATAGGCCTGAGGTATTGCTAATCTGACTACTCAGTGTCTAAGCAAATTAGCCAGAACCACTACATCCCCAAAGGCAGGATCCATGCCCTTCTCCCATCCTTCTCCTTCTAGATGAGAGCAGTCTCTGTCAACTGTTCCTCTCCACAATCAAGCATAAGGCTGGCAGAATGTCAGATGCCAAGATTTTGCATATGAGGTTGCCAAGCCAAACTTAGTCCCACATTTTAAATAACAGATTCAGCTTTCTTTAAAAAAATCAGCCTTCTTTCATTATCATTGGTCAATGAAATCAACTTTATTTCCAATACTGGGAGAGAGCCTCTTGTAGTTTAATTCAGCAAGCATAGTTCATCTTCCTGGCCCTGAGACTGGTTCACAGATGGGCACACAACCCAGTCAGAGCTATAAAGATGCAACAGGCTAGCTGTTACAGAGGATTGTAGGAGATTTAGACTGTGTGCTCTGTCATGGCTTATGAGATAGCTAGTGAGGGGTTATTGTCTCAACTAATAATGATATGATGCTTCCATTCCCAGTGCTTAACTCCTTCCAGTCCCTTATGTGAGAGAGAGCTGGGAGTCTAAGTAAATAGTAGGACAGATTCAACATTCCTGGTTGTCAAACTGTAGAAGGGCATTAGAAACCAATGTCTCATCCTGAATGAGATGATCCAAGATTTTTATATATTTTTTAAAACTTTTTGATAAAATAACAGTTTATGATATTTAAGTATTTTATTATGGTTTTAGAGTATATTATTACATGTAATGAAAGTGTATTATTACATGTAATGTGCCAGGGTAGAAGGGTTGAGTTTTATTTTATGATTCTCTATTGTTTCTTTCACACATCCACAGCTCTGTGCTGAAGAATAGTATTTTCTAAAGTGTACACCTCAGAATATTAAGTCCACAAAGAATTTCATGAGAAAAATTTCCATGGATAAGTAAGTATGTGAGATGTTGCATATGAAATCACCCACTGAGGATCATAGGGTAATTTAGTATTTAAGATCTTTTACATGCAGTAAAACAAGCTTGTTTATTTTTGCTTAGTTCACTTGACTATGAACTATCTTATCACCTACAGTTCCACCTTTGCTTTTTCTTGTGATATACAGTAGATTAGAGTAGGTTAGATAGAAATGGTACTACAACGACATCATTATTTTTGATTGAAAGTATGCTCTTTGCTCATTTATAGTGATAGTTACTTAGAATAATGGTTTATTTTTTCTGTTCAAATATAGTCAGACAATGGAGACTATTTTCTGAGTTGCTCCTGTTTGTAAATATTTAATCCATTTTCTACTCATCACCAATTTTATTTGAATTGTGATTTTCTACATGAAAGAAAAATCATTTTTTATAAATCAGGACAAAGGAAACAAGGCAGCTATGATATTAAAGGCACAAACACAGTTAAATATTCTATGATATCAGGAAGTTTTTACCATTCTTGGGTGGAAGGTGGATTTGGGGATGAAAATTGGCATTGGGGAAATGAGGGTTGAGCTGTCTCAGGGGATAATTGTGCACCTGTTCCTGCAGAGGCTGCTGGGATTGTGGAGAGTCAGAACTATGAGATAAGGTATGAGATATTCCCTTGTATTTGAGGGACATGGTAATCAAAAGCTAGTTATTGGTGGATTTTATGCAGATTTTTGGGTTTAGGAAAACTCTGGTGGTAGGTTGGAAGGTGAATTGGAATCAGTAGGTAAGATGTTGAAGAAGATAGAACTGATTGTAGTCACCAACTGAATAACAGGAGTGAGGAAAGAGAAACAAATGATGATGACGTGGTAGTCACCCAGTAATTGAGGTGAAGTGACTGAAAAGTAGGCACTTTGACCTTAAAGAGTTGACAGCTGAGTAGTAGGATAAGACCAACTAAGTATTTATTGAATCTCTTTTTGGCCAGCTGTGGTACCAAGCCCAGTAGGACAGAGTACTGTTCTCTAGGAGCTCAGAGTTATAAGGAAAAAAAAAAAAAAAAGAAAAAGAAAAGGCTACACTGGATATTTACAAGGGTGTTTTGGTTTTATTTTACTTATTTATTTACTTTTTGGCTGCTTACACTCAACCCCCTTTGTTGAATTCACCCACTTAATGTTGCTAGTTAGAACGGATGCTAAAGGTGACCAGACAGTCCCTTTCCTTTCTTACTTCCTGATAGCTGTGGTTGCTTTCGGGATCCAAGCTGAGCCAACAAATGCTCTTGAGCAGACTCAGGATGTGGAGTTATTAATGCAAAGATATAGGGTGGTTAGAGATCAGTTGCAGGTGAGAGTGCAGCCACCAGCACCCTTTCTGTAAACTCCATCTCTGACCAAGTTTGACTGGATAAGTACAATAAACACAAGTATTAAAGCATACAAGACAGATCCCAAGACATCATTTAATGGAAGAAGGAAGAGAGAGGCCTTTAAAGCATGCAGTCATTTCTGAAGGAAATTCTAACAGTGCAACTTCCTCTCAATGTACGTTAGAGTCTTCCGGGAGTGAGGGGAGACATTTTGTCTTTGAAAACTGAGCATATACATAGGCTCTCCAAATGCTTAAGATTTAATACTTTTTATAAAGACTTCTGTCTTTGGTGTTGCGTTTTATACTTTCGGTTACTATCAATATATAAATTGACAATTTTGATATCTCTACCTGTTTGTTGGAATTAATTTAATAGCAAAAACAGGTATTGTTCATTTTAGGGATGAATGAAAATGTTAAGACACCAACTGTATTAAAACCAAGAAAGATTTCATGAGTTCAGAGAACAGATTGCAAATGTATTTATTATGGTAATGTGAAGTGTTTTTACTGTATTGTATAAAAAAAGGAAAAAGAGAGAAGATACTAGTACGCTTATGGCGTGATCTTTAGAATGTGATAGATGAAAAGCTGGGCCGCTAATGAATAGAAGAGTGGATTGGCTCAGTCATCCATGCAATTAGGAGAACACTTAGCATCATTTTAATTAGTGAGACTTTATGATGGCTTAAGTTGTTTTGCTATATAGTGTTTTTTAAAAAAGTGGTTGCCTACAGATCCGCTCTGGCTTCACCCACATATTGCTTTGTTAAGAAAAGCTCTTCAAGCAAACATAATTTCCCCTAATCAGAGGCAGAATGATATAATAAAATGAGTACAAGACCATGTTGGGAATTCTGGAATTTAGTCTTGGATCTGCTACTTTCTATAATCATCTCTGAGCTTTAGTTTTCTTAAGATTAGGCTCAAATAAACGCTTTTCATTTGCTTCAGAGTTGTTATTGTTAAGACTTTATTCACACTGGATATAAAATACCACCCTAGTCAGGCTCTGTCCCCTTACACAGCCTTTTTATTTTTATAGTTATCACATCTGACATATTGATTTACTGGCTTATTTCCTTCCTGAACTAGAATGGAAGCTCCATGAACACAGGGACTTCACACATTTTGTTAACGGCTTTATTTCAAAAGCACAGAGCAATGCCTAACACACAGTATGAGCTGAATAAAATTTGGCTGACTAAATTAGTGAGTAAAAGATATTGCTAATTTTAAACTGTAAAAACCTTTCTTTGGAAGCTTGTCTCCAACTGGGGATTAAGGCCCAAGTATCAGATTCAAGGAAGCCTTTGTACATTTGATTCATGATATCTTTTTCTGTTTATTTTTCATTGTATCACTATTACTTCACATTATGGAAGAACAAGACCTATTGTATTTTCCAGAAAATTTCATGCAAACTATAAAAAACTATTATTTTTATATGTATCTAAATTTCATGTGTTTCTGAGTTGTAAATAATTGCTAATATTGATGTCTTATAAATAATATTTCCTTAAAAAATTTATTTGAACCTAACAGAAACTAAATTTTATTTTGCCCAACACAAGTCATAAATAAAGCTATTTATTAAATAGGATCTCTAATATTTTTAATAATCTTCCATTAATCCAGATCTAGTCTTTTTATTGGAACTGTTTTATGTTTCTTCCCTGTATCAGAGTTTTTTATTCATTTAGTTATTTTATGTGGAAAAATGGTCCTTCACACACTGCCAAAAACAACATATACATCCAAAATACTTCCTAGAGTTATTTCTGTTTAGTATTGTTTGCCAGTACATGCTTTCATTTGAAATCATTTACTTACATAAGAAGGAAGACTTTCTATTTTAAGGTTTGCTAGTCATCACATTATTTTCATTATCACTACTAAAACCATTCATTATCACTAATCTACTTTGGCACTATGCTTTCCAATAGGACCTTTTCAAAGTTGAAAGTCACCTTGAAAATTCTTGGTTCTTTTTTATAGCACATCTAAATTATCATGTATAAGCTTTTTTCCCCCCCGAGATTTTTATCTAATCTTTTTTGTTAAAAAAATACAATCAGATTTAAGCTGTCTCTAGGCAGATGGCTAGAGAAAAATCTTGTTTGTTTACAGTTTTCTACTTATTTAATTAAATGCTTAATATCAATGCATGTTTATTAAGAATAATGGCTTACCATATTTTATGCACTTATTGAATGCTATTTCATGGCAATGTGATCAAAATAATATTTCTAGGAACTATCACTTAGTACTTAGGAATATTTTAGAGTGTGAAAAAAGTTTTAGAAAATGCAAAAGTACTTCAGCAGGTAGAAAATCCATTATATTATCCTGACAAATGAATTTCTTCTTTATAAGGGAAATTGGAATCATTGCCTGAGATTGAGTATACCTTCCCAGGAAACATATATATATGTATTCTAACAAAAAGGGGAGCGTCTACTAACCTCATCAGTACATATTGCTTTTCTGTGGTTCTCAAAGATACTAGTACAGTTAGGAAGCATTTGAAAATACCCAGGGGGAGGATATTTTGCTTGTTCTAATTATTAATGAATCAATAGACATTTAATATTGGATGTTGGCTGGCTCTGTAGCCCAGTGATTAAATGATTCAGATCCCACAAAGCTGACTGTGGTTCAAATCCCAGCCCCAACAGCTTAAGATACATATCAGGCACATGTGCATGCATGCCCGAAGTCCTGACAGGATGTAGGACAAGGGCCTATTGGAGGGCTGCTTTCCCCATCTTCTTCTCTGCCTTGTTCTGTCTATCTGGTGAGCTCACACATCCTCTGGCAATTTTTAAAAAAACATTGGAGTTCTATTAATCCTGCAGTATGAAAACTTGTATCTCATCCTGCAAGAATTTCAAATTCTTCACCAGGCGTCGGGTAGAATAAAATCTATTTATATTTATCAGAGCCTAGAAATGAATCTGATTTTTACATATAAGCACACAACAAACACACTTTTTGGCATAGTTTTAGTATACAAGGAATTTTCTAGGAATGTTACTAACTATACACATTGGTAGAAGGTTGACAATTATATTTTTGTTTTGTTTTGAATTTCCCAAAGTTATACAGTTATATCACATCACTGATGATGTGATCCTGGTATTTGACTCAAGAATCCTTCACAGCTCTCCTCCGCGGGTGTAGCTGTTATTCTCACAATGATTCTTGCAATCTTTTGAATACTTTAGACTGTCTTCTGTTATCATGCCTGAGTGCTACCATATAGAAATTTATATTATTTCACTATGTATCTTTAAGCATGATGTTAGAGGTAAGGTATTACACTGATTCGAAGATTTATATGGCTAGCTAATTTATGTTGTTTTTAAAATTTAAGCTAATAAAAGGAGCATTATAGAATATTTGTTATTTAAAAGTTCTTTGGGACAATCCAGTGACTTAGAAAGTTTTGTGTGCATCAGAATCTACTGAAAATCTTATTAAAATCCAGATAACCCTGTCCCCAGAGTTTCTGATACAGTAGGCATGGGAGGGAGCCCAATTATTTGCATTGCTGACAAGGAATCGGGCAATGCTGATGCTGCTAATCCACGTTTCACACTTTCAAAGCAGCTGGTGTAATAGATTGGGAACCTGATTAGAGCTAAGCAATACTGGTATCAGTGGGGTAACACTTTACATTTATGTTGAATTCATAGCTATCTACTGTACAAGATATTAACTAATCTAAATTTTTTTTGATAATTTAAATAAAAGCATATACAAATTGTTTTGTTGTATCAAAAATAATCTTCATATAACTTACTTTGAATGGTCAGTATACACACACATGGGCTGGAAAACCATTCTGTTAAAGCAATTTCAGGCCCAGCCTAGTAGTGAAGTCAGTAACTGTAGTGCTGGAAGCCATGCTGACCCAAAGGTTTGGATTTTCAGGTCAGCATGAAAACACACTAGGAGTGGGCCCAATATCCTGACAAGCTGGAGGGCTCGGGAAAGAGGAGCACAGTGTGAAGAAATCTTGTTGATGGTCCTTTCTTTCTCTTTCTGTGCATGTGCAAGTCAATGTGTAAAGTATTAAAAAAAAGTTCACAATTCTTTTGGAAAATAAGGAGTCTACCTGGGATATCATACATCCAATTTGGCTATGGAGTAGTCTTGCTGATGTTTACTAGGACTGAGAAAAAATGGCCTCCATCTTTCCTTATGCAGAGAAAGGAGGAAAGAAAGGAAAGAAAGAAAGAAAAAGAAAGAAAGAAAGAAAGAAAGAAAGAAAGAAAGAAAGAAGGAAGGAAGAAAGAAGGAAGAAAGAAAGAAGAAAAATTAAATTTACATCTATACACATACACACAAGCTTGCTTTATCCAGCAGAAAAAAAGATTTTGTTGTTGATGTATTGTGATCATAGAGTCAAGTGCCAGATGTTAAATTATGTGTGTGTGTGTGTGTATGTGTGTGGGTGGTTTAAAGGCCTAAGAATATGTGCAAAAGATGTGGGAAGGTAATCTTGGTAAGTGCTAGAGAACGTGTCTCAGACAGACAAAGCAATGCAAGGGACAGGAGAGAGGGAGTATTCTGCTGGCTGAAAGGACAGCAGCACTGCACAGTTGTGAGTGTCCTCAGCTTGCCCTTGTCCTCTTTTGGTATTCTTGGTACTATCATGAGTTTAAGTGACTAGAGCATAGAATGTGCACTGTGTAAGTTCACATCAACATTTGGTATTAGTTCTCTGACTGCAGTTTGTAAGAAGAGCAGAATGCTCATTGATTCATGACTCCTTACATAAGGTTAAGAGCGTATAATATGTTTCGGGACAATTTTTATTTAAAAATGATTAAAAATGTAAAAAAGGTGATGGTACCAGTTAGTAACAGAAATATATCTGAAGACAATGTATAATCGTGCCTTTTCATATTTCCACATATATGTTAGTATACTACTATGTATTTTGTATTTAAGATAACTTTTTCAAAGAAAAAAGTGTCTTTCATGTATATATTTTTATAGTATTGATGATTTGAATGTGATTAGGAATCCAACTTTCATTAACTTCAGTAGAAATTACAAAATACAGGTTTAAGTTATTTTTAAATTAAATTTTTCAGGAGGAAAGGATTTGTACTGGGTGATTCATGTACTTTTATTTTTTTCAAAGTACATTTAATTTAATATCAAGAGTGCAATACAAAAAGTCCAAATACAATGAAGGACCACATTCCCCCATTAACACCAATGGCATTGTTCTTTTAACACGTGCTTGCTGAATGGAATGTGGATTTCATCAAATTTACTACTTAAAAAAAAATGCAATAGGTCTAACCATAGTCAATGTGCTTGTGTAATCTAGTTGTGATGTGAATGTTCTACCTGAAATCTGACATCACACCTTCCTGTGGTGCTGTCTTCAGTAAGATTATCTAAAGGAAGAATCTCTGACCTTGAAGACAAAAACCTCTGATTTAATCAAAGCAACTGAAAAGAACAGAGGAACAACCATTAAAAATGAGGACAATATGGAACCAGCAGATTGCGTAATGGTTATGTCGCTGGATTCCCATGTAGCTGACTGCAGTTCCAGTCCCAGACCAGGCAGCTTAAAACTCATGCTGCATGCGTGTGTGTGTGTGCCCAAAGTCTGGAGAGGAGAATGGAGGAGAAGGGATTGTGGCATGGCCATCTCCCCTAGGGGATGATTTTTCACTTTCTATTTCTCTTTCTCTGTCTCTCTGGTGAGCACATGAGCCCTATAGCAAAAATCTCTTAAAAAAATGAAGACAATATATGGGGAAATCCTGAACACCATGAAACACCGAAATAGCCACATAATAGGTATTTCAGAAGACAAAGAAACAGGTAAGAGCATTGAAAATATCTTTTGTAATATATCAACTGAAAACTTGCCAGATTTAGAGGCATGCAGACATCTAAATTCAGGAGATACAAAGGACATCAAATAGACAGAACATAAGAAGAGCCTTTCCAAAGGACTGGCAGGTGGCAGTGGTTAAGGGCACTGGGCTCTCACATGGCCAATCATGATTTGAGTCCCAGAATTGGTGTCTTGCTTTCTCACTTTCCTTCTCTCTTTCTCTCTCTTTCACTCTATTCCTCTCTGGTCAAATTAAAATAAATAAATAAATAAATAAATAAATAAATAAATAAATAAAATATTTTTTTTTAAAAAAGAAGAGCCTCTCCAAGGCATATCATAACCAAATTGGTAAAAAATAAAAGACAAAGACAGAATTCTAAAAATGACAAAAGAGAAACACCAGTTTACTTAAAAGCATACCTCAGTAGACTAACATTACATCTTTCATCTGAAACAATGCAGGTAAGGAAAGAATGGGAAGACATATTTAAAATTCCGAAAGAAAAGCAATTTCAGCTAATAGTACTATACCTAACAAGATTATCTTTCAAATGGGAAAGAGAAGTAAAATTATTTCCAGGTAAACAAATGCTCAAAGAATTCAACAGAATTAACCCAGCTTTTCAGGAAATAAAGGGATTACTATACTAGGAAAGCTAAAGAGAGACAAATAGAACCAAGAAAACACAAAACAACTAGAAAAAAGATAAGTCCACACATATTGATAATAATGTTGAATGTTGGGACTAATGTAGATTCAACAATTTTACATACAAGTGGATTTAAATACAAATTCACCAGTTGTTTGATAGACAACTGTCTTCCCAGGTTTCAAATTAAATATTTATTATAGCCATTACTCATTGTATAGAACTAGATAATAGAGAAAAACTTTAAAATGTCACAGCTGAGTCTTCCTTTGGACTGAATTAAAAAAAAAAAAAAAAAGATACTCACAGACTTTTCAGATTATAAACTTATATCCCATAGTCCTCCACATGGAAATTACAAATTCTTCTTTTATTGGCTATGTTGAGATTACCTTTGTTGGACCAGCAGTTAGCATAATGGCTATGTCGCTGGACTCTCATGTAGTCAACCATAGTTTGAGTCCCGGACACGGTGGCTTAAACTCACGCTGGGCGCATGTGCGTGCTTGCCCAAGATCCCGAAAGGAGAATGGAGGAGAAGGGATTGCAGCGTGGCCATCCCCCCTGCGGGGTGATTTCTCGCTTTCTGTCTCTCTGTCTCTCTCTGTCTTTCTGGTGAGTGCACGCTCCCTATAGCAAAAACCTCTCAAAAAAAAAAAAAAAAAAAAAAAAGATTCCTTTCTTAATTTATAAGATTTTTTTGTTGCCTGATTTTTTTTTCTTTCTTTTTTTTTGAGAGGTTTTTGCTATAGGGCGCGTGCGCTCGCCAGAAAGACAGAGAGAGACATAGAGACAGGAAGCGAGAAATCACCCCCCACCCAGGGGGGATGGCCACACCACAATCCTTTCTCCTCTATTCTCCTCTCAGGATCTTGGGCACGCACGCCCATGTGCCCAGTGTGAGTTTAAGCCACTGGGTCCAGGACTTGAACCCTGGTCGACTACATGGGAGTCCAGCGACATGGCCATTACGCTAACTGCTGGTCCTTGTTGCCTGATTTTTAATCAATGTTTTCCTTTAGAACTATACCTCACAATAAAGAGTGTCATAGACAATTTAGAAAATACTTGCAGAATAATCATTGGAGTGAGCTTTGAATGTTCACAACATAAAGTTAAATGTTGAAGGTGGTGAATATGTTTACATCCTCCATTTGTTTATTACACAATGCTTTTACCACTCTGTAACCTACAAAGATGTGTGATGATTATATGTAAGTCATAAGTTACAATAAAAATTTAAAGAAAAGAAAAAAAAAAACACGGTATTAATTAACACCACACTGATTTAAGGCTCAACTGAGTAAAATAGCCCTAAATTAAATGGTTAAATATATGCACTACTTATACTGGCATCTACTGTTTGACTATTAAAAGTTTGTCTTTAGCAAATATGTCCTTTAAAGGCAAAATTTATCTCATTTGAGTTTTACCTAGAAGTTCCATAACAGACATGAAGTCCACAGTCTTATTGGCAGAACTGACATACAATGTCTTTGAGTCACGATGCTCAAGGTTAAGAGTGATGCATGGGCCATCTTTACATTTTTACATCATGCTCAACTCATGAGTTAAAAGTCTCTAATTGCTGGGACCAGCAGGTGGCATGGTGATTAAGGCGCTGGACACTCCCACATGGCCAACCATGGTTTGAGTCCTGGACCTGGTGGCTTGCTTTCTCACTTTCCCTCTTTCTCTCTCTCTGTCTCTCTGTGTGTCTCTCTCTGATCAAATTAAAATTTAAAAATGAATGAATAAATAAAATTAGTAAATAATTCTTTAAAAAAAAAGTCTCTAATTGCTAGTTTTTCATTCCTTCAAACTTTCTGAAGACGGAGTATGCCACAGACCTAAGACTTCTGTTTCTCCTTCTATTAATTTTTCTAAACAGAAACATTTCTCAGCTGTCTACATGTTCCAAAAGGGGAATTGTTTTGGAGATGACCACTTCTTCAGAATGGTCTGAGGGCATGAGGCCTCTATCATGCGTTAAGTTCCAGGCACTCAGTTCATTTGGGGCTTGTTCCAGTTTGTCTCTAGTTTATTCCCGTTCACCTTTAATTCTTAGGAAAAACAAGTTGATCACTGGGTCTACCATTCTTGATTTCAGTCGGAACACTTTCTTGAGGTACTGGATTTGAGTAGTACACTTGCATCTCTTGTTTTTTGGTTGCTAGTTGCGTTACAAAGATGTTTTCCCTGCTTGCAGATTCTTGCGGTTGTTGCTTTGGTTTTTCTGCAGTTTTTCACCTTTAAGTCCGTGATATCATTAGTTAAGATCTGTGTACTTGCCCTCCGAAACTCACACATATGCTTCATATTGTTTCCATCTTCTTGGGAAGAAGCTCTCGGTTGGTCATCTAGAACTGTTGGGCTAGCTGGTGTCATGGTGGCTGATGTGGCTGGATCCCACATGGCCAGTTAGAGTCCTGGAGGGTAAAAGCATGCTGAGCACAGGTGCAGGCATGCCTTGAATCTGAGGAATACTCTCTAGGAGATGGCCACCGTCACCTGCCTGTGATCTGGCCCTGAGGGACGAAAGGTGAAGAGTGGCCTCCAACCTAGCCTAATCAGGGCTTGGAGGTGTAAAGGAGCAGCTGCTTCTGTGTGGCATGTCCTGGTCCTTTCCTGGAGTCTAGTCCACACCTGTGGCTGTTGGGGCTTAATTCATGTCATTTTAATACTTTCTATTCTTTTCAGAAACTGTTAAAACACACTATATTATTTATGCATATCTATTTTTATCCTCTTTTATGAGCTGTTATATATAAACTTTTGCAAACATGAGAAACTCTTATTTTTTGTGTCTCATATACTTTATGCACAGTGAATAGCTATGAGTTCATATACTATAATATTAAAGTAACATCTCTCTGATGAAATTATAAGTTCCAAAGCATAAATCCTTAGAATTTTGAAAAACAAAGCAATAATATTATAAAGAATGAGACTGATTTGATCTTACAAGTTATTGATGAAATCAAACTGCAGGGGGTTTTCATTTCCTTAGTAATGTTTATTTTATTAAAAAAAATTTGAGAACTAGCTTGATGTCATTGGTATATCGTTTCCTGCCATGAGCTTTTATGGGCAAATGCTTACGTTTCTGGCCCCTGGCTAACAGAGGCACACAATCTGAGGTGGAATCATGGGTCGGTCAGTCCTGAATTCCATTCGTGGAAGATTTTATAACTTAGTTTTTCTATTGAAACCTTTCTGACTTAATATGGCACTTCATGTCCCCAATTACTTTTATTCTTTTTCTTTGTCCATTTCTTTATCCTCTCTGGTTAATGGATTTTCGTGTTGGTACTTTGAAAATAAATTCTTAAAGATGCTCATAATTCCTCTGGAGGTAAAAAATGATAGAAAACAGTTGGCAGTGAGAGTAGTTAAAGATAATGCCAGTGATGATAATAGCATGATGGTTTTCTAAAAATTTTGCCAGAGGGTACATGTGCTTGCAGTAGAAAGAGAGAGAGAGAGAGAGAGACAGAGAGAGAGAAAGCCCTATTCCCCACAGAGGAAATGGTCACACAATCCCTTGTCTTCTATTTCTCTTCCTTTTGAGAAGGAAGAGAAATACATACATATATGCCTGGCATGTATCTCAAGCCACCAGTCTGGGACTTGAACTGCATAGTCAGTCACGTGGAGTCCAACTGCCTTAAGCACCATACCTCAGGCCCGTAATGTGCCAATTAAAAAGCATTTATTGTGCTCCTGCCATATGCCAGGAACTGTGCTCAGAAATTTATATTTTTATATTATCTAATTTAATCTTGATAACTCTATGAGGTAAAAATAATTTTAGCTAGCATGCAGTCAGTATTGTAAGTGCTAACAATTTATATTAACTAATATGGATTATCTAAATTGGCTTAATATAGCATGGTATAATGACTAAAGTCCAAATATTCTTTTAAAATCATTAAAATGCTACATGCATTACATTATAAAGTTGTCAGAATCTATTGTTAGGGAAGCCTTATATAGTAGAGATTTTTCTCAAGTCCATTTTACAAATATGAAAACAGGCATAGAGATATAAGAAAATTATTCAGAAATAGCTAATAAGTTGCAGAACCAATATTCAAGCCCAGAGCTTTCTCATTTCTGATTTTGTGAAGGTTAACACTTTATGGTTCTGCCTAGTAATAGAAATAAAGATAAAAATGCCAAGTGTTGAGTGCCTCTCAGAGAATGTGGAAAACAAGCCTCTACTGAATAAAACTTGAACAGATACACTTTTGCCTTTCAGCATGAAATGCTGTTGGCAATATTTGAAACTCAAATATTCTCCTTTGCTGAAGGAGTAGGACAGATGTAATGAAGCGAATGAGACAATTCCCTCCTCCTGTTCTTTTCACTAGTAATGGTACATAATACATTTTTCACTGAGGTGTTTTTTGAAAAGCTGAGTTGATTTTCTTTTTTGGAATATTTTTCATGGCTTAGCTTTTGTGTTTGGCAGGGACACTTCCACATTTTGGTATGTTGTCATATTATGCTTTTATTCACAGGTTATTACAAGGTTTGACAAGACCAATGTCCTAAAGAGATCTGGAAGGATTTCCTGACATGCGTGTCTGTACATGCATACACATTGTGTACTCCTAAAGATAGTACAGTTCTATCAGCCTCCAATAGTCATTATTTTGAGTTTATACTTATATTTGAAAATATAGAGAAAAATTAACTTTGAACTTGTGAAAGAGGAAAAGAACAATGTCTTACTATATCTTGTGGCCTCATATTCTCCAGAGAAAAATACAGGGTCTACACCAGGTGATCTCTATAGTATCATTCCACACCATTCCCACAAATCATATTTTACCTGCCATTAGAGGAAATAAAGGTAGTGTATGACAAAACTGAGGTCTATATAGTCTTTAAATTTAAAAATAAATGACTTAGACTTCAGCCATAAAACCACACTAAGTTAAACCAATTTAGAACTCTTCTGAAGGGAACTGTAAATGAATGCATTTGTTGGTAGATATAAATTGGCTGCCATGCAGTCATTAGCAGTGGGTGATCGTTTTTTTTGGATGTAATGTGGAAAGAACAGAGAGCTGCTTTGGAATGCCTTTGAAGATTTTTTCTTTCAGTTCAAAATATCTGAGATTCTTTACAATTTTCAGGGCAGAATGGTCTATAAATTCTGCTGCTTCTGAAAAGTCACCTACACTTCAAAATTATGGAGTTTCTGGGTACCTAAAACTGTCTTTAAAATCTACTTTCAATACAACAGAAAATTCAAATGTTAAGACTAAGCAACTGATGTGATTTTATTAATTACTTTACTTGAAGCATATGCTCTAACATGATTCAAATGTCTTAAAATAAGAAGAGAAGAAAGAATAGAAAGAAAGAAAAAAGGAAATCAGAAGTTACTGAGTACGCTGAGTGTGCCAAGCATGAGTGTTGGGATCTTCAAATGTTAGAAAAGTCACGGAAATGCATAATTAGAAGAAGGTTCAGTGAGCTTTTAATGTAGCATTAAAATGTTAAAATGCAACTTTGTGGTCATATGGCATGACTGGAATTCGGGAAAAGAGCAGGGACACCCAGGGGTGTGGAGCAAGATCACATAGTTAAGGAGATAAAGCCAGAGCTCCAAGAAAAGCTTGTGTTTTAGCCCCATAATGTCAAAAACCTGTCCAGTACTCATGCTCCTCAGGAAGCAGTCAATGACAGATGATGGATGGAATGTCAAAGCACAAGCAGTTTTGACTCTGTTCGAAGAGTTACATTTGATATTCGTATGTTCATTCATTCACCCATTCATTCATCAGCCAATTATTATCTATAATGTATGAGAACCTAGTCAGAAAACAAGTCATGGATGTTAGAAACTGAAGTTCTTTGTAGAAGGTGAGTCTTGTTATCAGAAAGTATAGAGGCCTGTGGTTGTTCAGAGGGAGCGAATGGGGCACCAGAGAAAATATGGTTGAAAACAACGAACTTTGTGCTTGGATTTCCAGGACAGGCAGAGAAAAGGGGTGTTTCATAAAATGAATTCCTGTCTCCTGGTGTGGCCAAGCAGCATCCTTCCTGGGAAGTGCAAGGACTCCTACTTGGAGGTGGTCTCCAGCATGTTTCTCTTCTTCCTCTCTGCTGAGGGTGCTTACTGCCTTCAGCACAAGGGCTCTTCATGAACTGAGAGTTGCAGAGAAGGGTTGGTGGGAGGTGTCAAAATTTGATGGGAATGATAATAAATAGGGGTGGCAAGTGTATGGTCTACAGTCTGGAAAATCTACCAACTAATCATGATATACTCTTCTCCTAAGGCCATGCCCCTCCTTCACCCACTCAGAATTTTTTTTTAAACAGGTTTTTTCCTATAGGGCGCATGTGTTCGTGAGAGAGACAGAGAGACAGAAAGAGAGAAATCTTCCCCGGGGGGATGGCCACGCCACAATCCCTTCTCCTCCATTCTTCTCTTGGGATCTTTGGCATGCACGCACATGTGTCCGACGAGAGTTTAAGCCACTGGGTCTGGGATTCAAACTGCAGTCAACTACATGGGAGTCCAGTGACATAGCCACTATGCTAACTGCTGGTCACCAGAATTGGGTTTTTTTGGTAAGATTGTTTGCTATAGGGTGCATGTACACACCAGAGAGACTAAGAGAGACAGAGAGACAGGACATGGGAAATTACCATCCAGGATGGATGACCAGATCACAGTCTCCTCTCCTTCATTCTCCTTTCAGGACTTTGGGCATACATACACACACGTGCCCAGTGTGAGTTTTAAGACGCTGGGTCCAGAACTCAAATCACAATGGGCCACATGCAAGTCCAGTGCCTTAACCACTATGCTACATGCTGGCCTCCCCCCACTCAGAAATCAGAAATTATTGCTCATAGACAACATAAGACATAAGGATGCCAGAACTAAGTGCAACATTATCTAGAGATCAAGAAGAATGCTAACATTCACGAGGAAATACAGTGTGATTAAAAGGTGGTGTGGGAAATATGAGCATAGAACATACATGGGGTAGCACAGTGATCCTGTTTGCACCTGGGAATTTCCCTGGACATGCCTGTGCTTATAGCTGTGATATGGCCTGAGATTGGAGGGTATTGCAGTGTCAGCACCCTGGTGGGGGTGCCTCTCTCTGATTGTCCGTCTTGATCTCTTTGTCTCTCTGTCTCTCATAGAAGAAATGAATTGAAAGTAACCCAAACATATATGCATATGTGTGTGTATTGTGTTTGTTCAAATAAAAATAATCTCAAAGTAAACATTTTTCCAGTGGTCAGCCTTCTGATGTTCATCAATTCTAAGTGTAATTTCAGTGTTTTTTTATATGTAGATTAAAATAAAAACATTTTGTGCTGGTTTATTACATATGAGATGTTTTCTTTTTCTTTTTTTTTTAACTTTATTTATTTATTTGTTTATTTATTTATTGTAATTGACCAGAGATGGACATAGTGAAAGCAAGAGTGAGAGAGAGCGCGAAAGTGAGAAAGCAAGCTGCCAGGTCCAGGACTCAAACCATGGTCAGCTATGTGGGAGTCCAGCACCCTTAACCACCATGCCACCTGCCGGCCCTAGGTATTAGATATTTTCTTAGTGATCTACATATACTGTTTTATTTTTAGAACACAGAAATTCCATGGTATGGTGATGATCATGTGCCCTTATTTGCAGATGAGAAAATTGTAACCTAACTCTTTCAAATAACTTCCCAGAGATCACATATTTTATTAGAGGGGGAGCTGGGATTCTAACTAGACAGACCCCTTTAGAGTATATGCTCTTAGTTCAATATCAAAGAAGACTGCTGACTCATTTAAACACACATCAAATTTATATTTAATCATTTGAATAAAACATTCCACAAATATGATACAATTAATTAACAAAACAGCAAAATTAGCAAATATGTTCATTTTTTTTCTCCTTACATTTGCATTTATGAAGCAAATCGACAACTTGAATTACTCTTTGTTTTGAAGTAAATGAGTAAATGGATTATCCATCCTCATTTCTTTTATTTTTTAAAAAGAATTATTTTATTTAACTTTATTTATTTATTTTAATTTGACCAGAGAGGGACAGAGCAAAACCAAGAGCAAGAGAGAGAAAGTGAGAAAGCAAGCCTCCAGATCTGGGACTTGAACCACGGTAAGCCATGTGGGAATCCAGCACCCTTAACCATATGACCACCATGTGGGAGTCCAGCGCCCTTAACCATGTGACCATGGGGCTGGTCATATCACAGCTGGCTCCCCATCCTCATTTCTTACTCATACATTTCAGACAGAATGTTCTTAGTCTCAGTCAAGGGATGTTGTAAGCACTCCTGACCAAAACAGGAGACCATGCTTAATTTAACAAATGTTCAGTGGCAATACACTTTCTCTCTATTCTGACTTGATTTTATGTGTGGTAAACAGTATTCCTTTGTGTGGTCACTGCTTAAGATGAATATATCTTTGTCCTGTGTTAACTGAGTCTTGTGAGTTTTGACTTCACTGGTACGCTGTCCTAAAGAGCTGAGAGGTCCAGGATCTCTTCCAGGCAGGAGAATTGGTAACTGCACCCACCTTTTATCAAGTTAGCATCTGGGAAACTATTGCTAATGCTTTTACTTTTTAATTAATGGTTTCTGGCTATTATATTTAAAATATTTATATAATAATAAAAGCTGTGATGACATGAACACAATGCCATCACTATAATTTAAAATGAAATGAACTTAAAAACTTGTACTTTTATCTTGCATATTAGCATTTTAAATAGTGATAAATACTGAATATTCATGGCTCAGCATGTTACCTCATTTCTATCATCACTAACTGCCTAATGAGGTTCCCTGAAATTCTCTTTTGATGCTAAAGGCCCTTGACCACATTGAAAACATTTTAAAATAAGAAGTGATGATTGGGGGTTAAAGAAAATAATTTTAGGAGGTATGTGCAGTTTTATGCCAACATACTAATCTTTAAAACAGCCCAAATATTTTTAAGCTTCGATAATGGAAAAAACAACAATATTGTGCAGGAATGAAACAGGAAATATTTAAATTGTTATTGCCCTAGGCTTAAACTGATTCAAATATTGGTATTAAAAGCTGTATAATATTTTGGCTCTTAATATTATGTAAATGGTTGAATTATATTCTTGGACTATTGACTTTCTTGTTTTGTATAGCCTTCACATTGAAGCTAATTTTATTTTTATTGGCACAAAATATTTTCCTTTAAACTCTCAGATCATTTCTCTAAAACAATATTTATTCTTTTATACTCTCCTGAAGGGAATCACCAACATTCATGGAACCTCAAAAAAATAATCCTGTTTAGAAGCAAAACAATGTCATCTGATTCTATGTCAGATGGGAAAATGGAATGTTTATTTTGAGGAGATAGCTCAAGGCATAAACTATTTACCCCAAGTGACTTGTTTTACTGTTGTTTTAAAATGAGTGAAAAGCTGATTTTAGGCTATTCTAGCAACCCTGTTGAAATCTTAATATTTATGTTTAGAAGGAATGTCCTTTGTATTTCCTTATTATCTTTTGGAAACATTTATATAACTATATTGTCAGGAATTGATGTTAAGAAGGTAAATGTATTTACTTTTAGTCTATATTAGAATTAAATACTGAGAAAAATAGACCACTTTCCAGCCCACAGACTCATTTAATCACACTGAATGCTCAACCATCACATTATGCATTTCCAAACATAATTATAGTATGACCCAACATAGTACAAAATTCCATTTTCTAAAGCCAATGAAAACAATTTTTGGCCCAGATCCAAAGTATGCCAAGTTTAACTTGTGTATCTCAGGACTGTTTTAGCATACTAAACCCCAAAGGGTTAGCTATCTTTTCCACTCTTTTTCCTTGTCCTATTTAAGACAGAATACTGAATTACATACTGAAGATTCTCTTTGAAAAAAAAAAAGTTATATAGCTATATATGCATACCTGTATGTGTGGCTAGACAGAGATTTCTTTCAGTAAATAATAGCTTATAGGGGTTATTGTCTTGGTGCTTCTCCTCCATTCTCCTCTGTGGATTTTGGGCATGCATGCACACCTGCCCATTGCTACTGACCTGTCATTTTTAAGCCTCCTCAGTGGACAGAGCAGGAAATAGATTTACATATACATCTAGACATAAACATAGCTAAGAAGAGGTGTGAAGTACTCCTCAAACTCAAAATTCATAGGTAGCATTTTGCTAAAGTATAGTACGCAGTTCTTTATTACCAATCTACTTTATACAGGTAGTGTTAAAGAAAAGTACAGAATATTAACATGAGTTATTCTCTCACTACTACACAAAATAAGCCAGGAAAGTTATAGTTGATGATGGACCAGAAGAACTAAAAGAGCTATTGTGTTAATGCTGTAGATGCCTTAGAAATGGAAATAAAGATGCTCAATAGCTACAAAGAAGGAGTATTTCTCTTATGATTCATTCTAAGAGTAAGAAATGGGCACGTAGAAGGTTGACTGAAATCTATAAATGTTTGGAGGAAGAGTATCAAGTACACATATTCTAGGCAAGGGAATTTATAATCCATAAATTCCTAGAGAGAGAATAAAGGGATTCAGGTCCAATGTGGCTGAAGCCTAAAAATGTGTATCTATGCAGGAATTGAGTAGGTGGGGAAAGTTTGAAAATACAGCTACAGGGACCAGCAGTTAGTGTAATGGCTATGTTGCTGGACTCCCATGAAGTCGACTGTGGCTCAAGTCCTGGACCCAGTGGCTTAAATTCACACTGAGTGCGTGTGCATGCATACCCAAGATCCTGGGAGGAGAATGGACGAGAAGGGATTGCAGTGTGGCCATCCCCCCCTGGGGGGGTGATTTCTCACTTTCTGTCTCTCTGTCTCTTTCTGTCTTTCTGGCGAGTGCACGTGCCCTATAGCAAAGACCTCACCCCCCCCCCAACAAAAAAAAGAAAAGAAAATAGAGCTACAATACATTCTACATATATGTGACTTATGAAGTTTAAATATATTATATATTTTATTTGTACAATGTGATAATGCAAGTTTATCATCTTGAGTGCATTTAAGCCACTGAAAGCTTTTAAGCAAATGGGAATTTGATCTTCATAGAGTTTTATTTAGTTGACTATTAATATCTATAAACATACTTATTTTTAAAAAAATTTTTTAGAGGATTTTGCCTTACGGCATGTGTGTGCTTGACAAAGACAGTGAGAGAGAAAGTGAGAGATCACCCCTGAGGATGGCCACTCCACAATCCCTTCTCCTCCATTCTCCTCTATGGATTTTGGGCATGCATACACACGTGCCCAGAATGGGTTTCAAGCCATTGGTTCTGGGACTCAAACCACTGTTGGCCATGTGGGAGTCCAGCGATGTAATTGCTAAACCATCTGCTGGCCCCCAAAAATGTGTGCGATAGAGAGGGAGAGAGAGAAGGACTCAGTGCTGCAATCCTCCAACCCTCAGTAGTTTTTGCCATAAGCCGGGTGCCACCACATCCTTATTATTTCTATTTAAGATAGGAAGTTTTGCATATCCCAGGAAAATTAGAAAAACAGTACATGAGTTTAAAGTTGGAAGGCAAGTTTTTCTTAAAGAGCACAGGGAAATCTTGGTGAAAGAGGAACATTTTGTTTAGAATTAATATTCAACAAAGTTGAAGAGTACTCATTTTAGTTAATACTGACTCTTTTGTTTTGTTTGTAAATCACTGTGAACATAAACAATACACAAATTTCATTGTCCCAAACTTTATAAATTTGCTTCTGAATTGCAGTGTAATGAAGATGTTTTGTAGCAATAGTTATCAGGAGATAAAAAATTTCAAGATAATAAATTATACATTTGCTTTGACTTCAAATTCTAAGATTTTAAGATAATTTAAAAGTTAAAGTTGTACATGTTTTCAAAAAAACTTTTGAATTTAATATAATTTTGGAGTTAAAGTTGCAAAGTGCAAACAACTTTGGGAACAGTTCTTTATATTTTGTTTCCTTTATTCTCTCATCCATTCTCTACACATGTTTAATTAAACATGCATATAGATGGGAGTTTTCATTATATAAGTACAATAAAATTAAATAGGTATTACATAGTGCATACAAGTTTTAATCAATCATTTGCATTGCTACTGTCCAGTTACTAAAACCAAGACATTGAAACTTATATAATACTATCTAATTTTCAGTTTTTATTTAAATTTTGCCTTTGTCTCAATAATATCCATGTCATTCCTAGTTCAGGATCAAATCTAATATGACACATTATGTTTAATTATGTCACTTTAGTTTTTAATTTTTTTTTTTTTGAAAGGTTTCTGCTATAGGGTGGGTGTGCTTGTCAGACAGACAGAGAGAAACAGAGAGACAGAAAGCGAGAAATCACCCCCCAGGGGGGATGGCCACGCCACAATCCCTTCTCCTCCATTCTCCTCTCTGGATCTTGCGCACGCATGCACGTGAGTTTTAAGCCACCGGGTCTGGGACTTGAACCGCGGTTGACTACATGGGAGTCCAGCAACATAGCCATTACATTAACTGCTGGTCCCTCACTTTAGTTTTATAATCTTAAAGCAGTTCTTCAACATTTACTTATTTTTTGACCTTAACATTTTTAGAGCATAGGCCAATTATGTGTCGACTATACATCACTTTGGTGTGTATTTTTAGACACAAGAAATTAAAATTTTGGAGCCAGCTGGTAGCATGGTGATTAACATGACTGGATTTCACACGGCCAACTGTGGTCCAAGTTCTAGACTCAGTGGCTTGAAAAACACACCAGACATGTGTTGCCCAAGAGGAGAATAGAGAAGAGATTGTGGCATGACCATCCCTGCTGGAGGGTGCTTTCTCACTTTTCCTCTCTCTGTCTCTCTCTTAATACACATGCCCTTTAATAAAAAAATTGATTAAAAATTTATAGAAAGATACTTGGAGACTACAGAAATATCCTATTTCTCTCTCATCAAATATTTATCCACTAGTTTTAATATTCATTGCTTTCTTAGCGCCATCATTCCTTTGGTATTTATTACCTGATATTTTCCTGCATGGAAGAGCTTTCTTTCTAATATTTCATTCATTTATTACATCAGTAATGAGTCATGAATTTTTATTTTATTCAATGGGTAGCACATTGCTATCATTTCTTATTTCAGTGCTCAGATTGTTCTAGATTGGATCAATGGAGCTTCTCCAGGCTGATTTCTGTGTTCTTTGGATCTTTCCCCATCATTCATTCTTTGAATATATTCTTACTTTCTAGAAAAAAAATATATTCCAGGTTTATCTTATACTTTCTCTCTTCAACCCTAGATTAAGCCTGTTTTAAAAGTAATCCTGATTACTTTTAGCAGTGAACGGTGTGTAGAAACCATAATTTAGGGGTGGAGTGTGCTAATTGTCATTGGTGTTCTTGGCTTCTCAGTCTTCTCAATAGACATAGCTAGGAATATATATATATATATATATCTCATTCCAACACCTCAGACCTATTCAATGCTATAATATATACTCTAGTCTTCCCCTTTTCCAAATGTGCAATTTCTTTATTCTATCATGAGAAACCTGGCTACAATTTTCTTCAATATTTCTATGTTCAATTCAATAAAAGATTTTTTTTAAATTGCCAGTGGGCAAGTATGCTTGTGAGAGAGAGAGAGAAAGAGAGAGAGAATGGAAAGACAGAGTGAGAAAGCACCTCCGATAGGATGTGTTCATGCCACAATAACTTTCCTTTCGTTTCTTCATCCCCTCAGGATTTTCAGCACTTACATACATGTGCCCAGAATGTTTTTAAAGCTGTTCGGTCCAGGACTAAAACTATGGAGAGCCATACGGGATCCAGTTTCCAATTCATAGCACTTAAGTACTGTGCTACAGAGTTGTCCTTATAAGATTTTTATATATAAAGTGATTATATACATGAATACATTATGTAAAAAAAAATCATGTATTAGTATTCAATAAAAATTGTGTAGGGAAGGGAAAAAGACTGAGGAAAAATTGGTATTACTCAATGTTTAAACATATTAAAAGCCAGAGTAATTAAACCAGTGTGGTGTTAGTACATAAAACGAACACAACAGGAGAGAAATAGAGCCAAGTAAACATGAAGATAGACTGTATGATAATAGTCACATTTCAGGGTAGAGGAGCAAATAAAGGGTATATTAAACTAATAGTACTGGGATTACAGAAATTTGAACAACTTGGAATATTTAAGTTATAATATTGAGAGAGTGTCTTAAATATTACCTACTGTTAATCTATTTTCCAAAAAAGCAGTATTTCTACTTGGTATATATCTTTCTTTTTTTAAATGACGCAGAGAAAATATTGAGTGTTATTTTTTTGTGAATTAAAAACACAAACAAGCATTTACTATTACTGAATGGGAATATTTAACACCTAAAGATAGCTTGGAAGAATAGGTAGCTGACTATGTATTATGATTTCAAGGGCATTCGTAGCTAAATAGCACCCCATCAATCTGCCATAAGTGTTTTTGATAATCATGTCCTAGAATATAATAGCTTGTCCTGCTATTATATGATCTGCTAATATATTAGTAGATTTGATTTGGTTGTCAGGACAGCTGGCTCACAGTATCATTTTGAGCCATTAAAACACAGAATAGGCTTTTATAAAAACCAGGATGGGAAGAAAACCTGTAGAATATTGATTTCATGGTTGCAACAGTTTAGGACTTGAACTTTCAGAAGTCAAAATGGGACACTGAGATTTTGGAAGCAAATCTTGAAAGAAAGACGAAGGTATATTTGAAACAATCTGTGCTTATTTAAATCATACGTCCAGAGTCAGTAGAGCCTTACTCTTTCTATAGAAACAAAAACTGCAAAAGAAGGGTATCCAAGTCAATGTCAAGCTGAAGAAGACCCAGTTAGGGCAACTTTGCCCTGAGTATTTCTTGGATTCATACATTTGTTGAATTTCTTCACATCCTCCCAAGGAAAACATTTCTAGGAAACTTTAAATCTAAGCATTCAAGTAGAAAACAAAAACAACTTCCTTGAGGCAAGATGTTTTCATGTAAACAGATGGTTCCATTTCATCTTTTTTGTGACCTCAAGTGTTTGTACAGTTAGCCCATAGCTTCCTTTTGCATTTCTTTCACAAGTGACTGATTTGTGTGTTTGGTATACACACATCTAATCAGAAAAGTGATTCCAACCTTCATGGTTTGTTTTCTTGGTTGTAGAACTTTTGTCCTACTGAGCACATGTTTCTTCCAACACAGAAATTGCTTCCATTAAGGCCAACTTGAGCAGAAACACATCTAGTTTCCCTGTCTTTGCTCTGCAATTCTGGTCTCGGTGACACCTTCCTTCTGCTTAATATACCCTCCACTTTTGTTGTAGGACAAACTTCTCCTTTCTTGTCAGTCTCTAACACCTTCACTGGGGACTCTTTACATCCCAACTCTTCAATTGCCAGCATTTTGTTCTCAGGCCTTTACCCATGCTCCCTCTGAGCAAGACCATCCGCATTCACAGTTTTAAGTTTAGGCAGTAGTACACCCATCTCTCCCCCTCCTACATTTAACATCTCTAGTGGACTTCTTTCATCATTCCCTTCTCCCAATTCAAATATCTTATTGCCCATTAAATACCACTATTTGGGCCAGCTCTTGGTATTGCGAACTCACTATGCCTCATCAATGCATTTTCCATCATATGCCTTCTTTTTCTTATTACCAGAATTTTTTTTTTTTTTTTTTTTTTTTGGAGAGGTTTTCGCTATAGGGTGCATGCGCTTGCCAGACAGACAGAGAGAGACATAGAGACAGAAAGCGAGAAATCACCCCCCAGGGGGGATGGTCACACCACAATCCCTTCTCCTCCATTCTCCTCTGGGATCTTGGGCACGCACGCACACATGCCCAGCATGAGTTTAAGCCACCGGGTCCGGGACGCAAACCGCGGTAGAATACGTGGGAGTTCAGCGACATAACCATTAGGCTAACTGCTGGTTCCCAAGATTTATCTTCTTGAACCATTCTCCAAGATAACAAAATAGAAACCTAAGAATTATCTCAGAATATTTCCTTCCTCATTTAGTACATCTCTTTATTCACTAAGCTCTAAGTCTCTTCTCTGTTCATTTCTCCCCCATGTCTCTTTATTTCTTTCATGAGAAAGAGAGACAAACAAACATGCAGAGAGGCAGAGAGAGAGGCATTTCTAGCTTAGTCCTCATGCCATGATCTAGGGAGTATGCTCAGGAAGGTCCCAGGATTTGAACCTAGGACCTTTCCCATATGGGTCTAGTTGCATTATTACCATTCAGCCACTACCCCTGTTGAAATCTCTTAAACATGTCCTTTGTCTTTCAGTGAATGTTTTTGCCACACTTTAAGTCACAATATCCCGATACTACACTAAGGGGCTTTCCTAATACCTCTGAATCTGCATTTGTAATCCTCAAAAATATTGCCTGCATTTTTATCAGCAAGATCTTCCAAAACTCCAAAACAGAAGGTACTCTTTCTTCATAGCCCACGACTGTCACCCCATTGCCTTTTGGATATAGCCTCAGCTTTTCGGTAGGCATAGATGATGTGACTTTGCTTAAAATGCCCAACTTCATTTCCTGCCACTCCTCATACTTTTACCCTCAAGCCATACCAAGATACCTGGCACTTCCTGAATACTGTAGCATTTCATACTTCCACATTATTTTCTACCTTCTGGCTCTCCCCAGTTTGTCTTTCTGGTAAACACTTCTCCCTGGCGAGCTTCTATAGTAATTACTGCCTAAATCTTGCTAAAACAGTGTAACTTCCTCTGTGAGTATTTCTTTCTCTCCCTTCTGAGCTTCTATTGTACATTTTATTTATTTCATGAATGGGTTTATTGAATTGTATTAAGAGTACCTTTAGAAGTAGATTGTATTTTTTTTCCTCTTAAATTTAAGCTCCTCGAGAGGGGCTTTATTTTTTATTTAACAAATTATTTATTTAATTTCATTATTTATCATCATCATCATTATTTTAATTTGCTGCAGGGCACATGTGGCCCTTGGGGAAAGAGGGGACGTAAGCTGTTACTCCCAGCATTTGAACCATGGTTGGCCATGTGGGAGTACAGTGCCTTAGCCACTATGCCTCCTGCTGGCCCCCAAGAGGCTATGTTTTAATAATCATTCTCCTAATACCTCATACATCCATTGTCACATTGGCAGAGACACTAAACTGTTACTTTTTGTTTGCTTAAAATTATTTATTTTACTTTATTTATTATTATTATTTTTTAATTTGAGCAGAGAGAGGCAGAGAGAAAGAGAAAGGCAAAGTGAGAAAGCAAGCCACTAGGTCTGAGATGCGAACTACAGTTGGCCATGTGGGAGTTCAACACCTTAACTACCATGCCACCTGCTGGTCCCAAACTGTGTTACTTTTAAAGTTTATATGTAAAATTACTTATAATCAAAATTTTCTTTTTAAAAACAGTGTATTTCATCCACGAGAAATGAGAGAGAGAGAGAGACAGAGAGAACACTCTCACGGGCCTCCTAGTGCAATCTATCTTCAGCTTCTGCTAACCCAGATCATGGGCATGGCCCATCCCCAGCATGTGCAGGAAGACCTCAGGATGTGAACCTAGGGTCTTCCCATGTGGGTCCAGCATTGTTGTGTTAGTGTTTATACCACCTGTTGGCTCAAAATTTACCTTTCAATATGTTTTAGAAATGGGGTCGGGGGACCAGCAGTCAGTGTAATGGCTATGTCGCTGGACTCCCACGTAATCGACCGCGGTTCGCATCCCAGACCCGGCGGCTTAAAACTCACACCGGGCGCGTGTGCGTGCATGGCCAAGATCCTGAGAGGAGAATGGAGGAGAAGGGATTGTGGCGTGGCCATCCCTCCTGGGGGGTGATTTCTCACTTTCTGTCTCTCTCTCTGTCTGTCTGGCAAGCGCATGCACCCTATAGCAAAAACCTCTCAAAAAAAAAAAAAAAAAAAAAAAAAAAAAGAAATGGGGTCAGGAAGGAGCATATTGGTAAAGGCAGTGGACTCCCATATGGCCAACTCCAGTTCAATTTCTGGACCTGGAGGTTTGAAAATCATACTGGGTACATGCGTGCACATTCCCAAAGTCCTAAGAGGAGAATGGATGATTGTGGTGTGGCCAGTCCCCCTGGAGGGTGATTTCTCATTTTCCCTATCTCTGTCTCTCTCCAGTCATTCTCTATGGCAAAAACCAAAAAAAAAAAAAAAAAAGTGGTCCCATTTTTTGTGCTCATCATAGTCATTTTTATTTAGTTTTTGAAACAGATTTTTTTCCTTTGCATACTGGGTGAAGAAGTTGTTTTAATAAAAGACCTTTATCTTTAAATATAAGTAGCACTCAACAAGATGATGTTCTGGGAGGAAAGTAGATCTAGTTTCAAATTCTTACTTTGTCAGTCCCAGCTGTGCAATATTAGCTGTCTCTAAAACAGAGATTCTATTGGGCTGTCGGAAAAGTCATGACCCATTTTTGAATAGAAAAATGTAGAAAAATACGTCATGACTTTTTCGACAACCCAGTAATTTCTACACCAGATTGTCATCAGGAGAAGTCGATGAAACAGGATTCACAGGGCCCTTAACAATGCCTGGGACGTAGTGTGGGCTCCGTAAGTATAGTTCTTTGGTGGAAGATAGGGGCTAGGTAACCTCATAGATAACTAGCTCTGAGTTTTCCAATCTATGAATGAAGCCCATCTACACTTTTCAGTGAACACACATCATCTTGTGACATGATTTTGAAAAAAGGTAGGGAATTTTAATCAGTAATTTTGTCAACGATTTGGGTTGTTATGGATATGAAAGTAGAGGGAAAACATGGATACACACCTCAGTTTTAGGGAGCCATTCTGTATGTAGGGAATAGATCCACAACTTAATTTATATGTTTATTCTGATTTGTTTTTGTTTTTTTCTTCCCTGGAGTTTCTCAGAGATGTTTTGTCCAGAAGTCTTGTTCATTCTCTTTGCTCAATGAAGGTTAAACAGTAAGCAAATAGTAAAATTTAAACTTTAAAGCCTTTCGATATTTAGTTTTCTGCTTTTCTTGGTTCACTGATCTGTGCATGACCAAGGGTGTTACTGAACCCAAGTTTGCTGCCCACTTGCGCGGTTTCCCTGTAATTGGCAAAGAATGTTCATAGGAAGAACTTTAATTTGGAGGACAATTGAGAGGAGGCAAGAGTTAGAATTCAAATTTGTCTCTCTATTGAAGGAAATCAGGAGGTTTTAAAGACTGTAAAAAGGTAACTGGGGATGTGGGCAAACATGATTGGTGACAGCAAATGGAGGAAATTGCCGCTGAGAGGTCAGATGCTGTCCGGTCACAGATGCTAAGTTTAAGGAAGTGGAGAAGCTAAGTGCAGCTTTAGCTCTGTTCGTCAGTCATTCATACAGGCTCAGGAGAAAGGTCAGTGGTTTAGCTTGGCTGGAATTGGCTTAGACTGGCTAAGGGGCTGACCTCAGGTTCCAGCAAAACATCTCGAACAAAACACCTTGTGATCCATTGGTCATAGAGATGTTTTCTATAGAAGCAGCGGCAGGATCTAGTGACATATTAACTAGACTACGTGCAGCTTTAAAGTAGGGAACACATTTATTCATTGTTTACTGAAATAAATTTATGTATAGGGTTGCTAGAATTTAACCCTAACAGGAAATTCCCAAACAGCAAATTCCCCTTCTGTTTGTTCATTCGTTCCTGCTATTGTGATTGCTTCTACGATCAGTGATTTACGCAAACAGAAAAGGTTAAAGATCTCGATTATTTTTCTGTACTAAAGAGTCCTTTTTAACTCCTTCGGCATGCATCCAAGGCTTATATTGTGAGAATGACCCTAATCAAACGAATGTGTCTCTGAAATAAAGACTGAATTGCTGCTAGGGTTTCACTTACTTTAAATCATCAGAGAAGCATATGTTTAAAGATATTACTGGGGACCAAAAGATGGAGCAGTGGTTATGTCGCTGGATTCTCACATGGCTAACAGCAATTGGAGTCCCACTCCTGGTGGCTTGAAACTCCTGCTGGACGTGTGCATGTGTGTCCAAGATGCAAAGAGGAGAATAGAATGTCATTGGACTCCCATGTGTCAACAGCAGTTTGAGTCCTGGACCTGGTGGCTTGAAACTCATGCCGGGCATGTGTGCGTGTGTGCCCAAGATCCAGAGAGGAGAATGGGGGAGAAGGGCTTGCAGCATGGCCATCCTTCACTTTCCTTTTCATTGTCTCTGTCTCTCTCCTGGCTAGTGCACATTTCCTAAGGCAAAAACTTCTTAAGAAAAGATATTAGCATCCAAGAAGTAATTTTTCTTTAAGGCTTTTACTAAGACTAATGATAGGATCATGGAGAGACAGTGCAATAAGTGAATAAGGACAGAGATGTCTACATCAGATAGAATTGGATTCAAATCTTACTACTGCAACATTCCAGCTATACAGCCTCTAGCAAATTATGTAACTTTTCCAGTTTCCATGAGTATAAAATGAATATATGAGGATTGACCTTTTTCATGTGTTAAATAGAATTAATTAAAATAATACAGTATAGTGCCTGACACATAGTAAATGACCAACAAACATTTGTTAGTGCTTCTGCTTCTACACTTTCCACTAGGTAAGGGGAGAGAAAAGGGAATATGAGGGAAGATGGTTATTTCCTGGGACCAATGAACAAGGTGAAAGTTCATAATGTTTGAAAAAGATACAGAGTCTCTAAGATAGACTTGATTTTCAGTATTCTGTTCTGGTATTGGGCCAGGCATCAGATGATATAGTAGACAACGTGTCTAGTGTTTGGCTTGGAAAAATGTCACCGTCTAGGTTCAATTCTTTATGGAATTTGAATGCAGGTATTAATAAAATGAATATAAAAATTGTGGAAACTATAGCATAATATAGAACAACTCCTAGAAATGATGCATAGCTATGAAAAAACAAGGTAGTAAACCAAGAGATGAGATTAGCAAAGAGAGGTCATTGCAATGGACTTCAGTCAGGGAATCGTCACTAGAAGCAGAGAGAAAAGCTGAAACTAGGATGAGGTTTTGGAAGAGTGAATAGATGTGAGGGGACAAATTAATGTGGTCTGTATTTATTCTCTGCTAACTCATGTTTTGGAATGGTAATTGAGTAGTCAGTGGTTTCTATATATTTGGTAAATGCATACAGAACCTATTAAACATCTTACTGAAAATTTGACAAACTCAGTGTCTGCTTCTTTTCAAAGTCAGCATGAGCCATGGTTATCTATTGCTGTCTAGTTCCAAAAGCTTGAAGAAGTCAATAGGTTAGCATTTAGGAATTTTCCATTTACTGACATTGATGCATCTCATTTCTTGGTGGTAGGTTTTGTACATTTACTCATAGGCATTACTGGAAGCTCTAGAGACTTTTTGAAAACCTGCTAATTGAAACTAGAGTCATGATGAAACCAAGCTTAAAACATGGAGGAAATGCTGGTAATGTTGACTCAGTACTGAAGCTAAGTTGATGATTCAGTGACATACTTTAGAGTTGCAGAGAAACTAAACCTCTGAACAACTTTCCACTGACTGAAGGATTGCAAAGAAGAATATCTTTGGCATGTTTGGACTAATGGAAACCTCTGAATCACATGCTTTTAAGCCATGATATTAAATGGATTATTTCCCTAATTACAACCCCTCTTATTGTGATGGTGTGAGCCACTGCAACTCTCTAAGTAAATGAGGAATGACCACGCTGCATTGTTTCATCCACAACGTGCCCTTCAAGTCAAGTGTGGCTGCGTGGTGCTTGGGACTCATGGAACATTCTGTTTTCCTTCCCTCTTATCCTGCTTGCTGAATATCTATTCACTCTTCAAGTCCACTTTCTGTCATCTCCTTTTTAGTCCTTTGACTCAAAGAGAATGTTATATTAAGAAGGCCCCTCCTTTTTTTTTTGTAGTGTTCTTCTAACTATCCACTATGCAAAAGTACTTTCCTTTTATAGTAGGTTTATGTATTGCTTGATCGCACACTGAGCAGTAGGTGTTTGGATATGAGAATCTCTTTTGAACAATCTCCTTTGTTGTTGATGTTTTCACAGAATGTCACACCATTCAAAGGAAGTTGTTTGCTATTACTAAAGGCTCTTAGAACTTCTGGGAGTGCTAATTGGATCCAATCAAACTTGAACTGACCTGCTTCTACCCACCAGTGACACAGAGAGGAATAGCTCCTACTTTGTGAAGTAGACTGGTTCCGTTCTGATGGATATAAATGACTGGAGAGAAAACCAATTTGGAAAGCAGATTTTTCTTGTCATTAGAAGCTATTAATTCAGACTTCTTTATTAATTCACTTAAGAAAATAGTAATTCTGGTGTATTATGCTGTCGAATAAGTAGCTAATATAAACTTTTAAGTCTGACACACGAGTCAATAGAGTCTAGTTTAAAAATATTAACTGGATAGAATCTACTTTTGCTCCCTGAGGTAGGATATCCAAAATATTTTTGAAATTGAAAACCATTTCCAAAGTGATTCTCAATTGTATTGTCAACTGTAATTTTCCTATTTAATATGGTATGACTGGACCTTCTCTAAAATGTAAGCATTGACAATATAATAATATTAAGCAGAGAGACTTTAAGAGGTGATCATTCCATGTGGACTACTTCCTTCTTAATTGGGTTAAGGCCCTTTTAAAAGAGGCTTCATATAGACTTTGGCTGACTTGCTATTCTGCCATGTACGGACAGGGCATCTGATCCTCACTGGACCAGATGCTGGCCATCTGGATGGCCTTCATCTTGGATTTCCCAGCCTTCAGAACTGTGAAGAAATAAATTTCTATTCTTTATAAATTACCCAGTCACAAGTATTCTGTTATAGCAGCATAAAACAGACTAAAACATCATTGCATTTGTTCTCAGATATGTAAAACCTAATTTAAAGAAGTTTTAGAACAAATATTTCAAGATGAAAGACGTATGTAAATATGAGAAAATGTTTGAAGCATTGGAAGAGATCCATGAAAGTCTATTTTCAGGTTCATAAGTCACACATATGATGCAAATATACTTTGGTTAGAACCTGACAGGTTTTTTTTTTTTTTCATGATAATCAGTAAGAGTTAAAAAGTCTGATCTTTTCCTCAGCAACTTCATATTGCAGAATGGGATAATTTGTTCACTGAATAGATGAAGTTGTAAACAAATAATTATTACACAGTCCATGAAACACACAGATTGTGTTACTTGCTATAAGGGGAACAAATTGCTGTATGTATATGAAATTCAGGTAGGGTTGTCATGAGAGACACACCTTTTAAAAGGTGACACTCTAGCTGAAATATAAGCAGTAAACACGATGACAAATATTTCAGAGTGAGAGAGCAGTATGTACAGAAGAGGCAAAAAAGAGTGTAGAGTGCACAAGGACAAAATGCCAGTGTTTCTAGTCAGGAATGAGCCAAAATATTAGGGTCTTCAGGTGGAGTGTAGATAATGAAAGACCAGATCAGGCAGGGATTTTGTTTGTTTGTTTGTTTTTTGCTTTTTTTGTTAGAGAGAGTTTTGCTATAGGGCTTGTGCACTCACAAGAGGGACAGAGAGACAGATAGCAAGAAATTGCCCTCTAGGGAGTTGGCCATGTCACAATTCCCTCTCCTCCATTCTCCTCTCAGGATTTTGGGCACACACTCAAACACACCTGGCATGAGTTTCAAGCCACTGGGTCCTTCTGGCCCCCAGGCAGGTTTTTTTTTTTTTTTTTTTTTTTTTTTTTTTTTTTTTTTTTAATTAACAGAGAGCATATGTACTTACGTGTACATATGAAAAAGAGAAAACATCCCCAATGGGGCATGGCCATGCTACAATTCTTTTTCTTTTTTTCTTTTCTTTTCTTTTCTTTTCTTTTCTTTTCTTTTCTTTTCTTTTCTTTTTTCTTTTTCTTTTTCTTTTTCTTTTTTTTTTTTTTTTTGAGAAGTTTTTGCTAAAGGGCACATGCACTCGCCAGAAAGACAGAGAGAGACAGAAAGCAAGAAATCACCCCCAAGGGGGGATGACCATGCCACAATCCCTTCTCCTCCATTCTCCTCTCAGGACCTTGGGCATGCACGCACATGTGTCCGGTGTGAGTTTAAGCCACCAGGTTCAAGACTTGAACTGCGGTCCACTACATGGGAGTCCAGTGATATAGCCATTACACCAACTGCTGGTCTCTGCTACAATCCTTTTTCTTCTATTTCTTCATCCCATCAAGATTCTGGGCATGTACACACATGTGCCCAGTGTGTTTTTCAAGCTGCTGGGACTGGAATTTGACCTGCAGATAGCCAATGGATCTGGTTCCATTAACAACCATAATACAGGCCTAGCCTAGTCAGCATATTAATATTATGATGCGGTGTACTCACCATGCACCTGCTAAAATAAACAAATAAGAAAGTTTGATGTGGTGGGGATAATGTGATTTCTCTTCCTCCATTTTTGTGAATATGATCTTGTCTTGGTCAGTTAGAGGCACCCATTTGCCTCATGCAGGGGTGGTGAGTGTTGACACAGATGAAACCAAAGACAAATAAGAAGTCCAGCTTTGAAAACCTTAATGGATATATTGAACCCTCTCTAACACAATAATTCTAGAAGTCAGATATCCTTAACACTAAAAAGGATTTCCCACCTTTCTGAAGTTCTACTGAACATACATGAAGAAGGCACATAGACTCCAACGTTATGTTTATTATGAACCATAGACAAAGAGCACTCAGCAGATAAATGAAGAGATTTTCTGACACATAGAATAGGGAAAGCATCTCTCTTCTGCCCTGGTGATGTGTAAGAAGAGGGACTCTCTAGTAAGGCCAGACAAATCTTACTGGTAAGCTGACATCCCAGGGCCCAGGGTGATGAAGATATTTCTTTGAAAGTAAAACCCTAAAGCAGATAAGCTTTTGCTGTAATTTAGTGAGTTAGCTACAATAAAGTAAAAAGGGTGTTATAGTGTAGCCAATCCCAAGCCTTCCTCGGTGACCATGTGGGATGGAGGGCTCAGGAAGTATTATCAGCCCTGGAAGGATTTCAGAAGTCAGTTGAGATGAGGGCAGTGTATTGATCATGAGCCTGCCTTGCCCACAGCAAGAGGTCACGATGATTCCACACAGACTGCAAAGCATGACTGCCTCACTACGAATCCAAATGGAGAATGTGGGTGAGGCTTAGAGGATCTGGTAGCACCACTGAAAGTTTGGATTGGCTCATTCAGACTGAGTCACCTGAACAGAGCAGCCATGGGTTTTGGCTATAGATGTCTGCAGTGAACCAAGTGACCAAGTAGACGAAAGACACTATTGCAGAGACCAGAAGACACAAAGAGGGCAGGTCTGAGTCTGAGGCCATCCCTTTCCTGCCACGTCAAAGGCATAGAAACTCACCTCCTTATAAAGTTAGCTATGTCCTTGAGGAAAAACAGCAAAGTGGAAGAAATACGAAAGAGTGTACATGTTTTGGAAAAAGAATATTTATTTACAGAAAAAGATGATGAGGTGTCATTAATGATTACTTTATGTATTCATTCATTTAATAATCATTGAGTGTCTCAAATACCATGCACATGGAATATAATGGATACTAATCCCTGCCTTTTTAGAGCTGACATTCTAGTGAGAGTAGTTCCAAGTTGAAGCTACGAGGAAACAAACAAAACAACAGCTCAATTAGGCAAATAAAGATGCTATGATTTATTTTCACATTTGTGTAGAGTGCTATATATTTTTTAAAGAACTATTTATTTTAACTTTATTTATTCATTCATTCATTCATTCATTCATTCATTTTAATTTGGCCAGAGAGGGAAGAATGAGAGGGAGAAAAAGAGAGAGAAGGAAAGTGAGAAAACAAGTCACCAGGTCCAAACTGCAGTCGTCCCTGTGGGAGCCCAGCGCCCTTAACCACCATGCCACCTGCTGGCCCTATAATGCTATATTTTTAATCCTACACCAATGAGGAAGAAAATTAATGTGGTAGTATGCATGTACTACTTATGGTTAAGAGAATCTAAAAATGACTACAGTTTATTCTTATTTGGGCACTAAATTTAAATAGTTAGACATTTTATCATGAGGTCAGTCAGAGAGTTTTTTTCTTTTTTAAGAGATTTTTGCTATAGGGAGTGTGTGCTTGCCAGAAAGACAGAGATAGATAGAAAGCGAGAAATCACCCCCCAGGGGGGATGGCCATGCTGCAATCCCTTCTCCTCCATTCTCCTCTCAGGATCTTGGGTACACACGCACATGTGCCCGGTGTGAGTTTAAGACACCAGGTCCGGAACTCGAACTGCGGTCGGCTACATGGGAGTCCAGTGACATAGCCATTATGCTAACCGCTGGTCCCAGAGTCATAGAGCTGAATAAGTATTATTTGTTTGTTTGTTTGTTTTCTGGATAAGATTTTAGAGATCACTTAGTCCAATCTTCTTTGATCAGTAAGCAAAGTGACATACAGATAGTTGAAAAGAAAATTGCTGCTAGAGCTAGGGTTTAAATATATGACCTTTAATGATAATCCAGAGCTCTTTATAACAGAAAAGAACTTCCATTCATGTCTTAATAGGAAATATTCATTGAATTGCCTGTTCAGTTCACCTTGACATTTTGACTCTTTGGGAGGTGTTCTTAAAGCTGACCCCAGAAAGTACTGGGAACACTGGGCTAGCTAGAGGGTGTGGTGGTTAAAGCAGCTGGATCTCACATGGCCAACTGTGTAATTCAAGTCCCAGATCCGGTGACCTAAAAAACATACCAGGTAGATGTGCATTCATGCCTAAAATCCCAAGAGAAGAGTGGAGAAGAAGGAATTTTGACATAGTCATCCCCCCAGGGGGTGCTTTCTCACTTTCTCTCTCTCTGTCTCTGTTTCTCTGCACACATACCCTGTAGCAATAAAAACAAACAAACAAAAAGTATTAGGAACATGATGAGCAATGTTCTGATATCTAAATGGGCCAGAGGATTAGGAGGAGAATAGATACTCACTAGGATGGTTGGTTGTTTCTCGTCTTTCTCTGTAGAATGTTAAATATAGCCCAGAAAGCGCTCAGGCAACTCTGAGGTGGAATGCCTGCCAAGGTGGTAACATGCTTAGGAGGGGGTAAAAACTTGGGTCATCTCAGTCAAATCCCAGTTCTACCCTGGATCAGCTGGCTTCTTAATCAGTTGTGAAACTTGCAGCAAGTAATGTTTATATAAGTCACTTATGACAAATAAAATCATTTTAGAGAAATCATGTATAATTTACCTTGAAAAGAGAAAGTTAAGTTATCTCTAAGATGATACCACTGTCATTCACTTATAGCAATAGTTTTACCCCCGGTAGTAAAGAGGCAGAAAAATGGTTAGTTCATCAAGAATGATTCATACACTGCCATGTGTCTCATGATAGAGTTGACCAAGTGGTGCTCCACTTTCCTGAGGCAGCCTTCATAACTGATGAATGAAAATTATGGTGGTGCCTGTATTTAATGTGCATGTTGTAGTTTTCCTGGCTTTATCAAGATTTAAATGCTTTTCTGGGGGAGTATCATATGTACTCTTCACGTATGATGCCTGGGTGGGGGGAGTTGGAAACTACTGAACTAGAGTTGAGGCAGATGAGTTCCTTTAATCACTTCAAGGCTATCTTTAATCTTGGTGGAAGGTGTAGAAGCAAGAGTAAAAGAAGTAGGTCTGTTTTAAAAAATGGAAATAGTATCATATGTATAAAATGATGAAACCTAACATGCCATAAATTCTTTCTCACATTTCCTTTCTCCTTCTCCACTTAAAACTCACTTAAATTTATAAACTGACATTATGTTTAATTAAATTGTGTGTTTTATTTTTAAAAAAGAACACACTTGCTTTCAGACTGATACTTGACTAGATTTAAGTGGTGTAAGTGGTTAAAACCTGAAGATATATATATATATATATATATATATATATATATATATATATATATATATTTTTTTTTTTTTTTTTTTTTTTAGAGATTTTTGCCATAGGATGCATGTTTGCCAGAGAGACAGAGAAACAGAAAGTAAAAAAATCACCCCTTGGGAGGATGGCCATGCTGCAATCTCTTCTCCATTCTCCTCTTGGGATTTTGGGCATACACAAATGAACCTGGCGTGAGTTTCATGCCACTGGGTCTGAGATTTAAACTGCAGTTGACCATGTGGGAGTCCAGTGCCTTGGCCATTACTCTACTTGCTGGTCCCAGTACATTTTATTTTCATTTTCCAGTGCTTGGTCTGGCATAATACTCAGGGATCTTTCTGTCATTGCGTGCTTTGGCACTTGTATGTTACAAATAAAGGCAGAGAATAGACTATCACACTGAAGAAAATAAGAAAAGAAAGAACTAACCTGTTTCTCCTGATGCTTAAAGGAAAATACCTTGACATTCTTTTGTTTGGAAAAGTCATGCAACTTGATCTCTGTACTTTATCACACAAAACGAGTTTGTTATGATGGATGTATTGGCACATTTTAGATATTTTAACAAATATTTATTGAGTATCTGTTATGACAGCCTCTAACAGTGTTGAATGGGGTGGGATGTGTGTGTAAGCTTGTGTGTACATGAGTGAGTACACGTGCATACACATGTTTATGTATGAAAGGTTTGGATAAAGTCAGGTTGACTTTGTTTTACCATACCAAGAAAAATGTATACACTAACTGACCCCTGCTCTCAGAGAAAAAGTATTTATAATAAATTATATTTAGTCTATTTTATAAGAGAGTTAGCTTGGTTGCTGTAAGCCTTAGTGTTTTGACAGTACAATTGTGTGTTAACATAAGGAATATATTTTTGTAAATATACAATAGTGTGTCTTTTCATCTTATTGAGTACTACATTAGAGTTGAATAAGTTAACAAAAGCAATTTTCCCCCAATATTAAATTTAAATGCCTTTTGAGAAAAAGCTAATGAAAATATTTAAGATAAATGTTTTCTTTGAACTAAGTGAACATATCATTTACTGGTATCTTCTCATTGTTCTTTAGGTTGTTAGACTGGTTTAAATATGGTGCTTAGAGAGAAAAAAGAACATAAACCTAATGTAAAAAAACAGTTATGTGGATTTCCTGTAAAGGATGCAGCAGCTTCCAGATTCTTCAGCTGACCATCAAGCCTTTGAAGCTTGGGTTAGGCTGCATACTCAGTTGCCGTGTGAACTGTGCCTTGGCCAGATGTTTACTGGTATTTCTGTTGAGTTTCTTTCCATTGTGTTCATGAAGAAATCATCTCATGTTTCTAATTCAAAAGTAGTTAAAATGAAAGTTATTTTACAAATATTGATGGGCTTATTAGTCTCTTGGATTTTCTTTTAAGAGCATACTTATGTTAAATTAGCAGTGACATCGGTAAACCATGATTGCCATCAGAAAATGCCATCAGACATGCAAAAATCCTTCCAGGAGACCTGTACAATGTGTTATTACTTATGCAAAGGGTAAGTAATACAATTTCCTACACACAAAGAAAGCCAAAACATACGGTAATAATAAAGCATGTGCTCCAGATGTCTGTTCATCAGTTTGGATATAGAAGGTCTCCATGTCTAACTACTGTAGGGCATACACGTGAATTTATGTTTGGATGCTTATTGAGTTAAAGAAACACTTATTTAAAATTCAGTATAAAAATATATAATATCCATGAAAAATATATGTAATATAAAATTTCTTTTTATTTCTAGATTTCTTGTCTACGAGGTGTGTACATAATAAGTATATAGTAGTTGGAGTATCAGGGATTGTAACTGCTATGACAGTTTCTTTGTAACAAACAGACTAGTCATATCTTGAAATAACATGATAGTGTCATGAGAACTGGAAAGGAACTTACAATTCCACTAATATTATACATTCATTTTACAAGTAGGAAAACTGGGGCTCAGACAGGTCAAGAAATTTGCCCATAGTGGCCCAGCCATTTAGCTAGAATCAGGACTAGAACCCTGTGACCTCTCAGGTTGATGGCATTTCCCAGTATGAATCAGAGTTTCTTGATAAAATCAGTGACTTATTTGTAATTCTTTTCACCTTCCTACCTTTCCTCCGAGAGGGAAACAAAAGGTGTTCTTGCTCATTTGGAAGTATATGAAAAGTAATAATGAGGACAGATCATATCATTTGTGACATTTGATCCTTATTTTTATGGGTCTCAAGACATGTATGTTAATCACTTTTCCACTTTTATTACATATGTATTTAAAATATTTTAATCATGCTTTGAGATGGTTTATTTTATTACATACCTAACCTCTGCCCTGGAAACTTATGACATAACTGATTGAGAAGTAACTTTGTAAGTGGTTCAGATACAGACGAGTCTCCAAGATAAGTTATATTAAAATGTGAAGATTCAGTTTATCTGTAACTAGAATAAGAGTTCCTGCAGTATAAGTCTAAGTCCTCTAAAAAAATTTAAAGAATTATTTTAATTTTTGTATTATTATTTTTCTATTTGATGAGAGAGAGAGAGAGAGAGACAGAGAGACAGAGAGACAGAGAGGGGGAGAGAGAGAGAAAGAGAGAGAGAGAGAGAGACAGAGAGAGAAGAAGTGAGAAAGCAAGCTGACAGGTCCAAGAGTCAAACCACTATTGGCAATGTGGGAGTTCAGTGGATTAACCACCGTGCCACCTCCAGGCCAAATCAAACCATTTCTTTTTCTTTCTTTCTTTCTTTCTTTCTTTCTTTCTTTCTTTCTTTCTTTCTTTTTTTTTTTTTTTTTGAGAGTTTTTTGCTATAGGGCACATGCACTCTCCAGAAAGACAGAGAGAGACAGAGAGAAAGAAAGTGAGAAATCACCCCCCAGGGAGGATGGCCACGCCACAGTCTCTTCTCCTCCATTCTCCTCTTGGGATCTTGGGCACACACGCACACGCGCCTGGCATGAGTTTAAGCCACTGGGTACGGGACTCGAACTGCGGTCGACTACATGGAAGTCCAGAGACATAACCATTATGCTAACTGCTGGTCCCAAATAAAACCATTTTTTAATGTCATTTATTTTTGGCTGTTTACAAATTCTCTTTTATATCTGCTTTTCCTTCCTTTTATTTTTATAAATTCAAATTTTATCAGATAATATAAAAATCTTAGGCTCTGAGGATTTTTTTTTTCCCCAAAAGTGTGTGATTATGTGTGTGTTTTCATTTCTTTTTTTTTTTTTTTTTCCCTCTTAGTGGGTACAGATATCTGGGTACAATGTCACCAATAGAATTGAGCAATTCTTATTTCTCAAATTTTGGTAACTCTGGCCAGCTTCACACAAGCTTTTATCAGTTGGAATGGCACCTTCAACTTCAGCCAAGTGTAGGTTATTAGGTTTGAGTGCCAAAAATGTTGAGTTTGTCTCCACACTTCATCCAGCTTGAATAAAAGCAAGATTGTAAAATAATTATAATCTCTTGAAGCAGACCCAGCCATGTAATCCAAGCTCATCTTTCTTCATTAATTTGTACACAGTGCTTATTTCAACAGAACAAACTTTCAGAGGGTACTCACAAGGGACTGCTAAACCAGCTGCACAACTTTTATTTTGAAGAAAAGAGTTGCGCCTCAGAACGGGCTGTTTTAAAGACAGGGAGGGACTTAGCCTTTCTGAACTTCACCAGCATGTGGAAGGAGAGCTCTCATGGCTGCAATAACTTAGGGAGCTTTTACCTGGGTGACGCTTGGAATAAAAAGTTTTCTGTTTGTTTAGTTCTGTTTCCGAGGGTCCTGTGCACTTCTCTTGCCTGGATCAACGTGACCCTTGGTGGTTTCTGCACACCCTGCTCTGTGGGGGAGTGCCCCAGCGTGCCTGTCTTATGTGGCCTCTATGGACACACTGCTCAGCTGGCAGAGAGCAGGGAAGTTTCCTCCCAGCACCCAAAAAGAGAAAGAGGAAACTACTTTTTCCTTCTGGGTTTCTTGCAGCACAATAGATCAGAATAAGTTGCCACATTCCCTCCCTGGATTTTCAGGAGTGGTTTCCAGGAAGAAGTTAAAGCTTCACCTTTAAATGGATGAACATGTCACAATCAGGAAGAAACACCTCCAAAGACCCATCTTTAGGTAAGTAACACTACGTCGCAGGTGGCTCTTGGGACTGTCAGGGACAGTAGCTTCTTTCCTTCATCCTGAACTTGGGGATTCCGGCACTAAGCTAGGACAGAGTAACAATGAATGCCTGAAGTTGAACTTCATGCATAAGGAAGGAGTCCTTTTATTTTCTATTTTCTGAAACTCTGTACACAAGCTCTTATCAGCTCCTCTAAATATATTTTAAAAACATCATAACTATTCAAGCACATGAATGACATAGCACTGGAAAAACTTTTTCAACATTGTGCAACCCCTCGCTGTTTCTGAGGGCTGTTGCACAGTCCTCTAAATCAGAAACATTGGGCTTGGTTCTTTCCACTCAGGACAAATATTTTAGTGCTGTGAATACTGCGTTTTCCTGGAGTAAGGTGTCAGGAGATAAATTTGAACTTTATAACTACTGTACCAGAGCTTGCATTTTACAGCTCAGAAATATTGGAACAACTGTGAAGGAAAAAAATAGGGCAATAGGAGAAATTTTACACTCTAGTAGAATCTATGTCCTGGCGAAATGTTGATACAATATAATGGGTTGAACTAAGGTTTTAGTCTGGGGAGGGGGACACTTTCTTTGAGGGAGCAGCAATTTTTTCATTGACTCTTTCCTCTTGATTCTTTAGTTACCTAGTATTTTAGACTTCAGAATTGGGAATTAATCATTTTATAGTAGCTAGAAAATGGCTATAAACAATTTCTGCCTCTTAAAACAGAATTTAAAAAATAAAGTTTTAACAATTTTTTTAAAAGAAAGAAGTTAATTATATATCAATTTTATGCTTTTCCCCAAATAATATTCTAAATAGCAGAGATACTACAAGTTAATATTAAATGTTAAAGTCAAGTTACAGTCATTGACTGTTGACCTAGAATTAACTACAGGCTATTAGAAGTTTGTGGATGGAATTCCTGGCATTCAGTGGTTGTTACATAATAAATAAAAGTGAATCTCAAGGAGTATAATTATATAAAATGTGGCCATTTATGTATTGATTAAGCTTCACTACAGTATTATTAACAGCAACAATAATTTTGTAATGCTTAAATAAATGCTGCTTCCAATATGTTTAGAAACCTTCCTTTAAATACAGATCACATTTAAACCCATATGGATGGATTAGATTCATAATCTGGATTTTCTTAAGCATGCATTTGTAAATGTTATGTGACAGCAGTAAATAACGAACAATCCAAAATGACCCTTAACATGTTTGTTTACCTGCCATTTTGACTCAAGTGGTCTCCCAATCCTATGTAATTAAATGTTTTTTTTTTTTTTCGATAAGTATATGTGTAACTTCAAAAAGGCATGATAATTGTACTTATGGTTCCAATCTCAACCCTAATGGGGCACAACTCCAACACAGCACCTGCAGGAATTCGAGAGGACAAGATTATATTGGATAAATTTAAATCTACTTTAGCCATCATTTGTAGGGGATTATCCTATTAGGGACTAAGGCAGGTGGTTGTTACCTCTTGTTTATGCCGAATATCTCTTTCTGATGACTTATTAATATATGCTTAGGTGGTACTCACAGGTAGAGTGCACACCAACTTCACTCAGTGTAAAGAAGAGGTCTTTGGTGGGAGCTGAATTTCTTCATCCAGATAATTCGAAGAAAATTTCGTAAATTCAAAGGATTGCTTCATAATCCTGGGAATCTAGAAGAAATAACATGGTTACCAAAGACGTCATACTTTTTTTCAGGCAATAGTTTTAATTGAGTGTAGAAACGGGGTCCTGGCTGAAAACAGGCTAAGATTAGACTGTGGAAGTGGGAATAATTGGTCGACTGGCCTGTTGACAGCTGGCATTGTTTTTATCAGAGTATGCTCATGGTGAGGGTAAAAAGAGGTGGCAGATTCAATGAATTAGGCAGAATTCCTCAGAGAAATGTTTAGGCTGACTTTTGAAAAATACAGTGTGGGCTTCCATTTATTATTATTATTATTATTCTTTTTATGTTTCTAAGTGTAGCATGGGCTTCCTAATAGCTAGTGACACTTTTAGGAAAGTTGGTAAAGGGGTGAGTTTGTCATTGGTGCTTTGGCATGAGTTAACTCCTGCCCCACTTCGTTTTGTCAGCCTCCTTTCTAGGTACCTTGCCCCTTAGGCCATTTTGGGGCTGTTCAGTGTCTCATGTTGAGGCATCTTTCTCAAGCATGACTTTTTGATGAGAGACTTAGGTACCAGCTCTTTCCTTCTCAATATCCACTTATGTGCATCTCATTCTTAAGGACTCTGCACACTAGTTCCCAATCCTCTTGATATACAAATCTGTGCTTGCGTGTTTTATACGTGCTAATGGGGCCAGTTACAAGTTTAATAGAATTTCTGGGTTAATAATATCTTGACTGTTTATAAATAATTTGTTAAAATGACAGTCATTAAGAAAAATAAAAAAGCAAGTCATTTGTGGGATAAAGAAATGGGTTATTATCTATTGAAGATAACTTTATAGTATTATTAACTGGACTGGTGAGAAATGTACACATGTTGGAATATTCTCTTTGCAAGCTAAGTAATGTGATTGAATGTATAAAAGAAATTGAGAGACCAGCAGTTAGCGTAATGGCTATGTCGCAGGACTCCCATGTAGTCGACTGCGGTTCGCGTCCCGGACCCAGTGGCTTAAAACTCATGCCGGGCGCGTGTGCGTGCGTGCCCAAGATCCCGAGAGGAAAATGGAGGAGAAGGGATTGTGGCGTGGCCATCCCCCCCTGGGGGGTGATTTCTCGCTTTCTGTCTCTCTGTTTCTCTCTGTCTGTCTGGAGAGTGCACGCACCCTATAGCGAAAACCTCTCCAAAAAAAATAAGAAAGAAAAAAAAATAAAAGAAATTGAAATAAAAAATTAAAGAAAAAAGTTAAATAATAATAAATAAAATTAAATAAATAATTATTTTTAAGAAGTAAAAACAACAACAAAAATGCCAATGAGTCCAGAAAGTTGTTTTGAATTATTGACAAAATTTTGAATGTCTATATACATGCTAATTTCTCTTATAACTAAACCCACAGATTTAACTCAATTTACTTGTCCTTCTTTGGTTGACCACAGTATATACTGGTAGTCTATGGTGCTGGGAGTTCAGGTTTTAAAGAGAAAAATGAAAGAAACAAAAATATTTAATCTGCCCTCATATGATATATCATCTAGTATAGAGGTCCCCAACCCCTGGGCCGCAGACCAGTGCTGGCCTGTGGTGAGTGGCAGGTGAGTGACTCAGGTTTCCTCTGTTTGCAGCCACTCTCCACATCACTCATGTTGCCCACTGGGCTCTGCCCCCTGTCAGATCAGCGGTGGTGTTGGCTTCTCATGGGAGTGAGAACCGAATTGCTGTGTGATTGTTTCATTGTATACTGCAAGTGGTAATAATGGAAATGGGATGCATGTTGGTTGTGATGTGCTTGGGTCGCCCAGACCTACAACCCCGGCCCCCGGTGGAGGTATTGTCTTCCACAAGGCCAGTCGCTGGTACTGGGAAGGATGGAGACTGCTGACCTAGTATATACCTAGATAACTATGGTAAAGGAGTTAATCACATCTTGGGAGAATAAAATAGAAAACACAGATTCCAGTTATAACTAATTTGACAACTAAGTGAACTGAGACACATTAGAGCACAGTTGTTTTTCTTTTTAAAATTAACTTCTGAGACTGGATTAAAGTCAATTTTCTATCAGCATAATCTCTCTAAACTTCAAAAAGTATAAATCATCTTTCAAGTGGACAAAGTTAGCTGAGAAATATCAGAGTAGGTGGTGGGCATTGAAATTCCACAGCTGAATAACAGAATGGAGGACTCTGCAAGTATTCTTACGGAGGCAGGATCTTCAGAAAGTTCATGGAAAATGCATATTATGAAAAAACTGTGCATGGATTTCAAAAATGTTTTCACACTAAAATTAACTTGTCCTCTAACTCTATGTGCCCATGAACTTTTTGACATCCTCTTATGTTATTTAGTTTTTGTCTCTAAGAATGTCTAAGTCTCTTAGATTCCCAAATTATCTTCCCTGGTAAGGTCATCAAATTAATTTTTTTCAAGTCCTTCTGGGCCAGCCCATGGTATAGTGGCTAAGGTGGCTGAATCCCATATAGCTGACTGTACAGTTTGAGTTCCAGACCTATTTGCTTGAGAAATACGTTGAAGGAATTTGTATGCAAGTTCAAAATGATGAAAGGAGGGCGAGGTGGAGGAGGAGATTGTGGTGTGGGCCTTCCTGGGGGTTACTTTTTTTTAAAACTTTCTCTGGGGAGTGCATGCACCTTCTGATGGGGGAAATCCATTTTTAGAAATCTCGCATATGTATTTCACCTTATATCTATGAGCAAGGAACAAAAGCAAGGTTTCTTTTATGGTCACAGCAGGATTATTTTTTATTTATTTAATTTTAATGTTTAAAAATTTTATCCCAACAAAAACTGAGTAGTCGGGAAAGTCATGATGCATTTTTGCATAGAAAAACAGAAAAATACATCATGGCTTTCCTGATGACCTAATAAATTAATCAATTTTTGTTTTAATATTACATGATATAACATATTCAAATGGAGAAGCTTGATGTACCCTCAGTAAAACAATTGCTGAAGACACTTCTATCTTAATACATACTCATATTGTTTAGTAAATTTTTATATTTCTATGTGATAAATCAACCTTAGAGTGTGGTATCTAGAAAAATCTGTTTCTCCTAATAAAATTGCATTGGTGAAAATATTTCTTAGCTGAGTTTCACTGCTATGAAGAGATGAAGTCTTGGCTTTTATTGTAATGATCTCCCCTATTTGATTTGAGATTTCATTTTGTTAAATTCTTTCATATGTACATCTTTTTCCGTTTGTTGCTTCAAATTCTTTCTAGAAGTAGGTAGTGATGTTTCAACTTATTAATTTACTTAAAATATTTTAAACATTTTTGTCATAGGACATGTGCTCTTGCCAGAGAGAGAGAGACAGAGACAGTGAGAGGGAAGGTGAAAAATCAGCCCCTGGGGGAATAGCCACATTGCAATCCTTTCTCCTCCATTCTCCTCCTAGGGTCTTGGGCACATGTGCGCATGTGCCCCGCATGATTTTTCAAGCCACCACCAGGACTAGAACCACAATTGACCATGTCCAATGGCATAACCACTACACTATCTGCAGCCCTTTTGCTATTTTTTAAAAAAGAATCCATTGTTCAATTCCTCTTTCAAAGTTCAAAAGTGGATACATTATTTTTGTGGTAATTTTCCATTAGAAGTTACCCCTAAAAAGCCACAAACAGGGAACCAGCAGTTAGCGTAACGGCTATGTCGCTGGACTCCCACATAGTCGACCGCGGTTCGCGTCCCGGACCTGGTGGCTTAGAACTCACGCCGGGCGCGTGTGCGTGCGTGCCCAAGATCCCGAGAGGAGAATGGAGGAGAAGGGATTGCAGTGTGACCATTCACCCTGGGGGGTAATTTCTCACTTTCTGTCTCTATGTCTCTCTCTGTCTGTCTGGTGAGCGCACACGCCCTATAGCGAAAACCTCTCAAAACAAAACAAAACAAAAACAAAAAGCCACAAACAAAATCATACAAGTGGGTCTTTATCAGCCCTAGGATTGAGAACTTTCTACTCATCCAGGACCTGAGACGTCAACATACAAGGTTGCCAGAGCCCAAGACTAATGAAAATCACACTGAGATCTTCACAATGTTTAGAACATGTTGTTTTTTCTCTTCATGTCTTCTCAAAAGTTTTATTTTTACAAGTATCTGTTAGCAAAGGAATTTTGAGTGTGCTTTTGGCTGGCATAGTCTCTTCACATAGAGATGTAGAGAACAGAAGGATGAAATAAGAAAGCCCAGAAAAAGAAAGGCAGAGACTAATTTTATTTGTGGACCTAATGGCAATGCTTAGTAACCTGTTCCTGTGTGTGATTTTTAATTTCAAATCTTGTGATCTAAGCTTTATAGAGGATTATCATAAAATATGTTATTGATTTATCATAGAAACATGTGTTATGTATTTCAAATCATAATTCTTTGTAGTGTAATCTTTTTGTGTATTCCTACAGGTAAGCACAGTACGTTAATATCAAAGTCAAAACTGTACCAGATGTATGTCTACATTTATATACATATTATGTTCCAAAATGATTTGAGATTCTCAGGAATCTATTGCACAGTATTTATCAGACATGTTATAGGTTATTAGTGTGGGAGGAAGGTGGGAAATGGGGGAGGGCGAGAGGAAGGGAATCAGAGAGAAAAAGAGAGAATCAAAACATCTAAGGGACACAAAAATGATCTGTTAGTGATAATGTGTATAGTATCTTTAACTGGACTAATATACAGTTATTCATGCTGGGAAAATTCATTTTGCAAGCTGTAATGATATACAGTGATTGAATGTATATACACACACACTACATGAGAAGGTGCTAACACATAGGTACCACATCACATTTCAGACTTTTTACACATTAAAGAGATGAAGCACCTAAATGATTTTGATTTACAGTAGTTGTCCAGGTAAGGTATCCAGATAATATTCACTTATTCAGGTGTCCAGCTCCACTTGCTATATGCTTTGTGAATAATGAAAACCCCGAAACAAATAACATAAAATATAAAACAACTTTAAAATGTAAAGAATTTGTCATATTATGGAATATTGTTATTTTTGTCTCATAAATATTTAAATATTTACTATATTCTTTGATTTAAGCCTCTTTTAAACACATTCCTTTCACCAGAAATATATGTTAATTCAGAATTATAATTTAATGCAATATCATTAGAGTAAAAAGTACATAGAAACAGTTAAATATAAGCTCATGAAATAGGATATTAAATAGCCTTTTTTAATGTAATGAATCTCCTCATAGATAAAAGCTCTATGTGAATCAAATCTAAAATATAACGCAACTGTATGTTTTTAAAACTATTTTGTCAGTTTTTTGGCCGTATGATGAAAGTTGATGTGAAATTGTTTAGTAAAAAGAGAGAGAAAGGAATATGTATGTACTTACAAGGCTGATATAGCCACTGGAAATTTAGTTTCAGAGTTTTTTAAAAAATAATGTGCGATGACTTTTATGTAAGTGATGATTAATTGTTAAAACCAAACAATTATACTATGTTAAGTTATTCCCTCTTGTTATGAAAGTAAAATACACCTCTAGAAAATGAACATGGCAAAATGAATTTCAAGTTTATGACACTATAAGATATAATGTTAATTAATGGATCAAATATATTTTATAACAGACATGTTTATTAAAAATTAAACTTTTGGGACCAGCAGTTAGCGTAATGTCGCTGGACTCCCATATAGTTGACCGCAGTTCGCGTCCTGGACCTGGTGGCTTAAACTCACGCCAGGCACATGTACGTGCATGCCCAAGATCCCAAGAGGAGAATGGAGGAGAAGAGATTGCGGCATGGCCAACCTCCCCCCCCCCCCAGGGGGGTGATTTCTCGCTTTCTATCTCTCTGTCTCTCTGTCTGGCGTGCGCACGCACCCTACAGCAAAAACCTCTCCAAAAAGAAAAAAATTAAACTTTTTATTTTCGAGGTTAGGATGTTGCTGGTCAAAACTGGTGTGATTTCTAGAGCAAAGGCTGGGCACAGATTGATCTTTAAAACAGATTGCAAAGATCAAAGTAAAACAACAGAGTTGAATATAAGGTAATGCTTATTATGAGAAAAGTGATCAGATTTCATTGTGCATTTTATTATTCCCAGTCTTAGCTCCGATTTTTAAGTAGTGATCACTAATAGATAAACTATAGTTTGTTACATATTTTAATGTTAGCAGTAAATAATTTACTCCCTCTGGTATTATTTTACCCATAGCCAACTGCAAATTTAAATAACCTCCAATAAACATATCATCATCAGCAGCAGCAGGTTTTAATATTAATACTAAGAGCTACTGTTCATGGAAAGCTTAGTGTGTTTTGTTAGATAACATTATGAAGAGGTATTAAATCCATAATTAATAATTTTGCGTAGGAACAAATTAGAACATGAGACAGTGTCACTCAGGAGCTACACAAATCTTGTTTTCTAAGTTATTGTACTTGGGTGATATTTGTGTTTGTCATGGACATTGGTATGGTTTAGAAATTGTTTTCAATGATTTGGGATGTTTGAAATGAAGAAAGTGAAGATTATATAAGTACAATGACCTCCTGGGACTATTTAGTGATTTTATACCATCTGGAAAATCTCATATTTCAAGTTATCAGGTTATATAGACAGTGTTTAGGTAAAAAGCAATGAAAAAAACCTTATCCTGTAGGATACTTGCTTTAAAAAATGATCCGTAGATTTGTAAAGATGAAATGAGGTTAAAGATGTCTGCAGTATTTATAAACCAGTCTCTTCAGTTCTTTGACTGAGCATAACATGGTTTTGACAGTTAGTTCTCATGGGAAACCTTTCGTTTATTTATGAATTTGATTGCAGCCACTTGGCCATGAGCTCTAATTGAGGAAAATCCAACATTTCCTGAATTGGAGCTGCTGGAAGTGTAGGGGCAAGTCACAGGACATTTGGAAGAACAGATGACGATACTTTCAGATTTGTTATCTTAGTAACATCCAAGCTTATTCCATTAAAGTCTTATTTTTTGATATGGAGAAACATGAGCTCTTAGTCAAGCTGGTGTTTATTTTTTAATGTTTTGGTGACTTCAGGCTTTAGGATCTTAAGATAACATTTGCAAAAGAGTTTTTACATTAAAAGAAGTTTTTTAAATATTAATGATATATTTATTAACCAGCTGATTTGTAGCCATGGAAAGTTATAGGAATTTATTATGACAGTTGTCACTTTAGTTTTGAAACTATTCATATTTAATTTGACTTTTTTTTACAGAATTATTTTCTTTAACTCTATTTATTTATTTATTTATTTATATTTGCCGGGGGGGGGGGGGTGGTGGGGGGAGAAAGTGAGAAAGCGAGCTGTCAGGGACTCAAACCGCAGTTGGCCATGTGGGAGCCCAGTGCCCTTAACCATTACACCACCTTTGGCCCCTGATTTGACATTTTTAAAAATCAGAGAGCTTGAACCAAGTTGATTAGGATGCAATGGTAATGAAAAAGCAGTGGGGCTGTGTCTTTGACATGCAAAAATTGCATTTGAGTCTTAATTGAGGAAGAAAAAGAAATTTCTACCAGGTTAAGTTGCTTTTAAGTTATATTATTAAATTAATATTCGCATGAAAGTGAGATATCTGACTCATCCACAATCACTTGTTTGTTAGAAATCTCTTAAAAAGATTCCAAGTGCATGTATGTACTTCAGGAGGGATGTCTCTGTGAAACAATATAAAATGAAAAAAAAGAGAGTCTTGCTAGTTTCTAGGCATATTAATTAGGCATTTTTTTCTCATGTACTCAATGGCTTCCAACTATGAGATCCTATGGCATGTTATTGGCACTTCTTTTACTCCATCTAAGTCATCATTCTATTATTTGAGAAATAGGATCAACTCTCTTACAAAGCTGTAAGATCTTGAAGCTAACATCATTATTGAACTCACCTGTGTATTTCTCATAACTTTCAGTAGAATATGTTTCTTAAGTAAGCACTTACCCAAGTCTTCAAACTTAAATGCTGAAAGCTACCAGTTCGGGATTGTAAATACATGAAATAAGATGCAGGGAGAACTATGGTAGATGGGAAACTAAAGATATTTAGTTCTAATATTTTAATATTACTGAATGACTAAACAAATCCAGCTGCAGGCTGCTAGCTGGTGACCCTTGAAATTAATGAATGATAGAGTGAATAATTTGTTTTGTTATGTCCACATAGTGGTCATCTCACCGTTTTCAGGGTGAATGATAGCCAGTAAAGCTTGGCTGAGTTTCTGGCAGCTAAGTCCAAAAATATTGCTAGGGGCCTGGGTATCTTCTTTTTTTGACAGTTTTTTGCTATTGGGTGTGTGCACTCACCAGATAGAGAAACAGAAAGCGAGAAACCATGCTGCAATCCCTTCTCCTCCACTCTCCTCTCGGGATCTTGGGCATGCATGCGCACACACCCAGTGTGAGTTTAAGCCACCACTGTGGTCAACTACATGGGAGTCCAGCAATATAGCCATTACACCAACTGCTGGTCCTGATTATTCTGTTTCTAGAACTGTTTAGATATTTCTAATACTTATTCAAGAAATGAGAAAACCAATCTACACCATATCTATACTAACAATTGCATATCATTTTGTAGCATTAAAGGAATAAAATAAATTTGTGTCAGCCCTAACTTGAATTATCCCCATAGAGGAAATTCAGTGTCTCTAGCCCATTCCACCTTTGAACAAACTAAGACTTGTTAGAAAATACTTTTTTAAATCGACAATCTGTCTTAGTATCAATATAACTTTTTTCTCTCTCTTAGTGGAACTGGAACAAGAAGGATCTGAATTCTCTTTCCTAGGATAGCTCTTCAAACACTGAAGACAATTTCATCAGCAATAGCTGTTTGTAAATCTCTCTAACACAGTGGCTTAAAATGACATGAGTTTGTGGTGAGCTGGGTAATTCTGCTGATGTATGCCAAGCTTCGGGGACTTAATGGGATTTTTGCATGCATCTCTGGCCAGAAGGTGAGATTGCTGTGGGCTGCCTAGTCTGGGAAGGCCTTGGTTCCATGACTTGGCTTTCTCCTGTGGTGTCTCTCACATCCCTCCAGACTAGTGTGGACAGGTTCCCACCACATTAGTAGAAAAGGGAAGTAGAAACTAACAAAAGCCTTTTCAAGACTCTGACTCTTACATGTCAAGTTGTTGCTGTACCATTGAGAAGCAGGGCAACCTCAGAGGAGGGCATCACCAATTGGTAAGTGTGTATCTTCCCTGAAAGCATTCAGGCTTTCTCTAACTCTTCCTTTAGTCCACCCGTAGTTCATTCAGACATTGAAAAGATAAAACATCATTTGAATCTTCACTTCATTTTATAAAATGATTGGAGCAAGCAAGGGTGATAGGGAAAAACATATAGAGTAGTGAAGTCTAGAAGACTTTCATGTGGCCCATAAGTTAAACGTGGCTTCCTGTCTTCAAGATTACAGAATGCCTGAAATTCCTTGTTCAGTTTTAAGTAGTTAAAAGTTTAAAATGGTTCACGTAATTGCTTAAAACATGAGCTATTTCATTCATAATGACTGCCTACATTTCTTCAGTTCCTTTTGGATAATTCATTTTTACCAAGTGTCATGCTAGCAGACTTAAGGAAATTAGTTATTTTAATAGAAGCTGAATATAACTAATGGTATCATTTTGGGCAATTCAATCCCAATTCCACTAAAACTATGACATGGAAAGCAGGCATTGGAAATAGTAGTAATAAAATAAAGCTTCTTTATGTATTTGAATCACATCCATATGAGTATTCTCTTGGGATTTAGGTTTTTTTACCTTTTAAAATTCACATATTTTTTATGGGATATGTTTATAATATTTTTTTTTCTGTTACTGAACCCTACCAAACACTGCTATAATGAGTAAATGTTTTTACAAAACCTACAAATTATGTAACACCTCTTTTTAATCAATTGTTCACCAAAATTAATCTGTTTGTGATTGCCGTTAGAATTGTAGCTTCAAAATTAAAAACAAGGGACCAGCAGTTGGGGTAGTGGTTAAGGCACTTGACTCCCTATGACTGAAAGTGGTTCGAGTCCCAGACTTGGTGACTTGAAAAATCATTCCAGGTTGGGGCCAGCAGATGGCATAGTGGTCCTGTCACTAGACTCCCATGTAATCGACTGTGACTTGAGTCCCGGGCTGGCAGCTTAAAACTCACACCAGGTGTGTGTGCATGCATGCCCAAAATCTTGAAAGGAGAATGGAAGAGAAGGGACTGTGGCATGGCCATCTCCCCCGAGAGGTCATTTCTCACTTTTTAACCTCTCTGTCTCTCCAGTGAGTGAATGTGCCCTATAGCAAAAATCTCTCTTTAAAAAAAAGAGAAAGAAAATCACTATGAGGCATATGTGTGTGTGCATGCCCAAAATCCCAGGAGGAGAAAGGATTGAGGCCTGACCATCACCTCCCCACACACCTTGTTGGGGATGATTTCTCACTTTCACTCTCTCTGTCTCTCTCTGGCAAACACACACACCCTATGGCAAAAAACTAAAATACGTACATACATACAAACAAAACAACTTACGTAGCCCTAATCTCAGAGTTTCTCATTCAGTAGGTCTGAGGAGAGAAAGCTTAATGTATTCTACCAACTCCCCAGACCTACTTTCTTTAATGATATAATTTATATACATAGGAATGAAAGAGCAATTTGGACAAATTTAAGAATATCAGCATCTTTATTGGAAATGTAAGCCAAGATAATTTGTTCATTAAAAAAATCTCTGTTAGGTAGAGGAGACCTCTGAATATGAAGAATGCTAAATTTTTCTCCTACAAACACTTAAGGACTTTTTAACACATAGGTCTATAAAGAACACAGGCAAACTGCCATGAACTCTAAAGCACTGGTTCTCAACATTGAGGAATTTTTAAAAATACTGATGCCCAGTTGGTATTGCACTCACTGGGGAATTTTTTAAAATATCAATGCCCAGGTGGTGTTTCAAGCCCATTATATCAAAACTGCTGGTTGAGAACAAGCAATCAGTTTTCTCAAACCACGTATTTCTAATGTATATCCCAGTTTGACAACTACATCCCTAAAGAGAAGCATGTACGAAGTGCAAGTCATGTAAAAGGATGAAACACTTGAGAGTGAACATTGAAGGGTGGATGGCATTTTGAAGGGAAATGGAAGAAGGACAGGACATCGGGAAGACGGCATAGCATGAGCAAAGACAGGAGAAGATGAAAGTGAACCAAACCACTGGGAAAATTTCAGGACAGGGAGAATTCCTGATTGGCTAGCACAGAGCTGACAACCTGCCCGTGAAGAGATGTCTGCAAAGTTGATTAGGGCTAGAGAGTCAAGAGTTAGAATTGTCTTTATTTTATGGTTATGGGCTATAACTTACATGGTCTGATGTTAGAATGAACAAATGCAATGAAATGAACTCCTGAGCTCAGAGCTTCCAAAATGGCATTTGTTATAGGGCACCCTGACATACTCTGAACAAAAGCCTCAGATACATTTGGGAAATGCTGCCTATCACATACATTCTCTTTATAAGGATATATAAGCATAACAGATAGAAGTTTTGCAGGATATTTTGTTCAAGCTTATTTACTCTAATATTTCCTAAAAAATGTTTATCGTATGCATAATGCTTATTAATATGCCCAGAAAGTAGTGTTCCAAAGAAACACACTTTTGTTTGCCTAAATATCCCAAAATGTGCCTCTTCTATTTTTTTAGAGTTCACTTTGCCTCAGATAGTCTTTATTTCTTTAATTATTTTTCTCATTTATGTTATCTGGAAGATAGTCTGTTCCCAAGAAATTTTTCCATGGTTTTAATATTTTTGAATCTCCTCATAGAGAAGCTAGGAAACCAAAGTTGCCTAGTTTAGAAGATTGTCAGTGTTCTTTTACATAACTATGATGGTGTGGGTTTAAAAAAAGGTAGAAGAAATATTTTGAAAAGATTGAGAAATGATGAACAATGTCACGTATTGAAACTGCTGAGGATAAATTAAGAAATAACAGATGGAAGTTATGTGTGGATTATCACACCCAGGTGTCACCTTACACATAAGTTTGGCAGCATTTTAATCTAGTTCTTGTGCCTTTTTTCCTTGCTTCATCCTGAAGTGAATTTTTAAAAGCATTGTACTTAAATTCATATTGAGTGGAGACAGTTCAAAATCTGAAAAACGCCATTTTGAATAATGATAGTTTACAGTTGTTTGGATTCCCATATGAAGCTTTTATTTTTCCATTTTTAAACCTGTTATACTATTTGATTGTACATTATCCTTGTGAACTAAAAAGAATACCATATTGATTTTCATTTCACAGTGGGAGAAATTACAGCTCAGAGATTCCTGGGAATCTAATAAAGAGTAGATTTGAGTAGGGACATTGGGCCAGATTAGGCTGGCCTCATAACATAGTTGTTAAGTGCTTGCACTTTGGGATCTGAATTCCACATGACTAACTGCAGTTCAAATCCTGAACCCGGTGCCTTGAAAAACATACCAGGAATGTGTGCATGTGTGGCCCAACATCCTGATAGGGTGGAGAAATGGAGGAAAATGGATTCTGTGACTACGTCCCCACGGGGGAGTGCTTCCTTCTTTTTCTCTCTCTCTCTGCCTCTCTGTTCTTTCTGAGAACACATACCCTTTAGCAATTAAACAAACAAACAAAATGTGGCCAGCAGATGATGTGGTGGTTAAGGTGCTGGACTCCCACATGGTCAACCATGGCTCAACTTCATATGTGTCAGTTTGAAACTCATGCTGGGCATGTATGTATGCATGTCTAAGAGGAGACTGGAGAAAGGATTGAGGCACGGCCATCTCACTTTGGGAGTGATTTCTCACTTTCCCTTGCTCTGTCTCTCTCTGGTAGGTGCATGTGCCTTATGACAATAAAAAAAAACTTAAAAAAAAAAAAAGAAAGCAAGTAGATTATTTGTGACTTGCCATTGCAAATTTGAATTTAATAACAGGTAATGTTAGAAAACCTTAACACATATACTAAGTCAGTTATACAACTCTTCTTGAAAATACAATTCATTTTTACTAGCCAAAGAAGTGATCGGAATTTTCTTTAAAAAACTTTTTAGCTACTCAGAATTATTTAATAACTATGACTTCTATGAAAATGTTCTCTCCTAGAGGTGAAGAGAGGGGAAAATATCTGAGCAAAAGTAAATTACCTTTTGGGTTTTGTGTCCTATCTTTTACTGTATTGTCTGTACAAACATAGATTGGACATGTTACATGTGATGCACTAAATAGGAATTTTAAGGCAAAGTTCTATCTGCATAAGAAGGAAATGAAAGAGAAAGAAAAAGAAAGATAAAGTTCAGGCAGTTGCTTTGAAAGTGTTTCTAAACAGAAAAGATTTGTTACTAACTTAACGTAAACAGCATTTTCCTGGGCAGCAGAAAACCTCTTGTAGATCCTGAAGGATGTGGTTTCTATATTGTGCAAGACTAGAACTGTATTTCATTAATAAAAATTAATAAAATATCATTTGATAGCCTTTTATATGTCGTTATGCATTGATTTACATAAATTTCCTAATATTCAAAATGCTGGAAATGTAGGGTTTTAATTTAATGTCCTCAAGACCATTCTTGGGTACCACAAAGCTCCCATGTTTTATTTTACTTAAATTTTTAAATTAAAACAAAATTTGCTATAGGGTGCATGCACTCACTGGGGAGAGAGAGAGAGAGAAGGAAAGTGAGAAAGCACCCCACGGGGGTTCCTTGTCACAGTCCTTTCTCCTTCATTCTGCTCTCAGGAGGTTGGGCACACATGCACACACACCCAGCATGTTTTTTAAGCTGCCAGATCTGACTCAAACCATGCAGTTGGCCCTGTGAGATCTGGCCACCTTATCCACTATGCTACCAACTGGCCTGCTTCCATGTTTTATTTTAAAATATTTTACTATATCATAGCTTTTTTGTTTTTAATGAAAGAATATACCAAGAATTTGTTTTTTAGAGAGAAAACAAATCCCACCACATATTCGGCAAACAATATAATGCCATTAGAAGAGTCTTTTCTCTCTTTTATGAACCAACTATTTAGATTTTACTGAAGGCAATGTATTTTATGTGGTACAGAGTGGTGAAGATACATTTATTTAGAATGCATTCCATTTCTGGGGTAGACCCATTATTCCATGATGTTTTTTATAAAATAATCTACCCAAAATTGGTGCTAATTTTAAAAATTAAAAACACTTTCTGACTAAATTCTGAAGAACTAAATCGCTATACATACAAAGTAACCACTGAGCTAAACGTTGTATAAAAATTCTTACCAATTCTTCTTTCTCAGCTCTTAGACAAACTGTGCGGAAGTTGATCATTTTGATCAGTGTGTTTATATTCTAGATAATGTGTTCTATTTTGTCATTCTTCCCACCTCTCTCCTGTTTTTGTTTCCCCCTCCCTGTTCGATCAGAGGTCAGTGTAGCCTCACGCATCCATGTAATGAAACATCTTGCTCATATTCAGAAAACTCATGGTTTCGGCCATTTGTGTGCTACCCTGAGAATTTCTACTTATATCTGTAAATGAGAGCATTCAAAACCATCGTGGAGCTGTGAGTTCAAATCTGGGCAGAGTGGCCTTAGGACTTCCAAGTAGAGGAGTGCTTCTGGGTTTCCCCTTGAAGAAATTGGACCCTGGAGACTAGTCTGAAATTCCCCATTTAAGACTCAGGTTTAGTTGATAAGATGATATCTCCATAACTTATTGAATTACTTGAAATCGTTCATACTGAAACAATTTTCCCTTAGGTTTTCTACTACATCAAGCCTCAACTCAATCTCTTCCTTCTACTTGTTAATCTTTAAAATGTAGACTCTATCTAGTGCTTCTACATCTCATTAACTTCTCCAGTCCCTGTAAAAAGGTCTCACGTAATTTCAACTAGTTTCTCTGTTAAGTGATTTTATTTCATTTGTCATTTTGCTAGAGGGCATGTGTACTTGCTGGAGAGTGTGGTGCAGAGAGAGAGAGAGAGAGAAAAAAATTCCTCTGGAGTGATGGCCAGACTTCAATCCTTTTTCCTCTATTTTCCTTTCAGGATTTTGGGCACACACACATGTGCCAGCTGGGGCTAGGACTTGAATTGCATAATCAGTCATGTGGCTCCACCCACACTTACCACCATGCCACCGACTGGTCTTGTTAAGTGATTTTTAACTTTACATTTGCAGATCTTAACCCGACCCTGAGTAGCCATTTGCATTTCTTCCTATTTCTTAGACCACCTTTGGTAACTGATACTAATCTAGCCCCAAGAGATTTATGACCAGACCTACTTATTCTAGAAGAGTCATTTAGGAGCACATATGTGAATATCTTTATCCCTTGCAATGCTGGTGCTACTTGAGATTTAGAAATTTCATATACATATGCACAAACATAACATACAAACATACACGTATACAAGATAATAAAGGATTTCCCCGAACTTTATCATGTTTATGTTAAATGTAAACAAGATAAAATATGAGATCTAGGGTTTCATAATTGACAGTGGGACTTTCTTTGTGCTGAATATCTACGAAGATATCAAGGTCTCTATCAAATTGTTGTTTGAGAAATAACACATAGAGGAACAGCTTCACCTCAAGCTATTTTGAGCCTCTTTGTGGATGGCTGTTAAGGAAAGAATGAAATATTTCCCCTGTACTTCTAATCCTCTTGTCATTTAGATTTGAAATCTCAGGTGTTTTGATGTTTCTGTGTTTCTTGTCTTTCATAACAAAACAATTTTCAAGTCCTTTCAATTACGTCCTTAGAAAAACTCTCATTTTTCTATTTTTTTCTTCATGCAGCTTCACATCAAAAGCCTTTTACCTTTTCATCTAAATTGTTATATTATTTTTCACATTAAGTTTATACTCTCTGTCCTCCTTTCCACAGTTCCTTGCTTCTAGACTTAGCAGAATACGCTTTAAAGCAGTTTCATGGTTATGCCACTCTTCTGTAATTTGCAATGACCTTTTATTTTCTAACAAGGGAAATACTGGTTCTTCTAGAATTCCAGGATATATATATATATACACACACACACACACATACACACACACACACACACACATATATATGTATATATATACACAACATACAAATCTGTATTAGTCTGATATTATATAAGAAAAAATTCTTGAGACTGGTTGATTTATAAACAACAGAGGTTTACTTGGCTCATGATTCTGGTGTCTGGAAGGTCCAAGAGCATGGACTAGCCTCTGGCTGGCCTTATCACATGGTTGAGAGAAATATGCAGGTCAGTAGCCACATGCAGGGAAGGAGAAAGAGAGAGGGAAAAAAAAAAACCCAACAGACTTTTCCACTTTGTCCTGTTAATACTTCGAGCCAATTGGCTGATGCTCTTCCAGTAGGCTGTGCCTGTGTCTCTTAAAGGTCTTATCACTACCTAAAGCCATTATGCTGGGGATCAAGATTCCAGAGTATGAAGATTTGAGGGACAAACTATTATTCAAGCCACAGCAATATCTACTTTCTATCTACTCATCGCTTTCTCCCTTTCACAGCATTCTGTATGACACACTGTCCCATTAGGTCCTGTCTTACACTTTCTTTGCTGAGCCTTTGTCATCTCTGTTTCTTTTGCTTCAAAGCATCTTCTCCATCTCCATCTCCAGTCTGAACTACTCTCTGTTCTCATCCAGGCATCAAGCCCTAGTTCAAAAGTTATTACCTGCATGAAGTGTTCCCTGACTCTTCCTGCGAGAATACACTTTTCTTCCCAGGGAGTTTAATGCTAGTGGGACATATTTCTCTATTCTGAGCATATTTTTATAAATTTTTGTTATTATGTAGTGCAGGTCCTCTTTTCTTTTCTATTGTGAACTTATTTATGACTGAGGCCTGTTAACAAGACTGGCAGTTCATCAGTGAAAACCCAGGTTGACTTCCTTTATCCCTATGCCCTACCCAGGGATCCTTCCATTCATTCCATTGCCATGAATGGAAGAGCAAGTCAAGAGGCATCTGCAGACCTATCAGGAAAGGAAAGCATGATTAGTTACTTTGTAATTTCTGTTTGAAATATTTATCATGATTCATAGCTACACATTCACTTTTCTAATTTGCAGTTCGTGTCTGTCTCTTCCACTAGAATAGACTTCAACAAGTTTGTGGAAAAAATGGAATTAAATTAAGAATTTGTTTTCATGTGGAAAAACATGAAAAGCTATGAATAGTTTTTTCATATGCTCATTCTCCACAAACTTTTTGAAGACCCCACATAGGTCCACAGAATGGAAATTAGGTTTGCACACATCATATCTCTAGTGCTTTGAGCAGTGTTTCCTCCTTATTAGGTGCTCGATTTAGTATTTGTTTGAATAAATGAACAAACTTAGTGCATCATTTTTTTAATGGCTTAGGCTTAATTAACTGGTTATCTAATTAGGTTTGAACCCAATATTTGAGATCCATCTTTAAAGCCATTGCATCACTAGGGTGTAAATTTGTAGTGGGTTATTCACAATCTGTAAGAGCTACAGTCGAATTTAGGGGACACTTGGAGAAAGATACTAAAGGGGAGAAAAGATGTTAGATTTCAAGGATGAGAGTGTAAAAGAAGGGAAGAGGGCTAATTGTGTAAGCAAGGGACACTCCCAGGATTAGGAGGGAAGAGAAGAATAGGGAGTTTCAGAGCAGTAGCTGAAAAATGATGGTGGAGAGAAAAGGGTTACTTTGGAGGTAGGAGACCAGAGTCTGCTCAGCCTCTAGCTGGTAGGAAAAATGGCCTCACCATCCTCAGCTCTCGTTGTCTCAATAAGGTGAGTGAATTGGCTTCTTGTGATTCCTCCAGTTCCCTTCCAGTGGATACTGTAGTGCCTGCGTTTTGTGAAAATTTCCTATGAGAACAAGCAAAGACTGTAGAGTTGAGGCTTTTTTGCTGAAACACCGAAGTGCCACCATTAGAAGTATGGAGGAAAGTGGGCAGTTTATGCACACTGTGTGTGGTTATGAAAGAAGGACCAGGAGGTGTCGATCCTTTATTTAAACAGTTTGTAAAACACTGAGTTGGCAGCAGAGAAGATACTGCATTAATTCTAAATGGTCTTTTTGGGGGAAATAACCCCTTTCTCTAGTTTATTCTTTATCATAGGTGATTATCACCCAAGGACTGAAATATTTAGGGTTTCTGCAGCAAATAACAGGTCCAGGATCACGGCTAGGAGATTATCATGGTAGCTATTGTTGATGAGCAACTTATATGTGAAGGTGCTTTTTTCATTTGTTATTTATGTAAGGTATGTTGTTCTAGTGAGTGTTTTTCTTATTTTAGAAATTAAAAGTGAAGCTCAGAGATGTCAGTTAATGTGTTTAAGGTAACACAGTAAACAGCAGAGCTAAGAATTCCAGGCCACATTTGTCAGACTCCCAATCCAGGTATTGTACGTTGTTGCCACATGGCTGAGAGTAATAGTGTGGGGAAGTCAAAGGGGAGGAGAGTTGGGTAGCCACTGCTGTTTTTACTGACAGTTACTTTAAGCAGTGATATGCGAAGTGTGGGGCAGTAGAGGCAGGTCTCTGTGAGTGCAGAAAATAGGGGCATACATTTTCTACAGAGAATTTGAAAGCAATATTAATCAGTCTGTTTTATTATCATTATGTGCCAGTGATTTAAACAAATTCAGCAATAAAATACTCAAGATTTCTATGTTGGTTTAACTCCCAATAATTGCTGCAGTTACTATTGAGTTTTAATGATCTCTGTACTTAGTAATATATACATATAAAATATATATATGTATATATACTGCACATATGCACTATCTATATAACATATATAGGTATATATGTTTATTATCTGTTTTTTAATAAACATATTGTATGCTTTCTATAGGACAATATTTACATCTTTTACTTGTTAATATTTTACACAGAGATACTTTGGGGAAATTGCCAATTATTTGATAGTATCCTAACACGGAACAACTCGGATACGTACATTTGTTTCAAGAGTACGTGGTTGGCTGAGTCTAATTTTTGATCACTGTAGTATCATTCATTTCAAATGTCCTGTATAAAATGTGTTGGAGGTGATCCAGACATACTTGTGCAGAGGTGGCATCTCTGCTTGGGAGGCACACTTTGAGTTCTCCAGCCAATCTGAAGATGCTGGGTGTGGTTGTGTACGCCTGTAATCCCAGCTAACTGGGACCTTGGGCAGGAGGATGGCAAGATTGCAAGGTCCAGTCCAAAATATACCCCTTTCTCTCCTTCCCTCTCTCTCTTCCTCTCCCTAGCTCTCACTCATAAAGGAAAAAAAAAATGTTGGAGGAAAGAACTGTCATTAAAGCAGCCTCAAAATATTTTGAAGAATTACAAGCTTTGGAAATTTTTACTGAGTATAATATACATTTATGCTGACTTTTTTTGTGAAGATCTTTTAGTGGCAATTTTTCAACTATGGAGCCATTTGAAGGCTATTAGAATCAATGCTCAAGAAACAAAGACATAAACAGCATTTAATTATAATATGAATTTCATAAGTCTCTGTCAACCTTTAAAATTATTTGCTATTTATTTTTATTGATATTGCATTGTGTGAAGGAAATGTTTCAGAGAAAAAGCAATAAAAATATAGTCTTTGAACTGCTCTCAGTGAAAAGGATTGACAAATCTGATTATATTCCTACTGAACATAAATATTTAAAGATCAATTTTGACATCTTTGAAACCACATAAAAGGATCGATCTAGGGCTGGCCAAGTAGCATAGTGGTTAAGGTGACTGGATCCAATGTGGCCAACTCCGCAGTTCAAGTCCCAGATCAGGCGGCTTGAAAAACACAATGAGCACATGTGTCCAAAATCATGAGAGAAGGATGGAGGAGCAGTGATTGAGGTATGGCCAATCACCCTGGGCAGTGTTTTCTCATTTTCTCTCTCTCTCCAGTGAGTGGCACATGCTCTATAGCAAACAAAAGACATTTAATTTTTTTTTGCTTTTTCATATTTTTTAATATTTAAAATATGTATTTTATTATTTAAATTTTCATATTGATATACTGGCAATAGTTCAACTAAAGAAAATGTTTACTGGCTGCATTTCTTCTTTAGCTATAATTATTATTCCACTTTGTAATTTTTCTGAGAACAAGTTTTTATACATATAAAAGAAATGTTAAAAACAATTCACTCCAACATCCAACATGCAAACTATGCCACTAGCTAAGACTAAGGATTATATTTTGAAATCTTCTTGGATGGTTGTGGGAAACAACTTTCTATTTCTTTGTGTCCACCAGGGTTTTGAGCACAGCAGTTCTACATAGTTGTTGAATGAAAAGATAAATGATGAATGAATAATAAACAAATGCTTAAAATATGCCATGTTTGGTCTGCCGGTATTACTGGAAATCTACATTTTTTTCTGTGAACCGAAAGTCTAAAAATAACTTGACTGCTAATCTAAACTGCTCCTTTAGGTTTATGCTGCAGACGAAAAATACTAAATAAATGCGGTAAATATCAGCATGTTTACGGTTCTGTTCCCTTAAACTACTCTGTAAAACACTTTGCAATTTCAGGCCTTGTTTAAACTTTGATTTCTTCATCTGTCAAATGGGGAAAATACTAACAATGCCATATGGATCCTAAGCGAGAACAAAACAAGAGAACATGTAGAGAGTCCTTACCATGTTAACAATATTCTAATCATGTCAAATCATAGCATTTGTCAAATCATTAGCACAGAAAATTTGGCTGTTCCTGTAAAATTACTTTGACTTAAAATGGGCCCATAAACCTTTCAATTTTAGGGGAAAATACTTGTAGGGTAATATTTTATTCCTTTTTTTAATCAGTAATATTACTTTTTAACTTTTTGCCATAGGGCATGTGAGCTCACCAGAGAGAGAGGGAAAGTGAGAAATCAACCCCTGGAGGGATGGCCATACCAGAATCGCTTCTGCATTCTCTTGAGATTTCAGGCATGCACGCACGTGTGCTCTTTGTGATTTTCAAGCCGCTGGGCCCGAGACTCAAACCATGCAGTCATCCAGGTGGGATTCAGCTGCCTTAACTTCCATGCCACCTTCTGGTCCCTTTATTTTATATTTTAAAGGTAATTTATTTATTTCATGCGTAAGAGAGACCAAAATACAGCACTCCCTACAGGGTCCTGAAGTTGAGCTCCATTCCCAGCCTCCGTCAGGATAGACCATGAGCTCCTCTGGGCTGGGTGTGCTCTGGGAGGCCTCTGGACCCGATCCGGCAACCTTCCCATGTGGGTCTGTCTCACAGAACCTGTGTCTTACCACAAAGCCACTGTCTAGTCCTGTGCTTTATTATTTTTTAATTTAATTGACAAATTATAATTGTATATATTCATGAGTTACAGTGTGATATAATAATATAGATGTACCATGTGGAATTATTAAGTCAGTAATTAACATATGCAGCATTACAAATTCTTATTTGTTTGTAGTAAGAATATTTGAAGTTTGTTCTCAACAGTTTTGAAATAGACAATATATTATTATTAAATATAGTCACCAATAGGTATCAAAAACTTGTTTGTAACTAAACCTTGTATCGTTTGATTAACATCTCCCATCCCTTCCCCAATATTCTTCTTTTTTTTTTTCCTTTTTAGAGAGATTTTTGCTATTGGGCATGTGCACTCACCAGAGAGATACAGAGAGACAGAAATCAAGAAAACCTCTCCTGGGGGTATGGCCACACCACAGTCCCTACTTTTCCATTCTCTTCTTGGGATCTTGGGCATGCATGTGCATGTGCTCACTGTGAGTTCTAAGCCACCGAGTCCAGGACTCAAACCATGGTCGACTACATGGGAGTTCAGTGATGTAACCATTACACCATCTACTGGTCCCCCCAAATATTTTATTCTTTAAAAATTTTAAGGCACAAAGATTTGGTGAGTATAGTTTTTGCCAGAAATAAGTGAAAGTCAGAATATGAAAATTGGAAAGGAATAAAAACCATAGTGGGAGGAAGGAATGAACTCTTCTGTGAGAAGTGTGTTGATGATTTCCTGCAAATGCAGTTTATGTCAAGGACCACTTGACAAAATCCTGTCCAGAACTTTTGAAATGTTAGGGTTCACTGTGCTTGGGGCCCAGAGTATTAGGTAGTGCTATTCCTTCGGTCTCAGCCATGTCTTCTTCTATTCCTCTCATAAGTGAACATGGAGGATGTTGAAGAGTCATGACTCATTTAAATCTTTCGTTTCCTGTGTATTTCTCACGTTATCCTAGGGAAGTCTGCACCACTGAGTCATACATAAATATATTTGAAACTCTTCATCTCTTCTCAGTTCTGCTGATGCCGTTACCCAAAATAACCATGATGTGTATTGACTGTCACTATGTTCTACATTCGTTTTGTATGATTCAATCTGTTGTCATTTGGATATCGTTGACTTTTATGAGACACTTTTTAAAAAAATTTACTTGCTTATTTTGATAGATATAATAGCTCCCTTTATTTTCTTTTGAACCACTATAGAACCAATTTGGGATGCTGTGTCTCTGTCTCACTCATTAAATGAATTAATAAATTTTTAAAAAAGGAGAAAGAAATCACATTATATATTTAAACAGTTTTCCTAATTCTATTCAAATCCTTAATCATATTACTGTTGATTGAATATTTTTGAGGGGAGAGAGGATTCAATAGATTCTGAAAGAAGAGTTGAGAAGGCCTATGGAACGTCACATTGTTTTGTAATGTATGACTGCTTGCCAGCTTCAACTCATTATGTAGATCATGTTGATTTGCTGTAGCAAAAGACTTTGTGACCAGGATCTTATAATACCCAAACCAATAAATCTGAATTTTACATTTTTCTGAAGATGCAGCAGAGACTAGATAAAGGTATGTTAGAGGTTCTTTAAGACAAGAATGGATGAATATCAAGTGGTTCAGTTTTTACATATTTCTAGCTACAAATCAATTGCATGCAGAATATATTAAAATTTATAAATAGAGACAGACTTTATTAATGGCTCCTCGTGTATTAATTATGCTGTCTGGTTGTGAACTGTGTACATTTTCATATGTTGTAATGCACACTTTAGTTGTATTCTCAGACGTAGATTTGCAGGCTTTAGAAAGGCATTAGTTCTATTTCTTTGATTAGTTTAACAAAAGAATTACATGACTCCATACTATATGAAGAAGTCATTCTCAGGCAACATGAAGATGCTGTCTCTGAAATTGATCTATAGCATATCTAACCCCTCGAACGATAACACAAGACAGGTAAGACAGGAGGCATCCCACATTAGTAGGTGACTCTACCAGTAAGTGATACTAAAGAATATTGCAAATTTATTGAAATATGGGATAAATAACTCAGAGTAAAAGATTCAGGGAGTACTTTGTAAAGGAGGTAAAAATTATTTGCACCCAGGAAAAGAATGAGAGCCTGATATTTGGAAAGAAAGGAGTTTGGACTGTTTAGGTGGAGGAAATAGCATGGGATATACTTAAAGAATAGACTATGTTTCCAGCAGAGTGAGTTGGCACTTCTGACCAAAGTTAAAGATAGTTTAATCAGACCAGTTTGGTCCTTCTCAAATTGTCCAGTTCCTGCAATACACCTGAGAAGCATGTTAAAATGCAGATCCTAAATCAGTAGGTCTGGGGGTACAAGATGCTGCATTGTCAAAGCCTTAGGGGAACCAGCAGTTAGCGTAATGGCTATGTCGCTGGACTCCCACATAGTCGACCGCGGTTCGCGTCCCGGACCCGGTGGCTTAAAACTCACGCCAGGCGCGTGTGCGTACGTGCCCAAGATCCCGAAAGGAGAATGGAGGAGTAGGGATTGTGGTGTGACCATCCCCTCTGGGGGGTGATTTCTCGCTTTCTGTCTCTAATGTCTCTCTCTGTCTGTCTGGCGAGCGCACGCGCCCTATATTGAAAATCTCTCCAAAAAAAAAAAAAAAGTACAAAAAGAAAGCCTTAGGTGATGCTGTCACTACTCTTCTGTCTAGATCACATTAACTAGAAGTGTTAGATATTAGTTAATGAAATTGAAAACACACACACACAAAACACAAATTGAAGTATTCCAGTCTATATTTGAATTATTTTTTTCTGGATTTGGGGGACTTAAGAAATTGGCTATAGGGGCCAGCAGATGGCATAGTGGTTAAGTCCCTGGACTCCCATGTGGAAGACTATGGTTCAAGTCCTAGACTTGGCGGTTTGAAATTCATGCTGGATACGTGTGCGTGCATGTCCAAAATTCCAAAAGGAGAATGGAGGAAAAGGGACTGAGGTATGGCCATACCTCCTAGTGATTTCTTGCTTTCTGTCTCTCTGGTGAGTGCATACACCTTATAGCAAAAATATCTAAGAATAAATAGATAAATAAAAATAAAAAATTGACTGTTAAATGGTTTGTTAAGGAAAATGTTGCAATTGCATGATGATAGAAAATATTAGTCGTTTTGATGTAGAAGGTCTACCTGGAATATCATTCTGAAAGTCAAAGAATGAGTCATTACTCTTGGAGCTTGGCCCTTGAAATATAAAGAATTTCATACATCCTCTAGTAATTCCACTGCTCTTCTAGGATAATACACAAAGTAGCTCAAGCGGGCAAAAGGTGACGTTGCCAGGTTTGGAGTTTGATTACTTTCCAGCCTCTTCACAGTGTGGGACTTCTTAGCTTACTTTACACTTACCAAGGCCATTTTCAAAGCATACTCTCTTATACAATATGGCTTTTTAAATATTTTATTTTTATTCATATAAGTGATATCCAAAATTAAAACTGGCCTTTCATTTTCTTCTGTGGCAGATAGTGTTTTGTTTTTCCATTCTTTATAAATCAGAAATAAGACTTATAACAAAAAGTGAAAACCAGTGGAATAATAAAAACCGTTCTCTGGTCGGAGTTGCCGATGGTTTACAGCTGGAGTTGAAGGTCAGAAATGCTCTGATGTTTCGGCAAACGTGGTATTCTCTAGTAAGCGATATGAAAGAAACCACTGAGACAGGTTTAGGCAGGTCAATAAAGATAGTGCCTTCCCTTATTCACCCCAGCAAGTGGTTTTTCTTTTGTCTGGCTCCTCGTTGGCCTCAGTGTACTAATCTTTTTCTCTGTTTATCCTTTCTCTGCTGCACTAAACCCAAAAGATAAAATGTCACTTTCTCCTCTTGCCTTAAGAAAGTGACTTTTTTGAATGAAAACACTCTTTGCTTGATCTTTTAATGAGTTAATTAGAAAAAGCCCTGGGAGAGATGCTCTAGAGGTTCCTCTGGAAGGCTAAGTGGGGCCACAGTATCTAAGGAGAAGATGAGAGACTGCGTTGAGTAAAGATGGAAAGAGGTGGAGAAGCACGCACCTCCTCTGAAGCTCTTTCTGCTGCCGTACCTGAAGCATATTGATGCCCCCCACCATTAACCTGATAGTATCTATTAAAATAAAAATTATAGGGGCCAGAAGATGACATAGCAGTTGCATCCTTGGACTCTTACATGGCGGACTGTGGTTCAAGTTCTGGACCCAGTGGCTTGAAACTCATGCTGGGCGCGTGTGTGTGCATGCCCAAGATCCTGGGAGGAGAATGGAGGAGAAGGGATTGTGGTGTGACCATCCCCCTAAGGGGGTGATTTCTTGCTTTCTGTCTCTTTGTCTCTCTGTCTCTCCGGTGAGTGCACATGTCCTAAGGCAAAAGCCTCTACCAAGAAAGAAAACAAAACATACCATTAGATTAAGAAATTCTATTTTAGAATTATTTTATGTAGAAATAACACACTCGTATATAAGGCCACGTATTGACTTCAATACTGTTTGTGATAGCCTACATTGAAAACAATCCTAATGTCTGATAACATAGGGGATTAATTAAATTAATCGTATTATAATCCATCTGTAGAACATTCTACAGCTACTAAAAACAGTGAAATAGATTTTTACATTTATCTGGAACTATTCACCAAATATGTCAGTATTGAAGAAAATAAGCTGTAAGATATATACCAGAATGGTTTCACTTAAATATAAAAGGAATTGGGTTCTTTAAATTTAAATATATATGAATGTATATCTGTATTATAAAGTGAGTACTGAAATAGTCTAAGAATACCTAGCATGTGGTTAATGTTGATTAGCTTAGAGGAATGAGGTTGGTAAAAAGAATGAAAATATATTAGCTTTTACATTTACAATCAATGGATATTTTTAAACTTTTTATAATAAAGATGTATCAATTTCATTATTAAAAATGTATAAAATTGAGAACACATAAGTGGTTTTCAGGATTAGGATTGGGGGTGGGTAGATATGACCAAAAAGGGCAACATAAGGACTTTTTTTGGCTGAAGAAACTATATCCTGTTTGCTGATTTTGGTGGTAACTGTTGTCACATGAATTGATGCATGTGTCAATTCATGTAATTTTACAACAAAATACACATTTTTATTGTAAGTTTAAAACAAAGTAAAAATACTAGTGAAGAAAAAATTATACTTTTAAAACATACTACAAAATGAGCAATAAATAGTCCTTCAAAACATGTTACTTTAAGGCTGAACGGAAAAAAAAACTTTTTTCAAGAGAAAATGATGTCATGATTTTGATAACTTTAAGGTTATTTTCCAGTTTGAGACCACTTAGTCATTGCTAGCTAATAAAGTAAGTCAGTAAGTCAACAGGATAGGTCAATAGGTATTGTTATTCATCCTGTTTTATAAATAGTAAAACTAAAGCTTATGAGAATTTAGTCATTTACTCAGAACTACATTGCTAAAAGGATGTCACATTAAAATCCAAACTTTGAAAGAAAAAAATGTTAAGATTTCTAAAAGTAATACACACACACACACACACACACACACACACACGATACAAATGGTCATGAATTAACTATGAGAAAGTAGTAATTATAATAATAATAATCACTACTTGAGAAGGCCTATGCTCCTCTACAGAAAGAATAATAAAACGTTCCCTAGACGTAAGTCACTCACAGCTACACCTATCCAGGCACTCCTAGAGGCTCACTGGATACAATGATCACAAATTATAATCCTCTAAATGTCTAGTTCAATCTTGGATGCTGAAAATAGGGTAACATGTACAAAGAATCTTAATCAATTCTGCAGAAGAACTTGACCTACACCTTTGTAAAAAACTTTTAATAATATAGTAGAGGATAAAGAGTTAATGGTAAAAGATTTAAAATGGGGTTATCATGGTAAAAAAAAAAGTATCATCATTCTGAAGTGCTTGGTATTGCTATATCCATGTAGTATGACAAAGATGAACTTTGCGTTTTCATGTCAACAGGAGTTAAATGGCACAAGAGATCAGACTTGTGTATTTAAGGTTGACAGTTTACATAGGAATTTCCAAATACAGCCATTTCTGGCATGAATATTAAACATCTGTCTGTCTTTTAAGTAATCATCATTCAAGAGAGTTCATTTTAAATATGAAGTGCTTTACAAGAGTAGGATAGGAATTCCTTCACTAACTTTATCCAAGTTAAGTTTTGTTGTTGTTTTATTTGCTATAGGGCATGTGTCCTCACTGGAGAGAGACCGAGAGAGAGAAAGACAGGGAAAATAAGAAAGCACCCCTCAGGGAGATGTGCATGCTGCAATCCCTTCCCCTCCATTTCTCTCTTCTTTTGGATTTTAGGCATGTAGACATACTTGTCCAGTCTGTTTTTCAAGCTGCCAAGTCCAGGACTCAAATTGAGCAGTTAGCATGTTGGGTCCAGTCACTTTAACCACCATGACTCCAGTTGCCTCCATTTCTTTTTTCTTCTTTTCTTTCCTTTTCTCCTTTTGCTTTTCTTTTCTCTTTTCTTTCTTTTTTTTCTTCTTCTTCTTTTTTTTTTTTAACTGCCAGAGGGTATGTGGACATGTGGCATGTGAGCTTGCTGGAGAGAGAGAGAGATAGAGAGAGAAGGAAGAGAGGAGAGAGAAGAGAGAGAAAAAAGAGGAAAGTGAAAAAGCATCACCCCGTCTCATGGGGAATGGACGCACTGCAATCCCTTTTCCTCCATTTCTCCCTCCTTTTGGGATTCCAGAAACTCATGCACATGTGCCCAGAGTGTTTTTTCAAGTTGCAGGGAACAGGACTCAACTCTCTTCATAGGCCATGTGGGATCCAACTGCTTTAAGCACCAGGCCCTGCACTGGCCCTCTTTTTGTTTTCCATGTTTGTCTTTGGTTTTGTTACTTTTCAATGTAAAAATCCATCTTTCAATTTTTGCCTTATCTAGCCAAACCATGTTCATTCATTCTGACCTCAGTTGAAATTCTTTTTATCTTAGGAAATAATACTTCTCATTTTCTGTAATCTTGCTGTACTTAGAATACAACATTCTTATTTCTATGTGAGTTCATTTCCTTTTTTCAAATAACTTACAGGTATCTTAAGTGCAAAACTAGATCTTGCTTTATATACATTTCCCTAGCATCTATTCATTCAATCCAGTGGGCTGTGATCGCCTTTTCTGTTCAATACTCAATGCTAGCTGGTGAGGGAGCTGCAAAGATGACCTAAAACTAGTCCTTGAGTTAAAGAATTTAGCATCCAGTATAATAGGTAAGAACTGTTATATATATAGCTATAATAATAGACATTATGTGATGTCAAGTGATTTTTAAAGAGACAAAAAGACACTATAATGTTTGCATAATGGGTGGTGGACATTTTCTAACTGATTTTTGAAACATTCAGTGAAACTATTCTTGTCATCTGGTTACTTATCCCAGAAAAATTTCCTTACATCTCATATTAACACTAATAACTGTTTGTAGTTAGTTATAGAGCATGTATGCTTACCAGAGAGAGACAGAGACAGAAAGAGAAAGTGAAATATCAACCCCCCCACACACCCCAGGAAAGAATGGCCACACTGCAGTTCCTTTCCCATTCTCTTGGGATTTTGGACTGCACACACTTGCACCAGGCATGTTTTTTTAAGCTGCCTGGTCCTGAACGTGAACTGCATAGGTGATCATGTAGCATCCAGCCAACCTAACCTCTATGCTACTGGCTGGCCCAGCACTAATTATTCTTAAAACAATATATAGCTTTTTTTCTAGGAGTTTTGAAAAATACCCATTTTTTTCCTTCTGATTTACACATTTTTCCCTCACATTTTTAATATCTCTGAAATCAAGTTATGTTGTATAAATGGTGTCCTACTCAGCATACGATAAATTTAAGTTTTGTTATTTGGAGTATTTTTTCCTCTAATATTTTTTTTTTTTTTTTGGTTGCTAAAACTATGGATGTAATATTGTTGATATGAAGGGCCAACTATACTTTTTACTTTGATAGCTATTCAAGTATGTGTTTGTTGCTTTGTAAGAAATAGAAAATTGAGGTTATTCATTTCTAGTAAATATTTGTCCCAATGTCAAATATAGGCCTCACTTTTCTGTTCCCATGCATACACAGTTATCTTTCCTTTTAATGCTATATCTAGTATAGTTTTTAGGACTTTTTGAGGGGCAATAAACCCGACACATGTAGTAACAATAAAATCCTTAACACAACTGAGATATTGACAGGAAAAACAGAAATAAAAACATTTATAAATGGCTGAGAATTATGCCACATCACATTTCTATTTTTATAAGACCAATGGTTGAATGTTAGAATTTCATTTTGTTTAGCCTAATATGTCATGATTGCCATACTCTCCAAAAAAGTTCAATCTTTTTTTCTTTCCTGAAACATTTAAAAAGTTGTTCACCTAAATTATGCTATAAAGAAACACAAACTTTTTTTTTTTTTTTTTTTGCCATAGGTGTGTGTACTCAACAAAGAGAGACAGTGAGAGGGGAAGTGAGAAATCATGTCTGAGGGGGTATGGCCACACCAATCTCCTTCTGGGACTTTGGGAACACAGGCCCATGCACCTCGGGTGGTTTTCAAGCTATCAGGTCCAGGACTCTAACCGTGGTAGGTCACGTGGGAGCCAGTACCTTAAACATCACACCACCTGCTGGCCCCAGAAACACAAATTTTTAAAACAACTCCAAACTTTTGAAGAATACCAGGTGAACATATTTTTTGTTATCCAGCGATGTAATTTTCTTCTCCTTGCATTATGTTAGACATGACTTCTAAGCTGATATTTAAATTGTCTTTTATATCTATACAAACCCAAATCAACTGTTAAATCATTTCCTTTATTTATGGCATGATGTTTTTTTTAAAGCACAATTTCTGATCACCCTGAAATAATGATCTATATAGAGAGATGAGTCAGTTAAGTGATTTGAGATGACAATTTCAGTCCAACTCATGGTGTGATTTAGGGAGTTGGATCCCACTCAACTTCACAGTTTGAGTCCTGGACCCATAGATTGAGAAACACCCCAAGTGCTTGTATGTGTGTGCCTGAAAATCCTGAAAGGAGGAAAAATGGAGAAGGGGTTGCAGTAGGACCATTCCCCATGGGGGTGCTTTCTCACTTTCTCTCTCTCTGTCTCTCCTGTAAGTGCATAGGCCCTGTGATAAAATTAAAAGAAAAAACCAAAAAGGTAGCAATTTGAGATGATGGGAATAAACACAATGGGAAAACAAACAAACAAACATAAAAACCCAGTACAAATAAGAAGTACTTAGGTATTCAGAAAAAGAAATTTTGTTTGTTTTTTGAGAGGTTGTTGCTATAGGGCGCATGCACTCTCCAGAAAGACAGAGACAGAAAGCAAGAAATTACCTCCCAGGAGAGATGGCCATGCCATGGACCCTTCTCTTCCATTGTCCTCTTGGGATATTAGGCACACACAGGCGCCTGGCGCAAGTTTAATCCACCGGGTCTGGGACTCGAACCACGGTTGACTACATGGGAGTCCAGTGACATAGCCATTACCCCAACTGCTGGTCCCCAGAAAAAGAAATTTTGAGGGTAAGAGAAAGTTTTAAAAACTTCAGGAAGGATTTTCACTTTGTCTTAAATTGTGGGTGGAAATTGGTTAGGAAGAGAGGAGGAAAATGGAGTCCAGGCATGATAAATGAAATAATAGACAGTGTGAGAAAACCTCATGCTGTTCCTAGAGTATGGGGGTTTGAGAAAGGGGATTACTTGCAGATGCGACAGGGAGAAGACTGGAGGGAGATCTTGATTTTGGATTTTAACATATTATTGATGAGGAATGGTAATTATTTTATGGCAAGTGCCATCAATTTTTCTATTAAAACATTAAATGATCAAAGCATCTTTTCACAAACATTTTTCACAATATCTTGATAACTTTTAAATTTTTAATCATTAATTTATGCAAAATGTTATATTTCATATTTTAGAATGCATCCATTTCAACTTGCTAGGCCTAACTATGCAAGAGTGACAGAGCAGAAAATGTAGATGTAAATGAATAGTAATGTATTTTGGGAATATTTTCCCCCCAAAAATATTTTTCATATTTGGCCCTTTTTTCTAAAGAGTAAAATAAGATATGTGCCTCTTGGTTTTAGATGTTGTAAACTACTATCCATTTATCAGCTCAACGTTCTGTAAGTCAGAAATCCAAGCATGTTAGCCTGAGTTTTATGCATGGAGTATCACAGTGTGAAATCCAGGTTGGGGTTTTATCTACAGGCTCTGGGAAAGAATCTGCTTCCAGGCAAATTCTTCATTTATTATTATTTTTTCCCTCTTAGAAAGAGAGGTAGGGAAAGAAGCACTTTCCGAAGGGCTTAGTCATGCTGTGAGCTGCCTCCTTCAGTTCTCCAACTCACTAGCATCCTGGCTCATGTGCATTTGCCCAGCATGTTTTTAGGTAGAAACGATTGGAGCCTTGAACTGTACTCAGCATGCCAAGCACTTTTTTTTTTTTTTTTTTTTTTTTTTTTTTTAATAATTTGCCCTTCCTAATGTTAGCAGAATTTAGTTCCTTGAACACCTGGGAAGCAGAAGCCCTCGTTTGGTGCTAGTTGTTATCTAGGGGCCACCTTTATGCATCTGGGGGCTGCCCTTGGCTCTTGCATCTAGTTCCTGCATCTTCAAACCACTTGTCACATGACTCTCTTTGCTTCTAATCTCTCTGACTTTCTCTTCTGTCTTCTTATCTCACTAAGAAATGGTTCTACTTTTAAAAGACTTGTAATTAGATTTGAACACCCAAGTTATCTCTATCTTTAAGATTAACTTGACTATAAAGCACTGTGGTATTTCATCGTATTCATAGGTTCCACTCTATTCAAAGAAGTTACGGAAGGATAAGGACCATTGTGTGGGTTCATAACTAGAAGTCTGCCCACGCAGATGTAGAGATGGGGCATGCTCAAATGCTATTCATCATAGTTTTGGCCCTGCTGAGGTTTATTTAGAGATAACATCATTGCTTTACTCAATTACCGTAAGTTCTGGGACGGTCCCATGGCACAATAGATCTGGATCTCACATGGCCCACCACAGTTCAAACCTCAGCCCCAGCAGCTTGAAAAACATGCCAGGGCAGCCAATGTGTGGACAAAATCCTGATGTGATGGAGAAATAGAGCAAAAGGGATTGTAACATGACCATGCCCCAGCAGAGAGTGCTTTCTCTCTGGTGAGAACACACACCCTCCAACAATTAAAACAAAAACAAAAAACCTTAAGTTCTGGGGCCAGCAGTTAGCGTAATGGCTATGTTGCTGGACTCCCATGTAGTCAACCACGGTTTGAGTCCCAGACCTGGTGGCTTAAACTCACGCCGGGTGTGTATGTGTAGTGCCCAAGATCCCGAGAGGAGAGTTGAGGAGAAGGAATTGAGGCATAGCCATCCCCCCGGGGGGTGATTTCTCGCTTTCTGTCTCTCTGTCTTTCTGGCGAATGCACACGCCCTGTAGCAAAAACTTCTCCAAAAAAAGAAAAAAAAAAGGAACCTTAAGTTCTGATTTCCAGGTAGGTTGAATTTTTTGTCTCATCAGTGACAAAATTATCCTGAAAATTAAGAAATAATTTTCCCAATTAAAAAAACAATGCATGGTGGGAACCAGCAGTTAGTGTAATGGCTATGTCGCTGGACTTCCACGTAGTCGACCGCGGTTCGCGTCCCGGACCCGGTGGCTTAAAACTCACGCTGGGCGCATGTGCGTGCGTGCCCAAGATCCCGCGAGGAGAATGGAGGAGAAGGGATTGCGGCATGGCCACCCCCCTGGGGGGTGATTTCTTGATTTCTATCTCTCTGTCTCTCTCTGTCTGGCGAGCGCACGTGCCCTATAGCAAAAACCTCTTCAAAAAAAAAAAAAAAAAAAAAAAAACACAATGCATGGTGAGGCCACTTCCGGCATAGCCATGGCAGCTAATGCTACTACCAACCCGTCGCAGCTGAAGCCGTTAGAGCGTGTGGACAAATGTATAGGATCAAGAATTCACATTGTGATGAAAAGTGATAAGGAAATTGTTGGTACACTTCTAGGATTTGATGACTTTGTCAATATGGTACTGGAAGATGTTACTGAATTTGAAATCACACCAGAAGGAAGAAGGATTACTAAATTAGATCAGATTTTGCTAAATGGAAATAATACAACAATGCTGGTTCCTGGAGGAGAAGGACCTGAAGTATGAATGGATATCCTAGACTTATGCTAGATTCTGTTTTGTCTTATAGTGGCAACAAAATATAAATTTTTTTAACCTTTTAATGTTAGGTCCTGTAAAGCTGTTTCCCATTAAAGGGAAATGCTTTGAAGATGTATGCCCGTTTTTGTAAGTAAATCTTGATTACTTTGGAAAAAGAAGAAAAGTTTGTTTTTTGAAGGCTAAAATAAAGATGTTATTTGTTAAGCATCAAAAAAAAAAAAACAATGCATGCTTATTTAAAATAAGCAATTAAGAAGAAAAAGACAAATTTACTCGAAACATTTAAACATTTTCTAAAATGACCCTTTAAAAAATTCTGTTTAAGATGATTTATTTTAATTGACAGACAATAATTGTACATATTTATTGGGTACAATGTGATGTTTTGATACATGTATACATTGAATAATGATTACGCCATGATAGTTAACATGTCTATCTCCTTAAACATTTATTATTATTATTTTCTGTTATGAGAACATTCAAGATCCTCTCTTCTAGTATTAGAAATTTACAATGCATTATTGTTATCCATCCTTACCCTCCTGTGTGTTAGGGTACCAGAACTTATTCTTTCTATCTAATTCTAACTCTATACCTATTGATGAACCTCTCTCCCCTCTTCCTCCCTCCATCCACCCCAGCCTCTGGTAGCCATTCTGTTACCTCAACTTCCATGAGATCAATTTGTTTTCAGATTCCACAGATGGGTGAGATCATGTGGTCTTCCCTTTCCTATGTCTGGCTTACATATGCAAAGGAAATTACATCAGTATGTCAGAGAGGCACCTGTACTTCCATGTTTATTGAAGAATGTTTCCTAATAGCCAAGCTATGGAATCAACCTAAGATAATTTTTAAGTATTTGTCTTTTATTTCTTATGAAATTACACATTTGCCATTATTTTCAAAATGAGCAAGAGGATGTATCGTGGTGTTGTGACTAAATGGAGGGAAGGCCCATTCTGCCAGGAAGGAGAGGAAGAACGCTGGGGAAGCTAAAGAGGAGTTGCATCTTTATTTTCTGGAGAGATTTTTGCTATAGGGTAGATGTGCTCGCTGGAAAGAGGAAGAGAGAGAGAGACAGAAAGCTAGAAATACCCCCCCCCCCTCCCCAGGGAGGGATGGCTATGCCACAATCCCTTCTCCTCAGTTCTCCACCGGGGATCTCGGGCACATGTGTATATGTGCCCAGCATGAGTTTGAAGTCACTGAGTCTAGGACTCAAACTGCAGTTGACCATGCGGGAGTCCAGCAACATAACTGCTACACCATCTGGTAGTCCCAAGGAAGAGCTGCATCTTTTAAGATTAATTGGTGTTGGAGATAAGGATCAGGGAGAAAATGAATAAATGTAGACAGGCATACTGCAGCATGGAACTACAGTGTTGAGCACATGGGAGGGTCTATAGCAAGAGAAAAGAAAAGAAAATCTTGATATATCTTGTTTGCCAAGCTTAGAACCATGCCGTCATAGTGGTCATCCAGAATCTCCAGTTTTGCCTGTGAATTGCTCCTAAATGAGGTGCTTATTCAAGTCCCTGGACCATCATGAATGTATGGAGCAACAGAAAAGATCTCCCTCCCAGGACCACACTGACCACTTCAGAACCAAACGAAATGATCTTGACAAATAGCTACTTTGGGAAAGAAAAGATATTTTATAAATCAATACATGACTGTGCTATATAGATGAAATCTTGAAATAAGCGCAATCCTGTTGACACTTTATGTTTAAATCCTTATTTTATATTATACTGCTATACATTTCGTTCTATTTCACCTTTACAGAATGATGCCTTTTTTATTTCTGATTATTTAATCATGCAAAATCCTTGCCTGTGAGTACTGCTTCATTCCTGCTTGTGCTGTTAAAGTTCAGCCAGATGGAACTCATCCAAGCCCTTATTTCTATCAGACATTTGAACAGCTGGGATTCTGTAATTTCTGAGTTTGAAGCAAAAGATCTGCAGAACTTGTGTCAGTGAGGGCCATGTTCTCTCATGGTTTCTCTTAGTAGCTTTATATTCACACGGTTTCATTTGCAATAAACTAACATCTGTAATTTTTGCTAGGATGGAAGAGATGGTGAGAAGGAATTGCAGCTAATATCGGGTTTTTAACATTTCAGAACATTTGTGACTGCTTTACTAAATCCCTTTTTAAAAATAATAATTCTGTAGTTATTTCATCTTGTGGAGTCATTTGGCATGAAGCATAGATTTCAGTAGTTCTAGGATAATTTTTTTTTTTTTGAAGAGGGTTAATATTCACCATGTTTAACTTAGATTGCCAAGTGGAAGATAATTAAGACAAAGTAGTGCTGGCATAGCATGGGAGATTTACCTCAAGGATTCAGTAGGTTAAAAAATTTCAAGTCATTTTTACACTAGTAAAAGAGAACGGAAGTCGCTATTATAAATTCTGAAAGTAGGCATCAGTGAGATTTAAACAATTCTTTTTTTCTCTATTCTTATTTTTTTAATGGCTTAACATAATATTCATGAGGAAATTTAAAAAGTTTTATCAAAAATAAAATTCAGCTTGTTGCATGTTGCCCTTTGGGCATGTTGAAACTGTAAGCAAGTGCTATATTTAGATTAGGACTATCTAGTTTTGATGCAGATAAAGTTATGTTAAAATAAGAATGACCTTTAAAAATTCAAAAGAATACTAGATAATAAAAAAGATTTTCTAGTAAAGAGTTATAGTGGCAAAAAAAGCAAGATTTTTAGGTAATGTCATTTTTTTTTCTTTCTAAGTTTATTTCTCCCATGAGCAAGGAAGACAAACAGACAGAGACAGACAGAGAGCCAGGACCCTCAACGAAGTCTTCACGTTACAATCCACCCCCTAATCTCAGTCAGCCCTGGATCATGGGCACCCCTGTGTACTCAGCAAGATCTGTGGATGTGAACCTAGAACATTCTTGTATATATCAGGATTGCAGAGCATCATGTTTTACTGCTACTCCACCAAACTTTCCCAGTAATGTAGCTCTGATTAAAGGTGAGGTCATAAGGTTTGAATATTGAGAGTCTGAGTAATATAGTACATGATATCTGAGTCACATATGATAGTTATTTTTAAAAGTTTTTGCCATAGGGTATGTGTTTGCCAAAGAGAGACAAAGAAAAGGAAAGTGAGAAATCACCCCTCGAGGGGATGGCCATGTCACAATTCCTTCTCCTCCATTCTACTCTTGGGATTTGGGGCACAAATGCACATGTGCCCAGCATAATTTTCAAGCCACTGAGTTCAGGACTTGAACAGTGGTCAGCCATGTGCAAGTTAGGCATCTTAAGCACCACTCCACTTGCTGGCCCCCATATGTTAGCGTTTTATTTGGATCAGCTTATTACTTGCCTATTGAAACTCATTAGAGCATTATATAATATTAAACTTTAGAATGGTAAGATGCAAATGGCTTTAAGGGTAACTTACAGTTATTTCAATAATTATTTTTGTTTCAGTTAATACTTGGAAAACTATGAAAGTCCCAACAAAAATATAAGAATAATAAGAAAGGTCTACAAAAACTTTAGTACAAATCTAGTGTTTTTATTCATTGAGGAATAATTTATAAACAGTAAAACACAAATTTTTAAGTTTCTGGTTCATTGAAATTTAATAGTTGTTGATATATTTAACCACAACTCTTTATTTTCATCTTCCCAAAAAATCTCCTTATGACCCAGTCAGTGTTGAAATTCCCCCTGCCCACCAACCAAAGGGAATCTTTAATCTGATTTAAACTTTGTTCTCATTTCTATTACCGTATCTTAGTTTTGCCTGTTCTAGAATTTAATATAAATGAAGTCATCCATTATGTGCCTCTTTGTTTCTGGCTTTTGTAGGACAACACAATATTGTTGGAATTTACTCATATTCTTTTATATATCAGTAGCTTTTTAAAAAATTTCTGAATGGTATTTCATTGTATGAATATACTACAATATATTCATCAATTTTTTAGGTGTAGACATAGGAGTTATTTCCACTTTGAGACTATTATGAATAAACCTACTGTACACATTCTGGTACAAGTCTTTTAGTGGGCACATGTTTAATTTCTCCTGGATAAACACCAAGGAGTGGAATTACTGGGTCATAAAGAAGTTATATATGTAATTTTTTTTTTAGAGAGGTTTTTGCTATAGGGCGCGTGCGCTCGCCAGACAGACAGAGAGAGACAGAGAGACAGAAAGTGAGAAATCACCCCCCAGGGGGGATGGCCACGTCGCAATCCCTTCTCCTCTATTCTCTTCTCGGGATCTTGGGCACGCACGCACACGCGCCCGACGTGAGTTTAAGCCACCGGGTCCAGGACTTGAACCGCGGTGGACTACGTGGAAGTCCAGCGACATAGTCATTACGCTAACTGCTGGTCCCAAGATACTCAGTTTTTTAAATTAAAGCTTCAATTTTCAGCTTCTTGTCCTTTTTTTCCTGAAACTTTTTTTTTTGTAACTTAATTTACGTTCTTTCCCTAAGCATCATCACAGCATATACAAAGTGTGATTTCCCATCCAGTATATACTGCATAGTGACTTAATCATGCATATTATAAAAAATTTCCATTTCTAGTTCCTAGAATTATTTTTACCCCTCTTTCTGACCCTCTGTCCTTTCCCACCCTCTTCTCACACTATCTTTGGTGTCTACAATTGTCTTCCATTCCTTTCCCATCCACATTGTATTGATCACACAATTTCTTACATAATCTAACTACTTTCAATGGTGAGTTCACTTGTTACTATTATAAAAAACAATTTTAACTTAAAGAAATTCCAAGGAACTTTGCTTAAAGCCAGGAAACAGGTTAGGATTCTGTTCAAATGGTAGGTACAGGAACCTATTAGTCTCATGTACTTTTATCTTCTGTTCTGGTTCAATTTCCCTGATTAAATTCTGGGATATAATATTCAACTCCAGACTTGTCCCTATGATTAAGTTAGCCACTTTCTTAGTTTTTGAACTCTTATTTCCATGTGTCTGTATTTAATTTTCCTGATATAGCACACCCTTGAGAACTTCTTGGGGATCTGGTCTGGTGCTGGTAAATTCTTTCAGGTTTTGTTTATCTGAGAATGTTTTTGTCTTTTCTTCCCACCTGAAAGATAATCTCTTGCCGGGTACAGTATTCTTGGCTGAAATTGCTTCTCTCTTAACACTTTGAATATATTTTCCCATTCTCTCCTCGCTCATATTGTTTCCGATGAGAGATCTGCTGTTAGCCTGATGGGATGTCCTTTGTAGGTACCTTGATGTTTTTCTCTTGCTAATCTTAGTATCTTGTCTTTGTCTGCAGTTTTTTTCAACCTGGCTATAATGTGTCTTGGAGAAGATCTTCTTGGGTTGATTCTATTTGAGGTCCTTTGTATTTCTTGGAACTGGATCTTCAAATGTCTCTCTAGGTTTGGAAAGTTTTCTTGCAGGATTTCATGGAATAGATTATCAATGCCCTTATGGGTCTCTTCACCTTCGGGAATGCCAATTATCTGGATGTTTGGACGTTTGATAGTATCTAGTTCTTCTCGTATATTATTCTCAAATTTTTGGGCCATTTTCTCAGTCTTCGTGGTGGATTTTTCTAGGCCAGACATTTTCTCTTCTACATCTGAGATTCTATTTTCTGAATGATCTAGTCTGCTTTTAATACTTTCAAGGGAGATTTTGACTTCCTGTATTATAGACTTCATCTCTAACAGTTCCGTCTGAGTCTTTCGTAAAGTGTGTAATTCCTCTTTTAGATCTTGCAAGAATTTCCTCATCTCCTGGAACTTGTCAACTTCTTTCTCCTTTCTCTTTAGCAGTTCATTATCTCTCTTCTCTTCCATCTCTCTTAGCTTCGACATTATGAATGCTCTAAGTTCCTTATCAGACATTTCCATGATTTTCACCGAACTGCTTGTGGATGAAGAAGAGTTACTCTTTTCCCTTGGAGGAGAGGTATTTTCTTGTTTTCCCATATGTCTCATGATCCGGCGGTGATTTCTTGTCATCTAATGGATGGTGTGTTTCTTTCAAATTCTTGAAGTTCAGTCTGAATGTTCAGGAGCAAGCAGACAGAGGTGATCTAGAATCTCTTTGCCATTCTGTTATGATCGCTGGTTCAGCAGATTCAGTAGATATTGAGGAATATTTTAACCCGCTAGCTCGTTTGCTGGAGGCTGAATGATCAGTAGAAAATCTTCATTCCTTGAAATACCTAGTTCGTTGGAGCCATGTGGAAACTTCTTCTCCTTAATGGTAATTTTTAAAACAGAATTTTGAAGACTTTAAGTTTAATTTTGGTGAAGTTAACTTAAGCTTATTTATTATTATTATTATTATTATTATTATTATTATTATTTGCTACTTAGTGTTTACACTACACAGAGACAGACAGAGAAAGATAAAGTGAGAAATCACCTTTCAGATTGGGAGGACAGTCATTCAGCAGTCCCTTTTCCTTTGTTTTCCTCTTGGGATTTTGGGCATGTACACACATGCACCCAATGTCTTTCAAGTTGAGTCTGGGACTTGAGCCACTCAGTCAGCCATAGGAGATCCTGCCACCTTATTCATCATGCCATTGGCTGACCCAATAATTTTGTCTTTTATGGTTAGTTTTTTTGTGTGTTTTGAGAAGCTTTCACTGATTTCTGAGGTCATAGTAATATTTTCCTAAATTTTCTTCTATAAGCTATAATTTTACTATTCATGTGTAGGTCTTTCATGCATTCTGAGTTAATTCATATGTATAGCATAAGGTAGGGGATAAAATTTAGTGAGTAAGTTTTTGCTACAGGGCACCTGCACTCACTAGAGAGAGACAGACACAGAAAGGGAAAATGAGAAAGCACTTGCCCTAGGGGAAATGCCACACTGCAGTTCTTTCTCCTCCAGTTTCCTCTTGAGAATTTGGGCACACATGATCATGTGCCCAGTGTATTTTTTAAGCCTCCATGTCTGGGACTTGAACCATGCTGTCAGCTGCAGCTGCCTTAACCACCACACCACCAGCTAGCTCTATTTTTAACATACAGATATCCATATGTTCATATATGCCATAATGAATTGTTCACTAATCTTATATATGGATTTATCTACCTAACTGAATTAAAAAATTTGAACACTAGTATTGTCAATATTTCTCCTTTATCATTCATCAAATGCTTAGTAAATATTTACTTTTTAAATTATTGAATGACTAGGGTACAAGACCCGTTAACAGGTATTATTTTCTGCACTTTTCCATTTATTACATATCTCAGTAGTTTCTTTATAATGGTTGCACATGATTAAGTAACTAAGTGCAATCAGAAAGTGAAAATCTAATTTCTTATTCTGTGCTATTTATTCTTTCATTCTTGTCATATTTATTCCCCAAATATTTCCTTATGCTTTTTTTAAAATGATTTTTGCCCAGGGCACATGTATGGGGCATGGTCATGTCGCAATCTTTTGTTCTCTCTCTCTTTCTCTTTTTGGGATTTTGAGCATGCACACATACACATGCCTTACATGTTTTGCAAGCCACACTAACTCAAACCACAGTAACCTTAACCCCCATGTAATTGGCTGGACTACCTTATATGTATTTTTAAATATGTCTCTGCCTTAATTCCTTCTTCTTTGCCTTCAAACAAGCTTAAGTGCAAAAAAAAAAAAAAAAAAAAATCCATACAATTTTCAACTTTGCCATATACCAAGTACTGCTCTTTATATATTTTTATTTCTTTCCTTCTATGTTTCCCAAACAATATGCTCTGATGTATGTCTTGTAGTTATGACTCATTGTATGAGAAATTTGAGTTTTCTCAGGAAGATCTATGAAATTGCCTTATTCTGGTTCATTTGGTTGAACACATTAAAATACAGTTCTACCACAGTTTTAGGATTGTCATTAACAATCTGCATTAACAAGTTTGCCATGGCCAAATGATAACTGAATCTGCATTAACAAGTTTGCCATGACCAAATGATAACCAGATGGTTACATTTGTTTAACTTCTCAAATATGAGTGTGGCTTTACTAATAGATTGTGGAAGAAGTCATTTACACTGTGGGTTTCTTTGCCCTCTTCTTTCCTGTTTTCCTTACTAATCCTGTGCCATTTGGGTTTCCCTTCCATCATTTTATTAAAATTGGAAATTGTTCTTTTGGTAGTACCACATATAGCCAAGGCCCACTTTTAGGCTCCTCTTACCCTCAAAACAGGTTGAATAGTCATTATAGTTACATGTAGTGTTTGATACTAAGTGTCCAAATTCAGGATGCATGGGGCAAGCACATCAGGGTAGATTCTATGATGACATTTTCCTTCTTAGTCCCCTTCACTGAAAACCACAAGTGAGAACTGGCATTCTGTGAGGTCATAAAACTGCCTCAATATCTCCTCCTTGTCACTACATAGTGTCCCAGTCCATCAGACTCGGTCTTTTGTCTTACTTATCTTTTCTTAATTGTGAGTAGATGCCTACTGGTAAACTATTACCACCCTCAGTCACTGTCCTTATGATATCCTTATTTTCTGTAATGCTTTGTCCTAGTTCATCCCCTGTCCAGGAAATGAAATCTTGTCTTATGGCTCAGCTTGGTGTTTGAGCTTTTCCTCTTTATGGAAACACTTCCCAGGTCTTGTGCCTTACTCTTGAGCATTCAACCAGTCCCTGAATTTCCCTGTGTTCTATGTTGCCCCTCAGAATGGTCCCCCATTATGGACAGCATCTCAGTTTGAATCTGAAATTGTGGCGTAACACCCTCTTAGACACTGTACCTCTTCATTTGGCAGGGTCAGTCCATAAAGTAGTGTGTTCCTCCAGTTTTCTCTTGCCTAGCCCTGATTCCACAGTAATTCAGAAAATTGGGCATTCTTAAGGAACTGCTGTAGTACACATCAAAGTCTGGGAACTAATCAAAGTTTTTCATAAAAATGTCTTTAAAAAGAAAGAAGGAAAAGAAAGAAAGAAAGAAAGAAAGAAAAAAAGAAAGAAAGAAAGAAAGAGAGGAAAGAAAGGAAGGAAGGAAGGAAGGAAGGAAGGAAGGAAGGAAGGAAGGAAGGAAGGAAGGAAGGGGGGAAGAGGCGATGATACTCATTTTTGGTTAAAAAGTCTCTATGGTATAATAAATGATCACTATTATTAATTCATTTATTAAAGAACGTGTACTGAATTTATGCTATGTACCTAACCTTTTAGTTAAATTCTGAGATGAATTCTCCATTTTTTGCAACACCTTCTTTCCATAATGCCAACAGCACTTTCCCCATCTCAGTTATGCAGTAGGTGAGCTGTATAAATACAGGAGTTGTATCTCCAAAAAACTCACCTTTTCATGGGCAAGTTAAAACATGTACTTTTGAGAAAAATACCAATTAACAATAATATAAATACTTCAAAGTTGACTTATATTGTAGATCATTTTAACATTTATAATCAAAGTAATGACAATGCATGATCTATAATAAGGCAAGATATGTCTAAGTGTTAGAGACATCTAAATAAGTATTTATTACTGTCACCTTTGGGAGGGGTCACTGTTGTCCTAATTAGCATTTATAACTTCTTAAATCTCTAGCATGAAAATGGCATGGGGAAAACCGTAAATGTGTCAATTAAGGGAAAAACAAGTCTATTGGGAGAAACTGTAAATGGGCCCATACTCTGCCTACCTGCTAAGGCACTAAGAGGAGCTAGCTTGTACTATTCCTTAAAGATTTTTGACTCTTATCTCTGTGCAATTCTTTCCCTTTGTTCAGGTCCCACAGTCCTACTAAAAATAAACTTTTGTCAGAATAAGTTTCATCTCAGGAGACCTGATAGTCATTTTGAAAAGTCATATTTCAAATAGTGTTGCTTGGAGAAGTTTCTTCTGGTTTTCTTTTCTCAGAAAAAACAAAATTTGGCAGGACCTTCACTTAAATAGGAATTGATGCTTGCAGGTACTGAAGGAATAATTTAATATGGAAGAAATCTATATTTAAAAATGTTTATATCACACGTTTTATAACTACTTTTTCCATCATCTTTTTTTGGACCTGTGGTTCTAATGTTTTTCAGTGAATTTAGAATCAAATGACATTAGGTTATGATTCCACCCAGCTGTTCCTTTGGATCGGCAAAAACTTTCTGCCTAGGTTGTATCTCTGAGAAAACACTTTTTCTTGCATTTCTCAGACATGTTAATTTGTCCCATAGATTCATTCTACCTTTCTTGGTCTTGTGGTGAGTTTTATAGAGCTTCTCTTCACAGTATTTTTTTTTTTCTTTCCTTCTGCTCTAAGTCTCTTTTGTGAGGTGCCTGAAGGCACCAGATAGAGCATAATTTTAGTATCCTCAGTGAGGAGGATTGATTTAACAAACTCTTACTCTTCCAATTTAATGACTTCTCTATTTCAGCAGCATGTTGACATAGTCCTGTCTTTGAGATCTTGAGCTTGAAAAGTCCCTCTCTGACCACAGTGCCCCCCCCCACCCACCTATCCTTTCATAGTGCCCACTGACTGTAACACCTTTGAGTTTGTTCCTCACTCTTGGGTTTGTTTCTTTTCCTACTCTGAGTGGTCCTTCACAGTTACCTTTATTTGGGACCAGCAGTTAGCATAATGGCTATGTCGCTGGACTCCCACATAGTCGACCGTGGTTCACGTCCTGGACCCGGTGACTTAAAACTCACGCCAGGCGCGTGTGCGTGCGTGCCCAAGATCCCGAGAGGAGAATGGAGGAGAAGGGATTGCGGTGTGGCCATCCCCCCTGGGGGGTGATTTCTCGCTTTCTGTCTCTCTGTCTCTCTCTGTCTGTCTGGCGAGCGCACGCGCCCTATGGCAAAAACTTCTCAAAAAAAAACCCCAAAAAACCAAAAAAACAATTACCTTCATTTCAAGTAATGAATTCTCTAAACTTTCCTTGCCAAAGAACTTCATCTTGATTCATTGCCTCTAATTCCTCATTTCCAGCGTGTTCCTTATGCTGTGAAATTTAGTTTTATTTACTGTATCATTACCAATGAGTTCTTACTTTATCAATGAAACTGTTCCAAAACCTTAAGGCATGACTCGATGGCCAAAGTTTGTTTTTTGAATCTCTCCCTATTTTTTTTTTTTCACAACTTCCTCGCTCATGCAGAAAGATTCACCACTTCTGACCATTTCATCATATAATGTTCTGTTTCCTTCACTTTTATAATTCCCCCAAGACCTGAAATTCATGTTAGTTAATCTTGATAAAGATGCAGCTACCATGAGGTGTCCCTGTCTCATTTCCAATAATTTCTTTATTAAGCTGCAATGGAATCACCTTACTTCTATTCTTGCTGTAGCTGCCTGTTAAGCAATTTAACAAATGTCTATTTTGAGCTGAACTTAATTATATTTTATATATTCTAAGTTTAGATATATTTCAAAAAATGAAATAATTACTAAATATTTGTGACAAGAATCTCTTGTATAAAAACAGTGTATCAAATAGATTAGTTTAATGATGATATACACTGTGCTGGTTTATAAAAGAAGAAAATAGAGTTCCTGGTAAGGCACACTTACTAGGTGCCTTTTTGCCATAGGGCAGGTGCCACCACGCCCTACTAGGTGCCTTTTTAGGGGCATGGTTAAGGTAGAGACAAATGCAGAGATAAAGAGGGATACTAAATATCCTACTAAACCAGGACTGCTGAGACAAATCAAGTCTAGGATAGAAAGAAGGTGAAAGAAAAGTGACAGACAATGCTCCTTGCCTAATTTGACATTCAAAAAAAGATTTAGTGGCATTTTAGCCAGTGTATTTATTTTTAATCGACAAATAATAATTGGGCATATTTGTGGGATGCATGTGACGTTTTGATCTACGTATACAAGGCAGAAAGTGTCAATCAAGATAATTAGCACATCCATCACCTCACCTACTTATCACATTTTTGTGTGAGACACTAAAAGTTTATTCTTTTGACAGGTTTGAAATATATAATGCATTACTATTAACTGTGATCATCATGCAATGTGATTGGTCACTGCAGTTTATTCCTCCAGTAGAACTTAGACATTGTACCCTTTGAAGTTTAAGGAGTTAAGTACCTAGGATGCAGGGAAGTCCTGTAGTTTCACTTCACCAATTTTTGTTGGAAAAGTAGTTTCTCACCACTGGAAGTTAAAATTAATTAAAATGCTTTTTTCTTTTTCTTTTTCTTTTTTTTGGAGAGGTTTTTGCTATAGGGTGCGTGCACTCGCCAGACAGACAGAGAGAGACAGAGAGATAGAAAACGAGAAATCACGCCCCAGAGGGGATGGCCACACCATAATGCCTTCTCCTCCATTCTCCTCTCGGGATCTTGGACACGCACGCACATGCGCCCAGCGTGAGTTTAAGCCACTGGGTCCGGGACTTGACCGTGGTCGACTTGGGAGTCCAGCGATATAGCCATTATGCTAACTGCTGGTCCCTAAAATGCTGTTTTCTAATTCCTAATACATGTCTAAATTTTCAATACTTATTGAAATATAAGAAGATAAAGGATTACTCTGCAAACCATGCCCATCACTGATTTTTTCACGTAATATGCATCCTTCTAAGCAAAGGAACAAATTATTTTACATCTGATTCTAGTTATGAGACTAGTTATAAGGATTAATAAATCAATATGAGATAGATTTTTCTTTAAAGAGCCTTAATATTTAAACTCAACTGGCATACACATTTTTATCCTGTGATTTCCAAATCAAAGCAAACAATAAAAAACATTTTTCTAACTTGCAAAGTTTATGAATCATTAAATAGTTTTGACCAGAAAAGTAGGCTTTTTTTCCCATATTGACCAATGACAATTTGAAGAAAGATGGTAAGCAAGTACTTGAAAATCAGTGCCTGTATTGTTGTGTTTTGTCAAATTTATCATTATCTTGTCATAGTAATAAAGCCCACAATGATTTAACATGAGCTTGTGACAACGGTGCTCTCCTCTGTTTACTTCTCTATCGCTCTGACTGCTCAGGGACCTGCTATCTTTGTTCCACATTAGCCATGACTGTCAAGTCCACAAGTCAAAACAATTTCACAATTGAACATTAATGGACTCAAGAACATTAGCAGAAACAAATATAAGCAGGATACCATAGTAACCCACAAGGTCCGAGGAAATGATGCTCTATTAAAGGGAAAGATAGTTTCCCAAAATAGTTTTACATAAATAGGCTGATTTCTCATACTTAAAAATGCTTCTTAATGTAAAATGAGCTTCCAATTTCATATTGTTTATATGCCTCACTAAAATGACAGTATTTTAAAGTTCTGTTAACATTTAATTTATTTTTTAAAATTTAAGAACAGTAAATATTATGAAATTAATATGACAAAGATAAAATTATTTTATAGAGAGGGAGGTAGTTTACGTGCCTAAGGTTATGTGATAAATTTTAAGAAACATGACAAGAAAATTATCATTCTTAGATCAGTGTGATTTCAGATTCATCTCTAACAGAAATGTCACCTCACCCATAAAGACGCATAGGAAACATCCTTCATTCTACCTCTTTTTTCCCCATTTCTTTACATATATTGCCCAGTTTCTCATTTACAAATAAATATTTGTTATGGTGGATTTCAACCTTTACGTGTTTAAGGGAAACACTTTAATATTTAAAAGTTTGAATTCACTCTTGAAGGAGTTAAAAATATCAAAATAGCACTAAACACATAAAGAATAAAATTTAAAGCTATTCTAGTGGAAGAACTCCTCACAGCATCTATTCCTATAAAAATAATCACAGTCTCTCACAATTTATGTCACCCCTTTGGACAGTGTGTCATTGAATGTAGCTGTTTATTGCTAGACTAACTCTTAGTACCTACGAGGCAAATTCCTGCACCTCGCAGCCACTTTAGCATCTTTCAATGTCTGGCAGCACCCTAGGAAGGGTGTGGTCATAGCAGATGTGAGAACCACTGGTTATGCAGTGTCTACTGAGTACAAAGTCCCATGATACATTCAGTGCACTCTTTCATTTGTAGTTTTACTTCAGTTACATAAAAGACAATACGAAGTGATGGATAGATATCTAATCAAGAATGCTAACGAGTGGATATTTTTATTACATATCTAATCAAATGAATTCTGGAATAGGTCAGCACATTTTCAATGATGAGAAACAAAGGCAAGTCTAAACAATATTGCTTCCATCATTGCAAGGCAGGGCACTAGTGAAGAAAAGTGGAGGGAGATAAGGAGAATAGAGAGTGAAATGGAGGAGAGAAAGAAGGAGCGTATGACAAGCTAGTGATCTGTAACTAAGAATTAACTTAGGGGCTTGTATTGCCATTAGTTTTATAATTTGTCTGTTTTATGATTGAGAAGCTGATTTAGTTTAATTTGATTCTGCTTGCTTCATAATACAGATTTAATGTATTTATACTAAGCTAAGTTAAACATATAGGGTTCAAAGTCATGCCAACAGAGACATGATCTAAAGAAATGTAGTTGTGTTTAATTTCATGAAGATTTGAGAGAACAGCCATGGTAGAAATAATCAGTTATTTTAAAGGTTGACTTGTAAAGGCAGAATCGTATGTATTTACTGTGGCCCGTATGTAAAAGCAGAATCGTATGTATTTATTGTGACCCGTATGTAAAAAAATTGTACCTACGTAATGGCTATGTCGCTGGACTCCCACGTAGTCGACCGTGGTTCGCGTCTCGGACCCGGTGGCTTACAACTCACGCCGGGCGCGTGTGCGTGCGTGCCCAAGATCCCGAGAGGAGAATGGAGGAGAAGGGATTGCGGCGTGACCATCCCCCCTGGGGGGTGATTTCTTGCTTTCTGTCTCTATGTCTCTCTCTGTCTGTCTGGCGAGCGCACGCGCCCTATAACGAAAAACCTCTCAAAAAAAAAAAAAAAAATTGTGCCTACTATTTGCCCAGCATCATTTCAGTTTACACCTGTTTTCATAACTACTAAGAGTATCCCATTGTACATTCAAAAGTGTCGGGACCAGCAGTGAGCGTAATGGCTATGTCACTGAACTCCCATGTAGTTGACCGCAGTTTGAGTCCCGGACCAGGTGGCTTAAACTCACACCGGGCGTGTGTGCATTCGTGTCCAAGATCCCGAGAGGAGAATGGAGGAGAAGGGATTGTAGCGTGGCTATCCCCCCTGGGGGGTGATTTCTCACTTTCTGTCTCTCTGTCTCTTTCTGTCTTTCTGGCTAGTGCACGCACCCTATAGCAAAAACCTCTCAAAAAAAATGTGTTCTGGTTTGCATATATAGAATATAAATACCCAACTCATAATTTGAAGTTATAGTTACAAAGATATTTACTCAGGATTAGAAAAACTTGTCACAAGCTACTAAACTTGTCCAGTAATGGAAGGCATAACCTCAAGAGCCAATGAACACATTAGAAATCCTCAATTAGATGATTAAAAACTATCAGTTGAGAGTATTTTCAGAGGTCCAGACAAGATAATGATTAGAGCGAGAGATCTACTATCTGAACTGCATGAAAGTGCTGTTTTAGACTTACAGCAAGGCCAGTTTCATGTGGTTCAATCTCATACAAGGTTTGCTAAGTCTGGGAGTCTATTTTATCGTGATAGTGTTATAAAACACATTCTGTATTTAAGAAACAATCTGTGATTCTTTTAATTTTAAAATCTCAAAAATTCTCCATAACAATGAAAATTAAAAAGTTTGTTTTGCTCTGAGTAAAATTTTAAAGGTAAAGATTAGAGATACAACATTGAAAGCTGAGAGAAAAATTGAGCGTATTTTAAAATGTCAGAACTATGTATTAACCCTTCCTGTAAGGGGAAATATTCCTACAAAAGGACTCAGAATAAGATTTTTTTAGAAGTATTCTAATATGGCCCAAGAATGCTATAAAAGCCATGTTAGATTAAACTCTGATAACATTTAAGATTAGCGAAAGACTTACATTATTGATTTGCAAGATTGCATCTAACATTACATCTAACGTTCATAACACCTTATGAACATCTTATAAATATTACCTATATCTTACAAGCCAAATTCTTGTCAAATAGTAATATTTAGGGACCAGGAGTTGACGTAATGGCTATGTTTCTGGACTCCTATGTGGTCGACTGCAGTTTGAGTCCTGGACCCGGTGGCTTAAACTCATACTGGGTGTGTGTACGTGTGTGCCCAAGATCCCAAAAGGAGAATGAAGGAGAAGGGATTGTGGTGTGGCCTTCCCCCCTGGGGGGTAGTTTCTCCCTTCCTGTCTCTCTGTCTCTCTCTCTTTCTGGCGAATGCACATATCCTACAGCAAAACAAAACAAACTCTCAAAAAATAACTATATTTAATATGTAAAAGTTTTATCTATCCTATTTTTCTTTCTTGTTTTCTATAGAGTGTGACTGACTATTAAAAAATATGGCAAACACACATTACAGACCCCATGGGTAAAAGGTCTGAGATGAAAGAAGGACTTCAGATTCAATCTCAGTAACTGCAATTTCTACTTTTATTATTTTGTGTACTTCTATGAGATATTATGTGACAAAGGTCTTCTAGTGTTGCTAATAAAAGAATCTGGAAGTCACTGCTATTAAAGCTTATTGACACTGATATTTAGGTTTGATTAGGAATTCCATAATTATCAATGACATTTTAAAATGCACACTTGCAATATTGTTGGCAGTTAAAAAGAAGATTGCTACCGGGATTGCAGGTAATATTTGAGCCTATTATCTGAAATCATGTAACACAAGCACATAACCCAAATGAAGATGCTAGTGGTAGAAATTTACTGAAAATCAGAATTTATGCTTAAAGCAAATGATTGCAAAATGAAAATATCTTCATAGATGAAAAACTGGCTTAAATACATTAGGTTGCTTAAGATCATATTCATTCATTTATCAGCCTCTCCACTCATCTTTCTAACCTGTATTGCTTAGATGTCAGATACATCTAAAATGCTAGTGATACCAAGATGAGTAGACCTTAGCTCCAATACTCAGATAATTCAGCCCAGTGGGAAAGACAAAGGAGTAAGATATCAGTTAAAACCCAAGATGATTACTCTCTCTCTTCTTCTTTTTCCTCTTCTTCTTCTTTATGTTTTTGGCATAGTGCACATATACTCACCAGAGACAGAGAAAAATAGTAAGAGGGAAAGTGAGAAATCACCTCCCAGGACGGATGACCAGGCTGCAATCCCTTCTCCATTTTCCTCTTAGGATTTTGGTCATGTACACCCACACATTCCCACACATAGTGATTTTCAAGCTGCTGGTCTGGGACTTGAACTGTTGTCGAGCATGTGGGAGTCTAACACCCCAACCACCACACCACCTGCTGGCCCCAATGATAACCCTTTTAAAGGGATCTTCTCTGGAAATATAGAGGGTGAGTGGATAGGAAAGGCACTATAAAGGAAAATCATATACAGGAGTTGAAGAATGAACAAGAATTCATGGAGCCAAGAAATAACTAGGACACAGGTAGGAGAAAAAGAGTAGTTGTGGATAGAAGAAATAGCATTAGTAAGAGCATGAAAGATAAAGAAGATGTAGATTCCATATGGCAAATTATCAGGAAATAAGACCTAGACAAATCAGATTATGAATGACTTTTATGTTATGAAATGAACATTAAGATTTATTCTGAGATTGAAGGAAAAGTGTTTGAAAAATTGTACTTACTGAGGTCTTCCTACCTAAAGTTGCTATCCTAGATGAAGTCTCTCTTCTGTTTTTGTTTCAAAAACACTTAGTATTATCTAATATACCATATACTTTATTTATTGTGTTGAATTTTTCTCTCTTCTCCCATTAGAACACAATGTTTTAAAAGTAGAGATATTAATCTTATTTTCTTCTCTCTGTTGCATAGATACCTATGTGCACATGTCCATATGATTATTAAAAATCAACAACTACATTTGCTATAGAAAAATTTTAAAATAAAATGAAGATAAAAACATAAATTGAAAATGTGAAGAAGACATCTTTGGCATTTCGTGCCAGTTTGCCTGGTACTTCGTCACTTTTAAAGCTGAAAATCCTTTGTCCTGGCAACCCTCTCAATCCTGTGCTTAGGGAACAGTTGGCCGTCTTTTATTCTTGAGATTGTATCAGCATTTAAAGTGTTTATCACCTGTTTCTGTCTTGGGGGAGATGGCTAATCTACATTTTCTTCTATGTGCCTCTGTTTTGTTTTGTTTTGTCTGTGGTGCTGCTAATGCCACTGTGGCTTTCTCTAATTCCTAGGCCCAGCAGTGGGAGCACGCTGCCACAATACCGTGCTTCACAGGATGGAACACATGGGAGAGCTGGGTTCAATTCCTAGGCTTACCTAAAGGCTGGGCATGGTTGCATGTGCCTATAATCCCAATGACTCAGGGACACTGAAGCCAGAGGACTGTGACAGCAAGACTCTGTCTAAAAATAATAATAGTAATTTTAAATAGAATTGCAGGTATCTCCTCCTTTGAATAAGTCTTTAAGTTGTGTCATGTGTTTGATCTCTTGGCTTGATTTGCAGAAGGAATACACGTTCCTGTTGCTAATATCTTCATGTTACTATGAAGAAAGTACTAGACTAGCAAATAGGTCTGGACTCTGGTGCCAATTCTGCCACCAGCATGCTCGTATCACTTCACCAGTCCAGCTTTGGCTTTTACTTTCATAAAATGAGAACAGAACAGATGTTACACCTTTTCACCACTAGCATTGCAAGATTTATTCTGTAGGGTTTCTTTTGCCCTGTAGCTGAAACCACTCCTTTTGCTTGGTAGGGGCTTAGTCATTGCTATTACTTTAACCAGAGAATTGGTACTTGGGGAAAAGCAGGAGCCTTCCTTGACCACAAAAGTTTGAAAGAACTCTGGTGTCCTTATCTTCCCTGTGTGAGAACCTTCTATGCCCTTTCCCAACTAAAATTTCTATGTGATGAAAATTGTGACATGTTGGACCAAAAGGTGGTGTGGTGAAAAACATGCTGGGCATGTGTACACACGTGTCCAACATCCTTAGAGAAGAATGGGAGAGAAGGGACTGTGGCATGGCCAGCTCTCCCAAGGGATAATCTCACTCCCTCTTTCTCAGTCACTCTTTGGTGAGCACATATATCCTCTGGCAAAAGAAAAAAAAAAGAAATTATGAAAAGTGTGACATACCTCTTAAATATTTTTCTACTAAAATAGCAACTAGTTCCCTACTAGTTAATTTTTTAAGAAATCCAACTGTCATTTGAACAATTTAGAACTTAAATGTACTAGTATTTTTCTCACAATATGTACATATACCACTAGAATAACATATCCACACAAATATATGAGACTGAATTGCATGTGTCTCTGGGTGTATAAATGAAAGGAAAGCAGAGAGTTTTTTTTTTCCTTATTCTACAAATATTTGGGCTTATGCTACCTTTTCATGGGTTTGAGGAAAACCTAGGAGACAAAAATGTAGCTTCATCTAAATACAGTTCTCATATTTGGATCAAAAAAATGCTTTTGGGAAAAATGTTAACACAAGTAAATGTCACCATTTGCAATTAAATACTTTATGTTTAAATGATACTTAGGTGTTTAGAAATCATCTCCTTTGTGGATCTTCACAGCAATGAATGGTAAGAGCAGGTGCTTGAATCAGTGGATTCAGACTGCTGCTCTGCCACTCACTAATTGTAGGTAGTTGGGAGAACCAGATCTGCCCTCTGACCCTCAGTGCAGGCAGGTGTGTGATAGTGAGTGCAGCACATGCCTCATTTACTCACCCCTTTCCCAAGTCGTTGAAGGATGAAATGAGATAATGTTCAGAATTTACCTAGAGATGTATCAGAAAAAGGGCCATTATTATCATTCTTCTTCCAGATAAAAATCTGATGGTTGGAAAAGTTAAGTGATTTGTCCAGTTAGCAAAACTTATCACTTGACATCTCAGGACTTGTTTACAAGCTAAGAATGCTCTCTCTTTCTGAGAATCACAGCAATATATATATATATATATATATATATATATATATATATATATATATAAAAGAATTATTTATTTAGTTTTATTTATTCATTCCTTTATTTTAATTTGCCCAGAGAAAGACAGACACAGAGAGAAGGAAAGTGAAAAAGGAAGTTACCAGGTCTGGGATTCGAATCGTGGTTGGCCATGTGGGAGTGTCCAGAGCCCTAACTACCATGCCACCTGCTGGCCCCACAGTCATATTTTGAAGCTCATCAGGATTCAGCCCAGTTGACAGCAGGTGTCATGGTGGTTAAGGCGCTGAACTCCCACATGGTTTACGGTTCAACTCCCAGACCTAGTGACTCGCTTTCTCAGTCTCTCTCTGTGACACTCTCTGGTGAGTGCACATGTCCTACAGAAAATTTTTAAAATTAATAAATAAAAAAAATAAATAAATAATTCTTAAAAAAAAATAAAAGGATAGGCCCAACAGAAGTTTATCTGAGTTCAGGATTGCATTAGGACTTTTCTGGGCCTTGAAAACTTTTGCTTTCTTGGGCCTCTTCAACCTTAGAAAGAAAAGAAAATAAATTCAGGTGGGATTTATTATGATATATGCACTACTGTTATATTCACTTTGTTTTTATATTTTAAAGAAAATTACAATTAGAATATTTTCACGGGTCTCTGAATGTATTGTGCATCCCGATCACCGGCTACTGAAGCTAATGGGTTAAATCAACGTCAAGCTAGGGAAATACCCTACTTCATATGGACACAAATTTGTAAAAATAAGGGATTTTTCTATCCCTATGTTTGGTCTTGCAATTTGAAGAGCGTTCTAGTGAGGTCTTGCAGCCGCCCTCACAGTGCCTGGCAAAGTGTGCTATAGTTAGCTTCTAAACTGAGTTAGATAAAACTGGGACACCTGCCAAATCCTATTGCCTCACTCTCTGCGAGTGATGGATGGGATTATGCAAAATTAAAAGCTCATGATAAAGAAGCTAATATTTTAAAACACATACATCTCAACCATTCTTCCACTTCAGATAATGAAATCTAAGATTCATCACAAACAACTGTGTACTAGGAAACGTTGTAGTTATTCATTCTATCTTCTCCAGAAGTGGTATCTATTCTAAGTGTTCCAAAACAGTGTCAAAGGCAGTGTCTGGAGTTAGTAGGATCAGAAACGGAAAGCCCAGAGTCATGCATTTTTAAATGTGTAGGCTTCATATAATGCTTTAATACTTCCTGTGAGAAAGAGGAATGCTACATACATTGAGAGTCCTGCTGCATTTCTTCCATGGTATTTGGGCTCCATTTTGTGGGCTCTATAGCATTTGGGTTTCGAGGGCTTCAATCCCATAAAATCATTGGACTATCTTCAAGAAACAAAGCTAAATAAACATGTTGCTTCTTGGCAATCTCAGGACAAGCCTACCCCTCTTTGCTGGTAATGTTTGGTGTGGTGTGACGGTCTGAGTTTCTTCAGACAGGAAGGTTTATGAATGCAGGGAATAGAAACTCATGGGAAAATGCCTTCTGTAACCTTTTCCCCGTTACTTTTCTTGACTTCTGGGAGCTTTATTCACAGCAGCATAAACTGTGTCTATGGCATACAGTACCATACAGATTTTAACTACTCAATGACTATACTGATGGGAAGTGAAACAAGACAAAACTACATTAAAATAACATCAATAACCTTTCTGATGAATAAAAAAGTTGTTTCAAATGGAGTGCAATGTTTTAGTGCGGGTGTAAGCCTAGACATCTGAATCTTTAGACTCAGAAACTGATTTTCTTTTTTTCTGAGAGATTTTCGCTATAGGGCGCGTGCGCTCGCCAGACAGAGAGAGAGAGACATAGAGACAGAAAGCGAGAAATCACCCCCCAGGGGGGATGGCCACGCCGCAATCCCTTCTCCTCCATTCTCCTCTCGGGATCTTGGGCACGCACGCACCCGTGCCCAGCGTGAGTTTTAAGCCACTGGGTCCAGGGCGCGAACTGTGGTTGACTACGTGGGAGTCTAGCGACATAGCCATTACGCTAACTGCTAGTTCCCTCAGAAACTGATTTTAAACTGAAAAGTCATTTATATTAATCATTGATGTGTCAGATGAAAGCTTGTAAATTTGTCATCCCTAAAAGCAGTTTTACATTGTAAAGTCATTCAATAAAACCCTTTCAGTATAAGGATGGAGAGGTTTACTGCCATTATTTATTACAATTTTAACATGGACATTTTGGGTTTGCTTTTTTTTTTTTTAAAATTAAGTGAGTTAGTATGCTCTGAAAGAGTGTGCTTATATTTTGCTTCAAATGGATTCTGGTTATCATCAGTTTCAAGGCAACAGGACTGTTTACGTACAATTTAACTTAGATTTATTAAAGTTTTAAAGAGTTTATTTGGGAAGAAGCTGTGCCTACTTTTCCCAGAGATCCTCTTGCATGTTCGAACGATGTTAGTTAATTTGTTGTTCAAGAAACATGCACAGCTTCATGTTACAAAGTGTGATAGGCACTGAAATGTGAGAAAGAGAGAGAGAAGAAGGAAAGAAAGGAGGACAGAAGGGAAGGGAGGAAAAAAAAGGAAGGGAAGGACAAAGCAATGTAGCAAATTGGTTAAGACCATGGATATAAAGTCAGATGGCCTTTGTGTGAATGTCATCTCTTCTAATAACAAGAAACAGGGCCAAGCCACAGTGACACAGGCAGTTTGCTGTGCGATGCTGGAAGCCATGTGGAAAGGCTCCAGGTTCTTGTCTTGGGTTCACCTGAACATGACATGGGCATGTGAATGGTCCTGAATGGCTACAAGGCTGAGGTGAGGAATGTGTCTCTTTCTCTCTCAGAAGATAAACTTAACAGAAACAAGACCTTGTAGAAATTTACTTAAGTTTTCTTTCCTTTAGCTTCCTAGTCTTAAACATTGAGAATATATTGCAACCCCCTATGGATCAAATATATCAAGTGCTTAGAGTCAGCTCTGGTACTTTAAGCCCTCAATGTTTGTTTAACTATTAAGTGAACATCACTGCTAGCAAAAAAACATAGTGTAGTAGGGGGTGGATCATGGTATCAGGACCTTTCAGGGTGCTTTTTCTCTGTCTCAGTCTCAATTCATGGAAGAAACAAGTAAAAATAATAATAATAACAATAAAAAAAGTTTTACAAAGCATGGAGATAAAAGAGCACCAAGAAAGGATTGGGGGCATAAAACTATAAGGGAGGTTTAAGGAGTAGGAATTGGTTAGCTAATCCCTGAGAATGGCTGAGCTGAGGAAGACACGCTTGTAACTGAAGGTTAAGATTAGGCTATTTATGGCTTCCTATATCCCCACTAGAAAGCTTCTGAAGAATTTATATGAAAGAGTGGCATCATTGGATTTGCCTTTGAAAAGATAACTCTGAGTATGAAAGAATACAGTCATGTTAACCCAAAACACAAGCCTAAGAAATGCAAACAATTGTGAGGAAAAAAGGAAGATGGCAATGAGATGGCTGAGAGGCAACCAACAGCTGTCCATCCACTGGAGGCAAGAATAGTCTTGCTCATCTCCGTGAAGGGGCGCCAACTAACCGCCTCACCCTCATTTTCCTTAACCTAGAATTCTAGAGGCCAGGCATCAGTAACTGTATTAGCTTACATATCTATCTTACGTATTTCATCATCTACTAATAAGAATTCATTGTGGGGAACTAGCAGTTAGCATAATGGCTATGTCGCTGGACTCCCATGTAGTTGACCGCGGTTCGCATCCTGGACCCGGTGGCTTAAAACTCACGCCGGGCGCGTGTGCATGCGTGCCCAAGATCCCGAGAGGAGAATGGAGGAGGAGGGATTGCGGCATGACCATCCCCCCTGGGGGGTGATTTCTTGCTTTCTGTCTCTATGTCTCTCTCTGCCAGGCGAGCGTACGTGCCCTACAGCGAAAACCTCTCCAAAAAATAAAAAATAAAAAAGAATTCATTGTTTCTTTGAAGCATGTGCTTTAACTCAATGCAGCTGTCTTTGAATTGCATAATGGAGTAAGTCTAGAATCCATTAAAATATGACAGAATTAGGGAACCAGCAGTTAGCATAATGGCTATGTCGCTGGACTCCCACGTAGTCGACCGCGGTTCGCGTCTCGGACCCGGTGGCTTACAACTCACGCCGGGCGCGTGTGCGTGCGTGCCCAAGATCCTGAGAGGAGAATGGAGGAGAAGGGATTGCGGCGTGACCATCCCCCCTGGGGGGTGATTTCTCGCTTTCTGTCTCTATGTCTCTCTCTGTCTGTCTGGCGAGCGCACGCGCCCTATAGCGAAAAACCTCTCCAAAAAAAAAAAAAAAAAAAAGACAGAATTAGTAATAAAGCTGATTTCTTTCAGACTACATCCAAAGCAAGATAATAATTAATAAAAAGGACATTGTAATAAGATATCCTTACATTAGGGATTAATTATTACAATTTTTTCATTAATAGGTGTATGCATAATTTGAATGCCTTATGACAAGTTCTGCCTATAATAATAGCCACATGAAACATGTAGAAATGAATTATTATATTTTCAAAGTTAGAATTATTTTATGAGAGCAAGAAAAATCAGAATAAAAAATTTTTTTAAATGACACTTATTTTGGACTTAAGTTTTAAAAATATATCATTTGAAAATACACATATTTACACTTAAAGTCTTCAGTGTACTATGAATACCAAGACAAAGAAAAAATTGATTTGTTTTTAACCATTTATGGGGTATATTGCTAGGTCTTAAAGATAGAAATATCCGGGACCAGCAGTTAGCATAATGGCTATGTCACTGGATTCCCATGTAGTCGACCGCGGTTCGCGTCCCGGACCCAGTGGCTTAAAACTCACACCGGGAGCGTGTGCGTGCGTGCCCAAGATCCCAAGAGGAGAATGGAGGAGAAGGGATTGCGGCTTGGCTATCCCCCCTGGAGGGTGATTTCTCGCTTTCTGTCTCTCTGTCTCTCTCTGTCTGGCGAGAGCACGTGCCCTATAGCAAAAACCTCTCAAAAAAAAAAAAGATAGGAATATCCATATTTATTTTAGTACAGTTCAGAAATTTGTATGACTGGCAATAAAATATTTACACAGATACTTTTTGCATTTAATTATGTTTCTTGTGTATATGAGAAAAAATCTAATATTAAATATGATGTATTGAAACCCAAGTATTTGACTGATCACCCTGTTCTTTGAATTTGATTTATGTATTTATTTACTAAGAGAATTATGAAAGAATGGAAGAGAAGGGATTGCAATAAGGCCATCTTGGCTAGGGATGTGATTTCTCACTTTTCCTTTCGCTATCTCTCTGGTGAGCACACATGCCTTACAGCAACCTTTAAAAAAAAAAAAAAAATGATAGTGGCCTTAGTTGCCAACCTGTTCTGATATGTACTCTGAAAAAACATGAATAGCTATAATCAACTTTTAATGACTGATTTGAATCACCTGAATGGTTGCAACTAAATTCTGGCTTAGAATTTAACCTTCAGATACTAAATAATGATCTTTCCATGAATAAACTAGGCTTGTTATCCTTCCATTGTGAGGGGAAATTACATGCTTGATAGGAAATGAACTTGTTCTTGGTTTCAATGTTTTAAATGTCTAGATTCTGGAGTTGTGGAATGTCTACTAACAGTCACCAAGGCAACACTGTACATAGTACAAAATAGGTGGGTATTTATTTCTAATGGGAAATTATAGTAGCTAAGATAGAATAAATTGTGCTGTAATGACAAACACACCACAAATTTTAGTGGACTGAACAGCAAAATTTACTTTTTGCCAGCACTGTGTCAATTATCAATTGAAGATTGGCAGAACGTTCTGCTTCATGTCATCCTCACTCATGGGACCAGGCTGACTGAGACTCCACTGTGTGGGTGTCACAAGTCAAAAATATATATCATTTGGAAATGTACTTACTTTCACCTAATGTCTTCAGTGTACTATGAATACCAAGACAAATAAAAGAATGGAAATAAATTGAATAAAAAGAATGTTTCACTGGCTGCCACATGCAACCACATGGAAATACAACAGATCACTTTTACTCTGATTTCATTGGTTAAACAAATTACATGACTGCACATGTTCTCAAAGAGAAAGGAATAGACTATTTTCCTGGAATGAAAAAAACAAAAACAAAAATAAAACAGAAATATTACTATCTCTAATATCAACCAGAGAGCACATATGCTCTCTAAATACTTGGTAAGTTTTATCTTTCCTCTTATAGATTTATTCTTACTTCAAATAATCTGAAATAATATTAACTTTATGTATTCATGATATTTCTAATAAAAATATGGTTGATGAATTGATTATGAGACTGAAGTGTTAGGGTTGCAAAGAGATATATAGTAATTTTTTTTGGTGATTTTATTAGCACTCCTATCCAAGAAAAATGAGAAATATGTCCATGTCCAGCTTCTATAATGCAAATCATAGTTAATCCTGCAGTTTTTATTAAAAAATATTTGTGTTTATACTGTTTTTGCTTTATTTTATTTTTAAAATTTTATACATTCAATCATTATACATCATTACTACTTGTAAAGTGAATTTTTCCAACAGGAATACACTTCACACCAGTCCAGTTGAAGCTATCATACATGTTATCATCAACAGATAATCATCCATTTCTGTGTCCCATAAATGTCTTGCCTCTTTATTTTCTCCTTGATTCCATTTCTCTAACTTTTCCCCTTCTCCCACACTCTTCACAAACTGTCTCCAGTTTCCATAACTGTTTTCCATTCTTTTATATACACTGATCTTTCAGTTTCCGCCATAAAGTGCAGACAGTCATATTAAGTGGAGACATACAATGCCTCTCTTTCATAGCTTAGTTTGCTTCAGTCAGTAGTAAATATTCCATGTTTGTCCACTGTCTATCAAATGCTAGGGTCTTGTTTTTCATGACTGAGTAGTATTCCATAGAGTATATGTGTCATACTTTTTCAATCCATTAATCTGTTCATGGACATTTGGATTGGTTCCATGTCTTTGCAAAAGTGATATACAATATTTTTTAAAGTGCATAGAGCATAGATCAAATAATACAATCACAGCACCTAAGAATAGTTATTAAAATGCAAGTTTATACATACTACTTCTTGGAATCACCACATAATTAGATTCATTAAAAGCACTGTGGATGGGGCCAGCAGATAACATGGCGTTTACATCACTGGATTCCCACATGGCCCACTGTAGTTCAAGTCCTGGATGTGGTGGCTTGAAAATAACACCAGGTGCGTGAGTGTGTTTGTGTGTGTGTATACTCAAGATCCTGGGAGGAGAATGGAAGAGAAGGGATTGTGGTGTGGCCATTCCCCTTTGGGGATGATTTCTCACTTTCCCTCTCACTGATTCTGTCTCTCCCTCTCTCTCCCCCATCTGACAGCATACACCCTAAGGCAAAAGTCTCTAAAAAAATACTCTGGAGAACAATATGGAGACTTCTCAGAAACCTACAAATAGAACTACCATATGATCCAGTAATTCCACTCCAGGTATTTATCCAAAAGATGGAAAAACCGTTAGTTAGAAAGACACTTGCAAATCCATTTTTATTGGAGCATTATTTACAATTGCTAGAACATGGAATCAACCCAAATGTCTAAAAATAGACAAGTGGATTGAAAATGATGTGGCATATGTACTCTATGGAATCCTACTCAATCACAAAAATAATGAGATCCTTCTTTTTAAAAGTTAGTTCTGAAAATCGAGATGCAATACTAATACTGTAGGAATTGATGAGGCCTTGACTTAAACTTTCTTTGTACTGTGCTTTCCTTTTGGGTGTATTTTGCTAAGTGAAATTTGTTAAATTTTTTGTTAACTAAGATGCTTTTCCCTTCAAATAAAGACGTTTTCACAAAACAAGCAAGCAAACAAACAAACAAAAAGCAATGAGATCCTGTTATTTGATACAAAGTGAATGAATATGGAAATTCATCCAGTGCTAAGCAAAGCAATCATTGTATATGTCCCCATTCAATATATGCTGAATGTCTGCACTCCATAGCAGACACTGAAAGACTGAAGGTATAATAGCATGGAGGGCAAATGTGAATAGTAGAGATGGGGGAGTAATATGGGCTGAGTAATAGGGGGAGGGAAGGGAACAGGAAAAAAATACATTTAATTGACACAAAAATGAAAAGTTACTTGCTGATGATAAGGTGCAGAATAATGTCATTGTGTTGACTGATATTTGTACTAGAAAAAAATGTATTTTGTACTCTGTAAAGATGAATGCTGATTAAATGTAAATGATGAAAAAATTAAAATAAAAAAATGAAAAAGTAAAATGGCCAGTTGGGTGGTGCAGGACTAATGAGTTCCTCAAGTGATGCTGGGCTCATCTGGAAGATTCATGGGCCTTTGTTCCTGGTCAACCTGTATATACCAGGTGCTTTTGCCCACAATCCAGGTTGGCTGGGAAGGTTGGTGGTGGGAGATTATAGTGTGTGATTCTTTTGAGGGTATTTGTCTTTCTCTGCTGTTCATTCCCGTGAAATGAATAGAAGCATATTAAAAAGTTTTTAAAAATCTTCTTGGGACAAGCAGATGCCATACTCCTATGTAGTCGACCTCGGTTCAAGTCCATGACTGGGTAACTTAAAACTCATACCAGGCACGTGTGTATGTGTGCCCAAAGTCCTGAGCGGAGAATGAAGGAGAAGGGATTGTGGTGTGGCCATCCTCCTGGGGGCTGATTTCTGTCTCTCTGTCTCTCTGGTGAGTTCATGCACCCTAGACCAAAAATCTCCCCACCCCAAATAAATCTTAACCAGAGAATTTAGACACTCAGAAATTCCATTTTCCAACCATATTGATTAACTGGCATCTTAATTTAGTGAGTTATTTTATTTTATCTGTATTCCACTTAGTCTTATAGGAATTAAACAGTTTTATATATTATAAACGTGCACTTGCAGTTTAATCTTCATTTTAATTAGCTTTCATTATTCCCTTCTCATGTGTATATGTACATACTGTAGATATGCATATAGATTCATGTCTTAGAAGTAGAGGGGACCTTATGAAATTTCTTATATCTCCATCAGTTTCATTTGGATGAAATTGTAATAAAAATATCAAATATATTACCATATCAACCAAAGAAAACTTCCTAGCAAGTTCATGAACTGTGTGTCAACTTATACTTCAGTTTAGAAAAGCAAGAGTTATTAATAAAATGTATATATTCAAATGTACAGCAATTTGTGAGTGAGCCTACATTTGCAATCCATAAGTATACTTCATTTTCACAACATGCATTTCACACCCAAGAATTCTATATTTAGCAAATGCAATTAGATTGCTTCTTTTGATAAGTGCTGAAAGTCTAAATAATTAACAGATTATTTTTTTAGACAACAGGTGAAATACAGGCATAATTTAACTCACTGTGGCTCTCTACTGTACCCATTAGCAAGTATATGATTTTTAGCTTTCAAAATTAAAATACATGTATGACTTTTTCTTTTTTTTTTTTTTTTGGAGAGGTTTTTGCTATAGGACACGTGCGCTCGCCAGACAGAGAGAGACATAGAGACAGAAAGCGAGAAATCACCCCCCAGGGGGGATGGTCACACCGCAATCCCTTCTCCTCCATTCTCCTCTTGGGATCTTGGGCATGCACCCACACGTGCCCGGCGTGAGTTTTAAGCCACCGGGTCCGGGACACAAACCGCGGTTGAATACGTGGGAGTCCAGTGACATAGCCATTACGCTAACTGCTGGTTCCCCATGTATGACTTTTTCGTATGTAATTTTGATAGTAGTTATCAATGCACATTTATGCCTGTCCTGATGTTTATGATAACTAGTACTGGTTTACAGTTACTGCGTTGAAACTCTTAGACCCAGTTCAAATGCAACGTGCTGTTGAAGCCCTAGGTTTTTATCTATGCTATTCAGGTTTGAGATACACTAGGTTAAATTGCTCACTTTTTCTAAAAATTGATTTTAAAGTTATCACTTTAGAAGCAGAATTGGCCAATGGATTTTTGGGACTCTAATTGTATTCCATGCTTAACTGAATGCAGCAGCCGTGTTCTGTTGACAGCATTTTATGTAAAAGAAATGCTTTCTACCACATGTCAAGTCAGCTCTTAGAGGCAACTTCTTTGGTCCAGTTGGTAATTGGGAAGAACACCCACACAATTAAGAGGAAAAAGTTAACCTTAAAAAAAAAAAAAAAAAGCATACTTTTACAGTACATTGAATGTCCTTGTCTTAATATCCATAAAACCATTTATTCCTTTCCTTTTTCATTAGTTTCCTTTTTCCTTAGTTTTTAATTCTTCCATTTTTCATGGAAATGAAATAGAAACTATGTTTATATTCCTTTTTTTAAAAAAAAATATTTGGCCCCTTTGTCTTGGGATAGATTTAGCCCTATTTTCAAGCTAATAAGTTAGACTGTTACTACTTCATGGATACTGAGAGATGTGACTCCTGGGTCAGGAACAAAAACTGAATTACACACAGCACTGAAAACAGTGTGAGTATCAGCATGTGTGTCCATTCCTGTTTTCCCAGCTCCCACAGGCAGCACATTAGGGACTCGGGTAAACACTGCCCATGCAATGGCTTGGATTACACCCAAGGAGCATTATGCATGGGAAACCCACCTTTTATAGCAAACAGTAGACAAGTCTGCTGTTCATCCCAGAGGGAGTCATTACCTCAACTCTCAAGGTTGGTTGTAGCAAACTCAACTTGAAAAATGGCCTGGGTAAAACGTGGTCATGGTTCTGCAGTTTTGACATACCAGGCAGGACAAGCAGGAGTGCTAGAGACCCATGGACTCTCTCTCACAACACCCATATGTGTGGACATTTATGTTGAAGCTGTAAATGTTTTGACGTAAATGACTCAATTTTAGGTGGACACATTTATATATTACTTAGATATTTTTGGCATATGATGAACTGAATCTGTATATGATAAACTTTATGCTGACCGGTTCATCTTTTTCATCCAGATCATTTGCTAGGACACTAGCATCACATGAATTAGTAACTTCAACTAATTATGGATCAGATTCACTTTGAAAAAGTAATCTTATATGGTTCAGAAAAGTTTATCCGTAGCACAAGACAGGTATAATATTATCTTGGCTCTGTCTTAGCTTGATAGTTCCTTAGCTTCAGAAGCTAGAGCAGACTGCTATGATTGATCACAGAGTGTCAAAATAGGGTGCCAAAGCTCACACTAGAAACATCTCAAAAAAAAAAAAAAAAGTAACATGCATGGAAAAGCATTCCAAATGTGATGAAAAATGACTTATTATCTATCGGTCAATGTTTTCTTCAGTGTTTATGTCTTCAATTGGTACTGGTTTCTCCCCACTTCCAGCTTGATAATCAGGTCTTAAAAGACATCTGCCAAGTGTCACCTATCATTGCCAAACTTTCACAGTAATTCTCTAAAAAACTGGATTTCATCAGTTGGAGAGATTTAGATAAAAACAAAGGTCAAGAAACAACCCCTTACTGTGACCATTGCTAATGTATTAGAAGATTTAAGCACTTATTCACAATTACAGCTATTATAAAAATGGAAATTTTAATGACTGCTTCGGGGAATACAGATTAAACTGTAGAAGCAGTGAACCGAAAGGGCAAAATTGTCTCTTGTCTTCAAGTGCTGCTAGAAGATGTCAGTTTGGTAAAATCATTTCTAGAATTCCTGTGAGGTCAGACAGGCTCTTCCTATTTCAAAACTGCTTTTTTTCTTCTTTAAATTATAGGAAGAAACACATATCCTCTTGCTCTGTGTGATTTCTGTTAGTACTACTGAAACAATAAGAAAAATGGCTATTAATTTTTCACCTAGAGCTAATCTTGAGCTTATCATCGCTCATAAAAATAAAAAGAATCTATAGATGTTTACAGAATGGTAACAACATGAAGCATTTCTTGGGATAAAAAAATCAAGAATCAGAATATTAGAGGCAAGGAGTAGACAGATGGGTGAGCCAGCTTCTGAGGGAGATACTGATAGCAGGTAGAGAGGGCACTAGTACTGTCCTTACAGCTTGGTAATGGGGGCTTCCACCCTGGTCTTGCTCTGACTCTTCTTTAACCATACCCCACCTCAAAAATGAAGCCATCTGGAGGCACCAGCAGTTAGCGTAATGGCTACGTCGCTGGACTCCCACAACCGCAGTTTGTGTCCCAGACCCGGTGGTTTAAAACTCACACCGGGCGCGTGTGTGTGTGTGTGTGTGTGTGTGCCCAAGATCCTGAGAGGAGAATGGAGGAGAAGGGATTGCGGCGTGGCCTTCCCCCTGGGGGGTGATTTCTCACTTTCTGTCTCTCTGTCTTTCTCTGTCTGTCTGGCGAGTGCACGCGCCCTATAGCAAAAACCTCTAAGAAAAAAAAAAAAAATGAAGCCATTCATGGAGACATTTGCAAATGCCCTCTTAGAGTCTGATTTTTTTGGAGAGGTTTCTGCTATAGGGCGCGTATGCTCTCCAGAAAGACATAGAGAGACAGAAAGCAAGAAATCACCCCCACAGGAGGGATGACCATGCAGGCACATGCATCTGGTGTGAGTTTAAGCCACAAGGTCCAGGACTCGAACCAAGGTCAACTACATGGGAGTCCAGCAACCTGGCCATTACGCCAACTGCTGGTCCCTAGTCTTAACACACCTCTCTTTAGAAGGAATTCCATGACCAAGTGAACTAAAGTCTACTTCCAGGCCCAGGTCTATCTCCTTGAGGGTAGACTGGCCTGATGGTGATAATAATTTCCCATTTACTTCCCTGCCATGGTATGTCCAACATATATGCTTCATTTCTATTGCTATCCATGTGATGCCAGAACTTGGTCCTCAGTCAGAGTTCTTAGAACTCCTGTAGCTGTAGTTAATATTTGTGGCTTATCTCTACCTATCTCTAGTCATGAAGCACTATAAAAAGTTACATGCAGCTATCTTGGTGGCATAGCAGTAATGCGATGCTCAAGTGATAATCCGTGGGGAGATCATGGTTTGCGTTCCTCAGATGACCTGTCAATGCTGGGCATGTGCACTCATGATGCTAGCTGCCTAGGAAAGCTGGGGGAGACTGCAACTGGGGACCCATTGGAGGGTGTTTTTCTCTCTTTCTCTATCTACCTTTCATGAAAGACAAACTTTTAAAAATATATAAATACAAAATAAATAAAGTCAGATTGCCAATGGCCTCTGTCCTCACTTGGAAGATCACCAATCTTCATTTTGGTCTTTTCTCTTGCTGCATCTCTTATAGAACTTCAGTTTACAGACACGTATGGTGTGTTTTCTCTCTGAAGACAAACTTGACATCCACGAGTTCTGGAATTTGCCTGCCCTTCTTCTGTTGCTAACTTTTTTGAAGTTTATTCCTCACTGGCTTGCTTTTGCTATTTTTTTTTTTTTTTTTTTTGGAGAGGTTTTTTTGCTATAGGGCGCGTGCGCTCGCCAGACAGACAGAGAGAGACAGAGAGACAGAAAGCGAGAAATCACCCCCCAGGGGGGATGGTCACGCCGCAATCCCTTCTCCTCCATTCTCCTCTCGGGATCTTGGGCACGCACGCACACGCGCCCGGCGTGAGTTGTAAGCCACCGGGTCCGAGACGCGAACCGCGGTCGACTACGTGGGAGTCCAGCGACATAGCCATTACGCTAACTGCTGGTTCCCGCTTTTGCTATTTTTGAGCTTTCTCCTTTCAGTGAGGTTCCTGTTCTGGTCTTATTCTGGTTATACCATTGTATTTTTCCCTCCCCATTTACTGTCAGTTAATTATCTATGAATACTGTTTTATACTTTCTTACCATTTTTCTTTTTATTTCCACCCTGAGGATACTTTCTTTGTTCATTTTAACATCTCGAATATTATGAGAAATGTTAATGAAAGGTAAGGAGATATGGGGGGTCTACCATAAGCTTTTTCTTTTCTAGGCATATCCTGCTGTCAAAGGCGATTTTCATCTGTACCTTCATGGGCATGTGACGGGGTTGACACACAGAGCAATGGGCTCATTTGGGTCTCATACTTGAGTTAAACCATATTGTTCCGTTATGGAAAACAGCATGAAGGTTCTTCAAATAACTAAAAATAAAAACACTATATGCTCCACTGCTAGGCATATGTCTAACGGAAAGAAAATTGGCATGTTGTAGAGATATCTGTACTCTAATGTTTATTGTAGCACTATCCATAACAGTCAAGGTATGTAACCAACCTCAGTATCCATCAACAGATGAATGAATGGACAAAGAAAATGCACAAAATCTGTATAAACTCATACACATAAGGAGAACTTCAAAAGTTCATGGAGAAATGGACTTAAGCTATGAGTTAATTTTGGTGCAAAAAATTGTAAAATTTATACAAAATACTTTCATAATACACATTTTTATGAACTTCTGGAATACCCTTCGTACACACTCACACACACACACACACACACACACACACACAATGGAATACTATTCAGCCATTAAAAAGAAAAAAATTCAGTCATCCCAAACAACATGAATGAGCCTAGAGGACATTTTAGTAAGTTAAGTAACCAGGCACAGAAAAAGAAAAATACAGTGTTCTCCCTCATATGTGGAAACTAAAAAAGTTGACATCACAGATGTAAAGCACAGAAAAATGATTACTAAAGGATGTGAAGTCTGGGTTGGGAGGAGGAAGGGTTATAAAGAGATCAGTTAAAGGATACAAAATTACAGTTAGGGGAGAAGATTAAGTTCTAGTTTTCTATAACTCAGTAAAGGTATAAATAACAATTACTTATTATATATTTCACAATAGCTAAAAGGAAGGATTTAAAATGTTCCTAATATTAAGCACTGTAAATGAGTTGTAATTACCCTGATTTGGTCATTACACATGTACTGAAAAGTCACACTGTGCACCATAAATATGCACATTATTTTGCCAATTAAAACAAAGTTAAAAACATGATGTTACCACCTAATAATTTATCCTTGATTTTCTATCTTGTAAGCAGAGCTCAATGGGACAATGCACATGTGTTGGGGTGTGGCATTGTGGCTCACTCCTGGGGGCACCTAGCACCAACCTTTTGGTCACCACTCTTTGTTTCCTGGGGCCGGGTTCCACCTGGCCCTTTCTTTCACCTCTCCCTGCCCTGCCACTACCATCACCGCCACCACCACCACCACCGCCACCACCTCCACTACCACTTCTGGGAGGCACCGAAGAAAATTGAGAGCTGGGGGAGGAGGGGGCTTGCTGCCTGTACTCAACTGTGAGAACCCTGAGCCTTGGGAAGCATTTCCTCTGCCAACTTTGTGCCTTTTCCTTCTTCCAAACTTTTCTAGACTGGCTTTTTGTTAGTTCTGAACAGCTCAAGACCCCACCCTCTGAAATCAGAGCTATGCAGTTTTGGTGAGTTTTGAATATGTGTCAGATGCGTTTATATTTGTATTTAAAATCACATTGCACAACATGGACAAGAATGATTCAAGTCACACTAACAACCTGAAGTCTCTAATTTTTCTTTACTTAGAATGTAATTATATAGAAAATAAAAATCACCGTGACGAGTTAAGAGAAAGATCATAGAAGGAAGGAAAAATTGTACACTGTAATTGCACTCTTTCCTGCTTTTTTAAAAAGGAGCCCTACCTTTTGTATTTTGCACTGTGCCTTGCAGAATTACATAGCTGGCCCTGTATGTAATCAGTCTTTGTTCGAGGCCACTTCTGCTTACTCTGAAATATACAAGAGCCGGCACACTAAAACTGAACATAATCATCTTCCGTAACCCAGCAATTCCACTCTTAGGGCAAGAGTGGGTGGCAATACATGCATATATTCATCTAAGACATGTACAAGAATGTCCATAGAAGTACTAGCTCTCGGTGCCGGCAGTTGATGTGGTGATTAAAGGTGCTAGATTCCCACATGGCCAACCATGGTTTGAATCCCAGACCTGGTGGCTTGCTTTCTTGCTTTCTCTCTCTCTCTGGTCAAATTAAAAATAATAATAACAACAACAAAATGGAATTAAATAAGTAAAGAGGTCTTTTTTAAAAAAAGATCAGTTGGCTGTATGTTTAAAAATAAATAAATAAATAGCTGTCTCTCTACATAGTAGGCAGGATAATAGTAATAATAAAAAAGCACTAGCTCTCATAGCCTAAGATGAGCATAATCTAAGCACCCAATTAATTGTGGGGATAAATTGCATCTATAATATAAGTAAAAATGTAAATGAATCTCACAATAATGCTTAGTGAGAGAAACCAAACTCAGACAGCACATATAGTATAATTTTATTTATGTAAACTAACAAATAGGGCAAACTAATCTACAGTGTTAGTGCTTATGGTGTTAGAAGTTAAAGTAACGGTGACTCTTGTGGAGGGCAAGGTAAGTACTGAAAGAAGACATAAATCATTTCTTGATCTTGGTTGCAGTAACGATGTTGTGTTCATTTGTGAAAACTCATTAAGTTACGACTTAAGATTTGAGCACTTTCTGTCTGTATGTTACATCTCAATAAAAAGTTGTAAAAAAGGGCCAACTATGGTGCAGTGGCAATGTGCTGCTCATGAGAAGCTGGATCCCACAGGACCACTATAGTTCACGTGTGCAAGTGCCCAAGATCCCATGGACTGGAGGACTGGGCGAAGGGAACCCTATGAAGGGTGCTCATCTCTTTTTGTCTTTCTCTCTCACGTTTGCACACATACCTTATCATGAGTAAAACAAAAATATTTAGAAAAAAGTTGAAAAAAATACAATAGTATGAAAGATTCCCCATTTTCTAAATTCACTGCTACTATAAAGTAAGAGTTGACTCTGTTAATGTGAATTTCAGTGGGCAAATGATACTGCAAAAGAATGGGGCCAGCAAGTAGCATGTTGGTTAAGGCACTTGATTGTACAAGGCCAACTCTGAAGTTGGAGTCCTGGACCCAGTGGCTTGAAAATCGTGCCAAGGAAACCTGGGTGCATGCCCAAAATCCTGAGAGGAGACTGAAGGAGAAGGAATTACAGTGTGGCTCATCTCCTCTGTGGGGATAATTTCTCACCTTTTGTCTCTCTCTGTCTCTCTCTTAGCAAGCACACATACCACATGCCACAAATCTAAAAAAAAATACTGCAAAAGAAATTAATTTTTCTATTTGTATGCTATAGTTAGAGGATACATAAGAAAAGAAGAAACCATTGTTTTTTTTTTTTTTTTTTTTTTTGAGAGATTTTTCACTATAGGGCGCGTGCGCTCGCCGGACAGACAGAGAGAGACAGAGAGATAGAAAGCGAGAAATCACCCCCCAGGGGGGATGGTCACGCCGCCATCCCTTCTCCTCCATTCTCCTCTCGGGATCTTGGGCACGCACGCACACACGCCCGGAGTGAGTTTTAAGCCACCGGGTCTGGGACGCGAACCGCGGTCGACTACGTGGGAGTCCAGCGACATAGCCATTACGCTAACTGCTGGTTCCCAAGAAACCATTGTTTTCATCTAAACTTTTTTAAAAATAGAAAGTAATAGTGGGGCCAGCAGGTGGTGTGGTGATTAAGGGTGCCCACATGGTTGACGGTGGTTCAATTCCCGGACTTGGCGGCTTGCTCTCTCACTTTTCCTCTTTCTCTTTTTCTCTAGTCAAATTGAAAATAAAGTCATAATATGGGACTAGCAGTTAGCGTAATGGCTATGTCGCTGGACTCCCACATAGCCGACTGTGGTTCGCGTCCTGGACCTGGTGGCTTAAAACTCACACCAGGAGCATGTGGGTGCGTGCCCAAGATCCCGAGAGGAGAATGGAGGAGAAGGGATTGCGGCGTGGCCATCCCCCCTGGGGGGTGATTTCTCGCTTTCTGTCTCTCTGTCTCTCTCTGTCTGGCTGGCGAGTGCACGCGCCCTATAGCAAAAAGAAAAACCTCTCCAAAAGAAAAAAACAAGAAAAGAAAGTCATAATAAAATTATTTTTAAAAAAGAAAGTAATAGTATTACTATTACAAAAGCACTCCCAGAGACTGGCAATGAGTAGAATAACATAAAATTTTAAGAGATGTCCCATAGAGTTAAGGTCAGGAGTTAAAACCATCCTTAGTAAAGTTAAAGCAATGTGCTTTTGTAAATAAGCTTTTGTTGAGTGTGTGAGAGGAATAGATCAGGTTAAGTGAGGTCATCAGGAAAGTCATGATGCATTTTTCTCTTTTTCTATGCAAAAATACATTATGACTTTCCCAAAAACTCAATATATTGTTTTCCTCTTTTTTTCTTAGTGGTCAGTATTGACCTAAGGGTAACAAACTGAGGAAAATTTTAAATCTGCAAGAAGAATGAAAAATAATAGAAAATACAATGTTAAATGATAGAGTACTTCAATTATTTATTATTATCTGTTTTATCATATCAACAACTTCCTATATGGTTTCTCTGTTGCCAGTTTCTTTAAACTAGTTCAGCTTCCTGAACATCCAATCGAATTAATTCTCTACTTAAAAAGGTTTAGTTAGTTGACTCCTTATGACCTATCGAACAATAGCTAATTTACTTCATTTGGTCTATGAGTCCCTTCACAATCTGATTTGAACCTGGTTCTCATTTGTCTTCTGCCATTTCTTTCTCTCTTTCTATAAGGTTGGACCTATTGTAGTTTCAGCATGATGTCATGACCTCGCATATGCCTGCTCTGTTATTTTGCCTAGAATGTCTTTATTTCCCTTTGTCTTCCATCCCCATCCAGAGTAATTTCCTTTTGTTGATTTTATGGAATTTTGTTCATACGTCTATAGTAGTTCTTAGCTCAAAATATCATGTTTCCTATTGCATGTCACTAAACTACAAAGGAGTGAAGTGGATTTATCCTCATATATGAGGAGATAAGGCCAGTGCCTGGCTCATATAGTTGGTGCTCAACTATATGTGTTTATTGTAGAAATTTAAAACCAGTTAGAACCTGGTGGATTTCTACTATAACTTGCTTCAAATAATTTTTTTAAAATTTCGTATGAAAATAAAAAATATTTTGTAGTTAGCCATGTGCATTAGTTTGAGCATTCTCTTAGCATTTTGAAAAGTTGGGGCAGTGCTGGGATTGGGCAAGTGACTGAAATTCCAATCTGCTTTCATTATATAGCCATGGCATAATAAAATATTCCCCTATTACTACCCTTCAGAGACTTTAAATATCTTTCTTTTAAAATCTGTGTGTCTGTGTGTGTTTGTATGTATGTTCATGTTTGCGTTTTAATTCCAGATTAAGTATCATATCTAGAAATCTATGACTTTGGAAAGAAATGCAGTTTGACAAATCTTCATTTTCCTAATCAGAAGATTGATGGCTTACAGAAATTTCAAGTGCCTTTCGATGTCATGAACATTACTATTAAAAATTCCACCAACCTGGTCTCTGCCCAAGAAAAACAAAAGCATGACAAAAAATATAAACATAAATGCCTGTCACTGAAAATCTTTTCCATTCAGTTTGTTGTTGTAGTTAAGATCCCAAGGACTCAATAGTCTTATTACTTTACTGACCTGTACTGGCTTAGTTGGAGGTCAGTATGTGATTTTGGCATAGAGAAATGGAAAGTGTGTCTTTTTAAGACAGATTCTATGTTTATCCCATTTATTTATAATAGTTTTTAAAAATTAAATTGTTCACCAGGAGAGGCTTCCCTTTTCTTTAGTGAGCTCCATTTTGTAATCTTCAGCCTATTGAAATGTCCCTCTTGGCAGCCACAGCAAAGAGCTTTCTGACTAAGTAAACTTAGCAGTCAAAGGTCTGGTCTGTACACTCACTTGGGTTATTTTCAACTCTCCTGAGCCTGAAATCACCATAGCGATGACATTTTATTCTACCTAGGTCCTTATTGGAGATGCCTATTAATATCACATGTATCAGAACTTAATAGTTTGTTTTAGTGTTATAGGAACACTTTTACAGAAATTCAAACTACCCTAGCTTCCTTGACTTTTCTATCTTGAATCCTTTCTTCTATCCACAACACAATCATTGAGCTCCATCTCTTTTGGTAAAGAAAAGAACAGAACAATTTGAACTCAAAATTCAGAAAAAGGTTCAAGTTTCCTCCCAGGCATGTAGTGGCCTGTTACAAGGTAAGATTTTGAGACTCAGGGAAACAACTCAGAGTATAATTGGAAATAAAGTTAAGATGAGCTAGTATTAATTCTGGATTAAAGTAATAGAATGGAATACAGTGAACAAGATAACGTGGAGTTCCAAAAGTAAGTTGGATAGATGTGATCCATGTACCTTAGGAAGATATGCCAAACAGAAGGGAAAATAGCAGAAACACGCAAGAAAAAATAGGAGCAATTTACCAATGTGTTCTGTGTGTTCTGTATGTGTTCATTGGCCCCATTCATCTTCCTGTCTCCTCCTTTCCCCTTTGGTCTGATAATTTCCTCTTCTTACTAGAAGAGCCTAAGAATTTGCCTGAATTTCAGAAGATTCCTACAAACATACACAGAATGGAGAAAAATGTCTTTTGTATTCTTTCCTTGCCTTGTACTGGCTTTCTCAAGGCTATTAACATAAAGTTAGCCTTTAAAAAAACTTTTTTTTCAGACTTTTGTCATGGGGCCCATGTGCTCATACATTTATAGGAGAAAGAGAAAGACAGAGAGAGAGAGAGACAGAGGGAAAAGGAGAAATCAACCCCTGAAGGGGATGGCCATACTGCAATCCCTTCTCCTTCATACTTCTCTTGGGATTTGGTCCACTACTTGGAATTATGGGTACTGCACGCACAGGTGCACTGCATGTTTTTCAAGCTGCAGGGTTCAAGACTCAAACCATACAAGTGAGACCCAGAGCCTTAACCACCACGCCACCTGCTGGCCAATAAAGTCACTCTTTAACACATACATTATTTTTCTTAAAAGATTTATGATTACAGCTAAATAGTAGATGCCGGATAAATGACAAACACACAGTTTCGTTCCCCATCAATATCACGTGAGTTAATTTGAATTAACATTCTCAATCTCCAGGAGTGGTAATCAATTTAAATGTATCATTTCACTGTGGCTGGCTTTACAAATTATTTGTGCCCATAAAAATAATTGCTAATTCCTTTAAAGATAACCATGTATCATTGTAACTCTAGGTCTTTTTATTATACTTTTTCCTTATGTAGCATAATCAGTTTTTAATTTTCAGCTTTCATATCTCTCCTTCATGAAGCTATTGCTTCTTTTCTTATGTTTATTTATTTATTCCATGAGAGAGAGTGAGAGAGGGAGATATCAGACACCACCACCATGTCTTAATGTCACAATCCACTCCCCAGCCTCAGCCAACCAGAATCACAAACACGTGTATGTGCCCAGTATATATAGCGAGGGCTGGGAGCTTGAACTCCAGACCTTCCCATGTAGGTCCAGTACTTCAAAGCATTGAGCTACCTTTGTGCCACCATCTGGTCCCTTATGAAGCTATTTTTTTCCTCCTTGTTAAAATGAATAATCACTCCTTTATCCTTTCATGGTATTTTAAACACACACACACACACACACACATATATATATATAACATGTATTTATATAGGTTTATATTTAACCTATAAGTTTGCATCATAATTATTTATATACGTCTTTGTCTTTTCCACCATAGGGTAATTTCTTCAAAAATGATGAATGGACCATATTCATTATTATTGTTCAGTATCTAGCATGGTGACTATCTTCAATTAGGTGCTTGATATGGATTACGTAAAGAGTGATACTATATGGATGAATAAGCAAATTTCTAAGCACTAAATTCATGTTACAGTTAAAGATTTTAATCCATAATCATATCAGAAGCAAAGAAGTAATGCTATTAATGGAGATCAAGGGAAGCATATTATATATTTTTTTTAGGAGAGGTTTTTTTCTATAGGGCGTGTGCGCTCGCCATAAAGACAGAGAGAGACAGAGAGACAGAAAGCGAGAAATCAACCCCCAGGGGGAATGGCCACGCCGCAATTTCTTCTCCTCCATTCTCCTCTCAGGATCTTGGGCACACACACACACACATGCGCCCAGCATGAGTTTAAGCCACCAGGTCCGGGACTTGAATCGCAGTCGACTACATGGGAGTCCAGCGACATAGCCATTACTCAAACTGCTGGTCCTGGGAAGCATAATTTTTATAAAATGAAATGGATAGGCAAGGAATGGACATCCAAATTTTTATTATTCAAATAATATGGGATTATATAGTATATAGCACAAATTAGCTGTTATACTGAAGACTCCCATGGTTTTAATATTAATTTCTGAGTTTGCAACTTTACATCAGATTCATAGGTGATGACAGGCAAATTGCTTCCTTTGTAGCAGATTCTATTTGGTGCATACTCCCTTCCCCCTTATGATATTGGCATGAGATAGATCCAAATACTTGTCTAAGGGATATCTGGAGATTTGAACAAAATTAACAATTAGAAATTCCATATCAGAACTTAAATAAAGATTTTCTACAAATGCTGTATATACATAGGTAGGCCAGAAAAAAAACATTTGACTCACTTGACTTTTTGATACTTTTCTCTTTTTGACATAAATAAAGATTTAATTTATGATCAGATCTACCTTTACCAAATGTTTATTTCAGATTTTATTTCAAAATAATTTCCTAAAACAGAAAATAGAATCTTAATAGTCTAGTTCTTTAGGGTTGTTTGTTTGCTTTTTTTTTTTTTTTTCCACCAAAAGGCATTTGTGTGTGTGTGTGTGTGTGTGTGTGTGTGTGTGTGTGAGAGAGAGAGAGAGAGAGAGAGAGAGAGAGAGAGAGAGAGAGGAAGTGAGAAAACACCCTCTGTGGAGAATGGTCACACCACAGTCCCTTGCCCTACATTTCTCCTTCCTTTTGGGATTTGGGGTATGTTCACACACATGCCTGGTGCATTTCTCAAGCCACAGGGTCTAGGACTCCAACTACATAGTCAATCATGTGGGATTCAGCCCCCTAACCACAGTACCAAGGGCTGGTTCAATAGTCTTGTTCCTAACTAGCTTCCAAATGAAAGAAAAATGCTTCTATGGAGGGGAAGTGAATTTTCTCTGAAGTCTTGGGTGAAATACTTGAGATTTTTTTCCTTCAATGTGAGTTTTGATTCAGACAGGATGAGCCACTTATTCTCTGAGTGATCCTAAGATTGTCATTTAAGCCCCCTAAATTGATAATCTTATTTTCATAGCAGGAATTAACTATATCATTTGTGCAAAGATTGTCAATATGTGCTTATGTCTTTATTTTTATGTACATAGATTACCTTAAAGATTCTGGAAGAATAGGTACTAGTCTTTCCTTCCAGGGAGACAACCTGAGCGCATTGCAGGTGTTAGTTATGAGAGTAAGACTGACTACTTTCTTTTTTTTTTTTTTTTTTTTTTTTTTTTGAGAGGTTTTTGCTATAGGGTATGTATGCTTGCCAGAAAGACAGAGAGAGACAGAGAGAGAAAGCGAGAAATCACGCACACCCCCCACTCCCCCATGGGGAATGGCCACGCTGCAATCCCTTCTCTTCTCTTCTCCTCTCGGGATCTTGGGCACACATGCACATACACCCAGAGTGAGTTTAAGCCACTGGGTCCGGGACTCAAACTGTGGTCAGCTACATGGGAGTTTGGTGACATAGCCATTACGCTGGTCCCGGAGTAAGACTTACTTTCTATGGTATACTCTTTTACACCTTGAGCTCACTGTGCCATTCATTACACATATTACCCTTTCAAATATAAATTGCTTTGTTAAAACATAATAGGGCAATGCAATATGAAATTAGATTTCCAACAGTTCCCGACATGGTATCAATAAACACTGCCTCCACGTCTCTATTTTGCCTTCAACTTTCTTTCTAACTTAATATCCACAAGGAAATATGCCTACTCTTTCATAGAAATTTTAGTTCTACTTATTTTATCTCAGATCACCCTAGTGTTTCATTAAAAGAAGCTTTGGCGTGGGGGCGGGGCACCAGGTGGCATAGTGGTTACATTGTTGGACTCCCACATGGCTGACTGCAGTTCAAGTCCCAGACCTGGTGGCCTGAAAATCACTCTGGACACATGCGTTTGCATGTCCAAGATCCCAGGAGGAGGATAGAGAAGAAAGGACTGCAACATGGCCATACCCCTGGGGGATGAGTTCCCACTTTCTTTCTCACTGTCTCTGTCTCTTCAGTGAGCACACGTGCCCTAAGGCAAAGAACTCTTTAAAAAAATTAAATAAATAAATAAATAAATAAATAAAGCTTTGGCTCTGACATTTCTAATAGTGACCATAATGTAAGTTAAAATTCAAGGTTAATTTGTAAAAGTTCTGTTTTTTTTTTTTTTGTTGTTGTTGTTATTTACCTCTTATTGGTAAGGTTTATATATCTTTAGAAAGTTGCAACTCTTAGATTATTAACAACTAACATAGATAAATGCTAAAGATACTCCTTTTTTTTGGAGAGGTTTTTGCTGTAGGGCACATGTGTTCGCCAGAAAGACAGAGAGAGACAGAAAGACAGAAAGCGAGAAATCACCCCCCCAGGGGGGATGGCCATGCCACAATCCCTTCTCCTCCATTCTCCTCTGAGGATCTTGGGCATGCACGCACACATGCCCGGCGTGAGTTTAAGCTGCCGGGTCCGGGACTCGAACTGCGGTCGACTATGTGGGAGTCCAGCGACATAGCCATTACGCCAACTGCTGGTCCCAAGATACTCAGTTTTTTAAATTAAAGCTTCAATTTTCAGCTTCTTGTCCTTTTTTGTTAAGATCTACAAACCTGATGTTAGCATATTTTTTCTTTTAAGAAATATTTATGTCTACTGAGTGTATCTGACACTATTCTAGACTCTTGAGATTCTTTATATAAGCTAGACAGAGTTCCTTTTCCATGTAAAGGTCACACTGCAGGAAACAGACATTAAATGATAAACATGAGGAATAAGTAAATTACTTAGTATGTTAGAAGGTGGATATGACAAGAGAATAAGATAAAGACAAGTTAAGGGGAAATCAAACTTGTAAGCTTTAACTATGGGAGTCAGAGTGTCTCATTGAAAAAGAGACTTGAGCATTGATTTAAAGTGAATGGGGACTAAATCACACAGATACCTGGAGGAAGAATACTTCACACAGAAGAAACAGCTATTGCAAAGACTTAAACAGAAGCATGCCTGTGTGTTCAAGGAACAGTGATGGATCCCAGGTGTTGCAGTAACTGTGAGCAAGAGGAGGTGTGGTAAGTGGAGGTCTGGTGGTAGCTGGCGTAAGATCAAGGAGAGGCTTTAAGCTATATGAAAGAAGCCAGCTTTTACTTTGCGTAAGATGGGGAAATCTAGATGGTTTTGGCAGAAAAATTACAAACTCTAACTCCTTTCTCCTAAGTTCTCTTGGGTTGCTCTGTTCAGAATAGACTATAAGATGGCAAGAAAGGAAGCAACTGATAATATTTATTGAGCACTATAGGAAAGCAGTTGTGTTCAGAGCAGAAGCATTGTGTTTGGTATGCGGAGTGTGGTAGACAAAGCAAGAGCAATCCTTTTTCTTTTTGTAGGAAGAAGCAAACCATAAGCAATATTTTCTATTAAATGTGTCTATTTCTGCATGTAGTTTCATCATTTTGTTATATCTAAGTAAGCTGTGCTGTTAAGAGCACACATTTAAGAAAATTATTCTGAATTTTCTGTAAGTCTATGATCATTCTCCGTATTTCTAGCAGTAATTTTTGCTTTAAAATTTATTTAATATGGGCCCAGCTGCGTTGGCACAGGTGGTAGGACACTGGATCCTGTATCCACCTGAATATACTGAGTGTACCCTTGTACCTGTGAGCCTTGCCTGGCTGACTAGGAGGCTGCAGGAGGATCACAGTGTGCGAAGACGCTCTCAGGGGCCCTGCTTTCTCTCTCTTCCTCTCTCTCTCTTAAATAATAAATAAACTTAAATTTTAAAAAATTCATTTAGTCAGATATTAATATAGTAATAGTATTTTTATCTGTATTCGGTTTTGCAGAGTCTTTCTATTGTTTCATTGTAAATTATTTTGTATACTTATATTTTTATATGTATCTCTTGAAAAGCATTTAAATTTTGTCTGCTTAGTCTGTTTACATTTTTTGCTCTATTTTATTTTTTATATTCAGTCACTGTTTATAACTTTGAAATGTAACTATTGATATATTTTGCTTAACCAACACACTATTGGCTTTCTTTTTTCTTATTATGTTTCCCTTATTTTCTTCTTGTTTTATTTTATTTACATTTTATTTTATTTACATTTTTACAGCATATGATGTGGGGTCTCATAGCATAAATGCATTGCACGTCAAACAAGTAAAAGATATAACCATATACAATAACTTTCCATCCTTGTGTCTGTTAAACATTCATTTTTTCCCTCAGAATCCCTCCATTCTACCCCAACTGTCCACCACCTCCTATACAGTCTATGTATCTATACTTGCTGCCTCCAATACTATATTTTCCAGTCTTTCAGTTTCTGCCATAAAGTGAAGACATTTTTATGTTGAGTGGGGGCATACAAAGTCTGCCTTTCATAATCTAGCTTGCTTTGCTTAACATTAAATCTTTCATATTCATACACTGTATCAAATGGCAGGATCTCACTTTTTTATGGCTGAGTAGTATTCCATAGTGTATATGTGCTGCAATTTTTCAAACCAGTCATCTGTTCTTGGGCATTGGTTGATTACTTGTCTTAGTAAGTGTGAATAATGCTGCAATAAACATGGATGTGCAAGTATCTTTCCAGCTGAATGTTTTCTTATCTTTAGGTTAAATAGCCAGGAGTGGAATTACTGGGTCATACAATAGTGGTTCATTCCACTAGAATGAAGTCTTTCAGAATAAGCTGATGAAAGTGGTTGTAGCGATTTACCAGGTCTCCAGCCATTGTAGACCCTGGTTTCAAACTTTTGTTTCCATATCAATGAGAAATTAGCTTCTTAGCTACCTTTTTTCATATTACTCAATGCCTCTGGAGTAAAAGTGATATTTTATGAGAATGAGTTCACATTTCTTTTTCTTTTCTTTTTTTTTTTTGGGGGGGGGGAGGTTTTTGCTATGGAGCATGTGTGCTCGCCAGACAGACAGAGAGAGACAAAGAAACAGAAAGCGAGAAATCACCCCCCAGGGGAGATGGCCATGCCACAATCACTTCTCCTCCATTCTCCTCTCGGGATCTTGGACATGCACACACACGCATCCTGCATGAGTTTTAAGCCACAGGGTCTGGGACTCGAACTGCGGTATACTACATGGGAGTCCAGCGACATAGCCATTACGCTAACTGCTGGTCCCAATGAGTCCACATTTCTGAATTCTCGTCTTCCCCTAGGTCTTGCTCCTATACTTTTAAAGTTTATTTTAAAATTTATCAGTCTAATTTTAAGATGGTTTTAAAATATTTTGTTCAACTTTTTAAAACTTTTCATCAGGAGTAGTATTAACCTGAACTATCAAGTACTACTTTATAAAAGGTGGAAATAATGAATAACAATGGTTATAATCAGTTATAGCTCTACTTACTGATATACTTCAATGGAAATTTTAAGTAATAAAGAATCTTATTCTCTATTGTAATGTTTATACTTAGTTTATTTACAGCAAAATATTAGGTCTAGGAGAGCTTCCTATTTTGTTCTCCCTCCTGTTCTCCTCACATCAATAGTCCATTTTTCAATTTCTTCCCCTGCTGTGATTATTCATTCAGAAATAAATCAAGAATTTTATGCACGTAGAATTTCAATAGGTAGTATGAAGATAGAAACTCATATGTGGCAATCCATCTTTAAGATTTACGGTCTTCTTGATAAGTCAAGATATACTTACAAACAATTATTTAAACACAAGAATAATACCATGAGCACTAACTGTTCATTGGCTGCATTGTAATTCAATACCAATTTGAATGTTAAAAGATAGAGTTTGTGGTAATGATTGGCTTTTTTTGGATGCAAGACAGAATTGAATAAAAAAGTTTATAATTTAAGTAAAATGTTTATATCAGTAAAATAGAAAGTTAGCCAGGCAGGATAACTATTAACTAATTTATAGTGAATGGGCAGGTGTTAGAGCTGCCTGTTTAATGTTAAGTGCCACAAGAATGCCAAAACAAACACCTTGAGCTGTGACTGTACTTGTGTTGACTATGTCCTTGCAAGCAGTGGCATTGTAAATTGAATTATGCATGCTCTAAATAGTTGAACTGATTCACACAGAACTTTTAGGCGATCAACCAGTGAATATTATGGGCCTACTTGTGTGTAATGCAATTCATCCACCCTATAGTCTAATTACATGAAATATACATAGCAGCATTTATTCTTCACATGTATCTTATGTCTACACACACAAACCTATACATATACGTACATGTAATGTAATATATTCTCCTTATCAGTCTAAGATTTTAAAGTATGAAAACTGTTTTCTTTTTCTGGAGCCTTCAACCCCTCTTCAGTATAATACATTAGAATCTCTAGTTACGGGTATAAAAGAGTCTCTTGATTTTATACTATTGCAAAAGCGTTCCATATAGAGTTATGTAACACAAGATGGTTCCATTTCAATGATTACTGTTTATAAATTTTATACAGAAAATTCATTACAAATTAACTTAATGATTAAGTAATATACTTTAGAATGTTTGAAAATATTTTTCTAGTTTTGGCTACAAAGTCTGGTTCAAACACAGTATAATAAAGTGGAATCCTAGTCAAATCACAAAAACTTATGTAATAGGCACAAAATTCCCAGAAATAAATATGAGCAAATTTGGCTAACATATAGAAGACAACTAAAGGAAAGACTTGACCAATTTTGCAGAAAGAAAGCATTGCATACAAACAATAAAACAGTAGAATAAGAACAGCTTTTTTTTTTTTTTTTTTTCTATGAGATGCTCCTTCAGTAAAGTTACAAAAAAATTTCCCAAGTTAAGGCTTATGTTATTATTTAGGTGATTCCTAAATAAAACTACACCTCACACTTGCATACTAAAATATATGACTAGGCCAAGTTGGAATTTCCTGAATTGCTGAATCTTTATTTTCACACACACACACACACACACACACACACACACATGTTTATATTTATATAGATTTATACATTCAATCACCTTGTATTATTACAGCATGCAAAATGAATTTTCACAGTTAAAGATACATACATGTTATATAAACATAATTTTCCATTTTTGTGTCCCTTAAATGTTTTGCTTCTTTTTTACTCTCTTGGTTCTCTCCTTTAACCCTCCTTATCTTTAGGAGAGGAACTAAAAGGTATTTGGGGATGTCAATAAAAAGAAATTTATCTTTCAATATTTCACTTTTTATTTAAGTTCCTAGGAGAGAGCTAAGGGCTAGCTAATTTTGTTTATTTTTCTGTTTTTGTTTTGTTTTAGGTTTTTGCCATAGGGCACGTGCGTGCTGGAGAGGGACAGAAAGAGGGAAAGTGAGAAATCACCCTCTGGGCAGATGGCCACATTGCAGTCCTTTCTCCTTCATTCCCTCCACACAGGCCCACATGCTTTGCGTGATTCTCAAGCCACTGGATCTGGAACTCAAATTGCAATCAACCTGATGGAAGTCCAGTGCCTTAACCTCCACACCAGTTGCTGGCCCCTCATAACTTCACTTGGAAAAATAATTTTCTGGGGGCCAGCAGGTGGCATACTGGTGCTGGACACCCACATGGCCAGTTTTGGTTCAAGTCCTAGGCCATACGGCTTTCAACTCACACTGGGCTTGTGTGCATGCGTGCCCAGAATCACAAGAGGAGAGTGGAAGAGAAGGGATTGTGGCATGGTCATCCCCGAGGAGGTTATTCTCACTCTCTCTCTTTCTGTGTCTCTGGTGAGTGCATATGCCCTATAGCAAAAATCTCTCTAAACAATTTTTTTTTTTCCTGGGCCAGCAGGTGGTGTGGTGGTTAAGGATCTGGACTCCCACATGGTTGACCATAGTTTGTGTCTGGGACCTGGCAGCTTGAAACATACTGGGCACGTGTGCGTGCATGCCCAAAATCTTAGGAGAAGAATGGAGAAGGGTTTGTGGCATGGCTATCCACTCTCAGGGGACGATTTCTTACTTTCCCCCTCACTTTCCCTTCACTGTCTCTCTGTCTCTCCAGCAAGCACATGTGCTCTATGGCAAAAACCTTATAAATAAGTACACAGATATAATTTTCTCTTGTTTTTCTTACAAAATGTCTAGAGGACATAAACATGCTTATGTTCTTTTCTTTAAGGAGAAGTCTACTTTTATGTGCTGTTCTGCTACTGAAAATATAGTTTTTATGCATTCCTACAAAGTTTCTTAAGTAGCATTAAAAGGAAAAATCTCTGAAATTATTTTATTTCACATGTCAAAATATTCCTTATTATTAAATTGTATCCAATACCAGATTTTAGTTAATTTCCTTCTGTTTTAACCTCAGGGGTATAGATAAGCTGGTCATTGTCCCTTACATTTTAGCTATTTTAATTATATGTAATATAAGGGTACAATTTTCATAGAAAACTCTTGCTTAAGTACTTTTGCTCCAACTTGAAAATCTAAAGATGCTAGATTTAGTTAAGTGGTAACTTTCATTTTTGTATTCTATTTCTAATATTAAGTTTTTCATTTTCTGTGATGGGGATCTTCTATGAAATGAGTTTTATGAGATGAGGTGCCTTTGAATTATTTTAATGGACAAAAGAAAAAGGAGAAGCGAGAACCAAAATAACCTTTGGAAGTTTTATCCTTCAGTAAATATATCATTTGGGGACTTTCTGAAAGGTTTGATAGCAAGTTAGTGAAATTATGATAGCAGTCAGAGTCAGCAGATAGTGTAGTGGTTCTGTTGCTGCACTTTCACATAGTTGATTGTGGTTCGAGTCCCGGACCTGGTAGCTTAAAAAACCACACTGGGCACAATGTGCATGCATGCTCAAGATCCCAGGAGGAGAATGGAAGAGAAGGGCTTGTTATGTGGTCACCCTCCTTGTGATTTTTTGCTTTGCTCTCACTGTCCCTGTCTCTCTCTCTACGTGGTGAGCACATGCTCCCTAAGGCAAAAACATTTAATTAAAAAAATATATATATAACACCAGCCATTTGTGATGCAGAATTCTACAAATTCTCTGATGTATTTTATTAAGACAAACTTTGTTTTTTTTTGGAGAGATTTTTGCTACAGGGTGCGTGCGCTCGCCAGACAGACAGAGAGAGACATAGAGACAGAAAGCGAGAAATCACCCCCCAGGGGGGATGGTCACGCCACAATCCCTTCTCCATTCTCCTCTCGGGATCTTGGGCACTCACGCACATGCGCCCGGCGTGAGTTTTAAGCCACTGGGTCCAGAACGCGAACCGCGGTCGACAAACTTTCTAAATAACATTTAAATTTGATATAATTAAGCTGAAAGAAAATAGACATACAGATTGTACATATTATAAATGACCTTAAAAGCAGCTATTTGTTTACTTTGAAACATATTTTGATAATTCTATAAATACAGAATTCATATACTTTATTTTAATTGTTTACCTTGGCCTTGTCCTAATCTAATGATTTTCATAATTTTTTTGTCTTTCAAAGGTGCGTTTTATAGTGTAATCTCAGTGATCTATGCCTGAACTGACAACTTTATTGGGATTACTTGGAGGCATGCTTATATCTTAGAATAAAATAGTACATTGAATATACGATTATCACCCTGGCTATCCCAGTTAAATCGGGGGCAGGACTTTAGAAAATGAAACTCTTCTCTGCCTTTTACTAAACATGAACTTAACCATGCAAGGTTTATGAAATCCATGTGAGGCAAACTGCTCACAGCTTAACTATCATTAAGAATTTGTATAGGTAATAATGACTGGGTCGTTCTTGGAACCATTGCCATAGATGGAATTAGACGTTTTCATTATCTTCGAAAGAAGGGCCAGCCCTTACCTCACGACCCCTGGTCATTTAGGAGTGCACTAGACTTAGGAGTGCATTTCCTCTAGAATGAGCAGAGGTCTGGCCATTTTTATTTCAGCATCATGGCCTAGAGAATTCGATTGAGTCAATTTTCAAAATGATTACATGCTGATGATTTTTCTAGATTACCTTTTTAGTAATAAAAACATCTTATTCAAATTAAATTCACTTAACTTTTATTGAATTTACATTGTGTTTAAATTTTATAGTTCTTTTAAGAAGTAATTTTCAAGGACTAGAATTTTATTGCGTAACTTTCATTTAGAAAATTAGAATTAATGGATAAAAAATCTGGCTTATGCTAAAATTTTCTTAGGCAACTTGAAAATAAAAAGGTAATTTGACATGTGGCAAAGGTAAAATAAATGCATTTTTGAGAGAAACAAATTTTATTAAGAGACTTTACAATCTATTAAGCACATGGAGAAAAGTTCTTTTTATGGTGTATCTTTCAGTTCTAGCAAAGGAGGCCTCATCACGCACCTTATAAAATTTTCTAGTATGCAATGGGTCAAAAAAAAGAGGGGGGGGGAGAGGGGAATATGCCTTTGAAATTAGGGCAATACTATTCTTTCATAAACATATAAGAAAAAAATCAGTATTTTCATCACAAATCCATGAGGAAGACTTTAAAAGTTGTGTTCTTCATAAAGGCACCGAAAATCATCAAGTAAAAACAAGGTTAAGGGCTCCAAACAGCTCGTTCAGTGCAGCCTCGTTACCATGAAAATGTTGGTTACACTGCTGATGCCGTCATGTAAGAGAAAACAGATGGCAGTGGCCTGCGAGCTCAGCCTCTCGTCTCCTGGTTACAAAGAAAATGGGCTTAGCAGAGGGGTGCAGTTGGTGATAGCAGGTGACGGGAGGAGGAAGGTGGTTTCAATTACATAGGTGTTGCAGTTTAGATATGGTTTGTATCCCACATCTTTAAGTACAACAGGTGTGAGAACTCCAGTGAAAAGCTTATTTCTAGACTGTAGCAGCTAAATTTTACTGTTAAGAAGATAAAATGATGTTATTGCCCAAAAGCTTTAGATACTTAATAATTTTATGACTTTGAAAATGACAGGATTACTCACTATTCTGTCAAAGATCCCCCCCACACCTTCCCAGTTAGAAAGTAAATGGAATGTAACTCATATTGAATGATGTGGCAAACTAAATTTATCTCATACACCATTTACATGAAATAAGTGTGACCATTTTTTTTTGAGATTTTTGTTAAAGGATATGTGTGCTCGCCAGAGACACAAAGAGACAGAGACACAAAGCGAGAAATCACCCCCAGGAAGATGGCCACACCACAATCCCTTCTCCTCCATTCTCCTCTTGGAGTTTTCAACACATATGCACACGTGCTGGGTGTGAGTTTGAAGCCAATGGGTCCTGGACTACGTGGGAACCCAGCTACGTAACCATTACACCATCTGCTGGTTCTAAGTGTGGCATTCTTAATCTGTAGAATATTTACTTTCCATTCAGTGTTCTACTGTTTTATTTTCTTATTAATTTCTTTCATGTGAAATATTATAGTCTTTCTCTTCTCAAAATTTTTCCTTGCATTCAAATGTTGCACTTTACACTGTAACATACAACATACATAGGTTCAAACTCTAGATTAGGAAAATAAAGCCTAATGTATATTTATCACTTATTTCATATGCTTTTAAGTACTTTATATTAGGAGTCTTCATAGAAATGCATATTACAAAAATCTATACATGGACTTAAAAATTTTTTGCAGTTGGGAACCAGCAGTTAGCATAATGGCTATGTCGCTGGATTCCCACGTAGCCGACCGCGGTTCGCGTCTCGGACCCGGTGGCTTACAACTCACGCCGGGCGCGTGTGCGTGCGTGCCCAAGATCCCAAGAGGAGAATGGAGGAGAAGGGATTGCGGCGTGACCATCCCCCCTGGGGGGTGATTTCTCGCTTTCTATCTCTCTGTCTCTCTCTGTCTGTCTGGCGAGCGCACGCGCCCTATAGCGAAAAACCTCTCCAAAAAAAAAAAAAAAAAAAAAATTTTTTTGCAGTGAAATAAACTCCCACTTCAATTTCATTGCCTATGAATTTTTGAAATCCCCTTATGTGTGTATTTTATTTTAATTATTAAAGCCAACTTGTGACAGAGAGGTTATTTTTTATCCCCTTTTGCAGATGAGGGAACTAAGGCGCACAAAAATTAAGTTACTTACCCAGTACCAAGATTCAAGTACCAAACCTTGATGCATCTGATCAACTCTCCCTAACCGTGTGATCTTTGCTGAATTACTAAGCCTCTCTATGTCTACATCTGCTCATCTTTAAGGGAGGGATACAAAATAAGTAGATAAGGTTCAAAGAGTTCACAGCCTTCTTGGTGGAGATGTTCAGTGAGCAGGTAAGAATGTGACTGGTTTTCAAGAGGCAAGTCTGGACTAACCATTCACAGCTCCCAGGTGAGAGGCCCCAAGTGAATGAGATCTCCAGGAACACCTGGAGTAAGATTACCTTATAGGGTAGATAAAAGGAGGAGTCTTCCTTGGCATTAAGACATGAAAAAGAGAGTGGTCCAAAAGCTGGAGCAGGACCTAACGGGATGTAGAGAAGCCAAGAAACTAGACAAAGAGGCAAATGTAACTTCTATATTTTGAGGACTAAGATCAGACTATTATGTTCAGCTATCAAATCAGGTCACTACCGAGCTTTTGAGAAACTCCTTTCTAGAGCTGCAATGATAGAGGTGTAATTGTAGTGGGTTCACAGCAGGGGAGGGCCAGAGGTGGAGAAAGGGTACAAAGTAACTGTCAACCAGTTGAAGAGAGGACTATAGTTAGGAAGAAGGCAGAGCTGAGAGTACATAGTCCCCTGTCATGGTCACCATGTAACATTGTATACTTACTCTTTTGTTATTATTATCTGTCTTAGAGAAATATCACCTCTACTAGAACAGGAGCTTTGTTTTATACATCATAGTGTCCTCTGGAGCCTAGAATAATTCCTGGCATGTGCTCAACGTTCAATAATTCTTTGTTGAATGAATGACAAATGACGAACTAACATAATATCACAGATTAACATCTAAGATGTTTATTCAAAATAGTTTGTGAGTTTTTTGAACACAGAAGTCATAGCTTGCTTATGTTATTGATAAATGAATAAAAGCCTTTAACGCGCTTTAAAATGTTGGATGAATGAAAAAAATATATTGCTGATATTCAGAGAAAAATAATGTCGTGTGTCTCTCTTCAGTCTCTGATCCCAATCCACACCAATACTTTTTTTTTTGGGGGGGAGAGGTTTTTTTTTTTTTTTCGCTTTTTTAGGGCGCGTGCGCTCGCCAGACAGAGAGAGACAGAGAGACAGAAAGCGAGAAATCACCCCCCAGGGGGGATGGCCACGCCACAATCCCTTCTCCTCCATTCTCCTCTCGGGATGTTGGGCATGCATGCACACGCGCCCGGCGTGAGTTTTAAGCCACTGGGTCCAGGACTTGAACCACGGTCGACTACGTGGGAGTCCAGCAACACAGCCATTACCCTAACTGCTGGTCCCCACACCAATACTTTTTTAAAGGACTTCAAAGTCACCCTTGTCAAGCATATTCAGGGATATTACTCCTTTGTAATGACTATTATGATAAAATGCACATATCATAAAATTGGCCTTTTTAAACATTTTTAAGGTCATATCTCTATGACAGTCATGTGCATAATGTTGTTCAGTTATCAACACTTTCAATCTCCAGACATTTTTAATGATCCTAAACTGGTCATCTGAATCCATTATAGAAAAACTACTGGTAGCTACTAGGCTTCTCTTGGTTTCTGTGATTTTGACTTTTCTAGCTATCTCCTCTGTGGATTTCACTACTATAGGTATCTTGTTCATGCTTCCAAGGTTCACACGGTGTTCATCTTTTTTCATCTAGCTTATTTCACGTAGAATAATATCTTCAAGATTTATTCATATTGCAATAAGTACCAGAATGTCTTTATTTTTCAAGGGTGAATAATATTTTATTACATGCAATTGCTACATTTTGTTTAACTAGTAGTTCATCAATGGACATTTTAATTGCTTCCATACATGGCTGATGTGAGTAATGATGTTATGAATATTAATATACAAATATCTTTTCAAGTTCTCGCTTTTCATCCTTCTGGGTAGATATATAATAGCTCTACCACTTTATATTCCTGCCACTGATATACAAGAGTTCCACTTTCTTCACATCCTTGTCAACACCTACTACTTTTTTTTTCTTTTGGAGAAGTTTTTGCTGTAGGGCGTGTGCGCTCACCAGAAAAACAGAGACAGAGACAGCAAGCAAGAAATCCTCCCCCGGGGGGATGGCCATGCCGCAATCCCTTCTCCTCTGTTCTCCTCTTGGGATCTTGGGCACGCATGCACATGTGCCTGGCGTGAGTTTAAGCTACCAGGTCTGGGACTCAAACCACAGTCATCTATATGGGAGTCCAGTGACATAGCTATTATGCCAACTGCTGGTCTTGCCAACACCTGTTACTTTTTATACAAGCCATCCCATTGGGTGTGAACTGATATCTCATTGGTATCTCTTTGTGGGGTAATATTATAGTTTTTTAAAATTCATTTATTATTATGATTATTTTTAAAATTTGCTATAGGGTGCATGTGCTCACCAGAGAGAGAAAGACAGAGAGAGAGAGAGAGAGAGAGAGAGAGAGAGAGAGAGATAAAGACACCAGATCTGGGACTTGAACCATGGCTAGCCATGTGGGAGTTCAGCACCTCAACCCTCATGCTACCTGCTGGCCCTGATAGTATTTGTTAAAGCATGCATACAGTGTATAATAATAAAGTCAAGGACATTCATGTATTTACCTCTAACATCAAACATTGCATTATATTGTGCATATCGGATAGTAGTTCTACTACTTTGTTTCTTTATTGAAATATGTATTAAATCTTGTTCTTCGATGCATAAGTTTCTTAGCTATAATGAAGTCAAATTATTCTATTTTTTTTTTCTTTTGTTACTTGTCCTTTTGGTGTCATATCCAAGAAAACAATGCCAGATCAAATATTATGAAGGTTTGCCTTATGTTTTCTTGTAAAGCTTTAATGCTTTTAGCTATTACGTTTTACCTTTGACCCTTTTTAGTTAATTTTTGCGTGTGTTCTAAGGTAAGGACATATTCAGCATTGTAGGTTGGCACAGTATGTATGTAATATCAAATTAATCACTAACCAAAACCTGCATTTGCCAGTTACTATCATACTTGGGATTTATACCTTCCTATTTTTCATTGTTCAGCATGGCCTTCATTTATTACAAGTTTTTCTTCTCTTGAGTCATCAAATGTTTGTCTGTAGCCTGAAAATTTTGCTGTGAAGGATTATTGACGTAGGAAAAAGAACAATGAATTTAAAAGTCAAAACCTCGGATTGAATCCCAACACTAACTAGTTCCATGACCCTGAGCAAGTCATTGAACCTTTCTGAGCTGTAAGAGTCATAGTACCTACCTCAGAGTTTGTTGTGATAACCTCTGTGAAAAGCAACTGGCACATAACAAACACTTAAATGTTTACTGAACCTATTGCTCAAGACCAAACCACTGATTTTTTTTCTGAATGACTAACCTCAGCTGACTGGTCTTGTGTGGAGGGCAGTCAACCATGCAGTAGCTTAGAGGATGAAGAGGGCAAACCACCCATGCTATGGGGAAAAAAGGAACAACTGCTAAGAGATAGCACAGAGGACTGGATCTGGGGTGAACGCATTGCTGCGAGAGGCACTCACAGAGCCCTGGTTTTGTTTTCTTCAAGATTTGAAGAAAATATAAAAATTTCAGCAAAAGTAAACAGTTGTAATGATTTCTTAAAATTTTATTTTATTCATGATAGAGCATGTGTGTGTACACAAGAGAGGGAGACTGAAAGAGAGGGAAAGAGAGAGAGGGTGAAAGGCACTCTGGACTGACTTAGCTGCACCATGCTCTCCTTCCCCCAGTCCTTCAGCCCACCAGGACCCAGGGCGCTTGGGCACATGTCTGCCAACCAGGCTGAGGACTCCAACTGCAGTTGGCATAATGCTTCCAGCGCTGCAGTCTAGTTAGTATGCTGCCAGCTCCACCGCAGAGGCTGGACCAGTGGTAACAAATTTAACCGATAGCATAGAGTCTGATTGGCATGGGGTAGAAAGTCTAAATTTTAAGATTAGAGTTCTCTGATTTTCACCTATTTTTAATTTTCTTGCATACAGGTAACTATGACAAGTAAGTTACTCTATTTTGGAATCTCCTAAATTCAGGCATTAAATTATTTATGCATATTATTTTCATGTTTGGCATAAATAAAAATAGGAAATATACCTAACAAACATTGCACGTATGCATGACTTCATGTGTGATGAGATAATGAACTTCCTGATGAGAGTTTTCGTGGATTCATGTGATGGAGCCAGATTTTGATGAGGGAATTCTGGTTGAAGAGATTTCACTTTTTGTTTCCTAGCTACTGAGACAGAAACTTTAGTGTTATTTCCTCCTCGATCAAATTGAATAGTATTTCTTTTCCCATCTCTTTCAAGAGAGGTTCAAATAAAAGGAAATGTATAAACTTGTAATGAGTATTTTTTTCCCAGGCATCTGCCTAAGAATTAGACAATAAAAACTAACACTACTGATATTTATGGGTCTGTCTTCCACTCTCAGAAGGTGTCTTAAAACAGAAATGTTTCGGGACCAGCAGTTAGCATAATGACTATGTCACTGGACTCCCATGTAGTCGACCGCGGTTTGAGTCCCGGACCCGGTGGCTTAAAACTCACACCGGGCATGTGTGCGTGCGTACCCGAGATCCCGAGAGGAGAATGGAGGAGAAGGGATTGCGGCGTGGCCATCCTCCCTGGGGGGTGATTTCTTGCTTTCTATCTCTCTGTCTCTCTCTGTCTGGCGCGCACACGCGCCCTATTGCAGAAACCTCTTAAAAAAAATAAAGAAAGAAGACGAAGAAGAGAACATGACAAACTCAGACTGACATCTGCCCAAACTGTGGTCACAATTGCAAAGGGATATGCAAATTGCAAATCCAGCTTCAAAAAAAAACAGAAATGTTTCTCTAGTAGTTGTGATGAATCTCTGTGATTCCCTGGTCCATTGAGAAAATCTATACTGTACCCCTAAAACCTGTTTTCTGCCCAAGATATCTGCACAGCATACTGCAATGGCAGCCTTCTAGCTGTGCCTGATGGTGTTGCTAGACGTGGACATCCTGGCCTACTCTGTTGGGGTGTGAGGCTCCTTGTGAAGGCCCCGGAAGCTGGCACAGCCTTGCCCCACCTGGCCAAAGCAAGGCAGTTCAGAGGGCCACTCTCAGAGCTCCTGAGATGGTGCACTTGCAATGCCATCCTCCTGTGGTCCATGGCACCTCCCGTTCACTGAAACAGCTGGACCTATCTCTCCAGACAAGAATCCTGCAAGCAGTGCTCATGCTGGGATGGATTTTCAGTGATCTGACACACACTTAAGTCTTCCAAAGAATTTCCTCTTCCTTTGTCAAGGCTGAATGAAATATTTAGCTGTCACTATTAGACACTGGGGAAGTGTTAGAGATGTTTCTACCTCCTCCCACCACACACACATACACACACACACACATACACACACACCTTTTTCCTTTTTTTTTTTTTTTTGGCCTGGCTCCAGCCTGTGTTCAACTTTTAATAATTTTCTTTTTCCTTCTAAGAGAAAATGCTCATTATTATCAGTATTTTTTTTTCTTTGCGTAGAACTTCTCTTTTATAAATTTTGTGCCTGAATCTCCCCCGTTGGGAGAAACCACTAATTTATATTTGAGGGAGGGAAATGGGCGGTTTTGATGCTTTGTTTGTTGCTTTTTTGTTTCCATATAAGCATAAGATTTATTAACCAGTATTGACAACAGTAGATATTTTAAATAAATTACAAAGGGAAACTAGGTGTGTTTTCCTGTCCTTTGCATGCATGGGCATGTACACATATATACTAATTATACATATATATCTTCTATAAATGTGTTTGTATGTATGTGTGTGTGTGTGTGTGTATATGTGTGTGTGTGTGTGTGTATATATATATATACACACACACATACATATATATATATATATATATATATATATATATATATTTTGGAATATCTTTGTTTTCTATTACCTTAATTTGCTTTTCAATTCAAAGGATTTTTTTCTTTTTCTTTTTTTTTTTTTTTTTTTTTTTTTGATTTGCTACAGAATGTGTGTACTTGCCAATGAGAGAAAGACAGAAAGAGAGTGAGAAAGCACCCCCAGGGAGGTGGCCACACAAAATCACCTCTACTTCCTTTTCCTCTTAGGATTCTGGCCATACACACATAAATGCCTGGTGTGTTTTTCAAGTCACCAGGTCCGGGTCTTAAACTGGCCAGTTTGCCGCATTGAGATCCAACTACCATAACCACCATGCCACTAGCTGGCCCACAAAGGCTTTTTCAATTTCTTTTTCTTAAGAGAGATTTTTGCTGTAGGGCACATGTGCTCACCAGAGAGACAGAAAGTGAAAAATCACCCCTCCACCCAGGGCGGGTGGCCATGCCTCAATCCCTTCTCCTACATCTCCTTTCAGGATTTTGGGCACGTTACACACACACATCTGCTGTGAGTTTTAAGCAGGGGGTCCAGGACTTGAACTGTGGTCAACTACATGGGAGTGCAGCAACATAACCATTACTCCATTTGCTGGTCTCACACAAAGGCTTTTATAAAGTAATTTATCTTGGATTTTTTTTTTCTGTTGTTAAAACTCACAAGGTTAAAATAACTTTCTTTTTTTATTCTTTCTTTCTTTCTTTCTTTCTTTTTTTTTTCCTAATAAGTCAAGAAAGAGGGTCCACTTAGTGGCATGGTGGTTAAAATGACTGGATCCCATATGTCAAACAGCGTGGTTTGAATCCTGGACCTAGCAGCTTGAAAAACAAAATCCAGAGAGGAGAATGGAAGAGAAGGGATTGCAGGGTGGGGCTGTGATGTCGCCATCCGAAAGTGAACAGAGTGCCCTATAGTAAAAACAGAGAGTTCCCTATAGTAAAACCAACAAAAAAATCAGGAAAGGCAACTTGTTGTGAGTACAAAATGTACAATAACTATACTATATAAACATTCAGAATATTGAATATTCTTAGGCATTCAGATGAAACTTATTTTGTGGAAAGTAATGTAGTTTAAAAATCTAGTAACTCATGCATTTATGATATTATTTTCATGGAATGTAAGCTGATTTGATTTCTGGATCTGTAGCCTACTTTTTCATCAATTTCTGAGAAGTTATTCAGTTTCTACTTTATTTCTTTTCTAAAAGAAGAAAATATAGTTTCTCCTTTCTGCTTTACTGGAATGTTCTACAAATGCTTTTCCTAGCTTTATAAAATATTCTAAGTACCTCAAGTGAAAAGTCAGCTGATAAGAAAACAAAAGCTATGTCACTTTTTACCTGTGCACCAGAGATTCTACCTCATAAGAAATTAATTCAGCTTTGAATTCTCAGGAATCTGTGAAATCTGGAATTTATTCTATAGCTTACTATGTGTTCAACTCCATGCTAAGAAATTTCCATACAATACTGGCGGTATATTAATAGATTATTCTTTTATCTTTTATAAGTGAGAAGAGTAAGGTTGAAGAAGGAATTCTACCTTTCCTGTTAACAGAGCTTGTAAATGATGGAGGAAGAAGTCAAATACAATATTACTTCAGAGCTCTCATTTTAATTTTAATTAGTGACAGAACAGCAGACTCTTAAAGATAATTACTTTGAAATTATAAATCAAGGATAAAACATAATTTTTAGAACTCTTGAATGGTGAAAACTGGAAGAGAATTTAAAATAATATCTAGCCAAATGGTTTTAAATGATTATTAATTTGTTTATTTGTTTGTTTTCTTGTTTTTTTGGCATAGGGTGCATGCAATCACCTGGGAGAGAGAGACAGTCAGTGAGAGGGAAAGTGAGAAATCACTCTCATTATGGATGACCACACCACAATTCCTTCTCCTCCATTTTCTACCTGGGATTTTGGGCACACATGCACATACACCTGGCATGATTTTCAAGCAGGACTTGAACCCTGGTTGGCCATGTGGGAGACCAGTGCCTTAACCACCATGCAACCTCCTGGCTCGTACAAATTAGTTTTTCGCTGTGAAATTCATATTTTAAATAAAACCTTACCTGGAAGCTTAGAGATATGAAGCATACAAGCTAGGAGAGCTCTATTGGAGAGAGGAGAGGCAACAGGTAGCCTTGTATAATTCTCATCTTGAGGCACTTTCTGAGGAAGTCCCAATGAATTCTTCTAGAATCAAGACCTAGTCGAATAGTTTGAAAAGCTACAGTAAAGTTAAACCTTTTTTTTTTTTTTTTTCTGGAGAGGTTTTTTCGCTATAGGGCGCGTGCACTCACAAGACAGAGACAGAGAGACAAAAAGAGAGAAATCACCCCCCAGGGGGTTGGTCACACCGCAATCCCTTCTCCTCCATTTTCCTCTCGGGATCTTGGGCACGCACGCACATGCGCCCGACATGAGTTTTAAGCTACTGGGTCCGGGACGCGAACTGCGGTCGACTACATGGGAGTCCAGCGACATAGCCATTATGCTAATGGCTGGTTCCCAACGTTTTTATTCTATAAAGGAAAAAGAGATTTTTGGCAAAGTAGTTACAAGGAAAGAATTGTTTCATTTTTTGTTAACTGATCACATTTTCCCCCTTTATTTTCATTAATTATTGAAACTCATTATTTACACAATGCAAGGCACCTAAAAGGAGCTCCAGAAATGTTTGTGGTTTGTGTGTGAATAAATTAAAGGATTAATACAGAAGTTAACTTTCTTAGAGATTGCATTTTGTGTGTGTGTGTGTGTGTGTGTGTGTGTGTGTGTATGCTAAGGTTTGGAAAGGAAAAGTAATTTTGCAGCTACATGTTGATTTGTAACTAAAACCTTCAGCTCACTCTAATGTATTGCCTTGGGGAGAGCCTGTGACTATTAAAAATGGGACACCATGTCCCTTCACAGAGAAAAAAGCAAGAAGTATGCCAGTTGGAACTTCAGAACTCAGAAACTCTGGCTGTGTTCTCATGAAACCAGTCAGAGGCACCAGTCAATGTTCTTTCTGGAAAATACCATTACTCCTGTTTTTACTGATCACCTTGGTTTTATATATAATTCAAAACACAAATCTTCTGTCTTAAGTAGTCACACATAAGTCATTAGAAGTCATTTGCCCTAAATGCTATTTGTTGCTTTTCATTGAAGGCAGATTTATTTTTCTCAAGCACTATATCAGAACTATTTCAAGAGACTGCATGTGTAAATATTAAGATGGATTAGTAACTATTAGGTTGCCAGAAGAGTCAGGATGTATTTTTCTGTTTTTCTATGCAAAAATGCTTCATGACCTTTCTGACGACCCAATAATGCAATTGATTACAAATTATATACCTGTTAGTAAACTAGGGCAAAGCATTTTGCAGATATATAATAGTGCACATGTGGGATATTTTCGGTTTGGGATATTTTGGCTTGGTTTACTGTGGAGATCAGATCTCATGGAGACAACAGAGTCCCAGAGTAAATAAGAGTAAATCTGCCATCATAAACCACCAAGATCCCCATCAAATGATATATATAGATGTATATTTATAAAAAGTCTTTTGTTACTAGTCCATTTTAAAACTGTTCACCTAAAGTCAATTAAGAACATAAAAAAGATAAAGCTGATTTGATACTAAAATAAGAGCTAACTTTTTAAAATCTGGTTTTACAGAGACTGAAAAGGAATAAATTCAAAGATAATATCTACTTATTGTTCTTATTTACTTATTGAAGTAACAGAAATATACATATTTTCTAAAATATACATTTCTTCAATTCCAGAAAATATTGTGCTTTTATTCATCTTTAGGTTTACAATTGAGTTTTTTCTAATTTTTTTTTGAGAGGTTTTTCCGCTATAGGGCGTGTGCGCTCGCCAGACAGACAGAGAGAGACAGAGAGACAGAAAGCGAGAAGTCACCCCCCAGGGGGGATGGTCACACCGCAATCCCTTCTCCTCCATTCTCCTCTTGGGATCTTGGGCACGCACGCACACGCGCCCGGCGTGAGTTTTAAGTCACCGGGTCCGGGACGCGAACTGCGGTCGACTACGTGGGAGTCCAGTGACATAGCCATTACCCTAACTGCTGGTTCCCGCTTTACAATTGAGTTTTAAAAATAAAGATTATTTTAAATGTTATGTATGCTTTAAAAATAATTATTTAATTTTATTTACTTATTTATTCATGTATTTACTTATTTCTAGTTTGACCAGACAGAGACAGGGAGAGAGATCTAGAGAAAGAAAGGGGAAAGAGAGAAAGCAAGCCACCAGGTCCAGGACATAAACCAGTCAGCCACATGGGCGTCCAGCGCCTTAACTACCACATCACCTGCTGGCCCCTAAATATTATTTCTTACACCTATGTAAAGTGGTATTTTTTTTTCTCAAGTTTTCTTGCAAATTTACTCCTGGTCAGCATAGTCTACATGAAGACAAAATCCTTGCATCCCAGCACCTCACAGAGGATCTGACGTGTTACACTAGGTCTCTGCCGAATAGCACATACATGCTGCAGCATGGCACCTGCATCCACTCAAATAGCCAATTAAGGCATGTTCTTGGGTCTCAGGATATCATAACAAAGGAAATATACAAAAGCCTCCCATATTGAGCCTATGCTGTCAGTTGTCAGTGTCGACATCTAGCCATATTCATTACTTGGAATACTAATTAAAAGATTGATATTCTGTGTTTTACCAGTCCTCACTATGAGCCAACACTACTTGTGTCGCCTCCAGGTGACCTTTATTATATAGGTTTGGTGAACAGAAGACACTGTGTGCAGACAGTACAGGGCCTACCAGCCCGTAAGTCTACCAAAACAATACAGACCACGGGCATCGTATACATTCTTCTAAGGAAGAAAGACATGTAAAAGGGGAAAGCTGCTTCCTAATTTGTCATAGTCTCAGAATCTTGTAGAGATGGAATAAACTCAGAATCTTATGGTCTAATACTGAAGAAAATAATTCTGTTGCATGCCAAATCAACACTGTATCATCTTAACTCACTTTGTCATGCCAATTTTCAGGGAACTACGCCTTTTTGTGTCCCTTGGTGAGTTGCTGTGCTTGTCAGCAGAAGTTGAAATCATTCTGGCAGCATCTAAAAAACAGCTGTACAGATGTGGATGAATTAGCAAAGAGAAGAGGGAAGAGGGCTTAAACATACTCCTCACTCCTATTGTCCCATTGAGACATAAGAATATCTGCTTGTGGAAAATTTTCTCTTAGATATCCATGAGAATAAATAAGTATATATAATAATATCACCATTTTAATGTAGATTATGCCTATTGTTCAAGCAAAGTAATTTTGATATTGAAGAATAAGAGTAAATAAAGATGTAATTACTGCTAAAGATAGATTTAAGATATAAAATTAAAAATAGGATCATAGTAAGCATTTTTTTTTTTCTTTTTTGGAGAGGTTTTTGCTATAGGGCGCGTGCGCTCGCCAGACAGACAGAGAGAGACAGAGAGAGACAGAGAGATAGAAAGCGAGAAATCACCCCCCAGGGGGGATGGCCACGCCGCAATCCCTTCTCCTCCATTCTCCTCTCGGGATCTTGGGCACGCACGCACATGCGCCCGGCGTGAGTTTAAGCCGCCGGGTCCGGGACTCGAACCAGGGTCGACTACGTGGGAGTCCAGCGACATAGCCATTACGCTAACTGCTGGTCCCTCATAGTAAGCATTTTTTAATTTGTTGATTAACTTAAGCCCAAACCAAAGAAAGGTTAGACTGAGATTTAGAATTCATTTATTATAAAACTTTTGAGGGCCAGCAGATGGTATAATGGCTACGTTGCTGGTCTCCTATGTAGTCGACTGCAGTTCAAGTCCCAAACCTGGTGGCCTAAACACACGCTGGGCGCATGTGTGTGCATGCCCAGGATCCCTAGAGGAGAATGGAGGGAAAGGGATTGCGGTGTGGCCATCCCCCTGGGGAGTGATTTCTTGCTTTCTGTCTCTGTGTCTCTCTCAGTCTTTCTGGCAAGCGCACACACCCTATCGCAAAAACTTCTAAAATGATTTTCTTATAAAACCTATTAAAAACATGTCTTCTTTGCTCACTAGAATTTCTATCATCAGTGCCATAGTTAACAGTGTTTATTTAATCATCTCAATTAAAACATGGTAGAATATGTTTAGGTTATATAAAGATCAGGTCAGGGTTTTTTTCCTAACTCCACATCATTTTGTTAAGAGTTTTAGCAGTTGATCCCCTTACAGAAGTCACAAAGATAATTTCATCTTGAGGTGAGAGGTATGTTGCATAATTTTCTTGTGACAAAAGCAAAATTTTTCCAAAGTAGGAATATTAATACATGATGGGAAATAACTTTGAAGGCATGAAAATGAGAGAGGGAATAATAGAAGAGTGAAAAGAAATTATTCTCAAAGGCAGTTCTTAATGCATGTGTATGAATATAGAAGATTAAGAAATCGAATAATGAGTAATTCATGTTGAGAGTGCTAAGGTATATTGAGATAAACACGGGCTGAACAGAGTCTTCTTACAGGTTATAGCAAAGAAGAGCATTCAGAAGGGTCCATATCACACAGAATGAAGTTGGGAGTGGTCCAGAGAAAATTAGGACTACTAGTGTTGCACAAACTTTGTCAAGCCACAGATTGTGATTACGGTGCTGCAGAGATCTTACTTTTCTCCTGGCGTCTCCCTGGCACTGATGTCAGCATTTGGCAGCAACCTTGGTCCCGTGGGTGAAGTTCTTTTCATTTACATGGTTGTTATATGGGCATCAAGATAAAGAGCTCCAGAGAGAGCCTGAAACCAGCATGCTACAATTGCAGCATGTAATTTTCTGCAAAAGAGCTTTGCTCTGTATCAGTGCTTTCTGTGAAGACTGTTTCTTGATTAAATGGATTTACGTATATATTATTGTCAACCTTTTCAAACAGAATATACTGACAGTGGCAAACAGCAATGAATATTTCTCCATGAGGTATAGTGTTAGGACAGGTTAGGCCAGGGCATGGAGTGGTATGTGGCAGAGATTTTCGGTAGGGGACAGCTGGGGCAGAGGCGTATGTGTAGGTTGAAAAAACATCATTAGCATTGTAATTTCAGATTTGGAACTAAAAACTGTGATTATTAGCATTGTAATCTCATATTTAGAACTAAAAGCTACGATTTGATTTCTATTGCAAACTACAGGGATTAAAATTCTTGGCTAGTGAGAATACACAGTTTATAGTGGTCTATATTGAAAGGATGTATTAGTGCAGCTGGGAGTGTAGAGGTGAAATTTTAATATCTGTGAGAGGAGAAAGGCTTTAAAAGTTTGAGATACTGGTGTAATAAGAAAATGATGTGATAGAAAGTCCTATATTTGGATCCTAGCTCGGCTGTTTTATAACCTGTGGCACCTGATTTAGACTCTGTGTTACTTATTTCATCAATTCATACGTTGAGAATAATCATATCCACCCACAGAGTTAGATAATTATACCTATATCTATACATTGAAATAAAGCAAGTGTGATTGTATTTAAAGTCCCAGCCTCATGGACTTACCAGAGAATAATTCATTCTCCCTTCCTCTGTACCTAGTTCTTTCTCCCTATTGCTCTTATCCTTTTCCAGTTTCTCCATTTCTGTATTTTTTCCACTCTGCATGTAAGATACTCAAGAATCAACTGAAAACTAAAAAAAAAATTGCTTCCATTCTTCTTAGGTCCCCACCACATTGCCACTCTGGCTCTCTACTCCTCACAATAAAATTTCTTGGTCCACATTCCCATCATCAGTTTCCCATGGTCCAGATAAGCCTCCACCTTTTGTAATTAGAGCTGATCTCCATCTATTCCACCATATCTGGTCTCATTCTGGTCCTTAATTCTTTGGTTGCTCATTTTTAGCAGTGGTTTTCAAGATTTTCTCAAGGAACCAAATCTTCAGGAACAATCATACTGTAATTGTTCTGAGGCACCCTTTCTTTTTCTTCCTTCCTTCCTTCCTTCCTTTCTTTTTTTTTTTTTTTTTTTTTTTTTTTTTTTTTTTTTTTTTTTAAGAGAAATTTTTGCTATAGGGTGCTTGTGCTTGCCAGGGAGACAAAGTGAGACAGAGAGACAGAACTCAAGAGATCATCCCTCAGGTGTGATGGCCATCCCACAATCCCTTCTCCTCCATTCTCCTCTTGGGATTTTTGGGCATACATGCACACACGCCCAGTGTGTTTTAAGCCGCCGGGTCTGGGACTTGAACTGCAGTCAACAGTGGGAGTCCAGCAATGTAACCATTATGTCATCTGCTGGTCCAAGAGGCATCCTTTCTTGATGTGTTCTCCCTCAGCTTACTCTATGCCCTTTTGTTTTCAAACTGCTTCCTTTTGGAATTAATTTTCTTCTACCTGCATTTAACGTATTTCTATGGTTGCATCTTTAGTGCCCTTTCTTTCTTTTTCTCTCTTTATTTTTAATTTTTTGTCAGAGGACGTGCATGTTCACCAAAGAGAGACAGAGAGATACAGAGAGAAGACGAGGGAGAAACATCCCTCAATGAAGTATGGTCAAACTACAATCCTTTCTCCTCCTTTTCTCCATTCTAACAAAATTTGGGATACACATGTACTCACACACAAACAGGCATGTTTTTCTAGCTGCTGGGGCCAGAATTTGAGCCACACTGTAAGCTATGTGAGATCTAGCTTGCTTACCCATTAGACCATGAGGTTCTCCTTCTCTCTTTATGAAGTTCCCTATAGATATGTGTCCACATCAACAACTTCAACTACTCTTTATTACTGCATGAGTACTTTATGAACAACTTACTCTATGATCACCTAAAAACACTTCACAGAAGAGCAGATTTGGAGCTTGCCTCTGGGCCCTCCTCTGTCCTCATTCTGATGGATTCCAAGTCTCTGTCTCACCACCTCAGATCTCTTTACTAAGTTTCATAACCAAGTGCTCTTCTGTATGCTTAGCAAGTTTGTTTGAATGTTCCAAAAGCACCACAAGTTTGAGGTGCCCAGATTGAAGCCATCATTTCTCTTAACCCAGCCTACTCTCTCCCTTTCATGACCATTGTCATGGTAGTGTTCACTAATCTCCCAATCTCTCACTCTCTCTCTCTCTCTCTCTTTTTACAGTAAGTTTTTGCTATAGTGCATATGTGCTTGCCAGAGAGAGATAGAAAGGGAAAGTGAGAAATAACCCCATCCCACAGGGTAGATGGCCACTCAGTCATCCCTTCTCCTACATTCCACTTTCTGGATTATGGGCATGGATGCACATATATCCTGCAAAATTTTCAAGCTGCCAGGTTTGGGACTAGAACCATTTTGACTCTGTGGGAGTCCAGTGCCTTATTCCCACACCACCTGCTGGCCCCAGTCTCCTAGTTCTAGTTATTTAAACTAAAGCATCATGCAATCTTTCACTATTACATCCCATTAGTCATCAGGTTCCCCTCTTAACCATCACTGTCTTCTCACGTTTCTCACTTGGATAGCAAAATAGTCTTAAGAGTTTCTCTGTCCTCTTGTCATCCTACATCAATTTATCTTCACCATACTGTGATATTGTGGGAGTGCCATTCCATGTTTTCAATCAGTTGCTGGCTCCATTATAGCCTCTGGCAAAAACTCCAAGATCTTTTGTCTCTAATGACTTGTCCCTAGTGTCCATAACAATTGTCAATTCTTTTGTGATTTGTACTTCACTGAAGACTTCCTGCTCTTGCATGCCTTCAAGGTTCCAGACATGTTGTTAGTGTGCCACTAACTTGACTAATGTTAGTGTGCCACTAACTTGACTAACTTTTCACTTGACTATCTGGACTTTAACTTCAGAGCTTATTAACCTGGGGCTAGTAGGTGGTGTGGTAGTTAAGCCACTGGACTCTCATGTGGTCAACCATGGTTTGAGTCCTGAACTGTGTAGCTTGAAAATCATGCCTGGCATGTGTGCCAATGTGCCCAGAATCTTGAGAGGAGAATGGAGGAGAAGGGAATGTGGCATGGCTATTCTTTCTGGGGGAGGGGGTGTCTTCTCACTTTCCCTCTCTCTGTCTTCCTCTGCCTCTCTCCAGTGAGCATATGTGCCCTATGGCAAAAACCTAAAAAAACAAAACAAGAATAGCCCTTTAATGATCCCCTTAAGAAACTCTCTCCCTTGTCTGGGTTGAAAGATCCACATTTCTCATTTTCTCCACAGCAAAATGTACTTTGTTTTGTCACATTCTATGTGGTGATAATTATCAGAGTGTATCTAGTCTTTGAGAATGAGAACTGCACCTTTTATTCTTGAATGTTCACCATAGGTACAGTACCTAGTGTGTCACATATGACTGTTAATGTAGTGGCTTGTGAACTAAAGGTCCTTTGAAATGTTTCATGTTGGCATTGTGAGTGGAGAGAAAGATACCTTTCAGAATGTCTTACCTTCATGAATCACAATTTCATTAAACAATACTCTTATTTTAAAAATTTGTTCATGACAAATGTTCAAAGAACATCTGTTTTTCTAAAACACTTAAGCATAAATATTTAAAATTTCTTTGGAACCATGTATAACCACAAGTGTCATAAGGTATAAATGTATGAGAGTGCTAACATCTGGTTAGCATGGGAATATGTTCAAGTGTGCATGTGAAGATGTATTGCATAGCTAAATTTGTGTAAACTCCAAACCAGAAATTTATTATTTGGAAGCAAGATAAAACCAAAACACAAGACGTTTAAACCTAAACACAGGCTGGCCAGAGGAAGAACAATGAAAACATGTTCATTCTTAGTCTTACAAAAGGATATAAGCTATTTTTCACTTTTCAAAATGAGCTCTACAATCCAACAGCAATTTGGTAGATTTTCTGTTTTAATTGCCAGAGGGCATGTGCACTCCAACAGAGAGAGAGAGGAGAGAGAGAGAGAGAAAGAGGGAGAAAGAGAGAGAGAACCACCCAATGGGGTATGGTCATGCTATCTATTTATCCATCCTGTTGGGATTTTGGGCATGCACATACACATACCCAGCATATTTTTCAAACTTAAGATACTTAGATTTGAACCACAGTTAGTCTTGTGGAACCCAGCTCCCTAAACTACTTGACTATGGACTAGCCTTTGGCAGATTTTCTTTATTTATTACTAGGTGGGCTTGTATCTAAAAAGAGACAAATGTCCATGTTTTTGTCTTTGATTTTTTAAACAATAATACCAATAGATAATATTGGGTTGTGAGGAAATTCATGATTCATTTTTGCATAAAAACAGAAAAGATGTGTCATGACTTTTTGGACAACCCAATATTTAAATATTTTAATAAAATCAGAATATGCAGTCTAAAAATACCTATTGTAAGTAGAAGTACAATATGTCATAATCTATAATGTTATAATACAATTTAGAAGAGAATAAAAATTAAAATATACTCCATTTTTGATTCTTCAAATAACCTCTCTTCAATCTCCAACTAAAACTGAAGACTCTAGCAACCTTTTTTGAAAATACTGTTAGCAATTAATAAAATTGACATTGCAAATTTATTTATTTATTTTTTTTTGAGAGAGAGAAAGAGAGGTTTTGGCTATAGTGTGTGCACTTGCTGGAGAGATAAAGACAGAAAGTGATAATAACCTCCCCAGAGGGGATGGCCATGCTGCAATCAATCCCTTCTCCTCCATTCTCCTTTAGGAATTATGGGCATGCACACACATGTGCCTGAAGTGAGTTTAAGTCACCAGGTCCAGGACTTGAACCATGGTTGACTATATGGGAGTCCAGTGATATAACCATTATGCCATCTGCTCGTCCTACAAATTCATTCTTAATGTGATAAGCTTAACAGAATTGAAATAACTTTAAATTAGACATCAAAAGACCCAGTTTTTTCTGATCTAATTTCCAAAATGTAGCTGGGCAAATCACTCATCCTCTTTGAATCTCAATGCTATAAAATATGTGAGTTTCAAGTTGTTCAATCTTATTGCCAGCACCAGGTATTGTCTTTTTAAATGAGTAACCCTATAATATTTTATTAGTTAACTATTTACATAATTATTTAGGCTATTTCCTAGATTGACTGTTTTATATATCTTTCCTTCATGACCTATATGAGAAAGAACATCTGTAGTTATCTGTAGATATCTAATAATGAACAAAATAGTGTTCATTATTAGATATCGGTAGCAGTAGAAGGCATATGCTGCCTCCTATTCCTCAATGTGCCCACTGTTAAATATTAATATAGATGAAATATAAAAATGTAGAAAGACAAGCAAAATATGGAAAGAAATTAGCTGCCAATTAAACAAGATAAAGACGTTTGTTCTCTCTGCTACTGTTTAGTGTGGTGTTGGATATTCTAACCAATGCAGTAAGATAAGAAAAAGAAAAATATATATATATGAATTGGGAGGAAGAAAAAAAAAGTTTTTTTTTAATTTGTAGAACACTTATTTATCTATGTAGAAATCTGATGGAAGTTACCTTTAAGAACTCCTAGAGACCCATCTGGGATGGTTCAGCAGTAGTGCATGCTCTGCAATGTGAACTACATGGAAGATCAGGGTTTGGTTCTAGGGTTGACCTGTGCACACTAGGTGTGCATGTGTGAGGCCATGATCCTACATGGTTGAGTAAGGCTGGGAGGCGAATGGTGGCATAAGACTCTGCTGAGAATGCCCATGTTATTCTCTTTCTCTTTTTTTCTGTACTTTATGGAAGAAATAAATAAATAAACTTAAAAAAACCTCCTATAACTAATAAGTGAGTTTAGAAAGATGACAGAATAACTTATATTTTTAAATGTAAAAATTATAGGGACTAGCAGGTGGCACAATGGTTAAGGCACTGCACATGACTGACCACGGTTTGGGTCCCAGAGCTGATGGCTTGAAAATCATTTGGGGAATCAGTAGTTAGCGTAATGGCTATGTCACTGGACTCCCATGTAGTTGACCATGGTTCCAGTCCCGGACCCGGTGGCTTAAAACTCACGCCAGTTGCGTGTGCGTGCATGCCCAAGATCCTGAGAGGAGAATGGAGGAAAAAGGATTGTGGCGTGGCCATCCCCCCTGGGGGGTGATTTCTCACTTTCTATCTCTCTATCTCTCTCTGTCTGGCGAGCGCACACACCCTATAGCAAAAACCTCTCCAAAAAGAAAAAGAAAAAGAAAATCAGGTTGGGCGTGTGTGCATATATGCCCAAATCCCAGGAGAAGAATGGAGAAGAGATTGTGGCATGGCCATCCTCCCTGGTGGGTGATTTCTCACTTCCCCTCTCACTCTCTCTCTTTGTCTCTGGTAAGCACATGCACCGTATGGAAAAAAAAAAAGCTTTTAAAAAATTGTAAAATTACTGGAACCAGCAGTTAGCGTAATGGCTATGTTGCTGGACTCCCATGTAGTCAACCGCGGTTCATGTCCCGGACCCAGTGGCTTAAAACTCACACCGGGCACATGTGCGTGTGTGCCCAAGATCCCGAAATGAGAATGGAGGAGAAGGGATTGCGGCGTGACCATCCCCTCTGGGGGGTGATTTCTCGCTTTCTGTCTCTATGTCTCTCTCTGTCTATCTGGTGAGCGCACGTGCCCTATAGTGAAAACCTCTCAAAAAAATATTGTAAAATTACTTAGGAGAAATCTGAAAAATAATGTGTAAAATTCATATACACTAAACAGTAAACACTACTGACAAATAATAGAGGAAATCAGGAACTGCTGAAGTGGTCAAGAAAATTCTTGTGGAGTAGGTTAATTTGAACTTGGTTGGAAAATTCTATTTAAGTAGATGAAGAGGAGGATTGTAGCTATAATATTAGTTAGGGAAGACGTACTATTGTACAGCAACCCCAAATCTTAACATGGTAATGATATATTTTTCACTCACATAGCTATACCTTCAATATTCAGGGATCAGTCTTCAGAGAAGGATATAGAATCTCCATTCTCAGAAGGTGTAGGTCCTTACAGTCTTCTATTGCTTTCTCTGTACCTGGTCTAAAGATAAGGGAAGGAAGATAAAAAAAAGTTGAATACTTTTATAGCCACCCAAGCAGGAGATTTTGGAGGCCAGGTATGAAAGTATGTGCATAATTTCTATCTGCCCTCTATTGACCAGAGCATGGTCACATGGCCTCACTAATCTAGCAAAAAAAACTGGAAAGGTAGCTTCAGCTGGGTTTCTAGGAGAAGAAGGAAGTAATTAACATATTACACATAGCTATGTCTCTTCTGTAGGTATGGAGATGTGTAGTCATGGAGCCATGCAGAGTGCAATTTTTATGTAGGAAGCTGATAAAATTTGTAAGGGAATGTGGGAGGAACTAAAGGAGAATATTAAATGCCAAGATTAAGGAGTTTATACAGTGGGGCAAGGGTGAAAATGCAAGACTCCGTGAGGCTGACTTACATGGCAGGGTTCCAGATACGCATTCAGAGACCTCCCTGAACACAGCAGGCATGCACGTGCCTGCGGCTTGGAGCTGTATAAAGTTGCGGGGGAGGTGGATTGCAGCAATGAGATCCTGTCATAGGTGCTCTCTCTCTTTTTCTTGCACTTTCTCTCATGAATAGAAGAGATAAAATGTCCTTTAAAAACTAAAAACAAACAAAAAATTGTATTTTATCTGGGGAATAAATTTACCTTAAAGATGTCTCTGTAAAATATAATACATTTCTAGCACTCAAAAGTATACTGACGATTGAAGAGGATGCTATGTCAAGATTTATAAAGCACTAAATGAATATAGGATATATTTCATGTTTTAAAGGTTTCTGAAATTGCAAAGCAACTTTTTTCCTTTTCAATGACTTTCCCTGAAAAATCCAATGTTTCCAAAACTTTTGAACGTTGCTAATTATTTCTTTCATATCCTCCTGAAGGAATAACAGTTTCTTTTGCCTGTGGTTCCCCTCCAAGGAGAAGATATTAATGTTATTAACTATGAAGGAAAGGAAACCACAGGATTTCTTACAACACTTCTTTTTGTAATCTTGTTGTATTGTAGCTAAGGATATAGTGTTACCATCTGTTCTATGCACAAATAATGTTGAAGTATAGAATGATAAATTATTATTTCATAAAATGAATTAAGTCCTGTTTTTTTCCTTCCTTCTGTAGATCATATTTTTACCTTATCCATATTTACCTCTCATTGTTGGTATGTTCATTGTATGATGCCTCAATTATTCTGATAATTCCGTTTCTTACTTTAGGACTATCTGCCTACTAAAACTTCCAAAGCCATTTTTCCGTTCTCCATCACACTGACATTCTCCCTTTCTGTGTGTCTTTAAATTTGTTTTTCAATGCCTGTGAGTCCAATATTCATCTTTTTGAACTCGAAAATAATGTTTCTGGCATTCTTGAGCTAGTCACATCAGTCACATGTAGTTATTTCACTTCTCCATATCTTCATGTCAGAGATGTTCTTCAAATTGTCTTTTTGATATTTTTATTCAGTTGTGTTTTTATGCATATTTTTACCTTGCTACATGTGTCTGCAAAATAAGTGTTTTTCATCAATTCACTCTTTTCACCCTTCAAACATTTGTTCATTTTTCTCAATGAGATTTTGACTGACACAACTGACTTAATATTCAACTGAAATAAATTTACCATTTCTCATATTTGGTGTTTTCTTATCAGAGTCCATGAAACGTACACACAGTAAATGATTTATAATCTTAGGAGATAATTATGATTTCAACATTGGAAAATGGGTCCTCTAACTTTCTCCTAATGCCTTGGGTACACTTTCACTTTTTATTTTTAATTTTGTAAATCCTATATTTCATTACTAGAAATAAAAACCTTTTAAGTTTTGGTTAGACATAAGAGCAATAAGTTATCTTTCAGTGTAATTGCGCGTTATGATGATGATGTTATATTCAATATTATTCTCTGTTCTTTTTTACATTTTTTTATTCATGAGAGAGGGAGATCCTCATGAGTGCCTGACCATGATCACCTTCTCACAGCTCTTCAGCTCATCACGATTTTAGGCATGCGTGCAAATGGCATGTTTCCAAGTTAACAGAGGATCAAGACCCATGGTTAGCCATGTGGCTTCTAGTACTGAAGTTCAGTTTGCTATTGACTTTGCCACCAGGTTGGATTTGCACTGATTTTCCTATACTCAATTTCATATTTGAAATGAGAGGGATGGTTATCTAAAATAAAGAGAGTTAATAGGTCTTGTCTCCTCTCAGAATTAATTGAGTCTCTTACATATATGCAGAAACATAGCCACCTTTTTATGTGGGTATTCATGAAGCTCTTGGTAGGTTAATTTGCAAACTGTTGTCCTCCTACGTGAACCCCTTTATCCCATACAATTTTTTAAAGCAAGACTAATGTCTACTTTGTAAACCTTTTAATAAATGTTTACCAAGTGCTTATGATGCATTAAAAAAAAGGATGTAGAAATGAGGTAAAGACATAGGAAATACACTTAGTTTTACTTATTTTTCTATTTTGAGAGAGATTTTTGTTGTAGAGCATATAAACTTTCTGAAGAAAGAGAGAGAGAGAGACAGAAACTGAGAGATTACCCCCTTGCCCCTCCTCCACCAGGAGGATGACCACATTTCAGTTCTTCTCCTCCATTCTCCTCTTGGAATTTTGGGCATACACACTCATGTGAGTTTCATGTTCCAGGGTCTAGGACTTGAACCGCAGTTGGCCACATGGGAGTCCAGCATATTAACCACTATGCCACCTGCTGACTCTAATACTTCCAATTTTAAAAGAGAAGACAAATATGTCAGGTTTATTTTAGAGAGATTTTTGCTATAGGGTGTTTGTACTCTCTGGAGAGACGAAGAGACAGAAAGTGAGAAATCACTCCCCCCAGGGGAGATGGCCAAGCTGCAATCCCCTCCCCTCCATTCTTCTCCTGGGATCTTGGACACACACGCACATGTGCCCAGTGTGAGTTTCAAGCCACTGAGTAAGGGACTTGAACTGCAGTAGGCCATGTACGAGTCCAGCAATGCAACCATTACACCATCTGCTGATCCTGCAATATGGCAGATTTTTAAGTGTGTGTATATGCATATCTTGTTTTGTTGGGCTTTGCTTTATTGTACTTTGCAGGTATGCATTTATTATTATTATTATTATTATTATTATTATTTTTTCAAATTGAAGCTTTGGGACTCTGCATTGAGCGGAGTTTTCTAATAGCATGAACTCAGCACTCCATGTCTTTCTGTACATTTTGGTAATTCTCCCAGCATGTCAAACTTTTTCATTGTTGCTTTATGTGCTATCTGTGATCAGTGATCAGAGACCTTTGATGTTACGCTTGTAATATTAGCAATTTTTTTTCTGTAAAGAACCAAACAGCATTTCAGGCTTTAAATATGTTTTAAGTATGCTTTTTAATTGTAAATTAACAAATTATAATTATTTATAGAATGGGTCACAAAAGATGTTATAGGTATACAAAATGGAATGATTAAATCAGACTTATGTAACATAACCATCCCTTAAAATACTTGTCATTTTTCGTAATGATGAAACCTGTACCAAATTCAAGGTCGGCTGCTTCACACTCAAAAGGCCATGGTTGAAAGACAAATGTTAGTGGATAAGAAAGCTTGCTTTATTCAAGAAACCAATGACCTGGGAAGATGGTGGACTGATGTCCCAAGACCATCTTGAAGTCCCAGAATAACTAAAAGGTTTGTAAAGTGGAAGTTAAGCATGAATGTGGATTCAGAGAGTAAGGGAGCTGTGCTGTTTTACACAACAATCAGTCATTGTCTTGATCTTGTAAAGATTTGTTGGCATCAAGGTCATTATATATTTTTTTGGCCACAGCATGTTTTCCACACTGAACCATGCGGTTGGCCACCTGGAATCCAGCTGCCTTAACCATTGGACCCTGGCCCAAGGTTGTCTTTTAGTTGAGGCCATCTCCCCTTAAGGCTAACATATTCCCTCTTCCTCTTCTCTCCAGGCACATTTGCCTCTTGGGTTGTAATCCCAAAGTCCAGTCTCTGTAGAATTTCTTTAAAGCCTTGATTAGTTCATTCAAGTTAAAACATTAAGCAAGCTCTGTCACTTAAGAGGAGTTGATCTATTGTGCTAGGTTTAGTATGGAGTTACTTTAATTCTTCTTGTAGTCTAGCTATAGTGAATATATTTGAAATTTACATTCTTAGCAATTTAAAAATATTCAGTACACTGTTGCTAACTATAGTCATTACGCAGTGCGATAAATCTAAAACACACATACACAAACTCATTTCTCAAGCTGACCCCATAACACAGTGATTGAATGTTGTGCACTGGGCGTCAAACCCCATGTGGCCTACCATGGTTGAATCCTGGCACCAGTGGCTTGAAAAACCTACCCAGCATGTCTGTGTGTATGTGTGAATGTGTCCAAAATCCTGATAGTAAAGAAGAGATAAAAAAGAACTGTGGCATGACCACGAATCACTGGGTGTTATTCTCTCTCTTTCGGGCAATAAAAAAAGAACAGAACAAAACAAACAAACAAACAAAAAACAGAAATAATACCAATAAAAAACACAAAAACTTACTCCTCTTTTTTTAACTAAAATTTTGAACCCTTTGACTAACATCTCCTCATTTCCCCCACACCCAGCCTCTGACAGTCACTATTCTCTACTTTATTTTTATAAGCAAGTGTTTTAGATTCCTCATATAAGTAAGAACATGGTTTGCCTTTCTACCTTGATTATTACACTTAGCAAAATGCTGGTAGATTTATTTATGTTTTTACAATACAATTTTCTTTGTTTCTAAGGCTGAATATTATTCTAATGTGTATATATGCTACATTTTCTTTAGTTATTTACCCATTGATGAACACTTAGATTGGTTTTATAACTTGGTTGCTATGAGTAATGCTTTAATGAACATAGGAGTGCAGTATTTCTTGGAAATGCTGCTTTCAAATCCTTTGTATATATATCTAGAAATAGAATTATTAGATCATAAGGTAATTCTATTTTTGTATTTATGTGGAGCCTTCACATGATTTTTCAATATTCTTACATAATTTTTCACAGAAATAGAAAAAAACAATTCTTTTTTTTTTTTTGAAGAGATTCTTTTTCTCTATAGGTCGCGTGCGCTCGCCAGACAGAGAGAGACAGAGAGACAGAAAGCGAGAAATCTCCCCCCAGGGGGGATGGCCACGCTGCAATTCCTTCTCCTCCATTCTCCTCTCGGGATCTTGGGTACGTGCGCACACGTGCCTGGCGTGAGTTTTAAGCCGCCGGGTCTGGGACACAAACCGTGGCTGACTACATGGGAATCCAGTGACATAGCCATTACGCTAACTGCTGGTCCCAGAAAAAAAATTTCTAAACTTCAAATAGAACCACAAGAACCCAAAATAGCTAGAGGCATTTTTGGCAAAAAGAACAAAGCTGGAGGTTTTATAATTTTGAACTATATTACAAAGCTACAGTAATTAAAATGGCATGGTACTTTATAAAAATAGATGCATTGATCAATATAACAAGAGATCCAAGAGAGGAACTCTCATATTTATAGTTCATTGATTTTTCAACAAAGGTTCCAAGAACACACAAGGAGAAAAGGACAATCTCTTGAATAAATAGTGTTGGGAAAACTGGATGTCCATATGTCCATATGCAGAATAACATTGATAGATATTATATAGGTAGATATAGAAATAGATATGCAAAAATATAGAAATAGAAATTTCTTGAAAGAAAAAATATAAATGACCAACAGGTATATAAAAAAAGTACTCAACATCTCTAATCATTAGGGAAATGCAAATGAAAAGCACAATGAAATATCAGTTCTTGAGAGAACTGCTATTATCAAAAGATAAATCATGGTGAAAATGTGGAGAAAAGGAATTCACCCTTTTACACTGTTGGTGAGAATATAAATTAGTGCAGCCATTGTGGAAAACAGTGTGGAAGTTTCTTAAAAAAAGTAATTATTTTTGAACATTTAGCATTAAGGCTTTGACAATTATATTAAAAATACAATTTGAGAAATAATGTCCACTGGGAGAATTATTCACTTTTTGTATGGCAGGGCTTGTTGACAATACTATTATTCACAAGTTTAATAATTATAACGTAAATCAGAACAAAATTGCATTTGACTTAGAGCACTCAGGGAGAAATAACACATGTAATATATAATACCTTAGAAGCATGTAAAGTTTGTGTTGTAAAGCCTAATGTTACAATTAAGTCAATTATATAAGTAATAAGATAAATTACCTCCAATAAAGACAGATATAGTTTATAGAAATCACCATTTTTAATTGCTAAAAATATAATAAATATTGAAATACCAAATAAAATATATTGTTATAAATCTTTACTAAAGAGCCTGAAATGTAATTCGAGCCATTGAGAGATTAAAAAATATCTTTGCATAACAAGCAACTGTAAATGAACTCAATCCCTATTTGAATCATCTCTCCTTCTCTTTAATTTTTAAATAGGCAGGATATTTAGAAGACTGAAATAAAATGAAACAGTCTAGGGGTCGGCAGGTGGCATAGTGGTTAAAGGCACTGGACTCCCACATGGCCAATGACAATTCAAGCCCCGGACCTGGCAACTTGCTTTCTCACGTTCCCTTTCTCACTCTCACTCTGTTTCTCTCTGATCAAATTAAAGTAAGTAAATAAATAAATAAAGTTAAATAAAATAATTCTTTAAAAAAAACCCCATAACTTAAAGAATATGTCTAAAAATTAACAGGAACAAAAGAATAATTTATGATAAAAAATGAAAATTGGCTTAATAAATTTTAAGATTCTTAACCGTATACATGTGATTAGTAGGTAGAGGAAAAATGTGGTGTTTAGAGCTACTGCCTCCTTCCTCTTTACATCCTTTGAGTGTTCATCAGAAATTTTTTATCCAATTCTATTTTTGTGTATTTTTTCCCCAGATAAAGCATGAGTTACACTATAAAATATTAAAAGTACATGAAAACACCCAAATAATTCTGTTGTATTTAGTTGAAAGAAATGTGTGTGTTTTCTTTCTATAGATTAAAGTGCTTTGTGTATCCCGTAAAACTGTTAGTATGGATTAAAATTCTGCTTAGTGGTACAATATATCCACACAACATTTACAGGCATACATCTGAGATATTGTGTTTGGTTACAGACCACTGCAATAAAGTGAATATCACAGTAAAGAGTCACATTCCTTTTTTTCAGCATAAATAAAAGTCATATTTACACTATATCATGTATTTTAAGTATGAAATAACATTCTATCTTTAAATATACAAATACCTTATTTCAAAACTACTTTATTACTGAAAAATATTAACAATAATTTGTCAGTTAATTGTCATCTTTTTTCTGGTGGAGAGTCTTGCCTTGATGTCGAGGCTGCTGACAAACCAGGGAGGTGATTGCTAAAGGTTGGGGCATATTGATTGACTCTTTCCTTTATGCAATCTTGCTTGATAGCATTTCACTGACCACAGAACTTCTTTCAAAATTGGAGTCAATCCTCTCAAACCCTAACATTGCTTTATCAACTAAGTTTAGGTAATATTTTAAACCTTTGTTATTATTTTAACAATATTTATAGCATCTTACCCAGAAACAGATCCCATCTCAAGAAACTTGTACTTCCTTTGCTCATTCCTAAGAAACAACTTCTCATCTGTTAAAGTTCTATCACGAGATTGTGTTAATTCAGTCACATCTTCAGGTTCCACTTCTAATTCTAGTTCTCTTGCTATTTTTCCCACAGCTGCAGTTACTTCTTCCACTGTGTTATTGATCCCCTCAAAGTCATCCATGAGAGCTAGAATCAACTTCTAAAGTCCTGTTAATGTTGACACTATGACCCTCCCACCAAATAATGAATATTCTTACAAATCACTATCTACAACAGCTATAGCTTTGTAAAATGTATTTCTTAAATAATAAGACTTGAAAGTTGAAAGTATTCCTTGATCCATAGGTTGCAGAATGGATGTTATGTTAGCAGTCATAAACACCATCATCTTCATCCGTCTCTAGTAGAGTACTTGAGTGACCAAGTATATTGTCAATTTCATATGTTGAAAGAAATCTTTTTGTTCTGAGCAGTAGGTTTTAATAGTGGGCTTAAAAAATTCAGTAAACCAGGCTGTGAACAGATGTGCCTTCATCCAGGTCTTGTTGTTCTATTTCCAGAGCATAGGCAGAACAGATTTAACATTGTTCTTAAAGGCCCTAAGATTTTTAGAATGGTAAACAAACACTGGTTTCAACTTGAAGTCATAAACTCTATTAGCTCCTAAAAAGAAAATCAGTCTGACTCTTTGAAGCTAGGCATTTCTCTCTAGCTATGAAAGTCCTAGATGGCATCTTCTCTCTTAGTAAGCTTACTTTGTCTACATTAAAAATCTGATGCCCAGTGTATCCACCTTTTAAGAGGCTTATTTCATCCATGAGTGAGAGAGATACAAAGAGTGACAAAGACAGTAGCCCCAACAGGGTCTCCAAGATCCACTCTCAGCCTCAGTCAACCCCAAGTCATGAGCATGTGTATGTCTGGCATAACGGTGAGATTTCAAGATGTGAGCATCGAATCTTCCCATGTGGTTCAGATTCTGAGTGTCCAGCTAGGATCTCATTTATTACCAGGCACCTTTATGCTCAAAAGTAGGCCATGAGGGTATTTATGATTTGCTGGCATCCAATATAATTTGAAAGATGTGTTTTACCCCAGTGTACAGACCCTGGTACTTTGAGAAAAATAATGGGGCATTGCTACTCTATATGCTTACTATATTGTTGCAAGTTTCTTCTGTTAAGGGTTGCTATACTCTAACAGTGAGAAAAAGATGCTTCTGTCAAGGTTAATGCAAATTCAAGAATTACTGGTTTAGCCACCCACCCGAACCCATTCCACACCTCATAATCATGTTCTTTTTTTTTTTTTTTTTGGTGAAGTATAATTTTATGACTTTTTTTTAAAATTAATTACTTTATTTATTTTTGTATATACTTTCAATCATATTGTTTGGCTTACAGTGAGACCATTTCGATATGTGAACATTTCTCCCCAGACCCGTTGATCGAAATATCTTCAACAGATAACACCACACCTCCCCATCCCGTCAATGCTCTACCTCTGTATCCCTTCTCCAAATGTCTTTCGTTGGGCCCCACTCCTCCACATACACCTCATCTGACATTCACACCCATCTCTTGTGTTTGTTCAACTGTTAGTCAATCAGTTTCAGACATAGAATGCAGACAAACGGTATATGTTAAGTGGGGACATACAATGTCTCTCCTTCATAGCCTGGCTTGCCTCACTCAGCAGTACATCTTCCATATTCTTCCACTTTCTGTCAAAAGCCAGGGCTCTGTTGGTTTTTATGGCTGAGTAGTATTCCATAGAGTATATGTGCCACAGTTTTTCAATCCATTCCTCCATACGGGGGCATCTGGGTTGGTTCCATGACTTAAAAACTTTTTAATTTTATTTCTGCTATTATTATTATTGTACATTCAATCACTATACATCATTTAGCTTGTATAGAGAATTTGCCCAACATGAAAACAACTCAGACCAGTCCAGTTGAGAATACGATAAATGTCATCATTCTTATCAGGGCCTTACTTTAACATAAAAAGCATATTGGTTCTAATTTTCTAATTTTTAGCCTTTCTCATAATAAGGCAACATATTCCTTCAGCTACAGGAGATGGATGTCTATTTAAATGCTTCCATAAAGACTTTCTGGCCTTCTCAATTGACACTATTATGTACTTTGAGCACTGCGTGGCATTTAGCAATAATCATCAAATCCCACTATTATTATTTTTTTTTTGGAGAGGTTTTTGCTATAGGGCGTGTGCACTCTCCAGACAAACAGAGAGAGACAGAGAGACAGAAAGCGAGAAATCACCCCCAAGGGGGGATGACCACGCCGCAATCCCTTCTCATCCGTTCTCCTCTCAGGATCTTGGGCAAGCACGCACACGGGCCCAGCGTGAGTTTTAAGCCACCGAGTCTGGATGTGAACCGCGGTCGACTACATGAGAGTCCAGTGACACAGCCATTATGCCAACTGCTGGTCCCAAATCCCACTATTCTTATAATTAACATTGCCCCCAGAGCGCTCAAATACTCCTCATCAATATCTCCATCCATCCGTGTTTTATTCCAATTCTTCACAGATGAGATAGTAATTGTGGTCTAGTAGCACATCAGGGATGATCACCACTGTATTTCCAACCAGCAGTGGGATTCTTGCTGCTATATGGTTGGCAAGTTATTCAATTCCACTAGCCTGTCCTGAGTATTTACTTTTTTATTTCTTATTTTTTTATTTAATTATTTATTATCATCATGATTTTGTTTATATTACATTGAATCACATATAACTTTACAGTGTATTACATTTCTTTTCCCAGAAGGAATACCATGCATACCAGGCAATACAGAGACATTAAAATCCCCATTTCATCATCCAATAGCTTTTCATTATTTTTCCCGATTATTATTATTAAATTCACATTTGTTCACTGAGCATTGTCACAGCATACAAAATGTAATTTCCCATCAGAAGATGCTGCAGAGTAGCTTAATCATAGATGTTATCATCAGTAATTTTCCATTCCTAGTTTCATATATATATTTTCCCCCCTATTTCTCACCCTCTGCCATTTCCCACACTCCTCCCACACTATCTCAGGTGTCCATAGTTGTTTTCCATTCCTTTTTTCCCCCACATTTTATTGATTCACAATTTTTTTTTAAATAATCTAACTGCTTACAATAGCAAGCTCTGCTGATACATACATATCTATGAATACATGTCTGGCTTAAGACATGAATCTCTGAGTACAATGAATATACTGTAAGGTAGCACCTAGCTGATGCTATATAGTTTACTATGGTCATTAATTATGTATTTTTTTACTATAGTTTTCAATTTGAAGAAAAGCATATTTAGCTTTAATAAATCAAAGAAATGCTAAGGAAATATGCTTAAAACTTAAAGGCAGGAAATTCTGTTCAAATAGTAGATACATGAACCTATCAGCAGCTCAAGACAAGACAAAAATCCTTAAAATCGGAAAACAAAGCCTAGAAAAAAACGTTTTAGTCGAAAGTCATAAAAAAAGAGTATAGAGAAAGATAGCAAGAGAACACATAGAGAGGCATGATATTAGTAGAACACAGATATGGTTTATTACCGGTTGATGACGTGTGTAGTATTCTCAACTGGATTGGTCTGAGAAGTATTTCGTGTTGGGTAAAGTCTTTTTATAAGCAAAATGAGAAGTAGTGATTTGTTAAAAAAATAGTTGGAATAATAATAATAATGACTGGGAAAAACAATGAAAAGACATTAGATGATGAAGTGTGGATTTTAATGTCTTTGTATTGACTGACATGCATGGTATTCCTTCTGAAAAGTTATATGTGATTCAATATAATATAAACAAGATTATGATGATAATAAATAAATTTTTTTTTAAAGTCATAAGATTCTATTTCACCAGTTCAGTCCCCAAGATTAAGTTGGCCATTTTCTTAGTTTTTGAAGTCTTATTTCTTTAACTTTTCTGGTATAGCACTCCCTGCAGAATTTCTTGGAGATGTGGTCTCGTGTTGGTAATTTCTTTCAGATTTTGTTTATCTGAGAATGTTCTTGTCTTTTCTTCCCATATGAAGGATAATCTTGCCGGGTAGAGTATCTGTGGTTGCAATTGCTTTTCCCTTAGCACTTTGAATATATTTTCCCATTCTTTCCTCACTCGCATTGTTTCTGATGACAGATCCACTGTCAGCCTGATGGGATGTCCCTTGTAGGTAACTTGCCGTTTCTCTCTTGCCAATCTCAGTATCTTGTCTTTGTCTGTGGTTTTGCTCAAGCTGGTTATAATGTGTCTTGGAGAAGATCTTCTTGGGTTGATTCTATTTGGGGTCCTCTGTATTTCTTGGGACTGGATCTTTGAATGCCTCTCTAGGTTTGGAAAGTCTTCTTCCAGGATTTCATGGAATAGATTATCAATGCCCTTATGGGTCTCTTCCCCTTCTGGGATACCAATTATTGAGACGTTTAGATGTTGATGGCATCTAGTATTTCTTGTATAATATTATCATATTTTTGGACAATTTTCTCAGACTTCGTGGTGGATTTTTCTAAGCCAGTAATTCTATCTAATACAACTGAGATTCAATTTTCAGTGTGATCTAGTCTGCTTTCAATACTTTCAAGGGAGGTTTTGACTTCCTGTATGATAGTCTTCATCTTTAACAGGTCCATTTGATTCTTTTTTAAAAATGTGTAATTCCTCGTTTAGATCTTGCAAGAATTTCCTCACCTCCTGAAGCTCATCAACTTCTTTTCCCTGCCTCTTCGGCAGTTCATTGTCTCTCTTCTGTTTGATCTCTGTGAGCTTTGTCACCATGAAAATTCTAAATTCTTTATCAGACATTTCCATCAATCTCATCATACTGTCTGAGAATGAAAATGACTTATTTTTCCTTGGAGGAGAGGTATTTTCTTGTATTTCCATATTTCTTGTGACCCTGCAGTGATTTCTAGTCATCAGATAGATGGTACATTTCTTCTAATTCTTGGAGTTCAGTCTGAGTGTTCAGAGCCGTGCAGGAGGAGATGATCTGTAATCTCTCTTCCATTCTGTTCTCACTCTTTGTGCATCAGAATCAGTGGGAATAGAGGAATATTCTGACCCTAACTGTATTCAGATGTATAGATTCTGTTCACTTGGATCTGTCTAGACACTTAGTGAGCAGAGGCTGAGAAGCAAATATTAAGAGAAAAAAAGAGAAAAAGATTAAAGAAAAGGAAAGAAGAAAACATGAAATAAAAAAGGATAATAAAAATCTATAGATTTTAATATTAAAATGCAAAAATTGAAAACCGTGCCATGCTTGTGCGCCATGAGAAAGCACTAATTCACAGCTGAAGTTCAGGTTCCATGTGGAGGTGGGCCTGGGTTTGTGCCCTTCCTAAACAGAAGGGAGAGGCACTTATTAACACAATAAAGGAACTTGAAAGCCCAGAAAATACTTTACCTTAAAAAAATTGAAATTTATAGAGTAACTCTCCTTCATCCACAAACAGTTCGGTGAAAGTCATGGAAATGTCTGATAAGGAATTTAGAGCATTCGTAATGTCGAAGCTAACAGAGATGGAAGAAAAGAGAGATAATGAACTGCTAAAGAGAAAGGAGAAAGAAGTTGCCGAGTTCCAGGAGATGAGGAAATTCTTGCAAGATCTAAAAGAGGAATTACACACTTTACAAAAGACTCAAACGGAACTGCTAGAGATCAAGTCTATAATACAAGAAGTCAAAATCTCCCTTGAAAGTATTAAAAGCAGACTAGATCATTCAGAAAATAGAATCTCAGATGTAGAAGAGAAAATGGCTGGCTTAGAAAAGTCCACCACGAAGACTGAGAAAATGGCTCAAAAATTTGAGAATGATATGCGAGAAGTACTGGATACCATCAAACGTCCAAATATCCGGATAATTGGCATTCCAGAAGGTGAAGAGACCCATAAGGGCATTGATAATCTATTCCATGAAATCCTGCAAGAAAACTTTCCAAACCTAGAGAGGCATTCGAAGATCCAGTCCCAGGAAATACAAAGGACCCCAAATAGAATCAACCCAAGAAGATCTTCTCCAAGACACATTATAGCCAGGTTGACCAAAACCGCAGACAAAGACAAGATACTAAGATTGGCAAGAGAGAAACATCAAGTTACCTACAAAGGACATCCCATCAGGCTAACAGCAGATCTCTCATCGGAAACAATGCGAGCGAGGAGAGAATGGGAAAATATATTCAAAGTGTTACGAGAGAAACAGTTTCAGCCAAGAATACTGTACCCGGCAAGATTATCTTTCAGGTGGGAAGAAAAGACAAGAACATTCTCAGATAAACAAAACCTGAAAGAATTTACCAGCACCAGACCAGATCTCCAAGAAGTTCTCAAGGGTGTGCTGTATCAAGAAAATTAAACACAGACACACGGAAATAAGAGTCCAAAAACTATGAAAGTGGCCAACTTAATCAGAGGGACAAGTCTGGAGTTGAATATTATATCCCAGAATTTAATCAGGAAAATTGAACCAGAACAGAAGATAAAAGTACATGAGACTGATAGGTTCATGCACCTTCCATTTGAACAGAATCCTAACTTGTTTCCTGGCTTTAAGCAAAGTTCCTTGGCATTTCTTTGAGTTAAGTTAAAACTGGTTTTCTTAGTAGTAATGAGTGAACTCACCATTGAAAGTAGTTAGATTATGTAGGAAATTGTGTGATCAATGCAACGTGGGTGGGAAGGGAATGAAGGACAATTGTAGACACCGGAGGTGGTGTGAGAGGAGGGTGGGAAGGGACAGAGGGTCAGAAAGAGGGGTGGAAGTAATTCTAGGAACTAGTAATGGAAAATTTTTTGTAATGTGCATGATTGTATCACTATGCAGTGTGTACTGGATGGGAGATTGCATTTTGTATGCTGTGATGAAGCTTAGGGAAGAAATGTAAATTGAGTTACAAAAAAAAAAGTTTCAGAAAAAAAAAATATATATTCAATGACTGCAGTAGGATATGTAGCCACAGCTAGGTGCTACTTTATAGGATGCGTAAAGTAAGACTTGTGTTCATGGAAATGTGGGTATCACCTGTGTTTGCTATGAGGGTATTTGGATTGATTAGGGTCTTTGGCGTTACAATAAAATGTGAGGAGAAAACAGTATAGAAAGCAAACATAGATACCAGAGACTGTGGGAGGAGAGTGGGAGATGGCAGAGGGTAAGAGAGAATCTAGGAGGGGGGGAAAAAAGCAAAACATACAGAAGACAAGAAATGGAAGATCATTTGCTGACAATAACATGCTTGTTGATGTGCTTGATTGAGACAATATATAGTGTAATTTGGAGGGAAAATCTCATTTTGTATGCTGTAATGATGTTCAGAGAATGAATGCAAATAAATAAATTAAAAAAAAAATTATCCCATACTGGGATAGCCTTCTGTATCTTTAACAATGATTTTTTTTTGTATTAAGCCTACTTTTTAATAAACTTCATATAAATATAAAAAAAAATTGAAATTTAAAAGCCTCAGGGAGACACAGAGAGAACTAGAGACAAAGAGACAGGTAACACTACCCACTAGAAATAAGTGAGAAAGAAGTCTCAGCAGAAAATCTTCACTTTAAGTCTCTGAAAGCACTAGTTCACAGAAAATATTGTCTTTATACATGCTCCTTCAAAGCAGACCAACTAATCCCTGGACATGTTGGTAAAGATGTGAGGAAATGATGTAGGGAAACATAGTAACAAGCAAGTTATCACTGGACAGCTGGCGTTTACTGAGGAACTCTTGAAAACAGTGTGGAATACATACCTCAGAATTACACCACACAAAGAGTGAGGGAGCTGGGGTATTAATATACCAAATACTTATCTATTGTCAGTTATTTGTTAAGGCTGCTTTGAGAGTCAGTCATGATGCCTGCTTAGGCAGGGTATGCTCCAGTATCCAGAGGAAGTTCTCAGGTAAAGAGAATTATGTGCTGGATTTTGGAAGTAAGGGAGACATGGACTGAAATGATAAAGCTTAAACAGATATGAGCAAGGCACCGAGGGCATCCTCTGTAAGTGACTGGCCTAACATTGCAGAGTCTATACATGGTAGAATGGAAACAAGAACACAGGTTCTTTGACTCTTCTTTAGGGGATCCTTCATTAGACTGTTACTAGAGTCAGATTTGTTCTTAGAGATTGTTATCTAGTTTTTACTTAAGAGTGACATATATAAAAATGAATTCCTGAACAGCAGTTGGCATAATGACTGTGTCCCTGGACTTCCATGTAGTTGATGCGGACCAAATCCAGAACCCAGTAGCTTAAAGTCATGCCTGCCGTGTGTGTGTGCGTGCCTAAGATCCCAAGAGGAGAATGGAGGAGAAGGGATTGCAGCATGGCCATCCCACCTGGGGGGTGATTTCTAACTTTCTGTCTGTCTGTCTCTGTCTTTCTGGCGAGCGCACACACCCTATAGCAAAAACCTCTCAAAAATAAAAAGGAAAAATGAATCCCAAACCAATTAAATTGAGCATATCCTCTTTGTTGCAAGCCTAAGGATAAAGATTTTAAAAATAGCTCTTGTATTTTCTCCTTTGAGCTCAGGAAATGGGATTTAATAAGCAAGGGCAATATTTTTATATGAGTGGAAAGAGGGGAAAGGGATGAAAAGTAAGTAGAATTTTTTTTCTACTAATGGAACAGATCAAAACAAAGAAAAGGCCATGGAAGCTTTATGAAACAAGTAATAGTTTTTGTAACCCCAGGGATCGTCAAAAGTTACTTAACAATGAACCAATCCAATGGCAAAATAAAAATCTGAACACAGTGTATCAGTTGGGGTTCTCAAAAAAACCATAACCAACAAGATATATACAAAAGGGTCTTCAGAAAGTTTATACAAATGCATATTATATAAAAACTATGCATGGATTTCACTTTTTATTGCACCCAAATAAGTTAATACATCAAATAAGTTTTCCATGAATTTTTTAAAGTATCTTCACACACACACACACACACACACACACACACACACATATATATGAAAAGATCTCTTATGAAGAATTGGCTCATGCAATTATGGAGGCTGAGAAGTCCCAATACCGTCTGTAAACTGGAGACCCAGGAAAGCCAGTATTATAATTCTAGTCTGAGTCCAAAGGCCTGAGAACTAAGGGAATCAATGGTGTGAAGCTAGTCAAAGGGCAAGAGAAGATTGATGTCTTGTCTTAAGTAACTAAGCAGAAAGAAAAAGGATGAATTTATTCTTCTACCTTTTCAAGGTTTGAGGAACACACATAGACATGCTGTTGTGTCCAGGATACAAATCGCAGTTGGCTATGTGGGAATTCAGCACCTTGAACACTATGCCACTTGCTGGCCCTTACCTTTTTTGTTCTGTTCAAGTGTTCAACAGATTGAGTGATGCCCACCCACACTGGGGAAGGAAATCTGTTGAGTTCACCACTAATCTCATCCAGGAATATCCTCACTGAGATAGCCAAAAGAATGTTTAATCTGGGCAAACCATGTCAAGTTGAAATATTAAATTAATCATCACACAGACCCACTGACTGGCAAACTAGATTTTAGAACCTCCAAAAGCAATTTTTCCAAGTATTCTTTATTTGAAGATTGGTGTCCTCTTCATACTCATTCTCATTTCCTTTGGGTAAGAGATCATGGACCTCTGACTTCATAGGGAAAAGAAATCTATACCTATACCTAACCCTATGTCTACATCCGTACCAATACTATGTTCATGTTCATATCATACATATTATACCTACCTATATTTGTACCTATATCCACATCCACTTATATCTGAATCTATATTTACCATTCTGTATCATGGGATTGAGACCCAACAGCCTAGCGACCCTATTTGTGAGTTCAAAAACAATTCGAAAGCTCAAGTCAAGACAGTTTGTTTTTAGTTAGAGGTTTTGAGCTTTGTTCCATAAACTCTAATGCTTATGCCTTTATTTCAATTCACCATAGGTATATTTTTCAAAAGACTTATTTAATTTTATTTGTTATTATTATTATTATTGTTATTTAAATTTAACAAGAGAGAGACAGAGGAAGAGAGAAAGGGAATGCAAACTGCCATGTTTAGGACTTGAACCATGGCCAGCCATGTGGGAGTCCAACACTCTATTCATCATGGCACCTGCTGGCCCCACCAGTTAAAAAAAAAAAAAAAAAATATATATATATATATATATATATATATATATATATATATACACACACACACACACACACACACACACACACAATACACACACACACATGCACATATACATATACTATATATATATATATAAAATACACACACACACACACATATATATATATATATATATATATATATATATATATAATTTTTCTAGAGAGAGGTTTTTGCTATAGGGTATGTGTGCTTTCCAGAGAGACAGTGAGACAGAAAGTGAGAATTCATTCCCCAAGAGGGATGGCCATGCCACAGTCCCTTTTCCTCCATTCTCCTCTTGGGATTTTGGGCACATACACGCATGTGCCCCACATGAGTTTTAATCCACTTGGTCTGGAACTCAAATCATGGTTAACTATGTGGGAGTCCAGTGATGTAACTATTACCCTATCTGCTGGTCCCATCATGGATATATTTTTTTCAGATTTTATTTTATTATGTTTTTATACATTCAATCACCTATAGATCATTTAGCTTGTAAAAAAAAATTTACCCAACATGAAATACACCTAAGACCAGTCCAGTTAAGAATAATATACATGTCATCATCAAAGGTAATAAACCATTTCTGTGTCCCAAAAATGTCTTACCTTTCCATTTCCCCCCTAATTTCCTTCCCTATACTCTTCCCCTCTCCCACCCTCCTTTCACACTGTCTCCAGTGTCCATAACTATTTTCAATGTTTTAATGTCCTCCAATCTTTCAGTCTCTACCAAAGATTGTGGACAGTAGGTATATGTTAAGTGGAGACATATGATGTTGCTCTTTCATAGCCCAACTTGCTTCACTCAGCAATAAATCTTCCACATCCATCCACTTTCTATCAAATGTCAGGGTCTTGTTTTTTATGGCTGAATAGTATTCCCTGGAGTATACATGCCACACGTTTTCAATCTTTTCATCTGTTTGTGGACATTTGGGTCAGTACCATGTCTCAGAAATCGTGAATAATGCTGCTATAAACATCAATCTGCAAGCACTTTTCCAACCAAATATTCTCCTGTCCTTTGGGTAGATACCCAGATGTTTTTCCACAAACTTTTGAAGTCCCCTCAAATAGTTACTAACACAACAAAAGACTTTAGCAACTATTAATTGCTATTTATTTTTATTACTACAAACATTCTATTGAGAGGGAAGAATAAGTCTTTGTTTCACATTGGCAGATATTAAACTAAAATTTTATTATTAAAGTAATTATGAAATATTAAGAAATGTCTTTGTTTCTTTTGTCTTTCCTTGTAATACTATGTTTAATTTTTTTCCTTTTAAATACTATATAATAAATGTGTTTTACATTTGTATTAAGATTTGTCAATGTAAACAAAAAGAATAATTCAATTCATTAAATTAAAGAAGATATTTTGAAGACATTTTGTTCCAAGCTGAAAAATTACGTGTGTTTCACTGCATGTAAAAATAAACAAGCTCCTGCCTTAGAACATATTGTATTTTCTACCCCCGGACATTCCATTAAGCATTTTAGACTCAGTGGAAAAAGAAGAGATTGTAGTTAAATTGGTCAGCTAAGTGGTTGCTTGAGTATAATTTGACCTGTTTATTTCTTAGTAACTATGACTTTTAGCCATAATTATCTCTTACAATGTCAATAAGAAACAAACTTGTTATGTCTTTCTCAGCTCCTTAAAGTTGATTGGAGGGATGAAACTGTGCCGTACTTGGTGCATATGAAGTTCATCCGGCTTCATTAAAGTCAGATTTCACTGAACAGTAGTCACGTGCCAAGTTGTACCAGTTGTCTAGTAATAGAGGCCAGTGGTCAATAAAACATTCAAGGATCTCTCTGTGCTTGTGGAAGAATAAATGCAAGAATAAGGTAGGTGAATAGATTAGATAGATAGGTGTACACATAAACTGGTAAAATAACAAATAACTAATAGAATCCTCAGACTGCCCTAAGTTCTGTGCAGAACATTCAAATAGACTGATGTGGTAGATGGCCCAGCTATGGATGGTGGGGGAACTGCTGAGTGACACTAAAGTCATATGGGAGGCTCTGGATTCAGATCCTGGGTCTACCTGAGTGGGCCTAGCAGGCCTGAGATCCTGAGTAGTTAGAAGGCTGGGAAGGGGGGCCAGATTGTGGCATGTGATGACTCTTTCTTTCTCATGAGATAAATAAATATGTGTGTGTGTGTGTATTTAAAAATGACTTGGGGGGGGGTAACCTGCAGTTAGTGTAATGGCTATGTCGCTGGACTCCCATGTAGTTGACCGTGGTTCACGTCCCGGACCCGGTGGCTTAAACTCACACCAGGCGCTGTGCGTGCGTACCCAAGATCCCAAGAGGAGCATGGAGGAGAAGGGATTGCGGCGTGGCCATCCCCCCGGGGGGTGATTTCTTGCTTTCTGTCTCTCTGTTTCTCTCTGTCTATCTGGCGAGCACACACACCCTATAGCAAAAACCTCTCAAAAAAAAAAATGACTGGGAGACTTTTAGATTGAGTTGTCAGGGAGAGCTTTTTGAAGAAGTATCATTTAAACTAAAGTCTTAGTTTAGAGAAGAAAGCACCAGTCATGTGAAGATTATGGAAGAGTGTTCTAGGAGGAGAGAAGAGATGGTACAAAGATCTAGGAAAGGAACCTATTTCAGATGTCAGGGATCAGAAGAAATCAATGTGAATAAACTACAGTGCATGATGAAGAAATTGAAATGAGATAAGTTCAGAAAGGTAATATGGGGAGACCAGCAGTTAGCATAATGGCTATGTCACTGGACTCCCATGTAGCCAACCACGGTTCGAGTCCCGGACCCGGTGGCTTAAACTCATGCCAGGCACTTGTGCGTGCGTGCCCAAGATCCCAAGAGGAGAATGGAGGAGCAGGGATTGCGGCATGGCCATCCCCCCTGGGGGGTGATTTCTCGCTTTCTGTCTCTCTCTGTCTGTCTGGTGAGAGCACGCACCCTATAGCAAAAATGTCTCCAAAAAAAAAAAAAAAAAGAAAGGTAAGATGGGGTGTAAAATTATGAAGTCAAGGGACCTGCAGTTATTATAATGGCTATGTCGCTGGACTCCCATGTAGTCAACTGCAGTTCTCATCCCGGACCTGGTGGATTAAAACTCACGCCAGGCACATGTGCCTGCGTGCCCAAGATCCTGAGAGGAGAATGGAAGAGAAGGGATTGAGGCGTGGCCTTCCCCCATGGGGGGTGATTTCTCGTTTTCTATCTCTCTCTGTCTGTCTGACGAGCGCACGCACCCTATAGCAAAAACCTCTCAAAAAAATTATGAAGTCAAGGTAAGATGTCTGGGTTTTTATCAATGGACTACTGGAAGACATTGAACAACTTAAACATAGGGTTGAAATGATCCCATTTATTTTTAACAATAGTGACAAAAGTCTCTGCATCTTGCCAGGAATTGGATTGTAAGGGGATTGTGTTGGGAGCATGGAGGCCAGAAGGGAAATGAGAGCAATGTATGACTGGTTTCTCATCCCACTTTTTATGTCCCTTTCTTGGTACACAGTTGGACTGCTTTGTCCAACTCCCCTTAAAGTTAGTTGTGACCATGGGACTGATTTCTCCTCAATGTAATATTAGAAGAACTTATGAGCATCATTTCCAACTCTTCATAACACCATCCACATACAACCATTCATTCTCTTTCCCACTCCACAGGCTTAATGTGAGAGAGTGCAGTGATGATGGAAGCCATGTTCTGAAAACAGAGATAGAATCTGATGGAAGGAGCTTTTCCTGACTCATTCTCTAACCAGGAGCTCACAACCTGGACTTCATTTGAGTGAAAATCAATCTGATTGCTCTGAGTTACTGCTGTAGTGGTTAGCATTACCTTAACTAAAACAGGGACTACTGGTGCATGGGCTACTCATCTAAGAAACTACCGAGAAGTTGCGTGACCTTAGACAAGATACTTAACCTTTTGGAGTCTCAGTTTTCTCATTATAAAATCAAGATAAATGTAAGTTAGTTCATAGGATTTATGTAAGATGAAAGGAATTAATATAAGATAAACACTTAAGATAATTTCTCATACAATGCAAATGCTTAATAGATGTTAATTATTATTCTATATCCAAGATGAGAAAATATTCGACCTGTTTATATAATGATAAAAGAAAATGTTTGTATAAAAGAAAGACTAAAAACCCTAGAATAAAGGGATTTTATATTATGTCTGTACTATTTTAATATTTTTACCATATGGCATATGTGCTCACCAGAGGGAGAGACGGTGAGAAGGAAAGTGATAAATCTCTACCCAGTGGGAATGGCTACATCACAATCCCTTCTCCTCCATTCTCTTCCTCAGATTTTGGGCATGCACATACACTCACCCAGCGTGTCACAAGTCGCTAGGTTCAGGACTTGAACTGCAGTCAGTCACATGGGAATCCTGCTTCTTAACCACCATGCCACCTTTATGTCTGTACTTTTATAAAGAATCATTTATTTTAGTCATTATTATTATTATTTTAATTTGACCAGAGAGAGAGAGAAAGGGAAAATGAGAAAGCAAGGAGCAAGTCCAGGTTCAGGACTTGAACCACAGTCAAACATGTGGGAGTTCAGAGCCTTAACCACAATGTCACCTGCTGCCTCCTATGTCTGTATTTTTTTTAGAAAGATGTTTTTGTTATAGGGCATATGCACTCATCAGAGACAGAGACAGAGAGAGAGAGAGAGAGAAAGAGAGAGAGAGAGGGAGAGAGGATCACAATCCCTTCTCCTCCATTCTCCTCTTGGGATCTTGAGCACAAACGCAATGTGCCTGGCATGAGTTTCAAGCCATCAGGTCTGGGACTTGAACTGTGGCTGGCCATGTGTGAGTTCAGTGCCATAACCGCTATGTTATATCTGTATTTAAAAGAAAAAAATCACCCCTGCCTATATTTTCCATTTACTTAATTAGAAGGAAAAAATTCTTCAGAATCATTTCTTCTGAATCATTTAGCTAAACAGTTCCCTCTAAACAAGAACAATTTAAGTGATATATGATAATTAGTAACATTATAATGATTTCAATTTATATTCATTTTTTTAAAACATATTTTATGTACATTGTAGCAATGATAGTAAAAATAACAAATCAGCCAATGCTTTTTAAATTTTGTGAGTCTGCTCAATTTGATTTTATTTTCCAGCTTTTTTAAGAGATTTTTGCTATAGTGTGTGTGCAATCTCCAGAGAGATAGAGAGAGACAGAGAGAGATGGGAAGCTAGAAATCACCTCCCAAGAGAGATAGCCACATCACAATCCCTTCTTCTCCATTCTCCTCTTGGGATTGCGCATGCATGCACACGGGCAGGCATGAGTTTCAAGTCTCTGGATCCAGGGCTAGAACTGTGGTTGACTCTGTGCGAGTCCAGAGACGTAACCATTACATCATCTGCTGGTCCCACCAGTCTTGTATTTTTCTTTTTTTAGAGGTATTTGCTATAGGATGCGTGCACTTGCCAGAAAGACAGAGAGAGATGGAGAGACAGAAAGCAAGAAATCACCCTTCAGGAGGGTTGGCCACGCTGCAATCCCTTCTCCTCCCTTTTTCTCTCGAGATCTTAGGGAACACACATGCGCCCAGCGTGAGTTTAAGCCACCGGGTCTGGGACTTGAACCACGGTCGACTACATGGGAGTCCAGCGACATAGCCATTACTATAACTGCTGGTCCCCTAGTCTTTTATTTTAATTAGTAATCTAATTAAACTCCTGGCGATGCATCAGTCAGTAAAATCTTCTAATGCAACTATTTACTAATAAATACAAATGTTATTTTGCATTTAAGATTCTCTCTAGCTGAGAATTAAGCCAAGTCAATCAACAAAAAACTGCTTTCATCATGACTGTTTCTTAAAAAATGTCATGTGCTGTAAAGCTCAGAGACAATGGGCCCCGATCCTTTGCCAGTATCATATTCCTGTGTTATCTAATTATCTTACTACTTGGCATCCTCCCAGACTCTTTCCTGCCAGGTTAGGACTATCAGGTCACAAGCTACTGGAAAGCTCAGATTTGATTCAGTTATACCTTGGAGAAAAGAGGGCATGTCTTGACTCAGAAATTTTAATATTAAAGAATCATTTTCTTGAACTTCTGATGCCCTAATCTTAAGTGGCATTAGATCTCAGGTGTCACTAAAAGTTTTCACCATCTCTAGAACAAGACATTTACATGGGGTTTGATAAGGTATAATCTTTTAAGAACCATGATGCTTTTCACAAGCGTAGGTGTGTTGCCATGGAGTCCTAGCTAACCACTAATTTAATTGAAAGCATTCTCCCCTGTCTGTATTTTCACTTTATAATCCTATAGTTTTGTCAAAAAATGTTATTATAGTGATGGTCTTTTGTATCTTTTGTTTTGGAGTCAAGATCCCAAGTCCTAAGATTTATTTTTTCCAGGATAAATGTATCTTCCTTTTTCTTCCAGAAAAACTTCAGATTTGTCTCTTTCCTTGTCAAACTAAAGGGTACTCAAGTTTTTTTAGACACTAGTTGAGAAAATTTAAAAACACAAAAGTTTCAGAAATATGTAATACAAACCTATGCATTATTTAATCATTTTCTTAGACCAAAGGGTTTGTGTTGAATAGCATTTAATTTAGGCAACCATGAGGTTATGAAATGTCTATGTATACAGGTGTGTGTGCTAGAGTGTGTACAACTTAAGTACCTGTGATGCCAGAGACATTATATGTCCCCACTTAATATATACTAAATGTCCGCACTCCATGGCAGAAACTGAAAGGCTGGAAGATACGGAAATATGGAGAACTACTACAGATACTAGAGACAGTGTGGAAGGAGAGTGGGATATCAGAGAGGGTGAGAAGAAGAGAATTATGGAGAAAAAAGAAAGAAGCAAAACATTTAAGGGACACAAAAATGGAAAATCATTTGTTAATGATAATAAGTATGAAAATATCCTTAACTAGACTAATACACAGTTTATTCATGCTGGGGGAATTAATTTTACAATAATACACAGCGATTGTATAAAATAAAAGAAAATTGAAAAAATGTTCTCATATTGAAAAGGTAGACAGGTTTTCAAAGGAATAATGGTTTAAGCCACCCATTATTGGAAAGCCCTGCTGGTTGAAACATTCTACCAGAAGCACTGTCCTCGTGCCGTACAGATGATCATTTACATGTACTGCGAAATGTAGCTCTTGCCTGGTTCTACATGTGTGGGCACTCGACAGATGTCCAGTGGGTGCTTGTTTATTACGCTATTCCATTTGCCGATCCTTAGACATGGTTACATCAAGAGTCCACAATTTAAACTTAATGGCTTTGGAAAGAAAATGTTTCTTTCCTATTGTTTATTGAAATTGATAAATATTTAGGTTACTTTTCAAGTATAATCTTACTTCTCTTGTATTTCCAGCTTGATATAGAAGTAGATGGCATGGATTTCTGATGCATAAAGGACTTATTTTAGATGTGCATCTTCTATGATTCAACCGTGTGGACATAGAAAAAAATTCTAACCTTCAGTGTTCACTCTTGAAAATTGAGAATACAATATTAGGGTTTTTGTGAGAACTAAATACATTTAAATGATTTATTGATTGATCTGGACTACCAATGAAAATTTTGGACTAAAAGATTTATTATGCCATAGGTATGCATATAAATTATGTATTGATTTATTGATATAATCATTCATAAATTGCAAAAACAGGCAAATTAAATTCTTGGCATATGAAGGAAAATAATGTCAACAATTAGAATTGTGTTTTTATATTTGTATACACAAGACACACACAATATATATATATATATATACGTGTATATATGTATAATATATATTATACATATAATATATATAATATATATATTATACATATATACACGTATATATATATATATATATATTGTGTGTGTCTTGTGTATGCTGTTTATATACACGCATACCCATAACCAACACAAATCTCCAATATTAGGATATAAGAGGTGATGGGGATATAAGGAGACAAATATTAGAATGCCTCAGTGTGTTATGTACAATGGAACTGAGACTTGGTGAGAATGTGTGCTTTTGTGTTTAGCTTCTTGCCATTTTCAATTAATCTTGCTGCAAGCTAAGTATATTAGTAACAAGGATACCTATGAACCTAATTAATTGAAAAGGGTGAATTTCATTTATATAAAAAGTTTTTCTTAGGAAGGATGATTGGTTAAAGATGATTAGTTAAAATCAGGGCAGGAGATCAGAGGAAACATTACTAGATGTGTATCAGGATGTTGCAGTGACATCCCTAACAGAGAACACCTTTTGGAGCGGAGAGATGGCCAAGACCTAGCAGACTGGACGAAGACTGACTTATATGACAGAGAATGATTCGAGGAGTGGGTTCCACAGCAGGCAGATAAGCAGGACAAGTGATGAGAATAGTGGTAAAATACTAAGAATATGGTCCAATATCTACTGTATAAGTGATAGAGGTAGGTGAGTTGAGCTACCAGAGTTGACTAGATGCATCTACTCCCATTTCAACATTAAACTATATGGTTTAACATCCTGTCTGCAATAATTGTCACACTGAATTAAGTATGACAAAGTTTCAGATGACAAAAAGGCACAAGTATGAGGGGAATAAGCAGAGTGGTCAATAATAAATATATAAAACTACATTAAAATACGTTGGTTTCTCTTCCTCAACATTTTAGTCTTAGATTCATTACCCTAAAATTTCCTAATTGCATTTAATATTAAACTAAAAAAATATCTGGCTATATGGTTAGGAACTGAATTTACTTGTTTTATGGCAGTAAAAGATAGTTGTGCCTTTTAGTCAATATTCACTTGCTAAATCACATTGAGTGCACATAATCTAAGCCATTGCATCAGTAGTTTTAAAAGTAATAACATTTTCACAGCTCATTTCTTTAGCTCACTGACATTCGTCACACTCCAATGATTTCTGCGGTTCTCTCTGTTGCAAAACCACGTGGTGACTATAATATCCACTGAGTATGCATAGTTATTGTGCCTTTCTTGGTAGCAGTAGCAGCAGCATCTGCTCAACATCTGGCTCTTTCATGGTGCAGTTGATTATTGGAGCTCAGATTGAGTCTTTCAGCCCATGTGGTGAGCATTCAGATAGGTTAATTGAGATTGCTTAGCTATTTTATTGGGATCATTTTAAAGTTACATGGCCCATTTGTTCCACAGGCTTGTTTTAAGTAGTTTCTTTGAAAAGAAATGTTCTTTTAAACAGCATGAAGATAAAGCACTCATTATAACATTCTTCAGCATGATTTTTTTTTAATGGAACATTTAGAAACCAAATTGCAGTAGAAAATCAGCCTCTGTGTTGTAGAACTTAAGAGAGTAGTGCACCTTCAAATTAAAATGCTAAAGTAAAATGAGAACAAAAAAAATGTTTAAATGAACAAACAAAAGTGACTCATGTATTTTAGAGTACACAGACTTCGTGAGAATATATATTTTTGAGTCTTTATGGTTAGAATCATAGAAATGGATGGCAGTAATGAAGTGGAAAAACTATAGAATAATATACAAATAAGGAGTCCAAATTTCTGGATCAAACTTTGTCATTCTTTATTATTTCCCCATTCTTTCTGTCCCAGAAAAAAATAATTTTCTATTTGTGGGCATAAAAAAACCTATAACTTTGTGTACACTGTAAATCTCCTGTCTCATCATAGCGATTTCAATTCAGTTATTTAGGTATTACCTTAAAAAGAAGTTTTCACTTTACTGTCACCTTTTTATTGTGTTTTTGATAATTCAGTTGGACAGCAAAAGGAGATATTTTTTACTTTTGAATAAAGATGATGTTTTTTTTAATCTATTTTGTTTCCATAATCTTAAAAAGGTAAACATTGGTTATTGATAAATTAAGAGTATTACATGAAAATATTGGGCATTTAAGGTAAGATAAGATAAGACAGACATATAAAATACCTTAATCCTCATCCACCAAAATTTTAATTTCTTTACATAGAGCAAATAGTTTAAAACAGATGTTAATGGGACCAATAGATGGTATAATGGTTACGTTGCTGGACTCCCACATAGCTACATAGTTGACTGTGGTTTAGGACCCAGACCCAGCAGCTTAAACTCATGCTGAGAGGGTGTGTGCGCATGTCCAAAATGCTGAAAGGAGAATGGAGGAGAAGGGATTGTGGCATGGCCATCCTCCCAGGGGGTGACTTCTTGCTTTCTGTCTCTCTGTCTCTCTCTGTCTCTCTGGTGAGTGCATGTACCCTATAGCAAAAATCTCTCTAAAGAAAAAAAAGATGGTAATATCCAATATTAATAAACCAAGATACAGTTGAATGGGTATACCATTTTAAAAGGCATGATAAAATCCAAAAAGAAACAGTCAAAATATTTTAAGTAGATATATCAGGTGAGCAGAATGAAGTGTGGACTGGGTAGATGAAGAAACTGCTAATTTTTATGAAAGGATTTCAGAGATAGATAGGCATATAGAGATATAAATTAAATATGTTTAATTATATATTAAACTCCCCAGATATCCAAACTGATATCTGGGACTGATAGCAAGTGAGTCTTTGATCTTTGACATCTGGCCGATTGCACTCTAACTCTGGGAACATGAAAGACAGAGGTAACTTTCGTTCTGTGAGATAATTTTGGGAGAAGAAAAACAGACCCAACAATGAACTTAGTCAAAATTTAATCCCCCAATGGTATAGATCTTAAAAAAAAAATAGCAAAGAGAATAACTGTTTCATCTTATTATACACTTGGGTTTTCAAAGAGTTCATAAAAAATATGTATTACATCTATGCATGAATTTCATTTTTTTCTGCACCAGAATAAACTCATACTTTATTTCTATTTTTTCATGAACTTTCTGAAGTCTCCTCACCTGTTAGAGACCCCTCTGTTCCTATAGTGTTGGAACACATTGTGAATTCCTGTATATTGCAATGGTTTAGATTGTGCTTGCCTTAGAATTACAGAAAGATATTTTTTCTCCTGCTCCAGACTGCTGAAAAAATGTTCATCCTTTGACTAGTTACACTGAATCTTCAGTGCCTATGTAACATTTAAAACTAAGCCTAAAACCTGAAAATCTACTTTTCAAGAATCCTACCAGAGGCCAGGAGGCGGTATAGTGGGTAAGGTGCTGGACTGGCTGCTGTTTCAATCCTGGACCTGGTGGCTTGAAACTCATACTGAGCACGTGTACATGTGTGCCCAAAATCCCAGGAGGAGAGTGGAGAAGCGATTGTGTCTTGGCCATCTCCTGAGGAAGTGTTTTCTCATTTTCCCTCTCACTGCCTCTTTCTCTCTCTCCCTGGCGTGCGCACACGCCTTACAGTAAAGACCATTACAAAACAAAACAAAAATAGAATCCCACCTCTCAAACTTATTTTCATCACACCAATTATTTTTAATAGAAGTTAATTTATTGAATGTCTCTAAGAAACTATCAAAGTTTCTATTTATTATTTTTTTGCCAACAAAAGATATGAGTCGAAAAAAACTTTTAATTCAACTATAGAATTTCAACTTTAAGAATTTACATTAATGCTTGTGTTCTAATACTCAGCAAAAAATCTGTTTAAACTGCATTTTCGCTACATTAAGGAATTAAAATTTTAAGAAAAAGAACTTCAGGACTGGCAGGTATATGGTGATTAAGGTGCTGGACTCCCACATAAGTAACCGTGGTTTGAGTTCTGGACCTGGCGGTTTACTTTCTCATTTTCCTTCTGTCTTTCTCCCTGCCTCTCTCTGGTCAAATTAAAATAATAATAATAAATATAATTATATAAATATTTTTAAAGAGATAAAAAGGCCTTCAAACCTTGGTTGGTCAATGCTACCAAATTTGTCTTTGAAAATTACCCATTGCTGAGCTACTGTGGAAAACAGGGTTGAAATGACCAGAGTGAGAGCTTTTCTAGAATGTCAAGCATGTATTGACTTCTAAGTATTCTCTTATGTTTGGATTGATATGAAAAAGTTTCATTTTGATGTTTAGCACTGATCAGTATCCATGTAATTTTAAAGTATCATCCATAATATATAAACAATATCTTTACTTACTACTATACCCAGGATTAAAACTATGAGAGAACAGCTAAATAAAATCATTCATAAATGCCTCTGATAGAAATGTGAGTTTTATCAATGACTTCTTTTTTTTGGCTGTCTGGTGTGTGTGCTCATTGGGGAGAGACAGAGAGAGAGAGAAAGAGAGAGAGAGAGAAAGTGAGAAATCAGCCCCCGAGGGGATGGTCATACCACAATCCCCTCTCTTACATTTTCCTCTTGAGATTTTGAGCAGAGATGCACATGTGCTAGGTCTGTTTTTCAAGCTGCTAGTCTGAAACTTGAACCATGTAGCCAGCTATGTGAGATCTAGCTGTCTTATCTACCATGCCACCCGACTTCCCTAATGATGCTTTATTTGTTCATTTTTTTCCAACTTAACCTGGGCCATTTCTTCTTCTTCTTCTTCTTCTTCTTCTTCTTTTCTTCTTCTTCTTCTTCTTCTTCTTCTTCTTCTTCTTCTTCTTTTCTTCTTCATTTTCATTTTAAATTTACATTTAATCATTGTACATCTTTACAGTATGGTTTTTCTCAGCATGAACACAACTATATATTAGTCAAGTAAAAGATATTACTATATAGATTATTGACAATAGATAACTTTTCATTTTGGGGCCTGTTAAATGCTTTGGTTGGTTTGTTGTTTGTTTTTCTTCTGAACCCCTCTCTCTCGGTCCCTATTACCTACCTCCTCATAAACTGTCTTTGGTATCTCTAGTTTCCCTTCCTGCTATTATACCTTCCAGTCCTTCAGTTTCTGCTATATAGTGCAGACATTCAGTATAATATTAAGTGGGGACATACAATGACTGTCTTTCATAATCTAGCTTGCTTTGCTTAGCTTTGAATCTTCCATATTTGTCTACTTTGTATCAAATATTAGGGTTTTATTGTGTGAGTTTCTTTATAGCTGAGTATTATTCTATAGTGTGTATGTGCCACATTTTTTTCAGTCCACTTATCTGTTCTTGGACATTTGGATTTATTCTTTGTCCTAGCAATTATGAATAATGATGCAATGTGCTTAACCTTCTGTCTTAGATAATACCAAAACAAAGGATTGAAGCCTTTGATTCAGTGCATATGGTGAAAGACCTGAAAAACAAATGTCAAAAGTTTATTACCTGGGTCTTCTTGACCTTCAAATTATTGAGTATTTTTGTCATAACAACTAAAAACTTTGAAATTTAAAAGACTTGATTCAATTGTTTAAGCATGTTAAATCACATTCAACTGTCTTCAAGGATTTCCCAAGAAATTATCCTCTTTAATCATCACATGAAGTTATTTTATGGAGAAATTTTGATCTTCCAAGTTGTCATCATGAACTCTTGGTCATATCACATACAGTAAATGTGTCACGGAGGACATGGACTTGACAAGTCTGTAGTACTATGAATTGATTGACCTTGAATAGACTGAAAATTGACACTTCGTAGTTATTCCTTGGAACCTAGAGACCCAAGAATCCCTATTAAATTTGTAAACCATTCTAGGTGACAAACATTCTGATAAAATTACATACCACATTATTTTTTCACAGGGCGGTGGAAGCACCAGCTAAAACTCTATAGCAGTGCATCTCAGCATAGATGGGACTGTATTTACCTTAGTTGAGTTGGAAGAATTTGCAGAAAAGCACTTTAGATGAGGTGTCACTTTTGCATCCAGTAACTCTCTAGCAAGGATTCAGATCACTAACAATTTTCTGAAGACCAATCATTAGAGAAACTGGCCTGAGGCAGTTTTTTTATTCTTTAGTATGTCATTCTGTGTCTGTAATCAGAAATTCATCTTGCTAAGTTACTTGTTTTGTTTGCCTCATTTAAGGGTAGTTATGGGCTTTACAAGAGAAACAATAATAGGTTGAACATTCTGTGTCTGAGCAGAGAGATAATGATAGGATAATGAGGTAAGATTAGTGTGTGTTTATACTTTTGAAAATCAAAAATTCAAATGTATTGTGGCACTACTGCTGAATGGATCTGCTAGGAAGGTGCTCATTCCCAGGTGAGTTCTTATTTGGAGCTGATCCCTCCAAGATCAATTTTTGTTTATTTTTCATCAACATTCTAGGAACTCATGAAAACCATGTGTTTTTTAGCTCTCCTGAAAGATAGAAAAACAAACGTAAAGGATGGAAGAGGAAGGAGGAGGGAAGAAAAGAAAAATGTTTTTCTGATCATCATGTATAGTTGTTAGATTCCTCTTTCCCCTTTGGGTTTAGGAGCATTATTTGTGCTGAGATTGTTGGGATTCATTGTACTAAAATATGTAGTACTTATGTTTTCAGGCAAACCTACATTTAACATGTGCAAAAGTATTTATGTAAATCATTAATAATGAGGGAATCAGTAAGAAGTTATAACTGTTTCAAAGAACATTTAGGATGCTGCATTTACATAGGCAATGTTCTGATAAAATTCCTGGGCTGACGAAAAGCCGATTAATGTGTAATGAGATCATAAACTTGTGAAGTTGTTCGTTCCAACAGATAGAATTATCTTCATCTCTACTATACAGAAATCTACAAGTTAAAAAATAAGCCTCACCAAATTTAGGTACATTAGTTGATAGCAAATAGTGAAGAGAACTAAATATATTCCTCTAGGTAACCCTTGTTTGGCTTTGCCCGGGTATGACAGAGAGGACATGCCACCCACTTTACTGCCTTATTTTCAAATCTCAGAAAACTTTTTTGGAAACTTTCTGATTGCAGTGTATTATGATTCTCTGCTTGTTTTCCCTCAGATCTATTGCCTACCCTATCTCTGCTCTGGTGTGCTCTGTGTGCACACAGCTGAACTTCCCAGGTTCACGATATCCCTGGACAAGCCCACTAGACCCTCTCTCTTCTATAGGACTTCTTGAACCTCCTGGGATCTAGTGATCCTGTCTCTTTTGACCCACCAAAAGAGCAGTTGCTTATTTGCCAGGTGACTGGGGGAATCCTCGTTATTCCTTTGATTGTCTTATCACCTTCCATCGTTAATCAATTCCAAGAGTTAAATTCTTAGTTTTAAATTTTTGAAGTGTATTTTTCCTAGTAAGATCTTGACAACTTCACTTGTGAATGCCTTGATTATTTTTTTATTCCTATTGTTAAACTATACGAAGCTAGTGTCCCAGTAGTTTATACCAGTGATGATACAGTCCCCAAACTGCTCTGTCTATGTCAATTTAAACTCCAGAGATCACTTAAAAAATCATTTACAATAATCCTAAAAAAGTTACACATATAAAAGCTACAGAGGCAGGGGAAATTCTATTAATCCAAACTTGAAATTTTTATTGCCTCATTTTAGTGGTGTCTTGAAACCTTGGTATTCATTATGTATATGGAGAGGAAGAGAATATTATTCAAATTAGAATGCTAAAGGTTTTACAATAAAAATCCACAGTAAAAAATAAAACCAAAAACCCCCCAAAAAACAAACTATTTTCTCGTTTGTTCCTTCTGGCATGCAGAAGGAAGTTATAAGGAGAAGATAGCCATTTATGAATGAGGAAGATGGTGCTCCTTAGACTCTGAATCTAAAGACACCTTGTTCTTGAATTTCCCTGCCTTTAAAACTGTAAGAACGAAATTTTGGATAATTATAAGCCACACAGTACATCATATTTTGTTACAGCAGTCTGAACAGACTAAGACATCACTTCAATTCAGTTAAACTCCGTTTGATTTCTTATTATGCCACAAATTGTATCACCACAGAGGTCTTGGGATTTCAAGAGACTCTTCTTTAAATGACTTATTTTCCTGTCACTGAGTGTCAAGAGAAACAGAAAGACTTCTCTGTTCTCTGATAGCATCATCCATGGAAATACTTTGGTTTACTAGGTTTTCTTATGTTATGTAATGTATTGTAATCAGAAAAAGTACATGTTGACTTTTTTCCATAGTTTTATTTTTTATATGCATGTTTCTCTGCAAGTCTATTTTTATATTATTTTCCTTCTCTGCTAGTGTATTTTTGAAGCTTGTTGGTACTTGGTATTGTATAAACTAAGAGTGAATGTCCTAAGCCACTTGCTATGTTTGTGTCCCTCCAAAATCTATATGTGGAAATCATAAATCCTCCTGCCCCACCCCCAGGGCAAGGTGGTGATATCAGAAGGTGGGCATTTGGAAGGTGACGAGTGCCCTTATAAAAGAGGCCAGAGAAAGCTCGTTTGTTCCTTCTGGCATGCAGAAGGAAGTTAAAAGGAGAAGATAGCCATTTATGAATGAGGAAGATGGTGCTCCTTAGACTCTGAATCTAAAGACACCTTGTTCTTGAATTTCCCTGCCTTTAGAACTGTAAGAACGAAATTTTGGATAATTATAAGCCACACAGTACATCATATTTTGTTACAGCGGTCTGAACAGACTAAGACATCACTTTAAAACATTTGTTTGTTATTTTTGGTGGACTGGTACTTGTTAAGCCGATAAAGTAACAGACTTTGTTGCTTTTAGCACCCCAGTCTTTTTCTTTTTTTTTCCTTTTTTCCTTTTTTTTTTTTTTTTTTTTTTTTTGTGGAGAGGTTTTTGCCATAAGGCGTGTACACTCGCCAGAAAGACAGAGAGACAGAAAGTGAGAAATCATCCCCCAGAGGGGATGGCCACACCACAATCCTTTTTCCTCCATTCTCCTCTCAGGATCTTGGGCATGCACACACACGCACCCGGTGTGAGTTTAAGCCACCGGGTCTGGGTCTCGAACCATGGTCGATTACATGGGAGTCCAGCGACATAGCCATTACACCAACTACTGGTGCCAACACCCCAGTCTTACAGCACTCCTTGCCCACCCAACCTCTGGTCTACTCACTTTCATTATTCCTAAAATATATTATAATTTGAATTTTCCAAAACTGTTCATTATTCTTTTCCCATTCCTCTAATTTTGCAATATGTATGTATGTGTGTATACATATATACATATGTGTGTGTGTGTGTGTATACACCCATTTATGTCTATATATGTATACACACATGTACAGACATATATAAAAAGTACGGGAACCAGCAGTTAGCGTAATGGCTATGTCGCTGGACTCCCACGTAGTCGACCGCGGTTCGCGTCTTGGACCCGGTGGCTTACAACTCACGCTGGGCACGTGTGCGTGCGTGCCCAAGATCCCGAGAGGAGAGTGGAGGAGAAGGGATTGCGGCGTGACCATCCCCCCTGGGGGGGTGATTTCTCGCTTTCTGTCTCTATGTCTCTCTCTGTCTGTCTGGCGAGTGCACGCGCCCTATAGCGAAAAACCTCTCCAAAAAAAAAAAAAAAGTGTTATTCAGCCATCATAGTTGATACTACTGTCATATTTTATATTATTTCCTCATACTTCCCTTTATCATTTTCATATAATATGTATTTCCATTTTTGCATATGCTTTAAACCACAAATTTGTGCCTGCTGCCAGTTCAGTACACGAGTATGGGGTATGTGATGAACAAAGGTACATATAATTACCATATTAAATCACAATTGCCTTCCCTGACTTTACTCTGTGTCTAGAAGAGCTCAGAACAACTGCAGTTCGATATTATCCTCATCTCATGACAGCAGTATTTTGTACCCTTTGCAAGTCTTTCATTATTTTTAATTCAAGATGAATTTTGATGTCTTATTGCTTTTCTGTCATTTAAATTGGTCACGGTTAGCGATTCCAACTACCACCTAAAGGACTTGATGTCTAAGGTTAGTCGTTTTGCTTGTGAGCAATGTATTGGACATTTGACTTTAATAGGGAATATAATTAAAATTCTTTTCATTACGAATAAAAGACAATAGTCAGTTACTTCCTCAGGAATAAATCATCTAAATGGCTTAGTTTTTAAATATCTCTTAATAATATGATTTCACTGTTTCTGATTTACGAAGTTCAGGCTTTATCTATGGACATGTATAATAATAGAGAAAATAACTCTCATAATAACTTCATAAACTCCCTTACCTTAATCTTCTCAAAGAGGATATACTGCTCCTGCCTTATTTTATTTTTGTTTTTAAGTTTATTTATTTATTTCTTCCATGAGAAAGAGAGATTAAAAGATAGGTACCCACAACAGGGTGTTCACACCATAATACATACCCAACTTCAGCCAACCAGGATCACAGTCAAGTTCTTTGAATAAGAACCCAAGATCTTATCACATGGTTTCAGCATCTGGAATGTTGCCTTACTGCTATACTACCATGGCTGGCTGCTCCTTATTCTACTTTTAAGTTACTAGTACCTATAGCAGTATATCTTCATAAATATTATTCACCTGCCAATCAAATAATGAACTATGAGTGTTTCCTGTCTTATTTAACTTTTGTCTTCCTCTTAGATTTCACAATTATTGCATTTTTTCAGAGGAACTTCCTTTTTTTACCTACCATCTTCTTTTTTTTAAATTTAAATTTATTTATTTACATTCATTCAATATACATCATTACAGCATACGAAATGAGATTTCCCATCCAGAATACACTGTATATTGGCTCAATCAAGCACATCAGCATATGTGTTATTGTCAACAAATAATTTTCCTTTTCTTGTTTCCAGTATATATATATATATATAATTTTCCATCCTTGATTCCCTATCTCTCACCCTCTGCTGTGTCCCACCCTCCTCCCACATTGTCTCTGGTATCCATGGTTGCTTTCTGTGCCTTTCCCCCCATTTTATTGATTCACTTATGGTTTTAATTAATCTAAATATTTCCAATAGCAAGTGCAGCTGATATATACATATCCATGAACACAAGTCTGACTTTAGTCATAAACCTATGGACATGTATAATAATAAAGAAAATAACTCACATGATAACTAGTAATAGAGAAAATAAATCACATGAGTAGAATGAACATACTATAAAGTAGCACCTAGCTGGAACTATATAGCTTACTGCGGTCATCAAATATGCATTTTTTTTTTAATTTCAAGAGAAACAGTTTTCATGTTCTTTTTACCTCCTGAAACATTTTTTTAATTAATTAATTTACATTCATCCCCTAATCGTTGTCACAGCATACAAAATGTAGTTACCAATCCAGAATATACTGCATAGTGGCTTAATCATGTATGCTATCATCAAAAACTTTCCATTTCTAGTTTCATATATATATATATATCCCTATGTCTGACCCTCTACCCTTTCCCACCCTCTTCTCACACTATCTCTGGTATCTACAGTTGTCTTCCATTCCTTTTACCTTCACATTTTATTGATCGCACAATTTCTTAAATAATCTAACTACTTTCAACCAACCTATCAAAACCAAGTTCCAAATATTCTATCAATTCTATTGCTCAATTTCATTTTTTTCTTTTCAATTTTCCATACTACTTCTTTTCCTCTGTATTCCTAACCTGTACTAGTTAATTCCTTTTTTTATAACTATTTATTTTTAATTTTTGTATTTATTCATTTACTTATTTTATTTTGACCAGAGAGAGACACAGAGAGAGAGAGAAAGTGACAAAGCAAGCCACCAGGTTCAGGACTTGAACCATGGTCGGCCATGTGGGAATGTCCAGCACCTTAACCACCATGCCACCTGCTGGTCCCAAGGACTAGTTAATTTCTAGGAGGGGCATATATATCTTATTCTGAGACTTCTCTTCTCAACTTATCTATAGTAGATTACCTATTATGTTCTTGTTTTGGGCAAATGCATCTCACTAAAAATAGTGTATGGAAAGTCACATTTTTGGAGTTGTTGAATACAGTAATTCTTCTTTATCCACGGGGACTACATCCTAACACCCTCAGTGGGTTCTTGAGGTCTTGAGTGACTGAGCGGGCTACTAAATGGCTAATACGTAACTAAAGTAAAATATACAGTGTGAATATACTGGACAAGAAAATGATTAAAATCCAGGGTGAGACAGAGTGGAGAAGCATGCGATTTCATCACACTACTCAGCATGTAGTTAAGAACTTATAAATTACTTATTTCTGGAATTTTCTATTTAAATTTTTTCATAGCACGGTTGACCTCAGGTAACTATAATGGTGGAAAGTGAATCCATGAAAAAAGAGGGAGTATATCATTTGGAAATTTTTTGTCCTTTCCTCTAACTTGATTGGTAGCTTGTTGGCTGATATGTAATTCTCGGTTGGCCCCCACACTATATACGTAATTTGGACAAACCAGTACAAAATGAGAATGTGTAATCTATTCCAAAATTACTAATTTCAAGATGTGACAGCAGAGCACAAAACTAAGTGAGGGGTCCTCCCCAATGCAGGGTATGTGTGACTAAGCCATGTGTCCATGAAATTGGCCCTGGTGGACTCTTATAAAATAGGAATTCTTAGATCTGGAAAATTGACTGATTTTTTGTCTCCATCTCTCCTCATGCTCTATGTATAAAACTCTAGATAGCTGGATATTAGATCTGTTGAACTTGTCTTTCCATTTTGTCATCTTTATTATTCTCGTTTCCATCTTGCTGTCTTTTTATTGACCTCCTGGGGCAGTAGCTAGACTTTTCTCCTCTATTCCTATTGACATTTTCATGTAAATTATTAATTTCCAACAGCTCTTTCATCATTTCCCCCACTGAAATAAAGAAGGTGCATTAGTTCTTTTATTCTCAGATAAATCTCTTCTCTTGCTTTTCTGAGTTTTTTGTTTTTCCTTGTTTATTTGATAATGTTTCTTTGGTCTCTGTATTGTATCTGTTCCTTCCACATTTACTCATTTTGTTTGTATTTGTCTATTATTTTTGTGTTGAAAGTTTTCTTCCCATTGACAGGCCATTAATATTAAAGAGATGGGCTGTGACAGCACATTAGAATCTCTGTGTGTGTAGGTGGTGCTTGTCATCTGCTGGACTTCAGCAAAGCGCGAGCTAGCAGTGAACGGTTTGATTCTCCATTTCATTTCTCTAGGCTTTTTAGTCTCTCCAGCAGTGAATCCCTGTCTCCATTTGGTAAGTAGGTGTAAGTAGGTGTAAGTAGGTGGGAGAAAGGAGCCTGACTTTTGCATGATCCCCTTGTTGTCAATTGGCAGTCACTCCTGCCTGATTTTTAAGTTTCCTACGGGGATGATAAGTCTAGTTTCTGGCTACCTTAGGATGTGGTGGTGGAATCTGAAAGCTGTAATCCTCCTGTTTTGAGTCTAAAGATGGATTCCTTTGTTGTAAGAATTTTGGCCTCACTTCCTGAGCTATTGGGAGGTTCTGTGGGGACTAATGGTCTCACTTCTCTCTGTAATCGTCCTTTGAAAGGATATTACTTGAGTTTCTCATCCTTAGTTTTCATACCTCACTTTTCAGTTTTTCCAAAAATGTTTTGTAAAATTTTCTCAATAATTTTCTTCTTTCTGTTTTCTTTCACTTTGTGGTTATTCTGCCATTTTAATCCTGTCATGTCACATTGATGACGTTTCAGTAGCAAGCAATAATAAATACAGTTTTTAATGTACCAGGTTTAAATGTAAACCATAGGGGCCAGCAAGTGGCACAGTAGTTAAAGGAGCTAGACTCCCACATGGCCGACCATGGTTCAAGTCTTGGACCTGGTGGCTTACTTTCTCTCTTCCTCTCTCTCTATGTTTCTCTCTGATACAACTGGGAAATAATAATGATAATAATAATAAATAAAGCTAAATAAAATAATTCTTTAAAAAAATGTAAACCATAAATCCCCTTTTGTCTATTTATTTTCTTTAAACTTAATTTATATCATACTTAATACAAGAACGTAAAATTCTCTGTTAAAATTACATATATGGTAATATACCTGATTAGATTATTTTATACCACATGTATACTCTGAAAAACTATATTGTGTGCTTATAGAGATGTACAATGATGTAATAAAAATAAAATATAATAAATTTTTTAAAAATATGAAATAAGCTTCTGATATAAATAAAATAATCAGAGACAAACATTTCTGAAAAAAGATATTTATCTCTCATTCATTTATTTACAATTCCAAAAATTAAAAACAATCTAAAGCTTATAAACAGGAAATATAGGGACCAGAAGTTGGCGTAATGGCTATGTTGCCAGACTCTCATGTAATCAATCCTGCGGTTAGAGTCCTGGACCCGGTGGCTTAAATTCACTCCAGGCACGTGTGTGCGCGTGCCAAAGATCCCAAGAGGGGAGAGGATTGCAGCGTGGCCATCTCCCCTGGGGGTGATTTCTCACTTTCTGTCTCTCTGTCTTCTGGCGAGTGCATGCTCCCTATAGCAAAATTTCTCCAAAAAAAAAGGAAATATAATTATATTAGATTTTAAAAAATAAATGTATACCACAGGTTCCCTGACTTAGCTAGCAACAGCACTCTTTTTTTTTTTTGGAGATTTTTTTTCGCTATAGGGCGCATGTGCTCGCCAGACAGACAGAGAGAGACATAGAGACAGAAAGCGAGAAATCACCCCCCAGGGGGGAGGGGATGGTCACGCCACAATCCCTTCTCCTCCATTCTCCTCTTGGGATCTTGGGCACACACGCACACGCGCCCGGCATGAGTTTTAAGCCACCGGGCCCGGGACGCGAACCGCGGTCGACTACGTGGGAGTCCAGCGACATAGCCATTAGCTAACTGCTGGTTTCCGTATCAGCACTCTTCAACAAACACTCCTTTCAGAGTCAGGCTTCTCTAGTACAAAAGTGACAATTTGGTCTGAAGGCTCTCCTGAATTTTCTGTGTAGTAGCTGGTCTTCAGGTTTTTAAAAACATGTTTTCACATTTCAGAATACAGTCTTTAAAAAAATATTTATTCTCTGAAAAGGAAAGAGAGGAGATAGGGAGGGTATCCTTGGCAGGGTTTTCATGAAGTGACCCACCCTTCCCCACCCCCTCAGCCTTGTAGCCAGCCAGGATCATGGGCCTGTCTATAGGCCTACCCAGTGTGCATAACCAGACCTAGAACCTTCTTACGTGGTCTCCAGCATCATGCAGCCATGCAGCACTGTGGTACTCTCTGTACCACTGTTGCTCAGTCAGCCTTTTTTTTTTTTTTTTTTTTTGAGAGAAAGCATGAGGGAGAGTAAAAGAGAGAGATTTTTGTTTGTTTTAGACAGGATCTTGCCACGTCCCAATCTTCCTGCCCAGCTCCCAGTTAGCTAGGACCACAGACCTGCTCCACCAAGAATGATCTGTTTAGATTGAGCCAGGAACCAGAACCCAGGTCTTTCATGATCCCAGCCATTGTACAGTGGTACCTTCCCACTTGTGCCACAAGGGTTGGTTCTGGTCCTCAGCATTTTGAGCAGTTTCCTCTCTTCTGGCTTTGCCATGGGCCAGAACTTACTCTGATGTTATTCACGGCAGAAAACTCCTGAAAGCAGCTCTCTAGTCAGTTGCTTCTCTCCAACGGCACCAGGAAAAAGTAATTTTTTTTTTCTTACTTTAAAAATCTTATCTACAGGCTTTTTATCTACAGGCTTTTTAGAACCCACAGAGGTCTGTACTCAAGATCTTTGATATAAAGGAACAACATTACCTGAGGTGTGATAGAAGTTAAGCAAAAAGAGGGCATGGTCAAAGTGGGAATTTGAAGTACGATTAACAAAGGGAGTACTTACAAGTGAAAAGAGTGTGGGCAATCACCTTGGATAATGCAATACCAATAGGTTAATAACATGGGATTACTAGGATGTGTTGTTATCACACAACCTGAAGCGTCAAGAAGTTAGATGGCTAGAGTTCACAGAGAAGAAGAAGAGAGGGACAGAGAGAGACCTCTGTGGAGAGGAGTCATTTACCTGACAAATGACTTCACTCTTCTCCTTCCCTTCAATCTCCTCTGATGCTCCTCACTTGTGAAATTCAGCTGGACACCTGATAGAGTCTCTAAAGGTCAATACCCCAGGACAAGGAACGCTTGATAGAGACTAGAACAGATGGAGAGGGACAAATAACATAGAGTGGCTGAGTGCTGAAAATGAGTTTTCTGCGGACCAAGAGAATGATACAAGATATTAAACCATTCTTAAGTGAGTCTGCTGTGTGCGTACTTGTTTCCTAACCTATTTTCCCAGTTTAAATGATTACTAGCGGGTGAAATCACTAAAATATTCGTCGGAACACATTGGTTTAAATAAATATATTAGCCCAGCCCCAGTGGTGCAGGCAGTGGTGTACTGGACTGTGGTGGTGGAAGGCACATGGCTGACTGCAGTTTCAGATCTCTGATCAGCCTGGTTCTAGGCAAACATGTGGGTGCCCAAGATCCTGATAGGCTGGAGGACAAGACACTGTTCAGAGTGACTGCTCTAGTTCGCTCTTTCTCATGTGCAAACACACACACTTTCTATCATGAGTAAAATAAACTTAAAAAAAAAAATTCTCCTTATAAATAAACAAACAGGGCCAGACTCATAGGTTAAAGGAGCTGGATCTCATGTGGCCAATTGCAGTTCTAGTCCTAGCCCTGGTGGCTCAGAAAACACACCAAGTATATGTACATGCATGCCCCAAATTCTGTAGGATAGAGAAATGATGGAGAAATAATTATAGATGGCCACATTTCATGTGAGGTGCTTTCTCTCTCTCTCTCTCTCTCTGTCTTTGTCTCCCTCTCTAGTCTCTTTCTGGCCAGTGTATAACCCTCTGGCAATTAACATAATTACTAAATAAATGAAATTTTAAATTTGTATTTATTTAAATATCAGAATTTTATAGAAAAACCCTTGAGTCCACATAACCCATTTTATTTCAGAGGTGTTAACAGTGAATGGCACAAATGGTTGGTTCTCTTTTTAGCAGCAGTATTGCCTTACTGTTTGATTTTTTTTTTTTGTCTCTATAAAGAAGGAAATTGATCTTGAAAGCATTTCTATTTCTTTGAATATTTACACATCTGTACTTAAAAGGAATTATTCAATGCCCTAGGAATTATATAGTGTCCTTTTCTGCAAAAGAAACTAGTATCTCTTGTAGTGAAGTGACAGTTTACCTAAATTGTGATTTTTGGATAAGAGGGTGAATAATTATATATTTCTTTGTATTTCAAAAAATTTTCTATAATATATTCTCTATCTCAAGGAGATTATTTTTCTTCTTTAAATATAGACTATAAACATATTTTAAGACAAATACTTGCTGTACTATTTTTATTGCATTTGCCATGATGTTTATATTATACACCACACACACACACACACACACACACACACACACACACACATATATAATGAAATGATTACTATAGTCGAGAAAATTAACATAACTATCATCTCACAGTTACATTTTTCCTTGTAGTGGTAGTTACCTAAAATCTAAACTCTCAGTAAATTTGCAGTATAAGATGTAATATTAACTATAGTCCTCAAGGCACCATTATCCAGACTTTTTTTCCTTTCATTTTCTTCAGTGGCAAAATTTGTTTTGAAAATTATTTATCCCACTAAAAATAGATATTTTGAATATTTACAACTATGTTTGCCTATATAGAAGAAGAATATCTGAAAAGGCTTTAAACCTATATTCCTTACTTCTTTGACCATGGTTAGAATTTAACTGCCTTATAATCCTAAAATAGACAAGTGGAATTGCATCAGATTAAAAAGCTTCTGGACAGCAAAAGAAACAATAGAGTGAATTGACAACCCTTGGAATGGAAGAATATAATTGCAAACTATGCTTCAGAAAAGGGACTGATAACCAGGATGTACAGAGAACTCAAAGAGTTTATCCCCCAGAAAAAAACTATCAACCCAGTCAAAAGATGGGCATATGGGCTTAATAGACAACTCTCTAAGGAAGACATATGAACAACCAAAACGTATATGAAAAAATGCCCAACATCATAAGGGAGATACAAATCAAAACCATTATGAGATAACCACCTAACCCTAGTCAGAATGGCGAAGATTAAAAAAATAAAGAATGATAAGTACTAGGGAGCCTGTGGTGAAAAGAGAACGCTCCTACACTGTTGGTGGGAATGTAAATTAGTACACCCACTGTGGAGAAAAATATGGAGGTTCCTCAAAAACCTACAAATAGAACTACCATATGATCCAGCAATTCTACTGCTGCGTATCTACTCTAAGGATAGAAAACATTCAGTCAGAAAAACACTTGCACATCCATGTTTATTGCAGCATTACTCATAATTCTATGACATGGAATCAGCTTAAATGTCCACAAACGGATGAATGGATTGAAAAAGTGTAGAACATACACACTACAGAACACTGCTCAGCCATGGAAAACAATGAGATCCTAGCATTTGGTGGAAAGTAGATGAATATGAAAGATTTACTGATAAGTGGAGCAAACCAGACTATGAAAGAGAGGGATTGTATGTCCCCACTCAATATATATCAAATGTCGGCATGCTATGGCAGAAACTGAATGATTGGAAGGCATAAAAGCATGGAGAGCAATTATGATAATAAAGAGAGTGTGGGAGGAGGGTGGAAAACAGGAGAAGGTGAGAGGGAGGGAATCAATAGAAAAAAGAAAGAAACAAAACATTTAAAAGACCCATAATAAAAGAAATCTTTTGATTATAATGTATATGGTAATATCTGCGACTGGACTGACATACAGTATATTCATTATGGGAAAATTCATTTGGTATGCTGTAATGATACACAATGATTAAATGTAAAAAAGAAATATTAAAAAAAGAAAGCACAGTGAGATGCAAAAAAAATAATTTAATTGTCTTAGTAGTGATCCTCAGAGCAAATAAAACAATTTTATTATTTAATACATTCTTGTTATTATTTTTTGTTTTATTTTATATTTTAATTTTTTAAAAGATAATTATTTGTTTAATTTTATTTATCATTATTCTTCTTCAGTTTGGTGAGAGAGAAAACAAGCCTCCAGGTCCAGGACTCGAACCATGGTTGAGCATATACAAGTCCAGCACCTGAACCACAATGCCACCTACTGGCCCCTGATTTTTTTGTTATTTTAGACTCAGAGGCAAGCAGCACTTACTGAAAATGAAAATGGCATAGTAGCTTCTTGTTCTAATGGTTTCTATTTGTGTGATTTCATGCACCCCTTCTTATGGCCATATTTTAATGTTAAGTTTAATATCTACTGTAGGCATTCTTTTAATTTGACTTTTGAGTTTTAGTATGGCATTTCTAAAATCATATGCTTCTCATTTTTGTATTTCAATCAAGTCAGAAATGGAGACATTGATATTAATATATTGGATATCAAGTTTTTAAAAAAATATTTATTGTTCATGTTATTTTACACTAGGGATATCTTGTGCATTTGATATCACAAAATTAATGAAGACATACATATCTATACAAGATTTTTCAGTGTCAGAACATTGTTAAGTAGATGGTCCTCTTGCAAGATTGAGTGATGTAATAACATCTTAGAAGGTAACCTTAGAGTGACGTACTTGATTATGAACATTGCATCATTTTATACTGAGTATATATTCATTTGGAAAGTGGCAATTCTTAATTTTAATAAAAATCTACTCAATTGTTTTCTGCAACTTGGTATTTTTGTTCAAGAATAGAAATTGCTTATCTTCTGCAATGCTTGACTTAATAGAGCCAATCAATTGTTTTTCAAAGATGTTGCTTTTCATAGTCATGTCTTCTTTAAGTGTTCTGATCATTTTAAGGCAAGGAAGTTACTCCAAAGAATCAGGTAGATCGAAGTGTACCAGGCACATATTTTCAGGCTGCTTTTAAAAGTCTTATGGGTACCAGCAGATGACATATGGTTACATCACTAGATTCTCACATAGTTAACGTGGTTCAAATCCTGGAGCCAGAGGCTTGAAACTCACCAGGCATGTGTGTGTGCATGCCCAAAATCCCAAGAGGAGAATAGAGGAGAAGGGACTGTGGCATGGCCCTACCCCCCGGGGGGGGGTGATTTCTCACTTTCTGTCTCTTTGTTACTCTCTGTCTCTCTGGCAAGCACACATACCCTATAGCAAAAATCTCTCTTTAAAAAAAGTGTTCATTATGTCTGAGTCATGAAATTTATTGGCATAATGTTTTTAAATTATTTTATTTTAATAACACCTGTTTTAGTATCCTTGTCTACTAGTTCTCTTATCTTTGTAAATATTTAGGTAAATTTCAGCTGATATATTTTTATATCCATTATAGGTCAGTTTTTTTGCTTTTTTTGAAAAAGTTATTTATTTAATTTTATCTATTATTATTTTTAAAATTTTTCTATAGGGTATTTGCACTCACCAGAAAGAGGCATACACATAGAGAAGGGAAGCAAGAAAACAAATCTCTAGATCTAGGACTCAAACTGCCCTCGGCTATGTGGGATTCCAATGCTTTAACCACCACACCACCTACTGGCCATCTTGCTTCTTTTCATGCCTGGTAATATATATATATTTTTTTTTTTTGAGAGATTTTTGCAATAGGGCATGTGCACTAGCTGGAGAGAGTAACCAATCCCTTCTCCTTCATTCTTCTCTTGGGATTTGGGGCATGCATGCACATGTGCCTGGTACGTTTCAAGCCACTGGGTCTGGAAGTTGAACTGCAGTCGATCACACAGGAGTCCAGTGCCTGAACCACCATGTCACCTGCTGGCTCCATACCTGTTAATTTTATATTTGATGAGAGACCAACTGGGAAAAATCACATATAAAACATTGAAATTATAATGAAAGTAAGAGAAATTTCAATGTTTTAATGAGAAATAAATGAAGTGTAGTTTAGTTTCTAGATTTGGAGAGATTATAATAAATGGGGACTTTAAAGACAGGAGCATCCCTGATGTGCCTTGTAACCAAAACTGACTTAGATGGTTAGAGATGGTAGTGATATAGAAAAGAGGATTTTGATAAAAGAGAAGAGCTAGAATTTAGAATGATATGACAGTTTTTCAGGAGTAATGATTAAGCCAATTGCTTGAAAATTAAGATGTGCATAAAAGCTATATTGGGAAAGTATGTATTTCAGTATTTGACTACATTGTGTGCAGATGACATGCTGACTGAGACACGGGAAATACCTTGCAGACAGGTACTGTGGTGCACACACAGGTGCCCACTTACACACGTGTATATGTATATATGTGTGTGTGTGTGTGTGTTTATCCTTATGTATATATTCATATTTATTAATATATAGTCACAAATGTACTTATATTTGAAGGTATATTTTTTTCTTTTATGTAGCTCCAGTAATAGATGCCAAGTAATTATTGGACTAAATTGGGCTTTTAACGCCTGTGGGAAATGCTCTCTGTGTAGGAATAACCAATGTATGCTATTTGATAGAACAGCTGTCAACTTATTTTGCTATCAAGCACAGTAGCCAGTGGAGTTCCCATCCACACAGAGACTGCTCAGGTTAGAACATCAAGTACATGTACTTATCCTATGCTTTGGGAACCAGAACAACATTCTTAGGCCAGATATTAAGAACATAAGTTTTTGTTTGTTTGTTTGTTAGGTTTTACCAAAAGGTGCGTGCCCTCAATGACGAGAGACACAGAGAGACAGAAAGTGAGAAGTCACTCCTCAGGGGTGATGGCCACACCACAATCCCTTCTCCTCCGTTCTCCTCTCAGGCTTTTGGGCATGCATGCACATGTACCTAGTGTGATTTTTCAGGCCACCAGATCCAGAACTCAAACTGTGGTTGACCATGTGGAAACACAGCATCTTAACCAACGTACTACCTGCTGGACCCAAGGGCAATTGTCTTATCCACTCTGATTGATTCTAAAAAATAATTATGAAATGAGTTTTTCTAAATTAAGGAAATCGTTTATTTTATGTACATGACTTGGTGACATTATCCTTGGAGAATTTGCCAGTAGGATGGTTTAGGATTTAGGTAAATAGTACATAACCATCTTGTTTTTAAAAAATTACAAATCTCAGGTGGCATGGTGGTTAAGGAGCTGGACTCCAACATAGCCAATCATGGTTCCAGTCCCAAACCTGGTGTCTTGCTTTCTCACTTTCCCTTTCTCTCTCTCTGTCTCTCTCTGGTCAAATTAAAAGGAATAATAATAAATAAAATTAAATTATTTTTAAAAATTACAAATCTGTACAAATATATACAGTAAAACCTTAACACTTCGGAACTCACTGGTTACAATGTATGATCATTTGAAAATGATTCATGACAATGTTTTTATTTGTGTTATCTATGAAGAAAGTAAAATAATAGCCTAAATAAGATAGTTATAAATTATTGTATGCAGAATTTGATTACTAAAGCAAACTCTAAATTGAGATAGTAATAATATAAATTATTCCATGAACATAGTGTTCTGATTATAAATAATCAATTATTCCATGAACATGGTGTTCTGATTATAAATAATTTTATACATCGGCTTTCTTTTTATGTAAGTAGAAATATTCACTCACTCATATATTGTGCATAGAGAGTAAAGAATGTATGTTTCTTTCTGCTCAGTATAAGACAGTGTTCTAGTCTGTTCTGTTGCTAATATCGAAGTCTGTGTAATTTATTAAAAATAGAGGTTTATGAGACCAGCAGTTAGCGTAATGGCTGTGTCGCTGGACTCCCATGTAGTTGACTGTGGCTCGCGTCCCGGACCCGGTGGCTTAAAACTAATGCCGGGCGCGTGTGCGTGCGTGCCCAAGATCCCGAGAGGAGAATGGAGGAGAAGGGATTGCGGCGTGGCCATCCCCCCTGGGGGGTGACTTCTCGCTTTCTGTCTCTCTGTCTCTCTCTGTCTTTCTGGCGAGCACATGCGCCCTATAGCAAAAACGTCTCAAAAAAAAATAGAGGTCTATGAAAACTTGAGGCACACAGGCAAAGGAGACTCAAGGAGTCCTGGTAACATGAATACATTGGGTCATTGGGAAAATCATAATGTATTTTTCTACATGTTTTAATGCAAAAATGTGTCATGACCTTCTCGACAACCCAATATATATTTCTTTACAGTCTTTGTGTGTTGATAAAATGAGCTTGGGTGTGTATGCATATGAAGAGATACAGTTTTACAGAGTTCTATCTAATTAGGTATTCTAATGGGGTGGTAAAACTGTTCTGAAGTTTCTGTGTTCCCAGAAGAATTTCTTGTGTCAGAGTACATGTTTATACCATCACTAAGATAATAATTTGCAGTATTTTGTTTCTAAATCACACTGAGCTGTCTCTGTGAAAGGGCATGCTCATGGTGCAGGTAATAGAGCTTCTCAATATCACAAGATTCATCCATTGCTGATGGGATGATTACCCTGAGAACAATTGCAGACTGTCTAGTTAGGAATTGTTCCTGAGGATTGTCTCCTAGGGGATGCTTCCTCTCATTTTATATAAAGACCTCTCCATTCTTGAGTTCTTTATTTTTTCAAAAGTTTATTTTTATTTCTTCTGAAAGAGAGATAGATAAGCCTTCCAACAGAGTCCCCAAACAGAGCTCCACTAACCCAAAACCTTAGGACTCGAACCCAGGACCCTCTCATATGGCTCCAGTATGGCAGAGTATGACACCACTGCCATACCACCATGGTTGGCTGAGTTTTTTATTTTGATCCATTTCTTATTCATTTATCAGTTAGGATTGGCTCAGCTGCATATTTAAAAAATCTCAAAATAACAATAGCTTAAGACTGATATGCATGGTATTCTTTCTGGAAAAAAAATGTAATACACTGTAAAGTTATATGTGATTCAATGTAATATAAACAAGATTATGGTAATAATAAATAAAAATTAAAAAAATAACAATACCTTAAAATAACAGTTTTTGGTTTCTTCTCGGAAACAAGTCCAGACGTAGGCATTTTCACTCAGAATCACGGCATGAAATCCAGGCCTCTTCTACCTTTCTTCTCTGTCATTCTCAGTATGTGGCTGCCTTCTTCAGGTCATTTCATGGTCCTAGAGGGCTGCTGAACTTTCGGACAGTTCCACTGCTTTCCAGAGAGTAAGGAGTGGGCAAGGGATAAGTAGAGCACTCTTTCCAGCTCAGTTAGCCTTCTTCAAATAAAACACTTCCACTTATCTTTCATTGGCCAGAATTTGGGCATACCAGCTTCAAGAGAAACTGTAAAATATAATTGTAGTTGGGAACATGGATGACTCAAATAAAAATAGAGTGCAGTTACTCAGAAAGAAGTGGTGGCAACCGTCTGAAGCAATTAATGTTTCAAATCACATCATACAATCAAGTTCTACTCAAGTCATTCTCAGGAGGATACATGAGTGGTATATTTTTAAGTCATTGCTGGAGAAGTAGAAATGTAAATCACTTTATTTTACCTTCATCAACGAAAGGCATTTGACGACATGTTATATTTTAGGGTCATAAGCATTACAAAAATCTTATCACATTCAGTGTGTCAGTGAAGCCTCAAAGCCAGGCTAAATTCTTCCTTTCTGTGCGACATGTTGTTGTATTTCCTGTGGCTTTCTTTGATAACTTTGCTTTAACCAGACTTACGTAACGATACTTAAAATTTATTTTGCAATATTATTGTCTGCTCATATTTTTTCACGATGATCCAAAAACTATTTACAGCTTCCCACACAAGCGGTCTAGATACGACTTTTTTCCATAGAGAAATGGTATTCTTTATGGGTGGAGGAATGTCATATGTTTGCTGAAATTACTAACTTGTCTTTACACTACGCTTTGGCATTGGAAATCATCCAGAGTAAATGATCAGAACATCTACTGTTATTTCTAAGATAGTGCCTCGAAGTAGATGTACTGCATTCTGTCTTGTGAAATACCTTGAGCAGGAGTGGAATTATGTTCCGTTTGATGACTTACAAAAGTAGACAAGTGGTTTTCTTATTGCTCATATATCGTGCATAGAGAGTAAAGAATATGTTTTCTTTATGCTCAGTATAGGGCAGTGTTCTAGTCTGTTCTGTTGCTGATATCCAACTTTGGATAATTTATTTAAAATAGAGGCTAATTCAGTTGGCAATTTGGAGGTACAAGGTAGAGGTCTTGCTGAGTCCCAAGGCATCACATCACAAATACCAGAAAAGAGTACCTGTCCATGTTATTCCCTCTCCTTATAAATCTTTCCAAAGATCTTTGGACTTTCCAGGACTCAATCATGGGGCCCCACCCTGGTGCCTATCACTTCTCAAAGGCCTCATGTGTCATCATAATAATTAAATTAAGTTTAATTAAATATCAAGACATGGACTTCAGGGAGACACCCAAACCACAATAGGCAGTATCATTTTTATTTTTATTTTTAGAGAGATATTTTGCTACAGGGCATATGCACTCACTGGAGAGACACAGAGACAGACAGACAGTGAGAAATCACCTCCTGGGGGGATGGCCATGCTGCAAATCTCTTCTTCTCCATTCTCCTCTCAGGATTTTGGAAACACACACACATGCACCTGGCGTGAGTTTTAAGCCACCATGTCCAGGACTCAAATCGTGGTCAACCATGTGGGAGTTCAGCAACGTAATCGTTATGCCATCTGCGTGGTCCTAACAAGCAGTACCTTTAGAAACACTTGTTTATAATTTAATGCATAGACATTTCAAAAAGTGTTACAAACTAAGTGAAGCAATTTGTATTACCGCACTGTATCAAGTATCTACTACTACATAAGAATTATCCCAAAACTTAGTGTTTAAAAACACTAACATTAATTACCTCCCAGTTGCTCTAAGTTTGGAATTCAAACATGACTTAGCTATGTTCTGTGCTTTAAAATTGCTCAGAAGTTGGGGCACATCATCTTATGGTCAAAAGCAAGATTAAATATTTTCCAAATTTGTCCCAAGTGAGAAAGGATTGCAGTAAAAACACCAAGCATACATGTCTATAATAATTTTTTCTTATCTTGATTAAATTTTTTGGCACTTTTCCCTTTTGTACTTATTTTTATTGTTGTATACAGTGAATAATAGCTACATTAAGATTCAGAACACTACTATTTAAATATTCTCTTAGTGCCAAGTCTGAAAAAGCAAAATACCATAAATAAGTTCTATTTTTGAGAATATACTTTTCTGAAATGTCTATATTATCTTGACTATTCTAGAAGGTTCCACTTGAAAAAATGGTAGTTAAACTAGCCAACTACACCACTAATATTATTGGGAAGTGAATATAGTATTTAATAATTGCTTAAGTAATAAAGACTGATCTTAATTATATCAAAAATATCTGAAAATATTTCTATCTGATGACCTTGAAATAGCTCTAAAAGTCTTAGATAATTTGTATATTTAATATTATGTTATTTGTGATATAATTATAATAACTCTCTTTCCATTTCTCTTTTTCTCTCTGACTACCTCTTTGAAATAGACTAAGATGCCTAGTGAAGCAGCTGGAGAGAGGTGACGTGAATGTCGTGGACTTAAAGAAGAACATCGAATATGCAGCCTCTGTGCTGGAAGCAGTTTATATTGATGAAACAAGGTAAATTTTGGTCTCCTCTCTCTTTTATATTCTTTGCTTCTGTTTTCTCTTCATTCTTCTTTCTTTTTTTTTTTTTTATTTAACTTTACTTATTTATTTATTTATTCATTTGTTTATTTCAATTTGACCAGAGATGGACAGAGTGAGAGAGAGAGAGAGAGACAGAGAGAGGAGAGAGAGAGACAGAGAAAGAGAGGAGAGAGAGAGAGAGAAAGAGAAAGAGAGGGGAGAGAGATTCATTCTTCTTTCTTGACCCTCCTTTAATGCAATCCAGAATTTAGGATATCTCAATATTTAGGATACCAAAATCAAAATATTATGGGAATTTAGAAGGTTCTTCTTCCTGAAGCTAATTAACTAAATTATGATTTTTTAAAAACAAAAATGTACATCTTAATCTAAATGTTTGAATATTAAAAAATTGCCAAACACTGAAGTTATAAAATGAAAAAAAAATCTATAAATCTCTTCTTTCCCCACCCTCGCTGCCTTAGGCCCAGACTTTTAAATGTTATAGGCATGTGTAGCCTTACATTGTTTTTCACTGATGTAACAATTTTTTTCATCTCAGATTTCAGAGTTCCTTCTGAGAAAATGGATATCACATGCCCACACGTTCTCATGAGATTTATCTATCAGACACTTTTTGCAAGGATTGTTAAGGGACAGTCCTAAATGTGCTTTTGGTCATCGCTCAATCCTAGCTTTATAATTAGCAGAGTAGTAAAGAGATGAAGAAAGGGAGATTTATTGAAAAGAATTGCTAGCCTAGTGCTGTGATTCTCAGACAAGCTCTTTCACTACAGAAGACTTTCAGCAAATCTATATTTGGCCTGTCTCTTGGTGTTTGGGAGTACCGAGACTGATTCTTGATGTTCATTTCAAAAAAAGAGAAAGATGTGGGGCCAGCAGATGGCGTAATGTTACCTCGCTGGCTCTCACTTGGTCCACTGTAGTTTGAGTCTCAGGCCTGGTGGTTTAAAATTCATGCTGGGGTGGGAACAGCAGTTAGTGTAATGGCTATGTCACTGGACTCCCATGTAGTTGACTGCAGTTTGAGTCCTGCACCTGGTGGCTTAAACTCATGCTGGGCATGTGTGCGTGCGTGCCCAAGATCCCCAGAGGCAAATGGAGGAGAAAGGATTGTGGTGTGGCCATCCCCCCCTGGGGGGCGGGGGGGGTGATTTCTCGCTTTCTGTCTCTTGTCTCTCTCTGTCTTTCTGGTGAGTGCACATGCCCTATAACAAAAACCTCTAAAAAAAAATACATTAAAAAAAAAAAAAAAAAAAAAAAAAACCTCACGCTGGTCATGTGTGCCCAAGATCCTGAGGGGAGAATGGAAGAGAAGGGATTGTGGTGTGGCCATCCAATCAGGGTGGGGGTGGGAGGTGTGATTTCTTCCTTTCTGTCTTTCTGCCTCTCCAGTGAGCGGCACATGCCCTATAGCAAAAATCTCTCAAAACAAAAAAAAGAGAGAGAGAGAGAAAGGTGACAGGTTGATCACCACCGTCTGTGAATTCAGAGCTAAGAGTGGACCTGTGGAGAGAGAGATACACACTTCCAGAGCTTTCCATAGAAAAGATGCTGAGTTTTATCAAAGCCATAAGGCGGTTGGAGTATAGGGCTCTTGAAGTACCAAAAGGTGCTGCTATCAGATGGTTTTAAAAAAAAGCTGTGAGGGATGATTATTGGTGTAAAAGTTAGGAAAGGAATTGTAAAAATTTAGCTAAAATATCAGAGAACACATAATATTTGAAGTATCCTCTTGTCTAGTAAATTGTGGTTTTACTAGACTACTGGTTTTGAGAGACTAAGACTGGATTTCAAAATATTTTTTGCATAGATAGCATGCTTAAGAGCCCTTCAGAGATCTTCAAAAAAAAAAAAAAAAAATAGCATTTAGTCATTTGTTACATATGAGAGAATTTCAAAAAGTGTATGCAAAACTGAAATGAAAATACTGGCATATTTTGAAGTGAAAACTGTTTTAAATCCAGGCATAGTTTTTTCACAATATGTATTTTCCAAAATTCTTCAAAGACCTCTCATAAATGACAGCAAAACCAGCAGTTTAGGAAAACACCTTGATTATAGTTCCCTGTCTCTCCACCAAATTTCTGAACATTCAGAAGCAGCAGAGTGAATGAATGGACAGGGGATCAAACATAGAAGATGCCTTCACCTCTTTAGGATCCATGCCTGCGTTAGGCCTCAGCCTGGGGAAGAGTACTTACATGATGTAAAATGACAAATGCTGCAATTCACAGTTTATGTTTTTCCAAGAGTCTATGGTTAAACATTTGTCATTATACCACTGGTTAAACCTAAGATTGCCTCTTATGAACCTTCTAAATAATGTATTAACATGAGCAAATGATCAGGAAAAGAAATTTTAGAGCAACAATACTTGATGGGCTTGATTTCATATGTACTCAGTACAAACCACAGCAGCAAACTGCTGTCATTTCATATGTTCTTAGTAAAACCCACCCACAATATATTGAGGATGTTTCTGTTGAGAAGTGTATATATTTAATAGTATCATTTGCCTTAGGAGTATTAGTAAAACAGATTATGTAAAAGTAGTGGAGCTCAAGAAGCCTTTAGCTGCTTTCACACTTTACTTAAAATTCTGCTGACTTCTGAGATATTTTTTAATGTGAAATTATCTTTCTAGAAAAACATAAAATCATTAAATGAGCATTCCAGACAAGCATTGTTTGAAAGTGGGGCTGAATTGAAAAAGATTAACATGTAATAAAACAAGATAAAACAGAAATTATCAATTGATTTTAACACAAGTGCGTGCACACATAGACACAACCTTCTTCCCACTAAACTCCTTAGTGACTATAGAGTTTTAGTTAAAAATGAAATCAAGGACCAGAGGTGACATGGTAGTTGTGGCACTGGACTACCACATGGCTGACTACGGTTTGAGTCTTGGACCTGGTGGCTTGCTTTCTCACTTTTCCTCTCTGCCTTTCTCTCTGTCTCTCTGGTCAAATTAAAAAATAATAAACAAAATTAAATAAATAATTCTTTTAAAAAAGAAAAAAATCAAAACAAACATCTTTCTTTGCAGATGATTTTAGTGAGAAAAATGAAAAAAGGGATACTGATAGAAATTGAATTCTATCCTTCTTTGTAGGGATTATAGCATAATTCCCTAATGAATATGACTGTGCTGGATGTTTTTTAAAAAAGACATTTTGAAATGCAAATGCAAGTGTTTTCTAAATCTTACTTTCAGATGTGTCCCTAGAGGCTACTGACTTTCAAAGTTGCACAGTTGTAATCCAGAAACATGTGTGTGTGTGTGTGGGGGGGGGGGGGATCTGTTTGATTGTCTTTATTTAGATTGGAATACTGCCAAGCAAAATAATATCCTTGGCCTCATGAATAGCAGGATAGGAGCTGACTGGGAGGTATGCTTCCACAAATGGATATTATATTTACTAATACCTCCTACAAACACAATTTATAACTTCACTTTGTTTATGTGAACCAATACATTTTATGATTACTATGGTTAGAGCATAGATTTAGGATTCAGAAAATCTGGGTTCTTCAAAGCCTACATTTCCCACTCTGTAATTTCTTTCTCCAAGCAAGTCACTTTACATCTGTAATCCCTAGTTTTATCATCTATTTAATAAATAAAAGGACAATGCTCACCTAATAGAGTTGACACAAGGATTAAATATAGTACAATGCCTGACATACTATAAGTTAAGTAATACTCATCATTTCCGTAGTACTACTAAAAGCATACAACGTTGTGATATACAACACATCAAGATATATAACTCATACTGCCTAGTGTAGGTATCAGATATTTCCTGAGAGCAATTTTTGATCCTGAGATAATCAAGACAGGTTGGTTCTATTTACAAGGAAATGAAAGTAAAGCATAAAATGAGAGAAAGGCTTACAGAGATTTACATTCCTGGAAAAATATCCTCAGTTTAACTTCTATGTCTTATGAAGTCTTAAAGTCTTTAACTGGGGAATAGATTTTCTTAAATGAGAATGCATTGATGTCAAGAAATAATTCCAGAAGTTAGTCTGATGGAAATGGAATGATGGTCAGGGTTCCTTGGTGGCTAAAACTGTTGAAATTGTGGATTACAGTGATTTACTGAGGAGCATTCACGAATTTAACAGACAGTTATTGAGTACCTGAAGTAAAGACCAGGCACATTGATAATCAGAATCAAGATTATAACTCTTCAGAGAGCTGATGAAAGAATTGTGAGGACAAACTAGAGAACAAGGACAAATGCTATGAACCAGAAATGGGGAGGTTGAGAGAGACCCAAGCACATTGATAAATTGCAAGAGGAAATACCACGTAGCAGCCGTGGGTCATAACCCAAAGAAATAATATCAGATAAGAATTTATACAGAATACGAATTCCAACCAGATGTATTAGGCTTGCAGTTATTCCTTGATGCTAATGAATTTGTCCCAAGCAAAGCTCTCCCTATCCATTTTTAAGTCATTGTAAATGTTAGCTATATGAATCTCAGAGATATTGTGCTAATTAGAGATGTGAATTTGGAAATTATAACCAAGGGTCTCAGACTTCTGGGAGTTTTTGATGCCTTTACTTTGATATTAATAGTTGAAGCTCCTTTGCTATTCAGATATACTTCCTATCCTAAAGTTTTTGAGAATTCTTAGCAAATATTTACTTTACCAGTATACCCTGGCTGTTACTTTCCAATGCATCCCGCTAAATGATCCCTATGCAGGCCATTATTTTTCCTTCAAGTCCAGCTATCTACACACAAGCCCCTAAGCATGAGCTCGATCCTTTCCTCCAGCTCCTCAAATTGAGTGAAAATCACTGTAACTTCTGTTAATATCTTAGTAATAGATGCTTTCAGAATCTACAATTCGGGACCAGCAGTTAGCGTAATGGCTATGTCGCTGGACTCCCACGTAGTCGACCGCGGTTCGAGTCCCGGACCCGGCGGCTTAAACTCACGCCGGGCGCGTGTGCGTGCGTGCCCAAGATCCCGAGAGGAGAATGGAGGAGAAGGGATTGCGGCGTGGCCATCCCCCCTGGGGGGTGATTTCCTGCTTTCTATCTCTCTGTCTCTCTCTGTCTGTCTGGCGAGCGCACGCGCCCTATAGCAAAAACCTCTCCAAAAAAAAAAAAAAAAAAAAAAAAAAAAAAAGAATCTACAATTCAAGCCCTTCACCAGAGGTTCCTATGAAGCATCACTCTGTGTTGTCTAAGCTATGATGCCCTTCTCACAGGACACCACTTACCATCCCCTTTCAACATGTTTTCCTATACTGAAATCAGTATTTCAAACTCCAAGACCAAAATAAAGGAAGGGGACAATCAAAACTAATGTAAAGTTTGGCATTTATCTCCCAGGATTAACACTTATGTCAAAAAGCTATGCATTTGGGCCAGCCAGGGGCATATTGGTTAGGCAGCTGGCTCCCACATGATCAATTGCAAAGTTCAAGTCCTGGACTGACCTAGAGGCTTAAAAATCATGACAAGCACATGTATGCCCAAAGTTCTGAAAACAGAAATAGAGGAGAAGGGATTGCAGCATGACTGTTCCCCATGGTGGGGAGGTGCTCTCTCACTTTTTCTCTCTGTCTCTCTCTCTCTCTGTTTATCTTGAGAAAACACATATGTCATCTAGTAAAATTTAAAAGAAAAAAATAAAAAGCTATGCATTCTAAATCCATACTTAGGGGGAAAATGACAGTTTTCTAAAGGACATGTAATCTACAGGGATATAGTTATGCTCATAATGAAGTTATACATGACAGTACAGAAATATTTAGTGTCTTGAAATCATGTTCTCTCAATTTTCTTTATGCTGAAGTAGAGCATTCACTTAATTTTACTGTGACTAAAAGACCTGTTCTGGCCGTTTTTTCATAAAACAAAAGAGCAGACTAGCTAAAGATAAAAGAAAGCCTCTGTAGAATGAAATAATGTCATTTTTTCTTACTTCCAACCATTTAAGTTTTAAACACTCTTAAAATTCCATGTTAAAATGGGTTACTATGTTACACCTATCATTGAAATGAAGAGAATATGCAAATGCCATATAGAAGTATAGAGTAGGAGGGGAAAGAGGGTGGTGGTTATGAAAAACATAAACACTTAAGGTCAGGCTTGATTATGTTAGAGTAGACTTGAAAGAGTAGATATAGAAGTAGGGGCATACCTGAAGAGTGCCAAAGCAGCAGAAAACAAGGTAACTAGAAGGGGTAAATCAAATGCCACAGGGAAGGTCATTGGATGATTTAGGTGATTTTTAGGTGATTACTGATGCCTCTGAAGGGCAGTTCCAGTAAAAACAAAAAGCTACCAACCACATTAAGGTAGTATGGGTAATTAATGTGAAATGACTTCATGAAGAATGATTATAGATTATTTTTCAAGAATTTTCTAGAACAGAACAAGAAGTAGAGATACAATCTATCACTGGGGACACACACTTAAGAAAGACTTTTCATTGATTTCCATTCAGATTTTTTTTTGTGAGGTTCTTTCCTCCCCTGAAGGGTGAGTTAAACAGAGACACAGGGAGTTGGAAATGATGCAAGACACTAATGTCATGTTGTTTATCGCTGAGTTCAAGGTGAGCTCACAGAACTCAAATAGCACTCACAAGGTGCTTCCTTCTTCTCAGAACTAAGCTGAGCTGAACCAAGGCCAAGCCAAGTCAAGGCCATAAGGGCTGAGTTAGCAGAACCAAGGCTGAGTTGAGCCAGGATAGTTAACTAGCTGATCAGATGCTCCCTTTCTCTTAAAGGTGCTGCAGACAATATGACTCATTACCAAAGACAAACTGTCATACATGCACATGCACATTACATGCAATGGCATGAAACAGCAAAGTCATAATTATATAACAAGTGCACAAGTGCACAACTAATAACATAAGTTGTTTACCTGTGGCCTTCAAACATGATAAGATAAGAAGTGATGGAGCCAGACTAAACCATCCCTACTCTATTTTTTCTACAATATTGTTTTTAGGATAGAAGGCTGTACCTGCACCCTGCATATAGAAAGTTTTAAGAAGAGATTTGTAATAAAAAGAAAAATTGTTTCACAGAAAGATTAAGTCAAGACATTATCCTTGGGCAATTATCTAGGAAAAATATAGCCAAGCACAGGTAGAAAATATAGATGAAGATGGAACTAACTAGTGCATAGCCTAGGGTCCTCAAATCAGCAAAAAATGGGTAGCATTGTAAAATCAGCAAGATTAGTTAGCATTTAATTTCAAACTCAACCACTCAGCATGAATAGAGGCACTACAATAATTATATTTCCATGTAGAGCAATAGATTGAAAAACTCGGGAATCAATGCAATATAGGGAGCGAATTGTGGTTAATCACTACAACCTGCACATCTTGACGACACTGACTCAAGTATGTTCCTTTGACATTTAGAGTCAGAATAGAAAAGAAGGGAAAGGACAAAAGAACTGACTAATGAATAGATTTTATGAACATTTCCACTGTGATAGGAAATATTTAATGAACTATAATTAAAAGAGTTTATTTATTGGCACTCATTACCAAAATTTTGATGGTTAGTGCTGACTATACACAGAGATTGAGTCAGGGCACAAATGATGTCAATAGATCAGCCTCTCTGTTTTGTTTGCTTTAGAATGACCTCTTCTAATATTCCGAGTGGTAGCAAGATGGTGGCAGTATTTCCAAGCTTTACATCTTCACACTATCAAAACCAGCAATAATGAGAAAGGTTGTCTTTCCTAAAGATCCAGCAAACATATCCTTATACTTAAGTTTCATTTACTCTAGGTGGGTAATTTGCATATCGCTCAAACAGTCATTGTGTCTGGTGGGATTGGATACACAAGTTCAGTGGTCAAGAGTCCCATGAGACAGGGAAATCAATTATTTTTATTAGTAAATCATATGCCTAAGAATTGAGAATAGAGGAGTGTGCTTTTCTAAAAAACAACCAAGTCCTCTCTACAGTGAAAACTAAATGTTTATATTAGTACCACAAACAAGGAGACCTGGACTGGAGTTTGTGTAGGATGTTGAGAAATGCAATTTCTTTTCTGGCTTCACACCTTCTAATGATAAGCCTATGAGCAATATTTTTTTTTCCTCCTGTAGTGATTGCTTTTCTTATGTGAAAGGAGAAATCAGTTTCTTTCTGTTTTGTAATTCTGTTATTTTATCTGTGGTTCCAAAGTCTCATTTAATGTCCTGCTGATGAGTTGACTACCCTGATCAACAGGTGGGTGACAGGAAAGAGTTGATTAATTTTGTTAAATGGAAGAGCATTTATAAATATGCACTCTTGTTTTTTACATTTAATTTTATTTATTCATCCATTTTAATTTGACAAGACACACACACACACACACACACACACACACACACACACACTGAGAGAGAGAGAGAGGGAGAGAAAGCCACCAGGACTTGAACTGTGGTCAGCCATGTGGGAGTGTCCAGTGCCTTAACCACCACACCACCTGTAGCTCCCCTAAATATGCACTCTTATGTTTTAGATTGTTTGCATTGGGAAGAAACCCTGAGGAAATTAGTTTGGAGAAATGTGCTAAGACATTCCTGGAGCCCTGTGAATCATTAAAAAACAATTTATGATTTTTATAAGTTCCATTTTTGTGGTGTGAGTTATAGGGAGGGGTGGCTGTTTGGAGTGCCATGTTTGTAGGCTGTTCTCACTCTGTAGACAGAGTGTGAAAACAAGGCATAGAAAAAGGTGCAATCGTTTTTGGTTGGTTTTCATATTTTCTGTCCATCTGTGGTGTGCTGCTTTGTACAAAGTTTTAAGAACAGCCTTACTAGAGAAAAGTGGGGGGTGGGGGGGGGGGGGAAGTCCAGCTAGATCTTTTAAGAAAAAACTGACAAAGTTCTACATGTTTAACAAAATCTCACTATTTGTAATCTTTTGAGTCAAAAAAAAATATGAAGGGTGAATCTAATTGATTTAAACTGGTTTTAGTCTCTAGTATCCTAACCAGTGAATTTACACGTGAACATATGATGCAATTCTGACCAGTGAAAATTGCATAAAGAAAAGACTATAATGGGGTGTTGGCAAAAGGTTTGCTCTTCATAAAAAGAATCCCTATGTCTCTGGGTATTGTTGTACCTCAGTATGATGCTTGGAATGGACCCAGCCATCTTAGAACGGGCATAAAGCTAATACTAATACTAAAGTTGAAAATAAAGAAACATATTTTCTATATTTTGGCTGACCTGCTGATTTTACAAATTCCTTACTGAAGTCAACATACCTTTAGCTTTTATTTAAGAAAAATAATATATTTTCCTATGATTTAAGTCACTTTGGTTTAAGTTTAATGTCACTTGTCATTGAGGATATTCTTACAGTCACACAGGTCTTTCTTCAAACCTTGTTCTCCATCTCTAATTCTTCCAGTGAGTCACTTGAGCTTAACAATAATAATTTTCAGCTACTTAGAATTCATGATCTATTCCCCCATAAAACAAAGTATTAGACTGATTAAGTTTCCTAGGTAGCCCACAAAACATATCTCTCTCATGATACAGCCAAAACCCACATGGTTCTTTAGCAAATGTCAAGTACTGGAAACCAGAGACTTAAGTTTTTTTTTCTCATTAAGTGTAAGTATTTCCTCATTCCTTACTATATGTAATTAGTAAGCCTACTTCCAAAATATATTTTGCCTCCTCTGCTCTCCATCTCTTTTCTCTCATTTTCATCCTCAAATATAGAATGAGTGACCATTTTTTTGTGAGGTTTTCTCATGCCATTTATTTAGAGCTGCATTGATCAGTTCTACTCTGGGTTGCTGTCAAAGTTCCACCAAGGAGTCAGGGCTGGAGATGGGGTGGGTCATTCAGCTCTCTTATGGTCCAATATGCTGGAAACTAATATTTGGGGTATGCTGTAACCCTTTTCACAGTTTGTCTTAGATTGAAGTCAAGCATAATTGTGTTCCTTTTCAAGATCTGTTTTGCTTTCTGACTCCTCTTGACTACCTTAGGTCATCTTTGGATAATCATAAAAATGGAAACTTTGTTCTGACACATTACATTTTTATGTGTTACCTCTGCCTTCTTCCTTTTACAAACAGATTTTGAAATGCAAAAGCAAGCAAAATGCTTTTTTCCTCCCTCAGGTTTTGGTGTGTTTTACATAACCCATCAGTGAATAAAGTAAAAGATCACTATAGAGACAAACGGCCTCAAGGTAACAGGGATTTTTATTTTTTGCTTTTTAGAAATATTTTTTTAAAATATGTCTTTTTACATATTTTCATGAAAATTTTCACAGCCTCTCATTTCACACATAAAAAACACATTTTCGCACATAAAACAAGATCTGATTGAAAATGTTAATGTATTTAATATATGCATCAAAATAAAATTGACTTTCTCTTCTGGACTAATATCTAATTATTAAAAGTACCTACATATTTTAAAAAGTCTTCAAGAAAAAAATCTCCTTTCTGAATATATCTCTGCTCTTTTTTTTTTTTTTAAAGAAAGATTTGTTATAGGCCACTTGTGCTTGTCAGAGAGATAGAAAGTGAGAAATCATACACCCCCTCCCCCTGCCAGGGGGCATGGTCATGCTGCAATCCCTTCTTCTTCATTTTCCTCTTGGGATTTTGGGCATGAATCGCAGTCAGCCATGTGGGAGTCCAGTGATGTAACCATTATGCCATCTTCTGATCTCACACCCCAGCTCTCCTTAATATCCATTCTCTACCCTTGCTCAGTTGAGAAACTAGCTATTCTATTTTGCAATCAAGTAACATATAGATAATTCCCATTTGTAACACCAATTTAAAGAATTCACTAATTAAGATGCCTACTCAGGGTACCAGACAATGGCATAATGGTTACGTTGCTGGACTCTGATATACTTGATCACAGTACAAGTCCCAGACCCGATGGCTTGAAACTCACGTAGGCATGTGCATGTGCATGCCCAAAATCCCAAGAAGAGAATGGAGGAAGCAGGATTGTGGTGTGGCCGTCCCCCTGGGGGTTGGGGAGATTTCTTGCTGTCTCTGTCTCCCTCTGTCTCTCAGCCAGCACACGTGCCCTATAGCAAAAATCTCTCTAAATAAACAAACAAAAGATACCCTCACAGGATTCTTTTATGTGACCTTTTTTATAAAATCCACCAACACTCTCCATCACTGGTAGTGAAATAATGGGCATTTAGGGAATAAACAATGCCACCAGGTTCATTTTATAGAAGATATTAATCATTAAATCTTATTTTCTTGGGAGAGAGTTTTTATTAAACTGATAGGCCATCAGTGGGGGAGAATAGTTTTTTCTCAAACTTTAGTATTCATAAGAATCACCTGGAGGGGCTTGTTAAACCAGAGTGATGGGCACTTCCCCTGCAATGTCTGATTCGATAGATCTTAGAGCCCTTGCAGTACCAGTTCTAACAAGCTGCTAGATGATTCGTTTTGCTTGTATGTGAAACACCCTTTAAGATCTACTCAACTAGAGGATATGACCAATAAGGCCACCAAAAAGAGATGCAGGGAACACTAGAAATCAGATGATTTGAAATTTAAGGTTTTAATAAAAAAGTGAATGTCCTAAATTGTGAATGAGATGATCTTGTGCTGAAACAGTTCCTGTAGCCTGAAGATTTCACCTTGAAACAGGAAGGGTGGGTGAATTGGAGATTAGCAGTCCTCATGTTGCGGGAAAACAGATTGCTGAGGGAGGAAAACATAGTATTCTGGAGAGAATAGGAGAATCATTTATTATTATTATTATTATTATTATTATTACTCTAGTGAGGAGTTAACACTCTGAGTCTCTGGCCTCCCATGGGGGTTAAGCACAGTCTTTTATGGGTGAATTGGGGAGGGGCGGTTTCAGCATGCTTGGAGTATCCTATTAGGAAGGGCCTCGTGTCTGCCCTAACACAGAGCTGGCAGAGAAGCAGGGAATCAAGGCCTTCAAATAGCTCAGGGAAGGGGCAACTAACTCACGAGGACCAGAAAGCCTAGGCAGCTATCAGCCCTGGGCATTTCAAGGCCACTCACAAATTCTTCTATATCAGAACAGAAAGTTGAGGCAATTATCGGACTTGAGTTGCTCCACATCACTCATAGCAATGGGTTCTGGGCTCAGGAGAGGAAAGACCTATCTTTGGTCTGTGGTGTGGTCATCTCTCCCAGATCTGGGAAATCATAGGATATTGGGCTTCATTTCGGGGCTACAGCTCTACTCTTTTTCTCCACTCCTAGTAATTTTTAGAAGTTACTTAGATGGAGCAAAAAAGCCTCCTTAGATGAAGCAGAAAAGGCCCCTTTTTATGTCTCAGTGCCATGATTAGAAAATCCAATGTATCTGCTCTCTGAAGAGTGGGATAGAAAAAAGATCAATACTAGGTAAATATTGTTTCATCATTGTAAAATGCACATAACATAGAAATTACCATTTTAACCAGTTTTAGGTTGACACTTTGGTGGCATGAAATGGTAGTGTTGTGGGGAACCAGCAGTTAGCGTAATGGCTATGTCACTGGACTCCCATGTAGTTGACCGCAGTTCGTGTCCGGGACCCGGTGGCTTAAAACTCATGCTGGGCGCGTGTGCGTGGGTGCCCAAGATCCCGAGAGGAGAATGGAGGAGAAGGGATTGCGGCGTGACCATGCCCCCTGGGGGGTGATTTCTCGCTTTCTGTCTCTCTGTCTCTCTCTGTCTGTCTGGAGAGCGCACGCGCCCTATAGCGAAAAAATCTCTCCAAACAAAAAAAAAAAAAGAAAAAGAAATGGTAGTCTTGTGTAACCACCACCACCATCCATCTCCAGAACTCTTTCATCATCCAAAACACAAACTCAAAAACTCTGTACCCATTAACCAATTGGTCTCCCTTTCCACAACTGCTTGACTTCTGGTGATCTCCCTTCTCCTTTTTGCTTCTATGAATTTGCCTATGCTGCCAAGAAAAATTTTAGAGTAGATAAAAATTATTTTTGGAGATCTCTCTCACTGTCTCTTCACTACCCATAAATTTGTTACTTTATTCTTTGGCTCCACAAGGCCACTTGGTAACTTCTTCCCATGATGTCTCAGACACTGCGATTGCCTGGCACCCTCCTTTTTCTAGGTATGAGAAACAAGAAGTCTGCTTAGACTAATTCATGCTGATGAATAAATAGCTGCAGGTTTCCTGAGGCCTTGCTTTGAGACAGATGCTGTTTGTGGTACTTCTGTGCATTTGCCCATTTGATCCTCACAACCCCACCACTAGGGATACTATTATTGTCATCTCTTCTGTCTCGACAAAGGAACTGAGACTCACGCATGTGAATTATGTTTTCTAAGACTACACAGCTAATAGGTAATGAAGTTGGAGTCTGACTCCAGAGGCAGTTCTCCTAACCATAGAGGATGCTTATATATAAAAAAAATTTAGTAATTAGTAAAATGTTAGGCTTTGTGCCTGATAGAATGTTTTCAAAGATATTTTTGAGCCCAGAGGACCTCTTGGTGCGAAGCCAAGAGTCATCAGAGAAGCCTAGAGGAGTTTTCTGCCTCACTCATTCTCCCTATTTCCATCTTCAGCTGACTCCAAAAATACAGTCTTGATCTCAGCCCTGCAAGCAACTTGATTTCTTCTCTATCTTCAAATGTTTTTTGGACCCTTTCTATTTGTCTGAGGGGACAACACCTCCTCTGCCTGGGTCTCTGCTTCCTGGGGGGGGGGGGGTACAGAGGAAGCATCAAGCCTTCCTTAGGACTTCGCAAGGAGAAAATCATTTCTAGCTTGAATACTATCCTTAGTCAACCTCATTATAGCCAAGATTCTCCTCTTAGGACTTCACCTAATGTCGGCATAGCTGAAGTCTCCACCCAAATGTTCAGTCTTCATAGTTACTCATAAACAATGGTCTTCTTACAGTAAAAAGGGGAAAAAAAAGTAAAAAGAACTAAATCCAAGAGAAACATTTAACAAAGTCATCAGGTTGACATAAAAAGAAAGAAACTAATAACAGGACATCACCACAACACTGTTGCAATAAGTTGGTAAGCCTGACATTTTGCATCTTTTTATGTGGAATGATAAATAATAAGTAAATAAACATGCTCCCGTTGTGACCGAGAGGCATTAATATAACTGTATTTAGTACTCCAGAAGTAGATTCCTGGCAGGTAGTTATAACACTTTAAATGTATTACCTTTTTCCATCCTGACATTTCGTTTATTGTACTTCAAAGTACTAAAATTTTGCCATGAATATATATTTCTTGTTTTTTTTAGAATTTTTAAAAAATTTATTCATTCATTTATTTTTGATTTGACCAGAGAGACACAGAGAAAAAGAGCGAGTAAGAAAGTAAGCCACCAGGTCCAGGATTCAAACTGTGGCAGGCCAAGTGGGGAGTGTCCAGTGCCTTAATCAACACACCACCCACTGGTCTCCAGCCATGAAGATATATTTCTATACAAGAAAATGATTCAACACATAAACTTTGGAAAATAAATTAAAATTTTTTCAAGACAAAAATTCCTTGGTGGATCAAAGTCCTTCAAAAATGTTTTGTAAGATCACTTTTTTTTTTTTTTTTTTGAGAGGTTTTCGCTATAGGGCGCGTGCGCTCACCAGAAAGACAGAGAGAGACAGAGAGACAGAAAGCGAGAAGTCACCCCCAGGGGGGATGGCCACGCCGCAATCCCTTCTCCTCCATTCTCCTCTCGGGATCTTGGGCACGCATGCACATGTGCCCGGCATGAGTTTAAGCCACTGGGTCCGGGACTCAAACTGCGGCCGACTACGTGGGAGTCCAGTGACATAGCCATTATGCTAACTGCTGGTCTCATAAGATCATTTTTTTCAAGAGAGATTTTTGCTATAGGATGCAAAAAAAAAAAAAAAAAATGCGTGTGCTCACCTGAGCGACAGAGAGACAGAGAGACAGAAAGTGAGAAATCACACTCCAGGGGATTGGGCTCCACCACAATCCCTTCTCCTCCATTCTGCCCTTGGGGCTTTGGGCATGCATACACACATGCCTGGCATGAGTTTCAAACTGCCAGTTTCTGGAACTTGACCCACAGTCGAGTGGAGAGTGGGAATCCAGCGACATAACCATTACGCCATTTGCTGATCCCAAGACCAATAATTTTTAACCTGAAATTTCAAAGCAGCGATGAGCCAGACAGTAATGACTGCTGGTATGATTACTGAGTGAATGAGAAGGTAGTCTGGGTACTTAGTGAGGAGAGCATGCATCTGTGGGAAGGACAACTCAGCAGTTTAGACCATGAGCTCTGAAATCAGAGTTGAGCTCAGAATGTGGTATGGCCCTCCTGGTTCTCTAACTTTGAGCAAATCTCTTGAAGTGTCAGTGCACAACTTATTTATCAATGAAACAAAGATGATGATAATAACCCTAATTTTCTCATAGTGGTATAGGAGGATTTAATAAGCCCAAGCTTGACTTCTTGTGTGGTCATAGTAAGAAATCAATAAAGTTAGCTAAATTATCATCTGTGTGTATCTTCAGATAGTTGTATTAGTCTGTTTGTTTGCCATAGGTTGTGTATACTCACTAGGGAGAGAGACAGAGACAGAGACTATGAGAGGGAAAGTGAGAAATCACTGCCCCCTCCCCAAAGGGGAATGGCCGTGCCACAATCTCTTCTCCCCCATCTTCTTTTTGGGATCCTGGGCACACACACACATGCCCAGAATGATTCTCAAGCCATCAGGTCCAGGCCTCAAACTGTGGTTGGGCATGTGGGAGTCCAGTGACATAACCAATCTGCCACCTGCCAGCCCCACCTTTAGGATTTTTTTGTGAGGGTCTTGGGGGAGAGTATTGCCTGCAGCTTGGAACACAGACACGTGTTAGCAAAGAAATAACATGATTGAACTCTCCTATGAGGAAACCACTCCCTCCAAAAGAATATCTGAACTTCAGGAAAACTACCTATCTTAATTCTCTCAGCTGGCCTGGGAAAGATTCCCTTGGAAGATGTCTGTAACATATGAATTCAGTAGCACCCTTACCTTTGGGCCAGTGAAACTGCTTCCCTGGACAGCGCCCCTTACCCCCCACCTCAGGGTGCCCATCGAGGGCCCTCTGGTGTGCTCTTCCCTGTGCACTTAGGTCTCCAGGACCAAGAGAATCTAGAGCTTGTGCTCCTCTCTCCCTTCCAGGTGCTAGGGTACTAGTCCGCTGGAATTTCCTGCCCTGTCCAGTGTGCTCTTCTACTGTGTTTTGGGCACTAAGGCCCTAGAATTCTCTGCCAAAGTTCCCAAGTCTGTCTCCTAAGTATTCATAGGCTTCCTTTTTAGGTCTTTTCCTCCCGAAGTGGGCCAGGCCACTGTTGGTGTTACAGTCCTGTACCACAAAGAATGGCCAAGAGGCAGCTGCTCTCAAGGCTAGGCAGGTGGATGGAAGCTGGCTACCTGCTTTCGTGTGAGGCCTGTGCTGTGAGGTTCTGAGCAGTAAGGAGATGCTAAGGGACACCAGAGCCAGGGTGCCCAGCCCTGTCACACAGGAGTTATAAATTTGCAATTCAAACCCCATTTGTCAGCTTTTATGACACTTATTAAAAGGTAGAAGCGTAAAATGTAACCGTTTGTTAACTTGATACATAACTTTGAAATTCTATATTTAGTTGTATGGTATTTTGAAGAAATGTTCTTTCACCTTGGGCCCGTCAGTGTTAAGAGCAGTCACTTCCTGAAATGTGCTCTTTATACGAAGAGTAAGGAAGGAAAAGAACATTTCAAACTTGAGAAGAAGCCAGATTCTTCTCATTTATCCAGCACTGGAGTTTTAGTAGTTTATAAGTATAGTTATGGGCAGAAAGTGCCTGGAAATGCCATGTAGGTTATACGGGTGTGGCCATTTTCCAAGAGTCCACTGCGGACAAACATATTTTCACTGACACAAAATTATAAGAGTCAAAATCCCATGACCTCTCCTTCCGTGGCGACCCCCTTCATTACTTCCCTTCCTCTGCAAGTTTTCTGGTTCAAAATATAAACCCTTTGGGAGTTGTGTCATCTGATTTCAAGAGAAAATCTGGAGTATAAATAGCTCACAAAGGATGAGTTGGTCACGGATAAGATGCAGGCTCAGTGTTCGCAGCTTACTGTCCCTCATCAACACACACAGCTGTCACTGTATGCCACTGTATGCTTTATTGATCACATTGAAAACAAACAAATGTATCAAACACAGTGGAATGTGGGATTTTTTTCTTTTTCTTTTTCTTTCTTCTTCTTTTCTTTTTTTTTTTTTTTTTTTTTTTTTTTTTTTTTGCCATAGGGCACAAGCACTCACTAGAGAAAGACACAGAGAGAAAGTGAGAAATTATTCTCCAGGGGTATGGCCATGCTGCAGTCCCTTCTTTCTCTTCCATTATCCTCTCAGGATTTTGGACACTCATGAACACACACTCCAGGTGTGCCTTTCAAGCCACAAGGTCCGGGATTCAAACTGCAGAGTCAACATGTGCGATCCAGTGCCTTAACCACCATGCCACCTACAGGTACCAGTGGAAGCATTTTTTTTTTTTTTTTTTTTGAGAGGTTTTCGCTATAGGGTGCGTGCGCTCACCAGACAGACAGAGAGAGACAGAGAGACAGAAAGCAGGAAATCACCCCCCAGAGGGGATGGTTACGCCACAATCCCTTCTCCTCCATTCTCCTCTCGGGATCTTGGGCACGCACGCACATGTGCCCGGCGTGAGTTCTAAGCCACTGGGTCCGGGACGTGAACCGCGGTTAACTACATGGGAGTCCAGCGACATAGCCATTATGCTAACTGCTGGTTCCCACCAGTGGAAGCATTTTTGAGAGGTGAAAAGTGATAACATTGTATGCATATCCTCCTTATCATTTCTTTTCTGTAAAATGTATTTGAAGAATTCCTAAGGAAAATATAATTGTTTTTTTTAGGTTATAGGTGTCTCCCTCATTTTTCAGTTGTCCACAATACAATTATGTTTATTTTGCCCTCTAACACTGGGATAAAGAGCAAATCAATGTTCAGAAAACGTGAACTTCTCCACTCTAGAAATTTACTGCTGGTCATCACGGGACTCTGTATTTCACAGGAGCACCGGGTGTTGTACACAGGAACTCAAGGGGTGAACTTATTAAACCAATTTCTGTCTCTCAGGGACTAGGTCCTGCCTGCGTTTTCAGCTGAGATGCTGCCTAACTCATAATAGGTAGTAGGCAAATGCGGGGTGATAGAAATCATTAGCATTCTGGGCTTCCGTGTACTTCCCTGTAAAATGGGATACTAGCTAATGAAGTTGAGATGATTCACCAAAAATACGTTTCCTAAAAGGCTTTGCAGACTCTAAAAGTGCCATATCCAGTACTCTGGGTTGGTATGAAGAGAGTTCTGAGTTTCAAAATGTCCCAAGTTTCTGCTTAAAATGTGAAGGTTACAACTCCTGGTTCTGAAATCGTCATAGTACATCTTGCCTAGGGAGATCAAGGACAGCCTCTGTACTCACTGGAAGTGGTTAAGGAACTGTCAGGTACCATGTATTTTCTTACACTTATAGTGTGTTTTCTAAAGTTGAAGTACATAACCAATGATCTAAATCTGTCAGAATATTTGATTGTAATATAATCTCTCTTTGTAACGTGTTAAAACCTTATTGGATATTTGGAAAAGTCAAACTGACTACAATATCTGAAATCTCATTTCATCAATCTACTTGCACAAATCTGTTTCAAAATTAAATGAAGGCAAAGTAGTCTTATGTGTTTTGTATATGATGCCACCTTATGAAAAAATTCAGATATTTTCACATCCTAGGTAAATGTATGAAACAATTGTTTATGATCATTCTCTGTCTATAAAAGGTCTAGGATTGCTAAAAGATATTTCTTAAAGAATTATCCATTCAATTCTACCCATTCATTCATTTATTCTAATTTGACCAGAAACACATACACACACACACACACACACACAGGGGGGTTGCGAGGGAGAAAGAGGGAGAGGGAAAGCGAGAAAGCAAGCTACCAGGTCTGGCCATGTGGAAGTGTCCAGCACCCCAATCACCACACCACCTGCTCCCCACCCTAAAACATATTTATACTGTAGTGTTTGTGTTCCTGCCCCAACTAACAAGATCTAATGAAACTTGGCCAGCTTCTCATGGTGTCCAGAGGGTGGAAGACACATGGAGTCCCAGGCTGGTACCAAGAAAAGGAAAGTGAATCAGGAAGAAACACAAGAAATAGGATAGTAGGGAGAAATATGTGCCGTTAGGTTTATTAGTTTATTTTCTAAATTTCAACTTAGATTTTAGCCACCCATCTTTCAACTTCCTTCTTTCCAAACTGAAATATTTTCTTAATGAGCCTGCTGCAACGTATTCATGTCTTCACTAAGAGTTTCTTACCGAATTCTACTTGATAAATGAGCAATAATGGTAATGGATAGACATATGGAGTTCTTCAGCTGAAGTCATGTAAAAGTACAGTTTAACACTTTTTCTTTCCTGTACATTTACTTAAAACTTCTATCAAAATTGCTTGCCTTTGTCACAGTAAATGTATGTGTTTCTCCATTATTTGTTTCAAAAATTATGAAGTGATTGTTCAAGAGTAAATTAACCTAAAGACAAGCAATGAAATAATGGCAACAGCAAGTTCAACCTTGTCACGGTCTGACCTGTAAAAGGGAACTTCAAAGAGTTTTTTGTGAAAAACGGAATGAAAGTATGAACCTAGGCCCCTTTTGTGGCTCAGTCATCACGTGATGCTCCAGAGAGTCTGATGATTTCCCTTGATGATTGAGTTTCAAATCCCCAGCCAAATCAGCGTGAAACATACCAGGCATGAGCCTCATCTGCCACAGGCTGGGGGACTGGAGAGAGGGGACTGTAATGTGACCAGTCCCTGTGGAGGTTGCTCTTTCTCTTGCTCTCTCTTTTGCTCTCTCTCATGTGTGTTTGCTTGTGCTTTATCATGAGTAAAGAAAAAAATGAAAAATAAATATGAATTTATTTTGGTGCAAGAAAAATGCTTGAAATCCTTTCATGATTTTTTCATGATATGCAATTTCCAGGAACTTTTTGTAGACCTTTTCCCCCATCTCATACTTTAAAAGAGGCATTCTAGCTATAGATCGAAGAAAAAGCTAATGTGATCAGGAAAGCGAGCTGGAAAGCCAATGAAGAGGTCCTAGTTCTGGCAAGAGATGCTGGTGGCTTGGCTTCACACTCATTCATTGAAAGTGGGAAGGCAAAATGGCACAGCCCCTTTGGAAGACAATTTGGCAGTTTGTTTTTTTTTTTTTTTTTTCAAAAGTGAACACACTGTCCATACCATTCAGCCACCATGTTCCTTGGTATTCACTGAACTGATTTTTATAAAACCTGCATACAAATGCTTGTAGGAGCTTAATTTATAATGCCAAAAGTTGGAAGCAATCAGGATGTCCTTCCATAGTAGGGTTCATAAACACACTGATAGTACATGTATACAACAGAATGTTATTCAGAAATAAAAAGAAATGCATCATCAAGCCATGAAAAGGCATAGAGGGAACTTAGGTGCATATTTTAAGTGAAATAAGGCTGTAGCCTTTTATTGTATGATTCCAAATGTATGACGACCTAAAAAGAGGTGAACCCACGCAGAGACTAAAGGTATCTGTGGTTGCAGGAATTCGGGGGATAGAAAGGGAGAGGAATTAAGAGGTGGTACATGGGGGGATTCTTAGAGCAGTGGAACTACTTTGTATGACACTATAACGGTAGTTACAGATCATTATACATTTATAAAAACTCATGCAATCCAAGAGTAAGCCCTGATGTAAACTATGGACTTTAAAATAATCATGGGTCAATACTGGTTGATCAGCTGGAATAAATGTAACATAGCAATACCAGGTGTCAATAATCATGGCAAACTGTGCCTGCAGGGTGAAGATAAAATATATGGCATTTTTTGTGCCCACTCAGTTTTTCTGTAAACCTAAAAGTGCTCCAGAAAATTAAGCCTATTAATTAACAACAAATAGAAAGAACAATGTCTTCAAGACAATCTCAGGTGGAAAAAGTGGAGTACAGAGTTCTCTAGAGAAGGAGGCTTATTCTAAAAGGCAAAACCTGAAACTCTTTGTCCAGAATAAAAAGGTCAAAGTGTATTGAGTGGCACTGGAGTCCTTCCCTATTTCCCATACGAGTAACAGAGATGGATGCATAGCTTACTGAAGGCCATATTTGCAACAGCACTTTCAGAGAAGCAGACCTGCAGCTCCCCATTTTTGTCAGCTGAAGAGACGGGACATTTACACACATTGACAAATATCTTGTTCCATACACAGCTTTACTTTTTAAAAATTATCTATAAAAAATTATTTATTTTCTTAATTTCACTTATTATTATTAATTATTATGATCATTTAATTTGCTATAGGGCACATGTGCTTACCAGAGAGAGACAGAGAGGGAGAGGGAAAGTGAGAAAGTAAGCCACCAGTGTGAAATCATCCCCTGGGGGGATGGCCACACCACAGTCCCTTCTCCTCCATTCATCTCTTGGGATTTTGGGAACACACACACACACACACACACACATACCTGGCATGATTTTCAAGTTGCTGGGTCAGGGACTTGAACTGTGGTCGGCCATGTGAGAATCCAGTCTTAACCACATGCCACCAGCTGGCCCCTTCCTTCCTTAGTAAAGGACCTCATGCATCATGACTAAAAATTGCCAGGCCCCTGAGGACCACATCCCTATGTGGACTTTCATTTCTGTATGTCTATTTTGTCATGTTTGATGATTTATCTTGGATAATTTATGAGTTTAGGACACATAGCCTTAAAGTCACCAATGTCAAACTGGCCATGGACGATTTAGCAACCATTACCTTGTGTCTGTCATTCTACTTGGATTAGCCAACAAGGCAGCAGTGGAATGTTTGGAGCATGGTGACATCACAGAATGACACCACAATGATTCCAATTCCACCAGCCCCGCTCTGTGGCTTTATTTGATCATTGCACAAGTGATTGTGGAAATGGCCTAATTTTAAAAGCCACGTAGTGTATATTTTGATGACATGGACTAAAGAATCTAATTTCGAATGGGCAGAAAGGGAAAAAAAATATTTTGTTGTGATATAGAATGTGGATGTTTTAAGGGTAAATCAAAATCATCCAAAAATAACATCCAAAAGCAAAGTAAAAGTAATGTACAGTAAGTATTAATCAGTGTTAACATCCAGCTATGTAACTCTTTTTTATCTTCACAAGTAAACATGTAGTTTTGTAATTCCAGCACTTAAGTTGTATTGACTTTTTATAAAGTGCATTATACATACATTGATGCTTACTTAATACCATGAAAAATAAAATGACAATTATCTTTAGCATGTTTATAATAAAAAACCAAAACAGTAGGACATATAGGAGTTCATTTAAAAGAACGTGAAGATGAACTCATCTCTGTATTATCTGAGCTTTCCTTTGGTCATCCTGTATGCTTTGAGAGGGCCTCCTGCTTTTTGTCCTTTATTTGCCCCTGCCTTCCTGAGATGATGTGGAAGAACACAGAGCTGGCCTGTGTTCTTCCAGGAGGCAGAGCTCGGCTCCTCTGTGGAGTATTGTTGTATTTTATGGAGTGCCTTTCATGTTAGTCCCTGAGATTTTAGCACACACTGCCACCGCCAGCTCTCTTCCTTCTGCTGGCTCATAATCCAAAGGCCTCGTTCTGTGCACGGATTCACCAAAGCAACCAAAATGCCAAGGTCAAAGCTACAGTGTGATGGGAGGAGCTCCGAGTTATTAAATGGATATAATAGCAAGGAAAAAAAATGAGACAAAGGCAGAGCTGGCCTGTGTTCTTCCAGGAGGCAGAGCTCGGCTCTCTGTAGAGTATTGTTGTATTTTATGGAGTGCCTTTCATGTTAGTTTGCCTGTCTGGACCTTTAAGAAGTTCTCGATCACTGAAGCTGACTGGCCTTAAAATAGGGATGTTCCATTCTCTCTAATGGCAGCTCTCATTACTCGTCATTCCAGTTAACTTTCTCAGCCTGGAGTTTATAAGGAAAGTGATAGTAGATTTAGTTCTTGTTTACTTCCTCACTCATTTGATTTTCGTTGGCCAAGTGGTCCTAAACCCATCAGATCTCCATCCTCAGACAGTATTTGCTCTTCACAAGAGACACTTCTTCCACTTACACTGGCTTAGTCACTTGAAATGAACTTCTAAAATAATTCATTTATTTTCATGGATTTTTAAAATATTTTAAAGACCTTTTCATCTGTATATTTTCTAAAGTATTTATTATTTTCCTAAAATTTAGAGGTATTAATCAAATAAAATAGCACCAATGACTGACTTTTGTAAACTCAAAGCTTACTCAAATAGCATGTACTACTATCTGTATTGCATAGACGAGATTATGTACAAGATTAGTAAGTATAAGAGCTTTGATACTCCCCCTTTTTTCTTTCATTCCAGTTGCTTCCTTTTATTAGCAGACATTTGCTTATGAATTCTCTTTCCAGTATTTCCTTAGCCATATTCATTATGAGAATAGAATATTAACAATCAACTGGCAATTGTACTTACATGTCTGAGAAGATGCCAAGACTCACATTTATTGGCTTATAGCTTCAGAAGATGATCAATTTAAGAAATTACAAGCATTCTAAATTCAATCTTTTCTATTCTTTTCTTTAAATACTTCATATTAAGAAATGATTGCTACTCTATTTTAAATAGCTTTGCACTATTTGTTTTCTTATTAATTTTCTTCTAATATTTAGTATATATGATTTTTTGTAGAAGATTGTTGGACACTGAAGATGAGCTTGGCGACATACAGTCAGATTCAGTGCCATTGGAAGTCCGGGACTGGTTGGCTTCTACTTTTACACGGAAAATGGGGATGACAAAAAAGAAACCAGAGGAAAAGCCAAAATTTCGGAGCATTGTACACGCTGTTCAAGCTGGGATTTTTGTGGAAAGGTAAGTGAAGTTGTTGATCTTCCAGACAATAACATTTGAAACTCAGCAACTATGTCCAGAATATCAAAGTTATGAGAGGCCATTATGTTCCTAATTGAGAAAATCTATGGTGGTTAAGTATAATTAGAATGAACAAATTTGAGACTTCATGATAAACCTACCTATAACAAATATGCCTTTTCCTAGGTGTGTTATGTTTATTGACTTTTAAATTAACATGAAGACAAAGCAAAGGCTTTTTGTGAATGAACGTGCTTCTCAAGTAAACTTTTTTTTTGGACAAGATTATATATATATATTTTTATAACAGTTCTACCAAAAATATATTTTTTTCCTTAACTTAAAAATATAGCTTCTGAAAGTAAAAATCTGAATTATAATTTATTATACATTTTATAAACAGCAGTGAAAAGAAGTTAATAGAAGAAATTCAATTTTAAAATGTAGTCATAGTCATTTTAAAAGCTTGATTTTGTCCTTTAGTAGCTTGAAAGTGGGGTTCTTGCTGATTTTCTTCTTAAAGAGGAACTCCTGGTTCGTGATGCTCATTCGTCACCATGTAGTACTGAGCTAAAACCTCTTTCCTTAGCTTTCTGGTGGCAATTTTATTGTCTGGGGCCAGTTTCAGAACTGCCTTATTTATTTTTTTTTTAAAGAATTATTTTATTTGGGACCAGCAGATGGTGTAATGGCTATGTCACTGGACTCCCATGTAGCTGACCATGGTTCAAGTCCCAGACCTGGTTGTTTGAGCTCACACCAGGACCGTGTGCATGTGTGCCCAACATCCCGAGAAGAGAATGGAGGTGAAGGAATTGTGGCGTAGCCATCCCCCCATGAGGTGATTTCTCGCTTTCTGTCTCTCTGTCTCGCTCTTTCTGGCGAGTGCACATGCCCTATAGCAAAAACCTTTCAAAAAAAAAAAAAAAAAAAAAAAAAAAAAAAAAAACACACATCCTTTTACTTAACTTTATTTTTATTTTTATCTTTTAAATTTGACCAGAGAGGTACAGAGTAAGAAAGAGAGAAAGAGAGGGAAAGTGAGAAAGCAAGCTGCCAGATCTGGGATTCAAACCATGGTCGGCCATGTGAGAGTCCAACACCCTTAACCATCATGCCACATGCTGGCCCCCAGAACTGTTTTAATAGCTCCCTTCCAGGTGAATTTACCATTTGCAGGAGCCTCATGGTCTTCTGGTTCTCCACCTTCAGATTGTCCTGGGGTCTTCATATTTTTTTTTTTTCTCAGTATCTGTTTTAACTTCTGAATGTTTGTGCTTTCTTTTTCCTGCAGCTGTTCCTTGTCTCTTGCTTGCTGAAGCCCCTACCTCCATCACTGGCCCTTCCCCTGCAGACGTGCCCTTGTTCCTCTTCTTCCCAACTCTTCTCTGTAGGGTCATTGGCCTCGGAGCTTCTTGCCCAGCAGCTTCCAGTCCAGCCTCTTGTCCCTTTTTGTGCTTCTTCGGTTTCTGACTCTGAATTTTCCTGGTGGTTTTCTTTCTTTCTTTCTTTCTTTCTTTCTTTCTTTCTTTCTTTCTTTCTTTCTTTCTTTCTTTCCTTCCTCCCTCCCTCCCTCCCTCCCTCCCTCCCTCCCTCCCTCCCTCCCCTCCCTCCTTTCTTTCTTTCTTTCTTTCTTTCTTTCTTTCTTTCTTCCTTCCTTCCTTCCTTCCTTCCTTCCTTCCTTCCTTCCTTCCTTCCTTTCTTTCTTTCTTTCTTTCTTTCTTTCTTTCTTTCTTTCTTTCTTTTTTTTAGAGGTTTTTGCAATAAGGCGCAACGCTTGCCAGAAAGACAGAGAGAGATAGAGAGACAGAAAGCCAGAAAGCAAGAAATCACCTTCCAGGGGGTATGGGCACGCCACAATCCCTTTTCCTCTATTCTCCTCTTGGGATCTTGGGCACACATGCACACGTGCCCAGCTGTGAATTTAAGCCACCAAGTCTGGGACTCGAACTGCGATTGACTACATAGGAGTCCAGCGACACAGCCATTACACTAACTGCTGGTCCCTCGTGGTGGTTTTCTAATTTCAGTTCTTTCTTTTCTTTTCTTCCTATTCTTCTGCCATTCTTCCTCGGCTCTCTTCTATTCTTCGCTTCTGCTCGCTCTTCCATGGTGTCATTTGCTGTAGAGGAGCCGGCCTTGGTGGAGACTTCTGCATGTGGTTCTGCACCGTGGTTGAGCAGTTGTTGATCTTGCCCCAATTCACTGGCTCACTGCCAGAAACTTCAGAAAAGATATTCCACACCTGCTCCAGAATGGATTCATTATGGACTTTTAAGCTGTTCTTCATGCAATTCTGAAATTTTGCCTTTTTCCTGGGAATGTTGTCAAAAGCATCAATTTGCTCTAAAAGTTCTCTCACTTTGGGGCTGACATTGGGTCTCTTTATTAATTCATTAATTTTCTGAATTCATGCCTGCTGTTGAACATCACCTTGGAAGGTTTTACCCTCATAGCCTTTGCCACCACACTTCTGATCTTCTTATGCATTTCCCATGGTTTTTATAGTCATCACCCCAGAAATCTTTACCACGGTCAATGCAGGAAAGGTGTTCACAGTTTCTGCAAATAGATGCATGCTTTTCCACTAGTATTTTCTTCTCGAAATCACCACACGCATTGCATGTAAAAAAAATACCATTTTTAGCTAAATGATTGAATATTCTTTAGCCAAGATAGGCTTTTTATTTTTTGAGATTTAGAAAGTTTATTGATTTGCCAATATCTTATATATACTATACTATACACATTGGTAAGGTTTACTTCTTCAACATTTGATTGCCAAGATAGGCTTTAGGTCTCGTCCCTGCAGCCAGCGCCCACCAGCAGTTCCCACCCGTAGCGTGGAGCACGTGGAATCACATATATACTAAAATATTGAGGTAGTATATATTTGAGCTCTATATAGCTCCAAAGTTCCTGTGTATCTACTTTAGCATTGTCTCCCCTGCATGAGGTTGAGGTAATCATGAGATTACAAATTTATTGATAATGCATTAGTAAAGTCCTTTATGATCTCCTGCCCAGAGAGTGATAATACACTGAACATCTCTACTTACTGGATAAAGTAATTATAATAATAACTAATCATCATCATCAATATTTTCAACTACTGTATAGTCCCTTATAGCTTACACATTACCTTTTTATTTGCTGGCATTGCCCTCCATTTTTCCATTTTGCTCTGACAGTCAAGTGACAGGAGCAGGAAGGCACCCTGTGTTCACACTAAAGGCTGGTAACAAGCCAGTCTAGAAACGGTAGCAGACATTGGTAAGGTTTACTTCTTCAACATTTGATTGCCAAGATAGGCTTTAGGTCTCGTCCCTGCAGCCAGCGCCTGCCAGCAGTTCCCACCTGCAGCGTGGAGCACGTGGAATCACAGCCACCTGCCCAGGAGAACTGTCACCCTCCTAGGGCATCCTTGTGTAGAATTCACTTGTGAGCCACCGAGCTACGACCACCGCCTCTCAAATGAACTTCTATGAATTACTTTTTAAAAACAATTCTAACTCATTCCCATGTTAGCTAGTTCTTCTAGAATAAAATGTAACACATCATCAAGTCTATAAATTCTATACTGGGTAGCGATGACATAGCAAATTCAAGCAGGCCTTTCTCTGCCCTAAAGAGAAAAGATCATGCTCTCCCATCTTCCCATCATGGGGAGAAATCTCCCATGTTCACTTCTGAGGACTTTTAAAACATTTCTGTCACTGAAGTAAGAGATACTTGGTGGTCCCAGAAATGCCAAGTCAAATTACTAGTTTTCAGTGTGAAACAGATGTTACTATGAACTGATTTTATGTTCGTTTACCCCTTAAAGAACACAGCTTATATTTCTGTCTAGGAAACAAGATGTTTCAGAGCTAAAACTACAAAAAATAATACGAAATTAATATGAATGCAGACAAAGTTGAAAGGTAGTTATCATATATCCTTTCAATTAAAAATATTAAGTTATCTATAAAGATTATTATAATATTTAGAAACTAATGAAAATGAAAAAACGATTTTTTTTGTCAATATACTTAAAATTAAATTTAAGGGAGACCATATCGGTTTTCATCTTCTGGTATCTCTAGGCATTACAGACTTTAGTTTTCCCCTGCTGAAGGATCAACATTGTTTTAGAAACCCAAACGCGTTGGGGTTCCTAAAACTCTACATAAGAATGCAACATAAGAACTATGGTTTGGAATTTAAAGGTGTATTAGAACCACAGCACATAAAAATTCTAGTACTTTGGTTCTGCTTGTATTACCCAAAATAATACCTACTAAATGATTATTAAACTTATTTTACATACGTTAAGCCATATCTAATTTGCTTAAATAAAAGACTCCTCATAATGAACACTGATTAGCTCAGTGACGTGACACTACCTCCCCACATTGTATAAACTTACCCCAATTATGCCAGGTCAGAGCAGAAGTCTGAGGTAGGGAGGTAGGAGTGTGGAGAAAGCATTTCTTCTTCTTCTTCTTCTTTTTTTTTTTTTTGGAGAGGTTTTTGCTATAGGGCGCGTGCGTTAGACAGACAGAGACAGAAAGCGAGAAATCACCCCCCAGCGGGGATGGCCACGCCGCAATCCCTTCTCCTCCATTCTCCTTTTGGGATCTTGGGCACGCACGCACATGCGCCCGGCGTGAGTTTAAGCCACTGGGTCCAGGACGCGAACTGCGGTCGACTACGTGGGAGTCCAGCGACATAGCCATTATGCTAACTGCTGGTCCCATGGAGAAAGCATTTCTAAACCACAGTCTGTCTTTAAAAACAACTCAGGCAAGTATGTGACGATGATTGATTTGACATAACATTACATTTAAAATATGAGATCATATTTCAGAAAGTGAATGAGAGGATCACAGATAAAAGTATGGTTTGATTTGGTGAAGAAATGTATATTTTGCCCTTTTTTGCTGGAGAGACTATTGTGGAACTCGGTAAACCGAAAAGAAATATAAACTGTAGAGGAAAACCAATTGAATTTTCATTTATACTCAAGGGAAAGTTAAGAAAAATTCTATGAATTAAGCTGAATTTTCATATTTTACATGCTGCATAAGACAAATTTTATCTACTAGCCTATAGAAGTATACATATTTATAGTAACTAAATTTGTAAGCATTTAAAAAATCAAAATGCTAATGCCATATAAAAATGAAAGCTTTTTCACCGTTTGGTCCCCATTAAATGTATAAAAACAGTGGGACATGCTTATCTTGAATTCTGAAAGTTAGAAAGTCTTAAAGGCTTATTGCTTCCTTCTTCAAGCCTCCCCCCCCCCGAATTCTTTCAAATTCAATAGCTTTCCAATCCCTGCAATTCAATCACCAAAATGTGTCCTGATCTACTCACTTCCTTATCTCCACTCTTGCTGCCCTAATCTTAGCCTCCATTATCTCCCATGAGATAAATGACAGGAACCCTCTATCTTTTAATAATGATTTATTTAATTGTATTTATTATTATTATTGTTATTATTAAATTTGAGCAGAGAGAGGGAAAAAGCAAGTCACCAGGTCGAGGACTCAAACCATGGTTGGCCATGTGGGAGTCCAGTACCTTAACCACCACACCACCTGCTGGCCTTAACTGGAGCTTTCCAACTGGGCTTTTCTCACCCTTAGTGTCCAAATAAGTAAATCTATCTATACTGAGGTTTTAAAAATATAAATTAGTTCCGGTCTCCCTCTTGCACAAAACCATAGGGTGGTTTTCCATTTAGTAATAAAAACAATTTCAGGACCAGCAGTTGGCGTAATGGCTATGTTGCTGGACTCCCATGTAATCAACCACGGTTCAAGTCCCAGACCTGGTGGCTTAAACAAACGCCAGGCTTGTATGTGTGTGTGTGCCCAAGATCCCAATAGGAGAATGGAGGAGAAGGGATTGTAACGTGATTTCTCACTTTCTGTCTCTCTGTCTCTCTCTGTCTTTCTGGCGAGCACATGTGCCCTATAGCAAAAGCCTCTCCAAAAATAAAGAGCAATTTCACTTGTCAAGTATGCCTTGCCCGACAGGCCTCCTTATACTTGCTGGCCTCATTGAATCCTACCTTCATTTTTGACTTAACATCTTTAGCAGCCTGATGTCAATTCCAAGAACATTCCTAAACACTTCCCTTTGTTGGAGCAATTAACACTGCTATTTCCTGTGTTAGAAATGGTTCTCCATGCACTTTAACATGGCTGGCCCTTTTGGTCTTTCTGAGGTCTTCCTGGACCTCATTGTCCACTTTTCCTCACTATAGTTGCACCCAACCTGTGCTTTTATCTCATAGCACTGACCAGTGTTTGTTAGCATATATTATTTCCTTTTTTGTTTTGTTTTAGAGAGATTTTTGCTATAGAGTGCATGCTCTTGCCCAAAAGACAGACAGAGAGAAAGTGGAAAACCACCCCCCAGGGGAAATGGCCACACATCAACTTCTCCATTTTCTTCTCAAGATTTTGGGCATTGGGACCAGCAGTTAGCGTAATGGCTATGTCGCTGGACTCCCACGTAGTCGACCGCGGTTCGAGTCCCGGACCCGGCGGCTTAAACTCATGCCGGGCGCGTGTGCGTGCGCGCCCAAGATCCCGAGAGGAGAATGGAGGAGAAGGGATTGCGGCGTGGCCATCCCCCCTGGGGGGTGATTTCCTGCTTTCTATCTCTCTGTCTCTCTCTGTCTGTCTGGCGAGCGCACGCGCCCTATAGCAAAAACCTCTCCAAAAAAAGAAAAAAAAAAAAAAAAAAAAAAGATTTTGGGCATGCATACATAGGCATCCGGCGTGAGTTTTAAATCTCCAGGTCTGGGACTCGAATCTTGGTCAGCCATGTGGGAGTCCAGAGATTTAACCACTACTCCACCTGCTGGCCCTGTATATATTATTTCTTATTGTCTCTCTTCACTACTGGATTAAGCTCTGTGAAAGTGGCAACTATGTTTTTCCTTACTCTTCACTCGTCTGTTACACATATACATATAAAGACGTGTGTGTTTATATTGTATATTGCAGTATCTGCAAAAGATATATAGTTTTCCTCAACTTTTTGAATTATATTTTTAATGATAAAAAAATTTCCAAAAAGAATCCACCTCAATTTTTACTACCTGTGGGAGCCCAGTAACTTCATTCTCTTCAAAATTTTGCACATAAATTGATCCAAAACAAGAATATTCTGCTGCCACAGGTGTAATGACATCCGTATTGGAAAGTATTGTTGCATATGCAAAGTACGGTCCATCTTTAATAAGATAAAATTTGGGAATGATATCTTTACATAGTCACTAAAATCACATTGATGTTACACGTTAATTGTGATAAAGCAAAATACTACTAACATCAGTCGTGTTGGAGATGCTTAAAAAGTGGTCACTATAGTTATTGTTGCTCAACGGGAGTCTGTGACTAATGAAAAAAAAAGGTTAGTAAGTTAAAAATGATCTTTTCCCTTATACTTAAGGAACTAGTTGAAAATTTTGAGTAAATGATTTTTATGTGATACTTATTTTTGTTTCTTTTAGGATGTACAGAAAGACTTATCATGTGGTTGGTTTGACATATCCATCAGCTGTCATAATATCATTAAAGGTGAAATAATTTTAATTATTTTTATTTATAAGACAGTTATGCTTAAAAATCTTGGCCCAGCTGCGATAGTACAGGCAGCCAGGGTGCTGCTTCATAAAGCTGCAGGCTATGTGGGAGGTCTCTGAGTTCATTGTGGATCCACCTGAACATCCTGTATGAACCCATGGATGCTACTGTCACCCTGGATGACTGCAGGGCTGGGGAGAGGATGATGGCATGAAGACCCTGGGAAGGGTGCCTCTCTCTATATCTCCTTCTCTCTCTCTCTCCCAGGAAATAAACTTTAAAATGAACCTTAAAATATCTGAAAGAATATGACACTAAAGCTTTGTTGCAGCCTACATATTGGAATGTAAGAACATTTTTATAATTTACCAAATGAAACATGTTCCAAATCATGACTCATTGTAGGTTTAAATGAGAATTGAATTTCACTAAAAATTATATCTATATATACATAATATATATTTATATATATACACACACATGTGTATGTGTGTGCCCACACGCGTGTGATATTTTTCCTCATGCTTTAGTTAAGTGGGTCTTGAATTTCATTTTGAAATGGCACTAGTACTTGTCAACATATTTTGTTGTGTACACATTATGATTTAAATGCATTGTAAAAAGATGTTTTAGCCAATTATGTTTAACAAACAAAACTTACATGGAAAAATTATTTAGAATTACTTAGAATTTTAGGTCTGAGAAAATACAAGAATATTTTTAAAAAATTATCTTTCTTATCTCTAGCTTCTTGGGTTGATACCCTATTCTGATAATTGCATTATCCTATGTGTTAGGAATACCTAGAGTTGAAATTTTGATTTTAGGAAAATTGTCAGCTTATTTATTTTTCTTCACTGTGTGTGTGTGTGTGTGTGTGTGTGCGCGCACGTGCGTGTGCGCACATGCATGCATTATTCCTGGATGCTATTCCTTCAGATATTTTTGTAAGCTTATTCTTACAAATTCCTTATTTCTTAATTTCTCTTAACTTGTAAGAGGGAATTTAAGTGTCTCCCACAATCACAGTACTTTCCTGTACTAGCCAAGAATTTACAGGGTAATGATGATAGAAAACCCTTAGTTGCTTTATTTCTTTTAGAATTATTTTATTTAACTAACTTTCTTTCTTTCTTCCTTCCTTCCTTCCTTTCTCTTTCTTTCTTCTTTCTTTCTTTCTTTCTTTCTTTCTTTCTTTCTTTCTTTCTTTCTTTCTTTCTTTCTTTCTTTCTCTCTCTCTCTCCCTCCTTCCCTCCCTCCCTCCCTCCCTCCCTCCCTCCTTTCTTTCTTTCTTTCTTTCTTTCTTTCTTTCTTTCTTTCTTTCTTTCTTTCTTTTCTTTCTTTCTTTTTCCTTCCTTCCTTCCTTCCTTCCTTCCTTCCTTCCTTCCTTCCTTCCTTCTTTCTTTTTCTTTCTTCTTTCTTTCTCTCTCTCTTTCTTTCTCTCTCTCCTTCTTTCTCTCTCTTTCTTCTTTCTTTCTTTCTTTCTTTCTCTCCTTCCTTCCTTCCTTCCTTCCTTCCTTCCTTCCTTCCTTCCTTCTCTTCTCTTCTTTCATTTGACCAGAGAAGGAGAGAAGGAGAGAGAGAGAAGGAAAGTGAGAAAGCCAGCCACCAGGTCCAGGGCTCGAACTGTGGTCGGCCATGTGGGAGTCTAGCATCCTTAACCACTTGCTGGTCCCAAGTTGTTTTATTTCTAATTCATTGTATTCCTTTCCTATTTTTAATTTGTATTGCTTTTTTTTTTGGAGAGGTTTTTGCTATAGGGCGCGTGCGCTCGCCAGACAGACTGAGAGAGATAGAGAGACAGAAAGCGAGAAATCACCCCACAGGAGGGATGGCCACGCTGCAATCTCTTCTCCTCCATTCTCCTCTCGGGATCTTGGGCACGCACGCACACGCACCTGGCGTGAGTTTTAAGCCACCGGGTCCGGGACATGAACCGCGGTCGACTACGTGGGAGTCCAGCGACATAGACATTACGCTAACTGCTGGTCCCTGTATTGCTTTTTGTGTACATATATGTTTTAATTTTTGTTAAATCATCTTCTTTACATCATTTTTTCTTTGCTGTTTATTAATTTTAATATTATTAATTTAAAAACTTATATTTCTGGGATGCTTGTTTATATTTATTTTTGTAAAGCTATGATAAATAAAAGTACATACTGAGATATTACATTATAGGATACTAATAGTCCTAAATTCTTGAGACAATTTACCTTCCCCATTATTTCATTAACTATGAGCAAGAAAATTACTTATTTTGTTTATTTGATAATCTTTGTTTGAAAGCCAACTAACAAAAGATTTTAGCATGAGAAAATGTAATCTTTTTTTCTAAGATACAGTAGAGTAAAAGCATCAACTAACATGGTGGGGGAGGAAATATCAATAAGTAAAGGATATGTTAGTTAAATGATTATTTTCTGAGAAAGCTCCTTGTCTCACTAGGTCTCTGTGACAAAATAAAAGCCAAGCATCTGCAGTAGTTTGCAAATATAAATCATCATTGTTTATAAAAATCCCCGAGAAACAAGAGTTAACCTTTTGCTCAGTGGGAAACCCCTGGTTGGAACTGTAAACAGCAGCCTTATAAGCATCTGAACTAACTCTGCTGTTAGCTTTGGAAGTTGATAAAAGATTTGTTGGCCTTCTTTGAGCTTTACCTATGATAAAATGCCCCCTAACAGAACTTCTAGAGATTTTTAATTTACAAGGAACTATAGCAAATGTTTTGGGATCAAATTAGGACCCAGGGCAAGGAATGTAACAACAGCACACAAACCAAAAACCTCTTTGATTGCCATTTGTTTCCAAGTGAATTGACTATACCATTTGAAGCTATTACTAGTATTTTTCCAAGAAAATAATTTTAAGAGAGACTGCTGGAATACTTTTAAATCACATTTGTACGTCAGTTTTAGCATGTCACAGCACATAGAATTCGCTTCTGTAAAAATGCGTAAAATGAATAAAATTCTAAAAAGTACCTACCCCAAAAGTGAAGATGGCTCATTTCCTGTTGGATACAACATCTATTGTGTGTGTGTAAACATTAGGCTTTCTTTGCTAAGAGTTTCTGATCATCTTTAGAAATAACAACTGTGCTTCCTTACATTTTTTAAGCAAAATCATGAGCTATCCTGATGGTTTGCTATTCCTGCTCACTGCTCTTCCATTGTTTGGAAGTACTTTCCTAGTGCACCTGTTTCCCTATAAGCCTGCCTAATTCCCCAGAGAATTGTGTGAAATTCCAAAATTGCTATTCTCCTCAAAAAAAAAAAAAAAAAAAAAAAAAAAAAAAAAAAAAAAAAAAAAATCCCCCAAACAAAAAACCCACTTTCTTTTTCTCACCGTCTGCCTCTGGAGGAAAGGATAAATGTATCAGCTAAGTTTAGAGCAAGTAATATTACGGTGGTGTATACCTTTCCTTTCTATAATATTTACATCTCAAAAAGATCATAAAATATCAAAGCTCTTAGACAAATTAGTAATCCTTATGGTGAAATTTCAGGCAATGTTGCTAGCAGGTGGTTAGGTTGGGGTTCTATTTTCTTTATCCTTCAGTTGACACGACTTATATAACCAGCAATTTTATCTTAGAATGAGGCCCACTCACAGAAAATTGTTTATGAGAAAAAAAAAATTGGAAAGCAATTATAGTTGAGGGCAGCCATATAGTGTTATCAAAACTTTTACATCAGTTCAATAACCTTGTGATTATGAGAAAGATCTTGGTACTACATTCAATATGATAGCCTTACTTTGGTGGACTCATGGATACTGAGAGGCCTTGTCATATTAGACTCTGGTTAAAACATTGTTTGATATGCCGAATTAAAATATGAACTGCCGAATGAGCAGGGCCTTATCTTTCAAATACTTTTCATAGAAAAAAAAAAAAAATGGAGCTACTGTCATCCCGCAGCATGCATGTTGGAACTGGTTCTAGAAACCACACAGATACCAAAATCTATGGATTCTCAAGACCTTTACATAAAATGGCAAAGTATTTTTAGGTAATCTATGCATATCTTCCTGTATACTTGAAATCATCTCTAGATTACTTATAATTCCTAATACAAAATAAGGCTATATATACAGTCAGTCCGCTATTTGGGGATTTTTAAATGTATATTATTTGCAATATTTCCCCACTATGTTCAGCTCTGCAGATACAAAGGGTCAATTCTATAAGGCATTGCCACCTAAAGTATTTGTTCTTTTTTTCTACAGGATGTTGATAAATGGTCTTTCGATGTATTTGCCCTAAATAAAGCAAGTGGAGATCAAAGTCTGAAGTTTATGATTTATGAACTTTTTACCAGATATGATCTTATCAACCGTTTCAAGGTCAGAAACAGGAAACAAAAGTGAAATGTTCTTAGAATTGGCTGTTTAAATAAGTATGAAAATGCAAAACATTGAGTTCATTCCATTTGTATAGAATGTTTCTGTTAGGTTGTCAGGAAAGTCATAACATATTTTTTTTATTTTTTAATGCAAAAATGTATCTTAACTTTGCCAACAGTTAGCAGGTCATAAAAGTATGAGGACAAGTACATTAGATGGTGGAAAGTTCTCTACAATTCACTGGCATACCTGTATATCCACCTGGAGGTCACAAAACCAGCACAGCCTCACTCCAACAAGAGATAGACATCCCCTGAATTATTCATGAAACACTCATGCAGGGATTGGGAGCTGTACCTTAAGGAAGTATGATTGGTCTCCAGGTTCCTTAAACACAATATTAGACTATTGGCGGTTTCCTTAAACTGACATAAAGGGGCGTCTGGTTCACTTCATTCTGAGCCACCTAAGGAATAGATTTGATCCAGACTTCTGAGCAGTCTACAGCCATTCAACTTTCATCATTTCCTGTAGAACCAGGGCATTTTTGAGAGCTAGGAAGTACTAGATGGTTCTCTATTTTAACCCCCTTATATTACTGTCCTGTCCTTCATTAATTGTAATTGGAAAATTTTACCATTTTAAGAACCAGTCTTCTTACTTAGAAAGATATAAAAATGTAAAGGCTATAGTTTAGGTAGGAGTGTTATTTCCTCTATCTTAGTTAAATATTTGAGGGTTAAAATTCTCAAGTTTGAAGCTAACATGTAAATGAAATGGTTTTTCAGAACAATCCATATTTAGCTTAAAGAAACTACTACCTTCGTCTGCCGCACTCATGAATCTCATGCCAAACATTGTGCACGTGTTGATTTAGAGATACTCTTTTGGTCCAAATATAATCATAATTATTACTTTCCACAGATTCCTGTTTCTTGCCTAATTGCCTTTGCGGAAGCTTTACAAGTTGGTTACAGCAAGTACAAAAACCCCTATCACAATCTGATCCATGCAGCTGATGTCACTCAAACTGTGCATTACATAATGCTTCACACAGGTATCATGGTAAGAAAATCTTTATCATTGCAGTTTCTTAGTTTGGATACATCAAATTCCATTTCTCTAGGAGGATCTTTCTTGGGGTTTCCCATGAGAATTCAACCAATTGGTAGCTACAGCTGAAGACATCTAAGGGCGTCACCGAGCAGGATACCCATGGTAGTGTACTCATGTGGCTGGGAGTGGGTCATGGATACTAGCTGGGAGCTCAGCTAGAAATTTAAGGAATTTTTGGACTCTCACCACAACTTTATAAAAATACACATTCTATGACTAAGTTAAGAAGTAATATAACCTGATTTGGTGTTAAGTACTATCTTTAGAGAATCTCAAAAACCTGTACTGATCCAATAGTCCAACCTAGAAGTTCAGAGTAGATACATTACTGTCTTTCTACCTGGTGTTTTCCCCAGTTAGGTTGTACATATGGGCATTACCCATTTCAAACATAAATGTGCTCATTGGGCCAGATTAAACACAGTCATGGCTAGACTTAGTCCTTGGTTGAAGTGTACTTCTCTCTCTTCTCAGTAGTGTTATTTGAGATTTGAAGAAGGCAAGTAGAGATTACCAACAATAAGTAGAAACTCACACAAAGATATAAACATATATTTTTAAAATATTACAAGCCTCTTTTTTTAGAGTTTTTTGTTTATTTATTTGCCTTATGGCATTTGCATTGCCCCAGAGAGAAACAGAGACAGTGAGAGAGAAAGTGAGAAATCATACCCCAGGGGAGTTGGCCAAACCACAATCCCTTTTCCATTCTTCTCCTGGGATTGTGGGCACTCATGCACACATGCCCAGCATGATTTTCAAGCCACTGAATCTGGGACTCAAACCACGATCAGTTATATAGGAGTCCAGTCTGCTAGTCCCAATAAACTTTTAAAATAGTATGCTTGGCACCAGAAGATGGTGTATTAGTTACATAGCTGAACTCCCACATAAACACTGCAGTTCAAGTCCAGGAACTGGTGTCTTAAAACTCACACTTGGGTGCATGTGCATGCGTGCTCAAAGTCCCAAGAGAAGAATGGAGAAGACAGGATTGTGGCATGGCCACCACCACCCTGGGTGTGTGTGTGATTTCTTGCTTTCTGTCTCTCTGTCACTCTCTGTCTATCCACATCCTATAGCAAAAAATAACTCAAAAAATAAAAATAAATAAATAAATAATTAAATAATGTGCCTGACCTTCTTAATATGTTTCTAGCATGAATACACGTGTGTATGCATATATAAATGCACATGCACATACCCCAAAACACATACTAGAAATTCTTTCTAAGCTCTTTTTGTTTAGTAAGGCTTCATTGCCATAGCTGTTTCTTGACTCTTTACTTTTACCTGGTTTGGAGTGCATGGAGTATTAGTGTGAAAACAAAATGCCTCCTAACAGCTGTAAATGCTGTTACACCTTCCTTTAACATCTTCCTGGGCAGAGTTGGTTGCTTTTTCCTTTCTAAGACCTTTGTTCTGAATCTGACAGTAAAGTGATTTTTATTTCGAGTATTTGGTATTTTTCTCTTCCTCAAATTCTGTGGTTTAGAAAAAATCAGCCCAAATATGAAATATTTAAGTGTCAATCTGCAATGGAAACTGATTAGATTTCTTCAGAATAATGATATATCTAATCCAATTATATGACTCAGTAAGAAAATAAATGCCTTTTCAGGCTGGAAGTAGCTGGAATTTCATCATTTAAAAATATGTTTTTGTTTAAGTATGTTTGTTTGTTCTGCTTTGTTTTTTTCTGAGGTTTTTTCCTTTCTTTCTTTCTTTTTTTTTTTTTTTTTTTTTTTTGCACAAGTGTAAAGGGAGCTATATGAATGATTTATATTTCAGCTTCAGAACTTCTAGTCTGAAGAGAACGTTGAAGAAATGGGGGTGTCATACTAGTGGGATTTAAAGAAACTTCAAATCCATAATGTGACTTTACTCTCAGGCTTATGAGAAGACTTCTTACAGGTCATAAGCCATTGCAACTTCTCTGGAAGACCGGGAAATCTGGCCCAGCCTCACGTGACTTTTAGAAAGTAAATGTCATTAGTAAAGATCACATAATCCCTTTCTGGGAAACCCATGACTTACTAAATATGAATGTAACTTCCCTCTACTTTAGTTTGGCTTGGAAACTTGTTTCTGGTTTTATTCATCTTCTAGCAAAAATGTGCCAGTAGGCTTTTTACTCATTAGTTTGACCATTATAAAAATAGCCTGGTGGTATCCCTTTCATAATGTCCAGAATCAGGAAAGTACCTTTAAACTAAAGAAAATAATGAGCACATTTATAATAGATGGTGAAATAAAAGGCAGAACGAATTTATGAATGTTTTGGCTATTTTGTCAAAACTAGGTTACACTGCCAGCTTGGCAGTTTTTGGAAAGTAATTATAGCAAGCTTGTCTCTAGATGAAAAAGTGGTAGTAGGTGAGCATTAGTTTTCAGACAGGTGGCTGTGTTGGCTTTTTTACATTAAAAAGTACTACAGAAATATTCATTTAGCTAAAACTCTTCACTCCTCCATTTTGACATGGGAAAACTAAATTGCTTCCTTTAGTTTTAGTTGATACCCTGCTATTTCAGGATGGCCCTATCAGTGTGACATTTATGGAGCACTCCATAGCAGCCCAGCACCGTCAAGTGACTAATGCATCTTGTCACCTGCAAAATATTCTGAGGATCATCGCCTGAAAAGGATTGCAATGAAGCTATTGTCCTGTCATTTGTTAATGTCATAAGGGATGCCCTCAAGCCTGGGAGTAGACAGTCGAGAGGAGACTTGATGCTAGTATACCAACTTGTCTCCGTCTTCTTTTGTCACTTGTAGCCCTGTGCCATGGTGACAGTGATGTGCAGTAACTCAGTCCGTTTGCTAAAGAGCGCATGCTTTACAGAGTGCCTCCAAGCTATTTCTAAATGTCTACTTGAATATGTAATCATCCAAGGATCTGGGCCAGAGGACACTTAAATTCTAGGACTCCTGACACTGTTTTCTCTAATACTCAGAGTGGAAGACAGAGGACTTGAACCCTTTTCCTTTTGGAGCATGCAGTCCTGTGACTACACCCAGGAACAGTCTCCCAAATTTTGGAATGCCTCAATTCTACTCTGATTATTCTTCAAAACAATTTGACAATATGTCTCTATTCTACAAATGGTGTGAAAATTCCGTTCTTGTAAATTGCTTCCCATAGAAACTGTTTGGAAGAGGGGAGAGCGAGTGTGGTCCTGGGAGGCAGTCAGACACGGGTTTAAAACCATGCTTTGCCAGTTCCTAACTTATTCGTTCTTTATGATAGTGTCCTCATCACTAAAATGTGGTTAATAATACTGACCACCTTCTAGGATGATATGAGGAATCAAAAAATGATATTTGTAAAGTATCTAACCTAGTGCCTGAAATATAACAATTATTAATGCATAGGCTAATGCAATTAATTTATTATTATAATATACCAGAGTTCTGTACTTGTGAGTTATGACAAAGTACTTCAGCCTATTCAAGTGGATAGAGAGTCCATTTCCATAACTTCAGGTTAAATGAATCAGCAGCTATGCTGCTAAAACTCAGTCCAAAATTCTACTTCCACTAACACGAAGTAGGTGTGTTTTTCAGCTAAGTGGGAAAGCTTAGTGTTTCTCTCTTCTCCATTATCTTACAGTGTAAACTCAATCACTAAGGCATGGTGTAGCAACAAATGAGGGATTCGAGAGGAAGTACTATTTATGGAAGACAGAGATTAATTGAAATAAAAACAGGAAATACATTTATTATCAAGTTGACAGGAATATCGTGGTTTTAAATACTTGTGATATAATCTATAATTAAATTCCACGTCTGGTTTTCTAATTGAACTTTTTAACCACTGTAACTTCTTATTCTTTATTATAATAGTAGTATATATTCAATGTGGAGTTTTTGAAAAAAGAACCACAGTTAAATTTGTAAATCCATAACTATAATCAATAAGAAATGCTTCAAGAAAATAGGTAGTTTCATTTTGTTGTTTGAAGAAACAATTTTCTTTAATAAAACAAGGGTTTTTCTGAAGGCACAAAGACTGGTTTAACTTCAATTGCTATTCATTTCATGGTGTTTAATTCCACAGTCTCATTGGGGATATTGGAAGATCTGTCCCAGTATAGTCTGTAATATAGGACATTTAAAAGGTCACTTTCTTCCTTTTAATGATTCAAAATTAAATGTGTCTATAAACATAGAACAGCTAGTTATATTATCTCCTTTTGGCTCTGAAAATCATTGCTACTTCAGCCATCCAACTGTGAGGCACTTACACTTGAATTGCAATCATTAAAGATATGTTAGCTATTTTCCGGATTTAATGCCTTAAAGAACATATTTAAAGTACTAAATTCAATAAAATGTCATTTATTTTGTGTTTTACTGTATTGCAAGACTCATGATAAGCACAGTAAACTTCTTTTACAATCCCACAGGGGAATGACCACTAACCCATTCTCCTAGGAACTGTAAAGAAGGCTAAATAGGAACTGAAAGACTAAATAACTTATTTTCTTAAGCATCAACAGAGATTTAAAACCAGGAGAGTCTGATTTCACACTCTCTTTTCACTACTCCATACTATCTTCTTCCAATGAAAAGCAAGTGAAATCCAATTCACTATTAAGTTCTTCTTATGTGCCAAATATCATGATAGGTTTGGTGAAGGGAGTAAAGATTAATTAAATCACGCCTTTGACAACTTCAGTAGTTGTCACCTCCTTTGTTTTTGACTCATGGAGCTGCAATGATTCCCTCTTGCCTTTATGCAAAATCCAGATTCATCAACTCTAATCAAGACAGTTCATGAATTCTTCCCATATTCTCCAACCTCTTTTCCATATCTTTTCACTTAACTTTCCAACCCAAATTATACTTTTGTTGACTTAATTTATTTGTCTTTAATTTAAATTATCACATGCTATTTAACATATTGGATAGTACAGTAAAACTCTTATGCAAAATGTGAGTGATAATAAAACTATTGAATTATTTCTAAATACACTTATAATAGTAGAGAAATTTAGTTAAAACTTCCATTTGGTAACAGATATATCAGTAGATATGAAGCAGATGGTTCTGGGTTTTATGCAAAAGCATTTATTCTTTACTTTATCATTGTTAAGTTTAACTATATAGTCATATGTGTTATGAATAGAGACTATAAATTCTTAGGAGCTCTTTTAAGTCTGTAAAAACCGAACTTCAGGTTTTTCTAGTGAGCAAAGTGAATATTTTCAGCTTTCAGGTGGAATATTTTCTCATAGTAAGATCTTCCTAAAAAACTTGTGCTAAAAGATATTTAATGACATATAAACTAGGTTTAAAATGACTAAACTGTTATTGATCCCATAATACTGTGAATTCAAATATCCAATCAGGTTAGGTGGTGAGTTCAACATTCAATCCAGATTTACTTTTTACATCATAGAAAATACCCCTTTTCCAAATAGCAACGGCAATTATATTTTTCATTTTGAGCATATAAGTCATGAAACAGTCATTGACTTCATCGAGTACTTATTATGCACAACTAAAGGTGCTAAAATAGAAATAAAAACTATTTATTTAAAAGAAACAAGAATAGGGACCGGCAGGTGGTGTGATGGTTAAGGGGGCTGGACTCCCACCTGGCCGACCATGGTTTGAGTCCTGGACCTAGAGGCTTGCTTTCTCACTTTCTCTCTCTCTCTCTGGAAATATTAAAATAATTATAATAAATAAAGTTAAATAAAATAATTCTAAAAAAAAAAGAAACAAAAATAACTTCTTATGGGATACCAGGGACACCAAAAATCCTTTTCGTAGAAAGAAAAGATGGCCTTTGCCTTTAAATATGATGAGATCTCTGTTTAATTTACTAGCACTGGCTTACTGAACTGGAAATTTTAGCAATGGTCTTTGCTGCTGCCATTCATGATTATGAGCATACGGGCACTACAAACAACTTCCATATCCAGACAAGGTAAGTGTGATAAAGTATTAGCATTTATAACTGAAATTTTGAGATGTATTTTTCTGCATACTGCTTAACTTTAAGAAGGTTTTTAAAAAACAATAAATATTATGGGGACCAGCAGTTAGCGTAATGGCTATGTCGCTGGACTCCCACGTAGTCGACCGCGGTTCGAGTCCCGGACCCGGCGGCTTAAACTCACGCCGGGCGCGTGTGCGTGCATGCCCAAGATCCCGAGAGGAGAATGGAGGAGAAGGGATTGCGGCGTGGCCATCCCCCCTGGGGGGTGATTTCCTGCTTTCTATCTCTCTGTCTCTCTCTGTCTGTCTGGCGAGCGCACGCGCCCTATAGCAAAAACCTCTCCAAAAAAAAAAAAAAAAAAAACAATAAATATTCTGATAAGAATAGGTTTCATGGTTTTTTTGTTAAATTCTTTAAGCTTCAAATGTTTAAATCAGCCATTATTTTTCAAAATTATTGTGTGTACTTTGTGACATATTAACCAGTTTAAAGAACATAAAATATGTAAGACAATTTCTCTCCACCCCTAACTTTTACTGTGAACTATCCACACAAGCTCCAGGCATCTATTTACTTAGATCAATCTTACAACATCCTTAAGGGACTGGTTTGTGAATATTATGTCATTGAAAGTAATATAATCGCACATCTGGGCCAACTCATATCCCCGTGGGTTAGAACATCTGGAATCCACATGACTGACTACACAGTTTGAGTCCTGGACCTGGAGACTTGAGAAACACAGTGGGTGTGTGTCTGTGGACTTCCTTTCGTTCTCTCTCTCTCTTGCAAGCTCGTGCACCCTTTGGCATTTTTTTTTAAATTTCACTCCTGAAAATAATTACAAAAAAATCAAAGGAATCTCATTTTGAGCCCAGCTTGAAGTATTAAACTTACAACAATGGAAAAATTAGATTTTTTAAAAATAATAGCAATAATGACAATTATTTGAATCAAAATACCAGAGTGGAGCTCTGTTCGTTTGTTAGGGCTACCATAACAAAATACGGCAAACTGGATGACTTTAACAACTCAGATTTTCTCACAGTCTGGAGGCTAGGAGTCCAAGATCAAGGTACCAGCAGATGAGTCCTTCCAAGGCCTTTCTCGGTGACGTGCAGCCAGCCACGTTCTTGCTGTGGTCTTTTCTTAGTGCACATAAACCCTTGGTGTCTGTTCTTTTTTAAATTTTATTTAATTTTTTTAATTTTTAATTTTTATTTTTTGAAAGGTCATTGCTATAGGGTGTGTGTGCTTGCCAGAAAGACAGAGAGAAACAGAGACAGAAAGCAAGAAATCACCCCCTAGGGGGGATGGTCATGCCACAATCCCTTCTCCTCCATTCTCCTCTGGGGATCTTGGGCATGCACGCACACACGCCTGGCATGAGTTTAAGCCACCAGGTCCGGGACTCGAACTGTGGTTGACTACATGGAAGTCCAGCGACACAGCCATGACGCCAACTGCTGGTCCTGGTGTTTGTTATTATTTTAAGGACACCAGGCATGTGAATTCAGGCCCTACCCTTATCGCTTGATATAACCTTAATTACATCCTAAAAGGTCCTGTCTCCAAATACAGTCACAGTAAGACTTCAACAAATGAATATGATGGTGGTGATGCAGGTGCAATGTAGTCCATAACAGGAAGCTCTTCTTAGTTAAGCAGCAGTCTCAGAGCCTGAGAGACAGAATTTGGTCTAGGAACCATCAGGATCCAGCTTACTTTATACACTCATGTGTGAGATCCTGACATTTCTATCAATCTGTCACTAGTTAGGTATGCTTGACAAGGTGACATCACTTCAGAGACTGATGTGTCTCTGAAACCATCATAGAACCTTTCATTCCTGCTGAAGGGAAACTAAACCTGGTTATTTTTTGTTTGCTGATTTGTTTTGGTTTTTAATGCATCATATTATTTTATAGTAGTTTCAAGTTTATAAAAAAAAAATGGAACAGAAAGAACAGAGTTCCCATCTGCTTTCTCCTGTCACGTTACAATATCCTGTTATTAACATCTTTCATTGATGTAGTATGTTTGTTGTAACTGATGAACCAATATTAGTACATAGTTATCAGCTAAAGTCCATAGCTTACATTAGGGTTCATGCTTTGTGTTTTAGGTTCTATGGGTTTGGACAAATGTATGGTATTGTGCTTACTCCCGTGGTATCATGTACAATAGCTTCTCTGCCCTAAAAGTCCCCTGTGCTTCTTACTACCTTCCCCTTCCCTTTTTCCCTGGTAACCACTGATCTTGCCTTCCCTAGAATGTAATGTAGTTGACATTGTATAGTACATGGACTGCAAACCGCGGTCGACTACGTGGGAGTCCAGCGACATAGCCATTACGCTAACTGCTGGTCCCTTCACATAGGTTTCTATACCTTAGCACCATGCATTAAAGATTTTTCCATGCCTTTTTGTGGTTTGATAGCGTATTTCTTTTCATCACTGAAATAATGTTCCATTGTATGAACGTACTATGGTTTATCTGTTCATCTATTGATGGGAACCTTGGTTGTGTCCAAATTTTGGCACTTAACAAAAAAAGCTGTTGTAAACATAAATGTGCAGGTTTTCCTGTGATTGGTTCATGTGATTTTTAATATGACTACCTTAACCACTGATTTTCCAGGTACAAGGAGTTATTATTTGTTTGATTTGCTTTTAATTGATGGAGGCCATCTGTACACATCAGAGAGAAACAGAGTGGGAGATGGTGAGAGGGAAAAAGAGAAAGCACTTCTTCCTCTCCTTCTGTTCCGAGTCTTCCTCTTCCTTGTGTAATCTTATCTCTCTGTCTCAATGAATAACCCTTTTTTTTTTCTTTAGTTTTTTTGCCATAGGGTACATGTGTTCCCTGGAGAGAGACAGAGAGAGGTAAAATGAGAAATTACCCCCTTCCAGGGGGTGGCCATGCCACAACTCCTTCTCCATTCTCCTGGGATTTGGGGCATGCATGCACAGGTGCTCAGCATGATTTTCAAGCCAGTAGATCTACAAGTCAAACCATGGTGGGCCCCACCATCTACTGGTCCCTGAATAAACCTTTTTTTGAAAAAAAGAATAAAAGAAACTCAGTATAAAAGGGGGGGAAAAGAAGTCTTATATTTTACTTATTTTCTTATAAATTGCTTAACATGATCAGAATGATTCTGCATGCACTTTAAAGTTCCACAGACAAAAATGTTTTAATGACTAACTTGCCACAGTGTCACAGGCTTTTAAACTCTCACTATTGCCTTCATATTTCATCCAAGGAGAGAAATGAAGTAGTGTCTCACTGATTTATAGATAATTCTTTGTGTATTTCATTTGTTACTGGATTTAGCATGCTTTTCTAATGTGGAGACCCATTTATTATATAATGCAAATGACTGGAAAATAATTTAGAACATAGAGAAAAACTAGATTTGAGTTCAATACAGAATTATAATGCATGAAATCCTTGAAAGTGTAAATAAATTGAAATAATTTCTGTCTGTGAAAACAAATGCTGAGCTACAGGTTACTATGGATACTGGATGTTGCTTAGAGTCTTGTTCTTTTCCTAGGAAAGGCCATCTCACACATTAAGGCCATGCTGTATTCTTATTATCTTTGTCGGATTCATGACGCAAAACCACGTCCCTTTGCTAGTGTGAAATCTGGTTCATGAACATGTATTTGCTTGTTTATGAAAGGAAGCGATGGTGCCACTTGGAGCCATATCACATAATAACCCTGGCAAAACTGCTAGAATTGGGGCTATATGGTACAAGTGATGTTAGTGGAAAATCAGTTTTTCCCATGATCTCAACACAGTTCTGGAAATACAGTTGGTGTTTTACATGGACAAGATGGATTTAATTCTCTCTTATTTCTTGAATTTATTTATCTGGTTGTCAGAAAAGTCAAGACACATTTTTGCATAGAAAAATACATCATGACTTTCCAATGATCAATGTTATTCACTTTATGAGACAGAGAGAAAGAGAACACATGTGTGTGTGAGAGAGTGACAGATATCCCCAACAGGGTCTACATGCTACTCTCTACCTCAGCCCCAACCAGACAAGATCATTGAGTACACACACACACAGGCATACAGGGAGACCTTGGGATGCAATCCTGGTACCTTTTTATATGTTCTCAGCATGTAGAGTGTTGTCTTATCACAGCACCACCATGACTGGCTTAAATTACCTCTTAAACAAGGGTATTGCAAAGGTTCTTACTGTTTAGTTTTCTGGGACTGAGGTATGATTATCATTAAGAGAATTTTAGAGCTTAACTGAGATTATGAAAAAGAAATCTATTTTGGAGACATGGGCTATTAGCTAAATATGTAGTTTATTCTACCTTTGTAATAGTGCCCAGAGCAAAGAGGAAATATTAAGTGATTCATATTCATTTCCTTTATGTTGGATTAATACTAAACCTAGGTCTATCTAGCAGACTATCAGATGCAGATCTTGAATAGGTTGTAGATGCCAGATTTGTAGATGCCAGATTTCTTTAACTCTTCTTCTTTTCATTGAAATAAATGCTATTATGTATATTTAAGGTACACAACAGAATGCTATGAGATACTTATAGGTTATAAGATAGTTACTATAGTGAAGTACTAGATTAATGTATCCATCATCTCACATAGCTACATATTGTCCTTGTCTCCACTTCAGTAGGTATTCAGTGTCAGGGTAAGGGCTAGATTATAACTAGGACTGTACCCACTGGAAAACCTGAAGTAGTTAAGTCTTTAATGAAGCAATTTCCCAACTAGCAGCACATATACCTACCAGGAGGAAGGATACTGAGAGAAGCCTGGGTGTTGGAGGAAGTGGCAGCAAAGTTGCTATAGGTTTTAACTTCAATTTTCTTTAGCTAATTTTGATGCCTGCCTCCAAGAACCAATTTATATGAAAAGGCTCACCATTTTGAGAAATGAATATAGTGGTTCTGCTTTTATTTCACACTTGCAAAATGATCCGGTAATCTAGAAAGGTAGGGGAAGGAGAAACAAAGACTCCTTTACAGATCTGAGAATGCCTGTAATACTTCAGACTTTACACTAGAATACCAGATTCATCAATGTAACTTGAAGTAGTTTATTTGATGATCAAATTACAGAAAAAAATACATGCAAATACAAATCTTCTCTAGATGTAGCCATTATTTAAAAAATAAACTGTCTGTCAAAAATTGATAGTGAAACATGTATTTGCAATTTTGTTTTAAAAATGACTTATTCCATTTTCATTTAAAATGAAGAATTTATAACATTCGAAATTACTCACATTGTAAGGGGAGAAATCTCGAATCACAAATAAACAAATGATTTTCACCATTTCCAATGAAATGAAACAAAAGTAATCTTTTCAACAAATGGCATAGAACGACTGGGTAAAACTAAGTCTTGGCACAGTCTGCTGTGATTGGAATGTGTCCCCCAGAAACTGCTATGTGTGTTGGACACTTAAGCCACAGGGTTACAGTGTTAGGAAGTAAAACCTAACAGAGGTATTAATGCAATTATATAATGGCTTGCACAAGTAGGTTTACTGTCATGCATTTTTTGCCCTTTCATTGTGTTATAAAGCAGCAAGAAGGCCCTCAGCAGATGATAGCACCTTGACCTTGGGTTTCACAGCCTCCAGAACCATAATCCAATAAGTTTTCACTCATTATAAATTACCCAGTTGCAGCAGCACAAAATGTACTAACACACAGACCTCACTCAGAATTGATCACAGATCTCAATACAAAACACAAAATTATAAAACTCTTATAAGATAACATACGAGAAAGTCTAGGTGACTTTGGATAGGGCAATGAATATTTAAATATAACACAAAAAGTGTTACGACAAAAAGAGTTAATAAGCAGGACTTCAAGAGAATAAAAGTCAAGTCACAGACTGGGAGAAATATTTGCAAAGCTGTATCTGATCAAGAATTGTTATCTAAAATACACCAAAAACAAAAAAAAATGCTGAAAACTGAACGATATGAAAAATTAAAAAATGGACCATTTTATCAAATACCTCAACAAAGGACATACATAGATGATAAATAAGCACATGAAAAGATATTCTACACCTTAGATGGAACATCAGGGAAATGCAAGTTGAAACAATGTACTGGAGAAATGTAAATTGAAACGATAAGATATCACAACACATTTATTAGAATAGCTCAAATCCAGAATATGGCCACACCAAATACTGAGGGGTTATTGAACAACAGGAATACTCATTGGTTACTGGAGGGAATGCAAAATAGTAAAGCCACGTTGGAAGAACTTAGCAGTTTCTCACAAAACTGAGACCACTCTTACTACATGACCCATCAATGATGCTCTTTAATATACTAAGAGTCAAAATGATATATCCACACCAGGGCCAGCCAGATGGTACGGTGGTTAAGGTGGCTGAATCCCACATGGCTAAGTGCACAGATCATAGTCCTGGACCTGCTGTGTGCTTGCCCAAAATCCCAAGGGGAGAATGGAGGAAAAGAAATTGTAGCATGACCTTTCTCCCTAGGGGGTGATTCCTCACTTTTTCTATCTCTCTCCTGCTTTCTTTCTGGCGAGCACATGTGCACTATACCAGACAGAAAAGAAAAGAAAAAAAGCTTAGATCCACATAAAAACCTGCACACAGATATTTATAGCAATTTATTCATAATTTTCCAAACTTGGAAGCAACCAAGATGTCTTTCAGTAAGCAAGATAAACTGTCCATAATTGAGACAGTGGACCATTATTCACTACTAATGAGAACTGCTCTATCAAACCATGAAAAGAAATGTAACTGCATCACTAAGTGATAGCAATCAATCTGAAAAGACAGCCTATTGTAAGATTCTAAATATATGACATTTTGGAAAAGGGAAAACAATGGAGGGAATACAAAGATCAGTGGTTACCAGGATTTAGGGAGAGAGTGGGAATACATAGATAAAGCATAGAGGAATTTTAGGGCAGTGAAGCTACTGCATATGATACTACAATGGTGGGTACAGGCCATTACACATTTGCCTAAACCCAAAGCATGTAAAACATCAAGAGTCAAGCCTAATATAAGCTACAGATATAATGCACCCTGCAGGTTTATTGACAAAAATATCACTCTTTTGAGGGATGCTAGTGATGTCAGTTATTATACACTTTTATACGTGTGTGAGAGCAGTAGGTGTATGGGAAATCTTTGCATCTTCTACAATTTGCTATGAACTAAAACTGCTCTAAAAATGAGTTTATAATATAGTACAGTAAAAACAAAGTGGTTCCATACTTTTAAGTGGTCAGTGAGAAGATTTTTACTGGTAAGATGGCGTGAACCTTGCGTCTCCTTTATTATAGACCTGTGAAGTCTAAAGAAATGTACTAGGCATTTTGTTTCTACTTCTTAGGTCAGATGTTGCCATTTTGTATAATGATCGCTCCGTCCTCGAGAATCACCATGTGAGTGCAGCTTATCGGCTTATGCAAGAAGAGGAAATGAATATCTTGATGAATTTACCCAAAGATGACTGGAGGTGAGTTTCAGAAGAAACAGAAGAAATTTAGTTTCAGGAAAAGGATGAGTTACGTGATTTAATGCAAAGGAAACTGATGCAAGTTAATGCCATCTCCATAGTACAAAGTCAATTGCTGTTGACCAGATGGTTCTCAGAAGGTTAGTACCTGGAAGACTTTTTTGGGAGCCAGGCTCTGTGAGATGGAGCTGAACTATTTCTAGGTAAATTCAACACCCACATGCATGTGTAAGTCCACACACTACAAAACAAAGAATTTAAAACATATAACGATATGCTTTCTGGAAAGGAGCTCTGCTCAGTTTGTACCCATATATGGCCTCACATAAATTCAGCATTTTGGCATTCCTTTATATATCATTTGACTGTATGTAAAGTTCAACTTTCTTTGAACAAAACATTCAATTATTTGACAAAATATTTTATATACTAAAATGGCAGAGATAAATATTTTTGAAAGAATTATGTGTTATTGTTGTTGTTGTTTTAATTTGACCAGAAAGAAACAGAGAGAGAGAGAGGAAGGGAAAATGAGAAAGCAAGCCACCCGGTCTGGAAATTGAACTGCAGTCAGCCATATGGGAGTTTCAGCGCCTTAGCCGCCATGCCACCTGCCAACCCCAACAGAGATAACTCTTATATGTCTCTTCAAGGTATCTGTCTGCTTTAGAAAAATTACATGGTATGGTCATTCTGGCTGCCATGTAAGGAAAAATACCAAGATGCACCTTGACCATCTCAGTATCCTTCATCCTTTCTCCTGTTTCCTTTGGTCATCACCATCCCCTTTATTTCGTTATAGAATTATAACATTTATCGAATAAAAATAAAAAATAAAGGGGCCAGCAGGTGGCATGGTGGTTAAGGTGCTAGACACTCACATACAGTTGACCATGGTTTGAGTTCTGGACCTGGTGGCTTGCTTTCTCATTTTCCCTCTTTCTCTCTCAGTGTCTCTCTCTGATCAAATTAAAATACATGACTAAATAAATAAAATTAAATTAATAATCTTTTAAAAAATAAAAGATGAGAGTTAAATATAAATTTCAGATAAACATAGAATCATTTTAGTGTAAGTATGTACCTAATATTTGATGGGACACATTTATACTAAGAAAGAAAGAAAGAGAAAGCTTGTATTAAAAGGATATATTATGTAATTTCATATGAAGGAAACAGGTTCACATCCATCCATGTATTTTCCATATTACAATGTCAATTATTGTTAACAGATGGCTCTGAGAAAGGTTAGTACCTAAAACCTGTTTGGAAACCAGGTTTTTGTTTGTTTGTTTGTTTTTGTAAGAGTTTTTTGTTTGTTTGTTTGTTTGTTTGTTTTTGTTTTTTTGCCATAGGGCATGTGTGCTTGCTGGAGATACAGAGAGAGGAAGACAGAAAACAAAAATCACCCCCCAGGGGGGATGACCATACCACAATCCCTTCTCCTCCATTCTCCTCTTGGAGTTTTGGGCACACACACACATGCACATACATGGTGCTAATTTTAAGCTGCCAGATCTGGAACTTGAACCATGTACCACTATGTGGGAGTCCATCGACATAACCATTATGCCATCCGCTGGTCTTTCCCCTTTTTTAAAATAATTATTTGTTTAACTTTATTTTTATTATTTTAATTTGCTATAGGGCACATGTACTCATCCAAGAAAGACCGAGAAAGAGAGGGAAAGTGAGAAAGCAAGCGGCCAGGTTGGGACTCAAACCACGGCCATGTGGGAGTCCAGCCCTTATGAGGAGTCAGGCTTTTAGCTTTTTGTTAAAAGATCTTGTTAAAAGTCAGTTAAGGGACTGAGAAAGGTTTCCATTCAAATGTAAATATATAAGACTGTTTGTTTTTATTTTTGTTATTAAATCAAGGCAAAAGAAATGGCCAAAAGAAAAGTGACATTACCAAGAACCACCTTTTAAAAACAGAAACAAAACATAACTTAAGATTTAAAACAAACCCGAATCTCCCATTTGAGAATTTTCCAAATTCTCAAATCTTCCTGGTTTCTGAAGACCAGTCCCAAAAAATAGGGGCTCATTTTTGCTACAACAGAAAATATTGTGAATTGGGAAGATGGAGGTGTTTTATATTGGGCACCCAGGTCACTGAGGTCTTTCATTTTTATCCTGCAGGGAACAGTAACTTCGAAGTGTTTCCAATGTAGGAAGGCCAAGCCCTAATTGTAGAAGGATTTATTAAAAAACCACTGCTGGGCTATGTGAAGACTAGATGGGCAAAGGTAGAAGCAGGTAGACAAGTTTGGAGGTATTTCCCAAAGTCCATTTTCATTCCCAGAAATCGTATTTATAATATTCATTTTGGTCGTTCTTCCTTTGAATTAACCGTTTCCTTTCTCAAAGTCAACTCAATTGCTATTTCAGTGTAATAATTTATTTCCTATTACATTTTGTCCTTCACCATCTTTAGTGTTTTAGTTTAATAATTTATCAGTATAATATTATGGAATTTCCTTTTCAGTAACTTCTTAGAGCCATCCTACTTGAATATATTTATAGAATTGGCTTAAGAAATACTATACACAGGGACCAGTAGATGGTATACTGTTTATATCACTGGGCTTCCACATGGCTGGATAGCAGTTCGATTCCCAGACTTGTCAGTTTGTAATTCATGGCAGGAGCATGTGCTTGCCTGCCCAAGATCCCAAGAGAAGAATGAAGAAGGGATTGAGGCATGGCCATCCTTCCTGGGGAGTGATTTCTCACTCTTTTGCTATATCCTTCTCTCTCTCTCAAGGGAGCACACAAGGCAAAAACCTCTTTAAAAAATAAAAGAAATACTACACACATCATATAGATTGTGGAATTTAATAGATCTAACATTATCCAAAAACAACAAAAGATCTATTTAGCACTATGATCACATTTTACCAAAAATTGAAAGAGTTATAGCTTCTAAGAAGACCTGTAGGTTTTCTGTTTGCATTTCTGTTTATTTCTTTGAGGACTATTGACAGAAAACTCTGCAGAAATAATAACTAGTGCAGTGTATTGCTAAGCACGAGGATGAGGATGAATGACCTGACCTGGAGGAAGACAAAAGCATTCCCGGGGGTGCTGAGATACAGTGGTTTCTTTTATTTAGTTCTGAGAGCAGGAGAGTTGTCAATCGGCAAAAGGAGTCTTTTACTTTGGCCTGGCCAAAAAAGGTGGGACACCTAGAAGTGGAGGCTTGTAGGTTATAAGTGAGTTTGAAATTCTTATATTAGTAATTGGTTAAAGAAAAGCACAAGTCTCTGCTCCTGAAGGAAACAAAATAATGTGCTTATCAGAAGGCTTACTATCCATCATAAAAACACTATGCCTGGAAAAGGACATAGCATCCCACTTTTTTTTTTCTTTTTGAGAGATTTTTGCTATAGAGCATGTGCACTCACCAGAGAGACAGAGAAACAGAAAGAGAGAAATCGCCCCCCAGAGGGGATGGTCACACCATAATCCCTTCTCTTCCATTCTCCTCTCAGGATCTTGGGCACACACGCACATGTGCCCGGCATGAGTGCCAGTTCCAGGATTCCAACTGCAGTCACCATGTGGGAGTCCAGTGCTGTAACCACTACATCACCTGATGGCTCCACATCCCATTTTTAATGGACAAAAGTGGTTTATTAATATTGATAGGCCTCTTCAAAATTTGAAGGCATGACTCTCCGAGGCCCCCTGGAAACAACTTTGGAATAGGAATATGTGTCCGAATTCTGTCCTTAGTATCTTTTATAAGTCAGGATAAATGCATTAATCTAAAAATTTGGGGAAAAAAATCAATAAATGAACATTTCCTTGCTTAGTTTATTATATTGATTGGTGATAATATCTAGCATTTACTTATCACTCATGTACAAAGCAATGTATTTATTAGATTCTATAGATTTTATAAAACTTTAGTTTTCCATAGTTAATATAGATAAATATTTTGGTTCAGTGGTTATAATGTGGGTCATGATATAGTTTCAGAGAAAAAAGTATAATTGAGAATAATTTTACTAACTACCTTTAATAGCTCCCTTTCCCTTAATATTTGAGTAAAACTATTCTAAGCAAGCTATCTAATATAATGAACAATAAGTACACTATTGGTTTCTCATGACTCCAATCTCAAAATTAAATTGAATTGAACATTCACAATTACCAACAAAAACTTCCATAATGTGGCTGATTTTATTTATTTTTTAAAGAATTATTTATATTAATTTGATTTGTTATATTATTATTATTTAATTTTCTATAGAGCACATGCGTTCACTAGAGAAGATAGAGAGGGAAAGTGAGAAAGTAGGCTGCCATATCTAGGATTTGAACCACAATCGACCATGTGAGATACCAGCAGCTTAACCATCATGCCACCTGCTATCCCTGTGGCTGTCTTAAAAACAAACTATTTGGGGGACGGGACCAGCAGAAGGCATAATGGTTATGTCACTGAACCCCACTAGTCGACTGTGGTTCAAGTCCTGGACCCAGTGCCTTGAAACTCTTGCCAAAATCCCAAGAAGAGAATGGAGGAGAAGAGCTTGTAGCGTGACCACCTTCCCCCCACCCGGGAGATGATTTCCTGCTTTCTGTCTCTCTGTCTCTCCAGTGAGCATACATACTCTATAGGAAAAAATCTATTAAAAAAAGAAAACACAATTTGTTCATATCATCTTTATGTAAATTAATTTTGATTCAAGTTCATAATTCGAGTTTACTTCATACCTTGGGTTAGCTTGCTATACTGGCCATACCACAGAATTAAAACAAAACATGATTTCCAGCACAAGTGACTTTTAAAAAAAATCAATCTGCACATAGCAATGAATTGCAGAACATGTAAGCAAGCACTGGGTGACTTACTTTTTACTTAGGTTAAGAATAAGTTGTGCATAGGCTTTGTGATATGGTCATCGCATTTGCAGTATCTTGGTTACAATTTCAGTAGTGCCAATGGCTCTGTGTATATTTTATAGAGTCAGAACACAGAACCCAAAAGTTTAAACAAGTATCCCCAGTCACTTTAGCTACTTGGCTTTGTTGGGGTGTGCATAGGGTAGATTAGCCCAGCAGAGTAGTCCAAGTCTCAGTTTTTGGAGTGAGAACTTGGGGACAAATTTTATTTTAGACAGCCACTAGCTGTGAGACCAAGAAATCAATTTATCTTCTCTGGTGGAAAATGTAACTACTCCTTCCTGGGTTGTTAAGAGGATGAAGTTCTTAATATGCATACAAAGCAACTAGAACAGGATCTACACTAAATAAGTGCTGAATAATTAGTACTGGTTTTGTTCAGTGTAATAGTTTTGTTAAAAAGATACAATACTGGGACAAGCAGATCCCATGGTGGTTAAAGCTGTAACTCCCATTTGGACAATCACACTTCCAGCCCTAGATCCTGTGGCTTGAAAATCAAGCCAGGTGCATGTTTTGTGCATGCCCAAAATTCCAAGAAGAGAATGGAGAAGAGATTGTAGCCTGGTCATTCCCCTTGGGGAGTTATTTCTCACTTTCTGTCTCTCTCTGACTCACTCTGTCTCTCCAGCAAACGTATATGCCCTATGGCAAAAACCTAAAAAAAAGAAAAACAGAATGAACATGAAGAGCAGAGATAGTCTTGAGACTTCATGTCTCTCATTCCCTATTTCTTGTCTAAGACTTTAAGACTTTGATTTTGTTGATGATTATATGGATTTAGAATGTTCTAAAACTCCACTAAGTGTCTTTTTCTTCCAAAACATGCAAATACTGTATTTAGAATAGTTTTTCTTTAAAATGATTAAAATAACAATATTTAAGAATTGTGAGTGGGAGAGAATAAGGGAGAGAAAGAGAAAGCATCTAGTTCTTTAGGAGAGATGTTAACATTCACAGTTCACTCCGCTGGTAACTTTAAATCCAGGAGAGTTAAAGGCTAAATAATGTTAATTTTTGTGAATGCTTTTATATTTTAAAAGTAGCATCTTTTGTATTCACATACATTAAGAAAAATATGATGTGACTAATGATATTTAAGGAAATGTTCCACTGTAGAACAATAAAAGGCTGAATGAACCTTTCTTCTTTTGATGATTCTACAGGGATCTTCGGAACCTAGTGATTGAAATGGTTTTATCCACAGACATGTCAGGTCACTTCCAGCAAATTAAAAATATAAGAAACAGTTTGCAGCAGCCTGAAGGGTAGGTCATTTTCCTTTGCCATGTTAATGATCCTTGGATTTAGACTCAGTAAGGATGGTGACTACTTACTTCATTCTGATCATCTGAGCATGTCCTTGGTTTGACAGGATTGACAGAGCCAAAACTATGTCCCTGATTCTCCATGCAGCAGACATCAGCCACCCAGCCAAATCCTGGAACCTGCATTACCGGTGGACCATGGCACTGATGGAAGAGTTTTTCCTACAGGTGTGTCTTTCCACACTCTGCACAATTGTTTTTAGAAATAATGACTGTGCATAGTGATGTAGAGCTTCTCTGGACAGAGTCCAGGGCTTGTAGCTTACTGTTATCAACTGGCCACAACACGGTCTGAAGGGGTTTGAAAAAATTTATTAATATTTCAGATATTATGTATTAAATAATCCCATATAGTGTCATATGTTGTAAGAGCATCAAGTCTTAGCTGGCAGATGCCATTTTTAGGAGAGAAAGGAAAAAAAACACAAATTAGAATTATCTGCTGTTAGTAGGAAGTGCTAGAACACAGACAGCGAGTATTTTCTTAATACTGAGTTATCAGAACAGTTATGATGTATTTTTTCTGTTTTTCTACACAAAAATGCATCATGCCTTTTCCAATAACCCAACACAAATGAGAAGACAAAGACATTTAACATTTGTGCATATATCTTAGTGGCCATAATTTAGGCATATGTGCATAGCTTCATAAAAGCTGGTGCACATATAACTAACTTAAAAAAAATCTACTGGAATGTGAGAAAGTAAGTCTGGATATGGGGAATGGCCAGGGTTCTCTGCCACAGCATACCTCTTTTTTCTCCACAGTATCCCTGTTCTGTGTCAGCCCTCCCCCTCCGCCTGGGGTACTGTAACAATCAGGATGCAGACACGCAAAGTTAGCACCGTATCCCAAAGGTTAAGAGTTCAGACTTGCCTCCACTTCAGACGCCAGCCAAAGACCACAGGACACCAGCACTACTGATGATTATTAATTCAGAAGTTGCCTCAACTCTCCCTAGGTTTGATAACTTGCTAGAACAACTCATAGAACTTGAGAAAGTGCTACACTTTTGATTACAGTTATATTTAAAAGATATCATTCAGAAGTAGCCAAATAAAGAAGTACATAGGGCAAGATCTACAAAAGCCCTGGGCCCCTGGGCATGGATACTCTATGCTGTTTTCTGGAGGAGTTAGGGTGTATCACCCTTCTAGTTCATTGGTGTGTTCACCAACCTGGGACCACCACTGAGTCTCAGTGTCCCGAGTATTTATCAGGATTTTATTAAATAAACATGATTGATGAAATCATTGAGCATGTGATTGAACTCAATCTCTGCCCCTCTTTCACAGGGTTAGACTGCCCCAAAGTTTCAACTCTCGAGTCATGTGATTGGTCTTTCTGGTGACCAGCCCCCATCCTGAAGCTATGTAGTGGTCTGCCAAGAGTCATGTCATTGTCATAGCAGAGAGTCTCCTCTCTCTCAGGAAATTCCACAAGGTTTTGAAGCTCTTTGCCAGATATATTCCTTATTATAGTACAGTCCCAATTAGAGAAGCTTCTCTTTTATTTCTTTATTTTCAGTATTTATTTCCCAGTAGTATTCTTTATTTCGAATTTTAATTAAATGATTTTATACCTATTATGGAGACATAAACATCAAATGTATTATTGTATTTGGATGACTATTTCCATTTCCTATTGTCAATGGATATATAACTTCACTTTTTTAAAAATATATTCAATCACTATATATAATTACAGCATGCAAAATGAATTTTCCTAGCATCAATACAATGCATATTAGTCCAGTTCAAGATATTATTGTATACATTATTGTCAATAGATAATTTTCTACTAAATAGCATGGCACAGAGGTCAGCATAGGTAGCCTGATGGTTAAAACACTGAACTTCAACAAGGCCAACTGCAATTCAGGTCCTGGATTACTTTCTCATGTTCACTCTCTTTGTCACTCTCTCTCTCTCTCTCTCTCTGGTGATCTCACATGCCCTGTAACAAATTTTAAAAAATAATAGTAATGATAAATAAAATTAAATAAATAATTTTTAAACAAAAAAAGAAAGAAGGACATGGCATATCTCTAATGAGATTTGCTGAATATCATCTTCTAAATTTAAATAGTGTTATTACTGTCAAACCCACCACATTGGCCTGAGAAAGCCTCCATGCTTTCTTGAGTTCTTATAAGCAAATCGCAACCTAACTTAGAAGTGTTCTCTTAATAGCTGAGTCACAGCAGCTCTGCGTCAGTCAGTCCCACCAGGTCTACTGTTTAAACTAGGTTCAAATATACAAACACTAAGCTGAATCAACCTAACTATTCTCTTCCTCACTTTGTTTTCTGTAGATTACTTTCCTTTTCCTGCCCATAAATGTTATTCAACCATGTGGCACCTCAGAGTGGTTCCCAACTAGCTATCAGGGATGCCCAATTTTGCAAACTGTTCTTTGCTCAGTTAAATGCTGCTTAACTAGACTTGTCTATAAGTTTTTTCTTTTCATTTTTTAAAACAATACTAAAAATTGTTTGAAAAAGTGTTTTAATATTTCAATAATTCTGTGCAAAAGAAGTTGATCAAAGATGAAAATACATAAAATTCTAAAGGCTAGCTGCCTTTCATGGTCAATTAAAAATGATAACTTCATATACTCAACCAATCATTAAACATAAAATGATAAATCCAAATAGAACTTAGAGACCCTAAAGAATAACCCTCTCATATTAGAAATGAAAAAACAGAAACATAAAGAGATAAAATGACTTTTGCCAGGTAAAAAAAGATATTTTTAAATGAATGATATATGAAAATACAATATACTGAAATACTAGATTCACTAAAGTACCACTTAGAGGAAATTTTTTAGCTTTAAATGCTTATATTAGAAAAAAACAAAACCATACAATTAATTATTTATATTCCTACCTAAAACGCTAAGAGAAGTTAAGAAAATTGAAAATGTTAATGGAAAAGATAATAAAGATAAAAGCAAAAAATCAATGGACTAGAACTTATATAGACAAAGTTAATAAATAGAGCCATTTGTTCTATGATAAAGTAATGAAACTACTCGTAGGGCCAAAAAAAAAAAAAAAAAAAAGAGAAACAATATAAATAAAAGCAAGGATGTTATTACAGATCCAACATACATCAAAAGCATAAGAAATATTATGCACGATTTATGCTTAAAAATGAACAACTTACAAAATTGTCAAGTTCTTTGAGATATATAATTATCAAAAACAGATGAAAAAACTATATCTGAATGTTCATATACCTGTTTTGTAAAATTGAATTTAGTTAAACTCTTCTCATGAAGAAAAATTTTAGGATTAGACAGCTTCAACTTAATTCTTTTTTTTTTCCTTTTTAAATTTAATTTAATTTTAATTTACATCTAATCACATCTATCTTTACAGTGTACAACATTGAGTTTTTCTGCATGAATGCCATGCATATCCAGTCAAGATAAAGGGAGCCAGCAGTTAGCGTAATGGCTATGTCACTGGACTCCCACGTAGTCGACCGAGGTTTGCGTCCCGGACCCAGTGGCTTAAAACTCACGCTGGGCGCATGTGCATGCATGCCCAAGATCCCGAGAGGAGAATGAAGGAGAAGGGATTGCGGCGTGACTAACCCCCTGGGGGGTGATTTCTCGCTTTCTGTCTCTATATCTCTCTCTGTCTGTCTGGAGAGTGCACGCGCCCTATAGCGAAAACCTCTCCACAAAAAAAAAAAAAAAAAAAAAAAAAAAAAAAAAAAAAAAAAAAAAGATAAAGACATTACTACATACATCATCCATCAGCAGCAAACAGCTTTACAATTTTTGCCAGTTAAACATCCTTTTTTTAATTCTTCCCTTGTTCCCCTCCCTCCCTCTATTACCCACTCGTTTTTACTCCTATCCTTACTTTCTCTAGTATGTACCATTGCCTTCCCTTCTTCTATACCTTCCACACTTTCAGTTTCTGCTATAGAGCAGAGATTATTGGTATGTATTGTGTGGGGACATATAAAGTCTGTCTTTCATAGTCTGGCTTGCTTCAATTAGCATTAAATCTTCCATATTTGTCCACTTTGTATAAAACGTCAGGGTCTCATTTTTATGGCTGCATGGTATTCCATAGAGTACATATCGCCACATCTTTCAGTCCAATTTTTGGACATTTGGATTGATTCCATGCACTAGCAATTGTAAATAATGCTACAATAAATATGGATGTGCAAGTGTTTTTCTGACTGAGGGTTTTTCTATCCTTTGGGTAAATACTTAAGAGTGGAATTACTGGGTGGTATTGCAGTTCTATTTGTAGCTTTCTGAGGAATCTACAAAGTAGTTATACTAATTTGCATTCCCACCAGCAGTGTAGGAGAGTTCCCTTTTCACCACATCCTTGTCAGAACTTATCATTATTATTTTTTTTTTAATTTTAGCCATTCTGACTGGAGTTAAGTGGCATCTCATTGTGATTTTGATTGGTATTTCCCTTATGATAAGAGATGTCAAGTATGTTTTCATATGCTTTTGAGCCATTTGTATGTCTTCAGAGAATTGTCTGTTCAGTTCATTTTCCCATCTTTTAATTGGATTGATTAATTTTGTGTGTTAGCTGCTTGAGTTTCCTGAATATTCTATTTAACAGTTTCTTATCTGAGGTAGAGTTTGAAAATATATTCTCCCACTCCGAGGGTTGTCTTCTCACTCTACTTATTTTTTATTTTGCTGTACAGAAGCTTCTCAGCCTATTATAGTCCCAGTTGCCTATTTTGGGGACTATTGCCTGTGCTTAGGAGGTCTTCTTTTAGAAGTCTTTACCTACTCCAAGTTCTCCCAGATTTTTTCTGGTGCTTTCCACAAGTATTCTTATAGTTTGAGATTTTATATTTAGATCATCGATCTATTTTAAGTTATTATTTTTTTTTCTAGTGATGAGAGATAAGTTTCATTCTCTTGCAGGCAGACCAGTTCTCCCAGCACCATTTGTTGAAGAGATTTTTCCCCCACTGGTTATCTTGTATCCTCTTTCAAGGATCAGTTGGCTGTATGTTTTGGGGCTCATTTGAGGGTGCTTAATTCTGTTGCATTGGTCTACATGTCTGTTTTTGTATCAATACCATGCTGTTTTAATTATCAAAGCTTTGTAATATGTTTTGTGGTCAGGAAATGAGTTGCCACCTTCTTTATTCCCCTTGTACACTATTGCTTTGGCAATAAGGGGCTTTTATGCTTTTAGGTAAATTTTCTGATCTTTTTTCTATTTCTGTGAGCAATATCTCTGGTAGTTTGATTGGGATTGCATTAAATTTATAGATTAATTTGGGTAGTAATGACATCTTGATTATATTAATTCTTCCAATCAAGGAACATGGGATGTTTTTCCACTTTTTCATACCATTTTTAATTTCTTTTTCTAGTGTTTCATAGTTTTCCTTGTAGAAAGCTTTAATATCTTTGGTAAGGTTTATTCTTAGATATCTTATTGGTTTTGTGGCTATTGTAAATGGGATTTATTTCTTCAGTTCTGTCTCAGTTTTCCCATTGTTGGTGTATAAAAGTGCTATAGATTTTTGTATGTCGATTTTGTATCTTGCCACTTTACTATATTTATTTTTCACTTCCAGGAGTTTTTTGTGGATTCTTTTCATTTTCTATGTATAGCATCATATCATCTGCAAATAGAGATAATTTCACTCCTTCTTTTCCTATTTGGATGCCTTTTCACTCTCTTGTCTACGTGCATTGGCTAAAACTTCCAATACTACATTTAAAAGTAGTAGAAAAAGTTGGCAGCCTTGTCTTGTTCTAGTCCCAATCAGTATGATGTTACCTATGGGTTTTTCATAGATGGCTTTTATTGTGTTCAGGAATGTCCCTTCTCTGCCAATTTTGCTGAGAGTCTTAATTATGAAGGGATGCTGTATTTTATCAAATGCTTTTATTCTGCATCAGTTGACATAATCATATGGTTTTTAATCTTTCCTTTTGTTAATGAGATGTATTACCTTTATTATTGTTTTGTGTATGTTATTCATCCTTGCATCCCTGGAATAAAACCTACTTGGTCATGATGTATAATCTTTTTAATATGTTGTTGAGTATGTTTGCTAAATTTTTTTTGGAGAGGTTTTTACTATAGGGCACATACACTCATGAGAGAGACAGAGACAGAAAGCGAGAAATCATCCCCCAGAGGAGATGGCCATGCCACAATCCCTTCTCCTCCATTCTCCTCTCAGTATCTTGGGCATGCATGCACATGCGCCTAGCATGACTTTAAGCCACCAGGTCTGGTACTTAAACCATGGTCCACTACGTGGGAGTCCAGCGACATAGCCATTATACCAACTGCTGGTCCCTGATTTGCTAATATCTTGTTAAGAATTTTTGCATCCATATTCATCAGGGATATGGGCCTGAAGTTTTCTTCTTTTGTCATGTCCTTGTCTGGTTTTGGAATTCAGAAGATGGAGACTTCATAGAATAAATTCAGGAGGATTCCTTACTTTTGAATTTTTAGAAATAGTTTAAGGAGAATTGGGATTAGTTCTTCTTTAAAGATTTTGTAGAATTCAGAATTAAAGTCATCTGGACCTGGGTGCTTTTTTGTTGAGAGACTATTTTTCAATGCAATAGGGTATCAGACTTTTGTTTTGTTTTGCCTTTTTTTTTTTAAATAGGTCTCTTGGGCAATAGCAGTCATTGTGTGAACTCGAAATGTTCATAAATGGACAAGCTTTGCTTAAATAATCTTAATATTTTGCTCTCTAAAAGGAGAGAAAAGCACGTATGTTAATATAGACGACTACAAAATCAAACCAACTCTGATAGCATGGCCTCATCTCTTCCAACACGAGAGTCCTCTTAGATAATTGTAAATTGATTTAGGACTTGAGCTTTAAACAGCAAAATCTTGAATTGATTTCTCAGTTTTAGATTTTAAAAAGTGAAAAACTTTTAAATCCTCTTTAGGGACATACACAGCAAAAGTGGAAAATGTATACTAAAAGGTCAAAACCAGAGCTCTTATACTGCCAACAAGTATGTTTTTCAAGAGAATAAATTTATCTTTATGAGACTTACACTAAAATTTGACATTGATTCCAGAAGGTAAACCTTTTCCTTGCATTCAACCAACTAAATGCACCTCTAGAACCCTTACTTATCCTTAGCCATACCACATATTTCAGTCCCTGCTGGGTGGATAGAGCAGTGAATCTGAAACTCCTTGGAGTATGCAGTGTTCTGAATGGATCTGACACAAGCTATAATCTGCATATCTATGCAGATGTCCTTGAAACTGACAGGACTATGTTTTTTGCATGTGTTTTCTTACTTTGCTCCTCATATGAGCATCTGCGAAACTATCAATTTGTTGAAGCCACAGTACCTTCTTGCTACATTTAGCCAGTGTAAAGGGCTATCTCAGACAGTAAAAATAAGACTTTCGTAAAATATTTGCTAATATGTTTATTTCTTCAGAATGGGCTAAGAATCTAAATACTGTGTTTTGTGATCTACTGCAGTGCTAGAGATTTTGAGGTTAACCAAATGTCTGTCCATAACTCATCCTAACCTTCAGCTGCAGTATAAATCTGAATGCTTTGTGTTTCTTGTTAAAGAAATTGTTTTATGTATATTGGCTAAATGTAAGAAGCCTAGTAATATAGAGAGATGACTGGACCTGCCATCTTTCTGGCTGTGGATGATGTGAGCCTTCACCTTCTTACCTGTATCTATAACTACACCTTCTTACCCACACCAATTCTTCCTTCTCTGATGATTGTAAAGAATAAAAATGATAGAATGAATGTACAAGGGATTTGTACCCTGTAAGGTGTGATATAAAATATGAGAAATTGGTACCTTTTATGATCTTTCTGGTCTATTTTAAGCTTTATATTTTTCTAAAGAGCTATCGATTATGAATATTTTGTTATTTGATAGTTACTTAAAGACGAACCTTGGCAGATCTGGACACAAGTTAAAACACCCATTCTGAGCACAATCATAGATTTGAAAATGTAACTAATTGGAGTCAACAAGTCATATGGTAGGTAAGGTGCTGGACTTCCACATGGCCAACCAATGGGATCTGGCTACATAATAGCCACACAGGGAACATGTGTGTGAGTGCCCAGAATCCCAGGAGGAGAATGGAGGAGAAAGGATTTCAGTGTGGCCATCCCCTTGGGGGCTAATTTCTCACTTTCCCTGCAGTGCAGTGAGGAGAGGGAGAATTTCTCACTTTCGCTCTCCCTCTGTCTCTCTCCGGCTAGTCCATGCACCCTATGGCAAAAAAAAAAAAAAAAAGTAACCAATTAAGAGAAATATTCTTCTCTTTTCCAAATAGCGTACCAGGTTTAGCATTGCTTCAAGAGTTTTGAGCAAAATTAGAGACTAGATATAAATTAAAAACTCAGAAAATGTACTCAAAAAAGAGTTGAGTTTTAGTACTTGTGAGATTAACAAGTTGTGCGTATGTGAATTAATATTTCAGAAAAATGCAGAGGAATTTTAGAATATGTTGACTTCTAAAATCAATTTATTAATTTGTTGATTTTTATCTAATAAGTGAACTTAAATGGACACTAGGAGTTTTTAAAACACAGTGTGTTTCTGGAGGACAAACCAATGCAAAGCACGCTATTCATATTATCTTTTAAAAACACCATCAATATTACTCTAATTTTTGGTGCAACCACTTTAGTTAGGGTCAGCCCCTAAAGCCATGGAAAATTTCAGTAAGAGATCAGAATTGTATACAGAATTTGCAGTCCTGAGAAATGCTTATTTCGGATTCTTGTGGAAGCAGCTGGTGGTAGAGGAGGTAAGGAAGGTTCTCATTTCCAAGGCCCTTCCACAAAAAGCTTGTGAGAGTCATTGACACGATGAGTGCCCTCTCTCAAACGTCTGCCTAGACCAGCACAGCTGCTGCTACCCTCTGACTGGCATGTGTGCAGGTGGAAGATCTCTATTCAAGTCAACTGTGGTTAATAGGACAGAGAGACCAGACATGGAAGCACCAGCCAAAGACTGACCATTAGAAATGACAGATTTTTTTTTCTTCCCATTTTCTTCTTAAACACATGCTAAATTGGAAAGATAAGAAATCAATGCAGTTAAAATTTTTACAAAATAATCACTTCTATTGCGATATTTTACTGTAAATTCAGTAAGTATGTGAAGTTTTCCATTCCTCAACTACTTATTTTGTGACACACACAAAAATTCATATAAAATCTATAATTATTATCACCTTGTTAGCCAAAGAAAAGGCACTGAAAATATAAGTTATTTAAAAAGGTCAGAATGGTTATTTTACACTAAGATATATATCTCCAAGTTGCTCTTTTTCTTCATCATTATTAGAAGTAGTATACATTAGTCCATTATCGCATTGCCAATAGGATAGAAGTTTATTCAACTCATGGTTTCTAGATCCAAGTTTCAGGAATGAACTTCTGGGAAGGCTACATCATGGCAAAGGTATCCATGATATTCTGACTGTTCTGGTCTCCTCCCCACTGGTAAACCTCTCAGAATTCAATTATGGGGCTCTACCCTAACAATCTTGTCATGTCCAAAGACCCCAGTCTGGAATATAATGAAAGGATTAAGCTTTCACTTAACATTTTTACATAATAAGCATTCCAAACAGGTAAATTTGGCGAGGAGATCAAACTCTTTTTTTTTTTTTTAAGAATTATTTATTTAATTTTATTTATTCATTCATTTACTTTAATTTGACCAGAGAGAGAGAGAGAGAGAGAGAGAGAGAGAAGTAAGAAAGTGAGCCACCAGGTCCAGGACTAGAACTGTAATCAGCCATGTGGGAGTGTCCAGTGCCTTAACCACCATGCCACCTGCTGGTCCCAAGGACATCAAACTTTTAACACAGTATAAATTTGTTATCTTAAAATTAAGTTTACTTCTCGTAGTAATAAAATACATTGATTAGCTCATTGAGAGGCAAGGATCTGACATGAAAAAATAGACATAATACTCCAAATTGCATAAAAGTAAAGAACTGTAGCTATGAACCAAGATAATAACTTAAATGTAAAAATCAAAACTTCTAGTTTTGAGAGGCATAAAAGTGCTATGAACATCAAGTACAATTAAACTGGGGGTTTTAAAGCTCTATAAAATATTTTTAAAACTAACAAAATATACAATTATGCCATAGTATAAATTTTATTAAAAGTATTTGTCACTATAACCATTAAACACTTAAATAATTTGATTACATATTCAAATTTTAAAAGGGCCTGTTTTTAGAAGAGGTGAAGAAGGTGATTCCATGTCTTACCTGGCTTAAATAAGTTGTCCAAAGAAGGCTAAACTAGCTGGTGTATCTTCTCCTCCTCTTCCAACTGTATACTCATGAAGACCTGGTGGTCTCTCAGATTCAGCTCTCAGACTTATGATGTCCCCTAGGCCCGTAGTTTGTTGTCAGTGCAGTTTCTGTGACTACAACTTAAGTTTTCATGGAAGAGGCTTCTCAAGATTTCTGTATTTCATTCTCTCTTATCTTTTTCTTTTTTTTTTTTCTTTTTCTCTTTCTTCCTTTTTGATCTTTCTTTCTTTCTTTTTTTTTTTTTTTTTTTTTTTTTACTTTTCTTGCCTTTTTTTTTTTTTTTTTTTTTTTGCCATAGGGTGTGTGTGCTTGGGGAAAGAGATGGAAAGAAGGAAAATGAGAAGTCACCTCCCAGGAGGGGATGGTGATGGCCAAGCCACAATCCTTTCTCTTCCTGAGGCTTTAGGTATAATGCACATGTGCCCAGCATGATTTTCAAGTCACCCAGTCCAGGACCTGAACTGCGATCAACCATGTGGGAGTCCAGTGCCTTTACCACCACCCTTCCTGCTAGCCCCTATTTTTTATTTTTTCTTAAATTATAGACACTATTTTGACATCTGATAAATGAAAAACTTTTTTAAATCTGCTGCACAGTCACTGAATTTGACAGCTGGTTGAGAGCTGTCAGAGCATTTTACGCTGTTAGAAAAGCACAAAGGCAATTGCTATGTCTTTGTCAATGACCTTTCAAAGCGAACCCTCAACAGTCTCCAAGGAGTCCCTGGCAAGTGTAAGCTCTTAGTCCTGCACACAAGAGGCCTTGGGTTCCCATTTTCAGGGGACCACATCCTATCTCCTCACCGGCAGGCTCATTTCGGAGAACACAATGCTGAGAGCCAGGGCATCACTGAGTGACACTGGTTAATTAACTGAGTTTAATGTTGGTTCCCGCCACCTTTACAAGTCATTTAAAACACCAGAACATATGTATGCAATTATTCATTTTAAGAAGTTTATTTTTAGCTTCCTGAAGGCAGCACCCTCAAATAAAAGCACAACTTTCAAGATAACTGTGAATTAGGTGTCTAATGTAATGCCTGTTGCTTTGATCGTGATTTTTATCTTGGTGGAAAGTAAGAATTCCCCATCTAGGGAAAGGACAAGTAAAATGACAAAATTGGTCAAATTTATACTCAGAGAGTCTAAGTATCAACGTTTACTTATCTCACCTTTCTCTTAGTAGAATTCCCTTTGTCCTGTGGGTTTCTAGTTTCTGCACAGTTTGGCTACAGAACCTCCCACCGATTTTGTACTCATGGCCTTTATTTACCCTAAAGAATATTTATAAATATTTAAATACTTATAAATAAATTAAAGAATGAATGCACTTTGGCATTCTATGTGCTCCAGCAGTGGGAATTTAATATTCTAAATTAATTGTGGGATGGAGGGAGCAAATATAATGCAAAATCTCTCACCCTATATAGAGGAAAGTCAACTCTGTATAGCTGTCATGCCTAAATCCTGTATGAAAATGCTGCCATCCAGCGCTCTACAAAATCTAGCTCATGACGGGTAAATCATCACAATGCCTTTTTCAGACCTAAATTATCATTAGGGTCAACTAAAGAATTTGTATCATATACTATTTTTTAAAAAAAGATTAAATGTATGCACTTAGAATGTCAAATTGCATCTCCTTGACCATTAAACCCAGTTAAATGCAATTTAGCTGCATTTAATAAATAAAACCACATAATAAATAAATAATTCCAATAAAATGCAGTTGTATCTGCATATGTCAAATAAATACCTTCAATATTACATCTCCCTGAAGTAAATAAGTAGCTTTATATTTATTTAAATAATATAATATTTTATTATTTAAACTATTAATGATATTGCTATTCAATAATAAACTAGTAATGTTATTTTTGCATTTTATCCCCCCTAGGTTAAAAAATTCAACTCAAAGTAGCTTTACATTTATTCCTCATCCAGATTATTTTATTTCCATTATTATCACCAAGAGGCTCCTTTTTATTCAGGCTGGAGGCCCTAGAGTCATCTTAAACTCATCCCAAATCACCGTCCACACTGCTGACAAATTAGTATTTCTAAAGCAGAATTCACCTTATGTCAATTCCTTGCTGGGAAAAAAAAAAGAGAAGAAAAAGCCAATGCCACTCATAACATGTTAAATTAAGTGGCAATTTTTTTTCTTGTGGCTTAAAACCATCCAAAATATGCATTAGCCATCATAAGTAATGATATTGTATATAGTAATATCTTTGTCTTGACTGACACACTTGGTATTTGTGTTGGAAAATGAAATGTTGTACCCTGTACAGACGTGATTAAATGTAAATAAATACATAAAATAAAACTTTAGTTTGCACAGCTATATATTGTCGCTGTCATGAATTATTATCTTTCTTAATTAAATGTAATTGCTATTTATAAATGCTAGGCGCTGTTCTTTGACCTTATATAAATTATCTTAGGTAACTTAACATAATCCTATTAGGTTGACAGTATCATATCTTGTTACTAAAATGAGTAAACTGAGGTCATGAAGATGAAGTAACAGATGAGGAGAATTCTTTTCAGCACAGGCTGTTATATGTCTGACAGAATTGAGAGAATTCCTTGAACAGTGATTCTGTAGCTTCTGACTCCAAGACTAAGGGAATTAATAATAGCCTTCCACGTGTCCCTTAAACTGGGTATAAATATTAATTCCAAATGGATTTGATGTTATTATTTTTTAGGGGAATTAGAAAAGTTGCTGACAGAGGTCATAGAAATTCTTATTCCCTATTTCCTCAAAGATGGCATAGTAAATTGTTCCTTTTTTCTCTAGTTTGTCAACTTCTCTCTGACTATATTTAACTTTCCCAAACAATTCTGATTCAAAGCTTTCTGCCTATAACCCTCATAATCAGAGGAACAGCTTAGGAAGAATGCACCAGAAATATTGTCAAAAAAAAAAAAATCTTTCAAGACACATATTGACATGTTATTTGAAAGATCAGGATGAAAAGATGGTGGAGGAGGTCCAGCAGGTGGCGTAGAGGTTAAGGCAGCTAGATACCACATGGCCGACTGCATGGTTTGAGTACTGGACACAGCAACTTGAAAAAAACAATGAGCACGTGTGTGTGCCTGCCCAAAATCCTGAGAGGAGAATGGAGGAGAAGGGATGGTGGCATGGCCACGTACCCTGGAAGCTGACTTCTCACTTTCTTTCTCTCTTTCTCTTTTTCTCCCCACAACCCACACCTTTCCCTCTACTGCATGTGCCCTACAGCAAAACTTAAAAAAAAAAAAAAAAAAAAGTTAGAGGAAACAGTACAATGAAGCTATGAAGTCCTTGGATTTCGTGTCCTAAGTTGTGACTTTATGTGAGCTGGTGTAACTCATGAAAGTATACAGTGTAACTCATGAAAGTATACAGCCAATAAAATAAGAGAAAAGAGAGCCCAAAGCATTCTTTCCAATGTCCAGATAATTGAAGTGGACAGATACAAGGAAATATCTTCTCTCTTCTTTCATGTATATGCCTGTCCCCTTGAATACAAAAGAAAGAAACAGTTTTAATAAATCTTAATAATAAATGTTTACCAAGAGCAGCCACTTTTATTTTAGATGAAAATCTAATTATCTTTCATGACGTTAAAGCCAAACATAAATGAAATTCTTTTATGCAATCAATTAATCTACTTTAGATGAAATAATAAAAAATCATTGACATTTCCATTGTCTCTGAGAATCATATATCAGAATAAAATTATGCACACACAATGTAAGAATGTTGAAAATATTCTTTTTTTCTTGTTGTGGGAGACTTAATAAAACTTGGTTACAAAATAGAGAGATATTTCAAAATGCTCATAGACTTTTAATATCAAGAAGCAATCAATCACATTATGAAATCTTTATGCTGAAGATATGCAATGTATTTGGGGATTTAAAATTTTTTTCAAAGAAGCAGAAAAACCCATCAGCTGAATTGTTAATTAAATGCCAAATAACACACTGAGATGACTATTTTGTGGTGATTAGAAATTCGAGAGAGCTGTTTGTCTCTTTACAACCAAGGGGTTGTAAACAAAAGTCTCCAAGTACTAAAAATGTTTGTATTTTTTTTTCCCAACAAAGTTCCCCAAAATGATACCAAGAAAAAAATATATATAAATGTGGACTACAGCTTTTGGTTTTATATATGAAAAAATAGTGTCAATTAAGAAATGAAAGAGGCAGCTTCTAAGGTTTTGTTCTAGGCTGCTCATTATCTTAGCTTTTCCATTTCAAGTCTATACTAATGTGCTTTTCTTTCTCCAGGGAGATAAAGAAGCTGAATTAGGGCTTCCCTTTTCCCCACTTTGTGATCGGAAGTCAACTATGGTGGCCCAGTCACAAATAGGTAATACCGAAGACTGGTGACGGTGGAAAGTGGATAGGTGCTTCTCCTTCTTGAATGCAAACTCCATACTGTTGAAAGGAATGGTTTCCATGTAAACCTCACTCCATACTCATGATAAATTTGATCTTTAGATTGATCTATATGGTGCTGAGTAATAACTATTAAAACATTTTCCCCAACTCAATTCAATTAAGCAGTATTAGCAAACATAATTTTTCTTGTAGTCATCTTTTCACAAATAGAGATGTTTTTCCTTTTGCAAGAGATCGTGTTATTGTTTCGTTATTATTTTGTATAATTTAGTTTTTTAGATATATCAGTAGAAATGTTGGTATATTGTTATTGCTAAGTTTCTATAGTATGCTTAATATATTAGCTCTATTTTTAGGAAAAAAAGTTCTCATAAAACATACAGATAGGACAATGACAAAAAATTGGCAAAATGATATTGCTGCCATCCATATTCATTCTTACCATCTGTATTTCTGTTGGGGACTTTAAATCTAGCCCATTACTAAAACATATCATTACTATGCTTCAAGGTTCAAATATTTGTGATAGTTATTTTCTGACCCAGCATTTTCATTACTGAACTAAGTGACCAATGAACTTGGGAGGTCGTCACTTTTGCTCTGTAGTTAGGCCTCCTTCCATGAAGCTGTTAGGTGGTCAGCTATCAGGAAGCTGCTTGCTCTGACTTTCCCCTTTCCATACAAATTCCAGTGGCTTTTTTTTTCCTACAGAACATACAACAGGTATCTAAAATTATTTAGTAATTATGAATGTGGCAAGCAGAGAAGAACAGAAGGCCGTGAGGTGGTTGTAATAGAAATGCTGCCATGTTAGTAAAAGTTATGCCTTATTTAACAGTTTATGTGGGGGTGGAGTGTTTTTTCAAAAGTTTGTGGAAAATGCATATTATGAAAAAATTATGCATGATTTTCAGAACTGTTTATACCAAAATAAATTTCCCCTTTCATTTTTCCATGAACTTTGAAAAATACTTCCAAATATCTCAGGCACTTAAAACCATAGGCAGGATTTGAAATTGAATCCTAGGTAGCCAATTAACATTGCTTTTACTTGAAAGCACCAACTATTAAAACACAAAACGATTGAAGTCTTTTTGAACGAACAATTCCTTAATATATATTATGAACAATCCAGTTGCTTAAAACTTGAGTTCCCTTCTCAGAGCACTGAGTGGATAATCTTCAAACGTGGATATGTCTTAGGACATTGTCACCAGCAGTCAGATGACGGCTCATTGCTCCCAGATGTGTTTGGGGCCATGAGCTCTTGATTTTCAGCACCACACCTCTCCTGGAACCCACAGTGGTGATGAGTACACACACGCAGAGCTTAGAATAGCTGTTGTCGCCTCCTCCATCTAAACACAGGGTGGTGAATGCTTCCAGAGGACAATGCCCCGTTCTTCCATGTGTCATTTTCTTCCTTGATGAGTACTTTGAATGTCAGTCTTCATTCCATCCTGACATCTCTAAGTGGTGGGATTTATGCCGTCTCTGAGAGATGTTACTGTTCTCTTTGGTGATTTGACAGAACACACCTACATGCTGCAAACTAGCACTTTACATCCAAAGACTAATAAATGGTAATTTGAAATATCAACACCCTGGCAGAAAGCTCTGACTGATATATTGATAGTCCAAAAAAAGCAATTATTTAATAGTTTCTTTGGAGCTTAGATAGTATTTCATGTTGGTCAACAGTAAAATTCAGGACCAGATGGTTGTGCAGTGGTAAAATGTGATATTTTGCAATCCTGACCCACATGAGATGTTTCTAGGTTCATGTCTGGAAACTCCCTCAATATGCCAGAAACATATGTGCCCATGGTCTGGGCTAGCAGAGGTTAAGGGTGGATTGCAGCATCCAGGCCCTCTTGGGAATGTTGTCTCTCTTGTTCATAGAAGAAATACATAAATAAACTTAATAATAACAATAACAATATTCAACAATTTAGTGAAGACCTTTCAGAAAGATACTGATCATTCTTGTCGACAGTAGAAGATACATTTACTCTCATTAGATAATAATTCTTTTGTTAACAATAGTACATAAGATTGAACATGAAATAGAAAAGCCGATGTACTTGAGTGAGCAAGTGAGCATTATATCAGTTCATCTGCTTCAGAGTTTACTTTATAGACAGTTAAACTATATCTAAAGATTGAATTATTAGATTAAAATAATATCAAAGGGCAAGCAGAACCAATATCGAGGCTGATACATGCTATGTCAGGAGCATCACAGACATTTTATTATTTTACTCCTGATTTTAGAATTCAGGAAATTGTTAATACTGAATTTAACTTTTCTCTTGCTTTTTTGCTTTTGTAGGTTTCATTGATTTCATAGTAGAGCCAACATTTTCTCTTCTGACAGACTCGACAGAGAAAATTGTTACTCCTCTTATAGAGGAAGCCTTAAAAAATGAAACTTCCTATGAGACAAGCAGGTATGAGGTTTTCTTTTTGCATTAATTTTCATCCCTGTGATATTTAATAACCTTCTGCTTAATGATCATCCTTATTCTCAAAGGCAGAGCATTCTCCACAAGAATTATTAGGTAGTAGTGCCACCTCGTGGACCTTTATTATATTGCATCTGCCTCTGAGATTGAAAACTGTGGTACATACGGGGAAAAATGTGTTATACTAAGGAGTGAGTGCACTAAGGAGAGTTGGCAGCCTTCTTCATTTAAGTAGGGAAAAAAAGGAAGTGACTGGTTGCCATGTGCTCAAAACTGGGCCTGAGCATTGCCTATCTTGCTTTCCCAGTTGGTTTTGTGAAGTTTTTCAGGCTTTGCTCTCTGGTTCCATATGCTGATGCTGGTGTCTTTTGGTTTCTTTGGTTGTTACTGTCAGCTCAAGCAGCATTGTGGGCTTACACGTTGCTGAGGCCCTGAGACGATCAAATACAAGGTCCGTGAGCGATGGGACCAATTCCCCAGACTATTCTCTGGCAGCAGTGGACCTGCAGAGTTTTAAAAACAATCTGGTGGACATCATTCAGCAGAACAAAGAGAGGTGGAAAGAGTTAGCTGCACAAGGTACAGTTGTTTATGAAGCCTTACTGCCACTACCTTCACTCCTTCTCTAATGTTTGAATTTTTTTCCCTCTACATGTCTTTCTTTTTAAATGAAATATGAAAGCCCATAATGGTATTTAGAGGTTCATTAAATTCATTAGAAATTATTTATGATAGATTTGGCATTTTGGTTAGATTAAAAGGGATTCTACTATGTTGTGCCACATGGGCTGCAGATGTGAGTGTCGGGGAGTGGTGACAAACGAGATGAAAGATGGGACAATTGAATGGTGACAGACCTTTGTAGTACAATAACCTCCTTTGCTTCTGTAGGGGTACTTGTAAGCCTGTGGTTTAGGCTTTGCAAGTGACTTACTTGTCACATTAAGAGTCAGAAATGTGGGTGTGTTGTCTTGATTTTACTAAGGTATTTCTTTGACTAAAAGTTTCACTCATGAATTGGAAAATTTGTCATCAGTCCCCAGAGAAATGAAATGGGTAGCTGGTTACATTTATTTCTGACATATTTGCTGGTATAAGTAGTCATTTGGTTTAGGAAATATGTGAGTCAGTATCAAATAGTCATTTTCTCTTGTCCAGGGAATTAGTTTTCCAGGTCCACTTCTATTCCCTGCTTCCTCTTACATTCCTCCTGCTCCAACTCCATAGCCCTGTCTCCCTCATGCACTGTACTGGTCCACTATTGCACTGCCAACAGAAATATCTGAAACTGGGTGACCAGTAAGAATAGCAGTTTATTCATTTCACAATCTGGAGGTCCAAGGTCCAGGGACCAACTTCTTGTGAAGCAACAACATGGTGGAGGACAGAGTGTTGAGCAGGGCAGCTGTTCATAAGTTTCTGCCTATTGTGATCTCCTCTCCCTTTCACAAATCCACTGAAACTCAATCACAGGGGTCTTATTGTACTGAACTGATCACATCCAAAGGTCCCACCCTGGCATGGTATGAAGGAATTAAGTTTACACTTAAGACCTTTACAATATATCAAGTCTCAACACCTGAATTGTTGGGGAACAGCGAAAGTATACAATACATTATACTCTCTGCACAGTGACTTCCTGGAAGTTTCTTAAAATACTCTGGGGAACTTTGCAATTATTGAACCAGGAATTCTCCTCTGCCTCTTTGCAAATCTGATTTCTTCTTAATTGTTAGGTCTCTGATTTTATTTTTAATTGGAAAAGCACAGCACTTAATAACTCATTCCATTTAAATCACAGAGGAATGTTATGAGTTGTATATTATCATTTTACATATAAGAAATTCAAGGCAGAGGACAAAGTGATACACCTAAGGTTCTACATCTGGTAAGCAAAGAAGCTAAGAGTCATTCCTTCTCTCCAAACTGTGTTCTAAAACCCCATGCTACATAGTCCCCGAAGTTATGTCCTCTGTCTTAATTTTCCTTGTGAAAGCATAGTTTGATGGCTTCTAAACCATATCACCACTGTACACTCAATATTTATTTATTCCTTTCTGTTTTTATCATCTGTCTTCCACATAGAAATAAACAGTCTAGGATAATCACAACATGGTTTACTTTGTTTTCTGGTGTAGCCCTGGGTCCTTAACAAGCTGCTAGGCAAACAATCAGTACTCAGTTAATATTTGTTTAATTAAACATTTAGCTAATCCTAGACACTGTCACATTATTTCTCCACCTCTGCAATTACTAAAATAGGAAAAGGAATGTTGATTTATTGCTTCCATCTGCCTCTATAACTCACATTTCCTCATCCACGTAAGTTTGAGCTTAATGGAAAGGAAATAGGGTTTCTCTAGCACAGGTCACTCAGTGCAGCCTTTATGAGGGCCACTTCATGGATGGGTAACCTGTGTGGTCACAACAGCCCCCACACTCAGAATGGTTCTGTGCTTGGTTAAATGCTTCACCACTACCATCTTGAAATTCTTAACAATTTTTTTAGCAAAGGACTTCATTTCATTTTGCACTGGGCCCTACACTCATATAGCTAGTTCTGGCCATTATAGAGAGTCTTTGCAATACTATACAACTGTCTCTTGAAGAATAGTACATGACGACAACAACAAAAAAAGAACAGATAATGGTAGTAAAATGTCAACAAACCCATCTCTAACTAGAGTCCTCAAGCAACTAAAATCCCCTTCTCTATGAACAAAGTGTACTCACAATATTGACTCTGGAGCATTGAAAGCTATAAATCACTAGATTCTAAGTTCTTTGAGAACAGGACCAATATTAATCTTATTGTCATTATTTTATCAGAGCCAGCATGTCCCTGGCATATTGTAGCAGCTTTAAAATTATTAACTGGGCCATCTCTGTAGGGCATCAGTTAAGCCCTGTCCTTCAGAAGCCAATGCCACATGGTTGAATCATTGTTGGAATCCTGGCCCCAGCAGCTTGAAAAGTATGGTGGGCCCATGTGCATGTATGCCCCAAATCCTGACAAGAAAGAAAAATGGCGGCAAAAAAGACTGCAGCATCACCATGCCCCACTGGGAGGGAGGTGATCACTCTGACAAGGGCACATGTTCTCTGGCAAATAAATAAATGAAGATTACTTACTGAATGAAGTATTGAGTGAATTAATAAATTAATACTTAAATTGTGCTTTGTTTGAACACATATTCAGAAGAGAAAACAAATAAATAATTTAGATTTTCAGCAACAGACACAAGAGAGAAATAAGATTTTGAAATCTCTCTTACGTACCAGGTGTTTTTATGTGTATTTTCTCACTTCCTCCCACGACAATCTTTGGAAGTAGAAGTTATTGTCCTTATTTTATACATATGGAAATTGAGGATCACACAGCTCTTAAGCATTACAGTGAAATCTGTTTATTTTTTAGTGTGTTTTTTTGCCATAGGGTGTGTGTGCTTATCAGAGACAGACAGACAGACAGAGAAAAAGTGAGCAAGTTACTCCCCAGGGGTAATGGCCACCCACTATCTCTTCTCCTCCATTCTCCTCTTAGGATTTTGGGCATGAATGCAGTGTGAGTTTCAAGCCACCAGGTCTGGGACTCAAACTTTAGTCACTCATGTGGGCGTCCAGCACCTTAACCACCACATCACCTGTTGCAGCCAAACTGTTTCTTTAACCAAGGATTTTTTTCCACTATTACTTTTATTATATTTTGACAGGGATTTTTGCTATAGGGAGCATGTACTCTCTGGAGAGACAGAAACACATGGAAACAGAAAGCAAAATATTATCCACTAGGAGGGATGGCCATACTGCAATCCCTTCTCCTCCATTCTCCTTTCAGGATTTGGGGCACACAGACACACACACACACACACACACACACACACACGCACGTGGCCAGTGTGAGTTCTAAGCTGCTGGGTCCGGGACTCGAACTGAAGTCTACTACATGGGAGTCCAGCAATGTAACCATTATGCCATCTGCTGGTCCCTTTCCCACTATTCTTTAGCACTTCCTACTATATTGTTCTATCTCTTTTAAGAAAGTTTTAAAAAGTTCAGATTTTAATCATTAGTGAAGTTAGAGAATTTAGCCGACCAAAACATGGTGTACTCTAAGAGAAGTTTTTGTTGTTCTCTCTTGTTTAGTTTTGTTTAATGCTAGAGGACACGTGCACACACATGAGAAAGAGAGAGCGAGCATGCTCGAGAAAGAACTCTCCAGTGGGGCCTGGTCATGCCTCAGCGCTTTTCCTCCAGGTTCCCATTCCATCTAACTCCTGAAAACGCATGTGTGCATGTCTTTCAAGCTGCCATGGTCAGGACTCAGACCACGGTTGGCCATGTGAAATCCACCTTCCTCTGTGCAACACTTAACTGCTGTCCTATGGGGCCAATCCCCTCTATGTCTTTAAATTAGACATAGAAAAGTATAATTTAGGTTTATGACAATGAGCTTTGTAATACTCAAGAGATGCAATAATCAAGTCATCAGCAGTGCTTCCATACAGGTACCATCATTGACGAGCAGAGTGCCGTGCAGATTTCTTGCAGCAGCCTGTTCCCAAGAGGGCGGAGCTAAGGAAGGGACTGATTTAGGCCTGCTCAACTGACCAATTGATTAAGTCACTCCAACTCCCTGGAAAATGAGGGAACTGGAGACAGAGAGAGGTCACTAATGGTATTCTAGTTGGGTAAAAAGTGCTCCCTTCACAGCATTAGTATATCTAAAAATAAGTTTGTTTTTATTTGAAAGATATTATATAAGATCAATACATTGGGTTGTTTGCAAAGTCATGGTGTATCTTTCTGCTTTTCTTTGCAAAAATGCATTGAGTTTCTCTATGACTCAATAAATGGTGTGTTAAACCATATTCACGGTCAGCACTTAATACTGAAAAGTTCTCAGTTATCCCAAAAGTAAACGATGCATATGAAGTACTTCTAACAAAAATTCCCATCTTGTGAAATTTGACAAACTGATTCTAGAATTTATATGGTATTTCAAAGGGCTAAAAAAGGCCAAGATACTCATAAAGAAGAATAATGTTGAGGTACTTTTTACATCAGACATAATTGTTTTTCACCATGACATCATAATTAACAGAGTGCTCATGATATTCTGATAGTCAGATGGGCCATAAGAATAGGCCAAAGAACCCCAAACACATTAGTTCCTGTGACAAGGACACACATTCACATATACAACATTTTATATGTTCCCACATAAGTACCATTTTGATGTTCTTTAATTTCTTCCTATGGTTCTGAGTCATGATCTAGTGTCATTTTCCTTAATGTTAAGAGTGTTTTCTTAGGGACCAGCAGTTAGTGTAATGTCTATGTTGCTGGACTCCCATGTAGTCAACCACGGTTCGAGTCCCGGACCTGGTGGCTTAAACTCACATCGGGCGCATGTGCATGCATGCCCAAGATCCAGAGAGGAGAATGGAGGAGAAGGGATTGTGGCCTAGCTATCCCCGCTGTGGGGTGATTTTTCACTTTCTGTCTCTCTGTCTTTCTCTGTCTTTCTGGTGAGCAAACTTGCCCTATAGCTAAAACCTCTCCAAAAAAAGAAAAAAGAAAAAAAAGTGTTTTCTTATAACACAGGTCTACTTACAAAATTTCTTAGATATCCTTAATCTGAAAATGTCTTTATTTTACTTTTAGTTTTAGACAATTTGGCTGGATTTAGAATTTTTGAGTTACAGATTCTTTTTTCCTTAGAGCACTTTTAATATGTCATTCTGTTGCTTTCTGGATTCCATAGTCTCTAGTGAGAAGTCAGTTAAGAATTGTATTGTCATCTCCTTGTATTTACTGAGCCTTTTATTTTCCTGATTTTTCCTTTTATTTTCCAGATTTTCTTTCTCTTTGATTTTCAGCAAATTGATGATGACGTGCCTGTTTTTGTATTTATATTTACATTACTTAGCATTTATTGAGCTTCTTTAAACCATAACTTAATATTTGCATTAAATTTGGAAAGTTTTCTATCATTTTGTTAAATTTGTTCATGGTCTTTTCTTTCTCTCTTTTTTTAAGAATCCTTGGGAATGGAGGAGAAGGGATTGCAGCGTGACCATCCCCCCTGGGGGGGTGATTTCTCACTTTCTATCTCTAATGTCTCTATCTGTCTGGCGAGCGCACGCGCCCTATAGCGAAAATATCTCCAAAAAAAAAAAAAAAAAGAATCCTATTACACAAAACCTAAGATTCTGAACATCATCACACAAGTTGTGAATCTCTGTTCATTTTCTTCCGTTGATCTTTTTCATTCTCTATGGGCTGGCTACTTTCTAATAATTTGTATACTGATTCTTTCTATGTCATCTTAAATATGCTGTTTAAAATGAATTAATTTTTCATTTCAATTATTTTTCTTTTCAGTTTCATAATTTCCTTTGGATCATATTTTTTAAGGAAAAAAATTCTTATTTTTCTGTTGATATTTTATAAATTATTTTCATATTTTTTGTTATTTTTGTTTATTTTATATATTCAATCACTGTACATCACCACAACTTGTAAAATGATTTTTTCTAGCATGAGTATACTTCACACCAGTCCAATTAAAGATATTATCATACATGTTATCAACAGACATGCTCCATTTTTGTGTTCCTTAAATGTCTTGCCTATAAAACTTGTTTTGAAGTCTTCGTATATGTATGTAGATAGATATACACTCACATATATATAAATTCTTTAAACAAATATATAAAAATTGTTTTTCAGTCTTTTAATATGTGTGTGTATATATATAGGTGTACATATACACACACACATATATATAAATTCTTTAAACAAATATATAAAATTTGTTTTGTTTTGAAGTCTTTTAATATGTGTTATATATAGATAGATAGATACACACACATACATGTATCTATATCCATATATAAATTATTTAAACAAATATATAAAACTTGTTTTGAAGTCTGAAGATTTTGTCCACTCAGAGTAATTGTCTACTTTTTTTCAAAGTAGACGAAGATGTACACTTCCTTGCCTGAACTTAAACTGTCTTTTTTTCAATGTGCAGATTTTTTTTCAAATTGCATAGGGTGTGGGCATGTACACAAGAGAGAAAAGAGAGAGAGAGAAAGCATCCCTCCATGGAGCCTGGTCACACCATAGTTCTTTTTCTTCCAATTTTCCATCCTATTGGGATCCTAGACACATGCATATGTACCTAATATGAAACCAACAGGGCCAGGACTGGAACCCTCATCAATAGTAGGCAAGCATATGCACACAGGCAAAGTTTTTAATAAATAAATAAATAAATAAATAAATAAATAAATAAATAAAGATAAAAATGAGGATGGTGGGACCAGCAGATGGCGAAATGGTTACGTCACTGAACTCCCACAGTTGACCATGGTTCAAGTCCTGGACTGGCAGCTTAAAACTCATGCCAGGCGTGCATGACTGAGATCCCAAGAGGAGAATGGAGGAGAAGGAATTGCGGCCTGGCCGTCTCCCCCGAGAGGTGATTTCTCACTTTCTGTCTCTTTGTCTCTCTGGCAAGCTCACACACCCTATAGCAAAAATCTCTCTAAAATAATATAGTATTTCAAGGAACATTGGTTGCTATTTTATTTATGTCAGGAGTGTGATAAAAATACAGAAAGCATCAGAACTTGATTGATTCATTAAAGATACATAAATGACTCCTGGTTCACTTGACTGTATAATAATGTTGAATCCCAGAAAAAAATTCCTTCAATTTTGTATGCTATTTATAATGTAACAGCTGAAGACATGACACACCTTTCAAATTAATCTATATTTTTCACATTACCTCCATCACTCTAGACAAAGAAGACAATAAATCACCCCTGATTCATGGACCTTGATATATCCATGATGTAAATACTCCCACCATGGCCAGTCTCAAGCTATCAATAAGAGCTCTCTAAACATGGAGTTGGAAAAGGCATATTATATAATATTTCCATTATCCTGACATAGGAGACATAACTAACGTCAAGACATAGAGAATAGTAGAAGGTATCAAAATAATGAGGAAATAATGAGTCTTAAATATTTATTACCTTTATTTAAATAAATCAGCTTACTTAATTCTAAGTTCATTTTTTTTTTTTTTTTTTTTGGTGAATTTTTGCTATAGAGTGCATGCACTCACCAGACAGAGAGAGACAGAGAGACAGAAAGTGAGAAATCACTCCCCAGGGGGGATGACCACACTGCAATCCCTTCTCCTCCATTCTCCTCTTGGGATCTTGGGCATGTATACACACGCGCCCAGTGTGAGTTTAAGCCACTAGGTCTGGGACTTGAACCATGGTTGGCTACATGGGAGTCCAGCAACATAGCCATTACGCTAACTGCTGGTCTCCTAAGTTCATATTTTAATTTTAATAATTAATGCATTAAACAACCTGCCTGTAAAATTCCTGAAATATAACAATCAGATCCCAAGAACCTATGGTGGACAGATGCATGATACTGCTACCTACCTGGTCCTGGATGAGCGACATCTTCTCCACCCTTAATCTCATTGATTTAATTCCCATTCTTTTTCTTGCCTGCTCTACTCCAACCACACTAACTTCCATGCTGTTTAGGTTTGTTTTTGTTTTGTTTTGTTGTTTGTTTGTTTTCCCCAACATTTCAGTTATTTCCTACTCTGTGAGTTTGGCATCTGCATCTCTCTGTCAGGAACATTTTTACCCTAAATATTACATGGCTGCTTCCCTCTCTTCCCTCAAATCTTGCTTAGATTGTCATCTCATCAGTGAAGCTCTCTCCTGGCAAAAATGTCAAATTCTACCCATAGTCTTCCTTTGCCTTTTTGATCCCTTCCCCAAGTATTTTCCCATGATATTTGTTGCTGTCTAGCCTATAGTTGACTTACTGTGTTTCATTTTTTATTGTCTGTTTTACCCCCTTACAAATGAGGTTCATTAGAATAAAGATATTTATTTTGATTACTGATGTATCACAAGCTTACTAAAAAAAAAAAAAAAAGGTGACTAGCACAAACTAGGAACTCAAACAAATATACGCTAAAAGAGATGAGAACTATACCTGGATAGATAGAGGGAAGCGGGGAGAAATGAAGAGGGATAGAAAACTTACCATTTAGGCCAAGTCATACGAGAGTGCCATACTCTTGAAATTCAATGACTTCCTCTATTCATTTCTTTCCCTCTCTCCCTCCCATGAGTTAATCACTATTCTGAATTTTTGGTAATCATTTCTTTCTTCTTTCTTTCTTTTTAACTTTTTTTTTCTTAGCTGTTATGCCTCTTTATATAACCTTAAACAATACATGACAGTTTTACCTGTTTTAGAACATGGCATAAATTGAATCATACAGTATACATTATTTTAGGAATTACTTTCCACTCAATATATACTTTTTTAAAGAATGATTTACTTATTTAATTCTATTTGTTATTATTGTTTTTTTTTCTTTTTAATTTGACCAGAGAGAGAGAGAAAGAAAGAGAGAGGGAGAGAGAAAGGGAAATTGAGAAAGCAAACTATCAGACCCAGGACTCAAACTGCATGTAGGAATCCAGTGTCTTTAACCACCACACCACCTGCTAGTCCCATGGTTTTTGTTTTGTTTTTCCCCTCATGATAACACAATTAGTGGCTATTCGATTTCACCAAGGATTTTCCTTTGGATCTTGACATAAAAATGAAAAACTATATCAAATCACTGTGCTCTGTTTTTATTCTTTATGAGGAAGAAAGGGGTATTTCTGATACTCTCACTAGTCCTGATCTCCCTGCCCATGTAGTTAGGACCGGACCGTAGGTATGCACACCATACGTGACCTGTTTAGATTGGGCCAGGAACTGAACAAGGGCCTATTCTGTGCCCCCAGCCATCACACAGTGGTACCCTCCTGCTCGTGCCACCACAGGTGGGTTAAGTGCTACTTTATTCTTTAAAAGTTCAACACTGCCTCTAGTTCACAGAGCTTGGTCTAAGTTGAACACCTCCAAATGCAGCAGGACATAGAGGGAAAGAGCAGAAAACTTTTTCAGCTCACATTCCAGATAAGCCAGGTACAAGTCCAAAGCTCACCCCTTTCCACCCTGTGGGCTGTACTTGGAAAAGAGCAGTGGACACCTCGGTGACGAAATCTATGTTTTTGGTTACATGACTCTATCCTGGAGTATTTGCCCTCTATTCCCTGGAAACTTGGTGGGCAAGATTGTGACTTCCTCCTGGAATATGCCTGAAGATTAGCCATGTCTTACATGTTCTGTTTTTATTTCCCCCTAGGCCAGTGGGTATGGGCGAGTGCATGAGAGATATAGAGTACCTCCCAATGCAGTCTAGGCATGCCATGATTCTGTTTCCTCCGTTTGTCCATCCTGTCAAGATCCTGGACATGCATACATATACGTGCACCTGCATGTTGCTACCAGACCAGGATGCAAGCCACAGTTGGCCGGAGCTTCCTCTGCACAGAGCTTAACCACTGAGCCACAGGACTGGCATCATGCCTTTCATTTCCTCATCCCTCTATGTTTATCCTGTTCTTTTCTCCTATAGAATGCTTTTCTTGGGCCTGCTCCTCCATTCTATTTATTAAAATCCTACCTATCTTCTGAAATTCAATTGAAATGCCATCTTCTCTGGGAAGTCTATCACTTAGTTACATAGCATAGCTGTCTTAGTCATACTTCAGCTAGAGTACTCACCACATTCTGCCTTACATTCTCAACATAGGAGAGAACTGCATTTGTAGAGGGCCTTCTCAAACCGGTGTTTTGTTATTAAGAGTGGAGGTGCAGAGGAGTTTCAGTTACACACTTCTAACAGAGATTCTGACATTCTACTTTGGAGATACACACTATTTTTTTGTTCAGTGAGAACCGTGGCTTATCATGAGGTATTACAGCAGGAGTATGATGTTCATATAAAGCTATAGGTCTTGACAAAAAGTTGAGAACCATTATTGAAAGTCAGTACACACAGTTTTTACAATGTCCTCCCATGTGCTAGTGCAAAAAAAAAAAAAAATGCCTGTAAACTTTTATTTGAGAGCACAACTCATGGAGTATTCGGGTCCAGGTCTGGTGATTCTTGCTCATAGCCAGGTAAGAGCTCAGTGACTGTTGATGAGAGGAGAGTTGACTTCACTCTGTGGAAGTCTGATTTTGAGAGTGAGTCCATACAAATGAAATTATATCACCCATTATGTTTTATTATGTTTTTTCTTTATTAGCCAAAAGACCTAAGAATTATACTAATAAGTTGTAAAAGGAAAAAGTAAATGTAGGTAATGTTCCCCAAAAGTTTCTCCTCTTGTTCAGTATCTGCACTTTGCTGTTTTTCTAATACCCAAATTAGGGTAAGTGTACCCTAATTTTATTTTGTAATATGAATAACATATGCAAGAGTTCACAGGAGTTTTATGGCCTCTGAAAACTCTGGGAAAGATACGTGTCAGTGGAAATTTGGGAGTAGACAAGGTGGTGATGGGGAAGAGAAAGGTGGACTAGAGGTTAAATTACTGGCAAGAGAGTGAGAGCAGAGTAAGCTAAAGCCTTTGTGTGCAAGGTAGAGAACCATTTCCCAAGAGACCTCTCCTGCAGGTGCCTCTCTCATGTAGGAGAGGTTTGATATGCAATCAGAATTTCACTGTGACCCTTTCCGCTGCTTACACTGAGGCCAAAGTCTAGACTGTCATACTTCCCTCCCAAACAAAATGAATTTCAAGTACAGTCATCCCTCAGTATTCACAGGGGATTGGTTCCAGAAACCCCATGGATACCAAAACTTTTGGATGCTCAAGTCCTTGATATATCTTCAGATGGAATAGTATTTTTATATAACTTACGCACATCTCCCAAATACTTTAAATTTTGTCTAGATTACATATAATACCCAGTACAATGTGAATGCTATGCATATAGTTGTTATCTTATAAAGGGGGAGGAGTTGTACTGTTTGTTTTATTTCTTTCTCTCAAATATTTCAGTCCACAGTCGGTTGCATCTACAGAGGTGTCAAGTGTAGGTACTGACATGAAGGTCCCAGTGGACATCAGAAACTCTGCCGTCGTGACATTACACGTCAGAGAAGAATGTGCTTCTCTTCATTTGTCATCACATATTTCTGTTCTCCCTCCAAAACGTTTACTCTTATGTTCCTTTTTATTCCAAACTTCTCTTTTTCTCTCTTCCCATTCTGTTTCTCAAATGTTAACTGCTCAGAAAAATTAAATTCCAGTCTCAAACTTAACCCATTCATCAAAACAAAAACCTGACAATTGGTGTAAAATGAGATCTGTAGTTCTTCAAGTATGCCCTGGAATTGTCTAGGTTGATCATGGTTTAATTATTAGTTTCAACTTTATTAGAATCTTTATTAAAAGTTTAATTTCCTAGGTACTCCCAGGAAATTTTGTTTAAAAACTCTGTCATTATACTTATGACCTACCTTTGTAATCAGAAAATTATCATATATCACTAACGGGTTAGATATTTTCTTATTTTTTATACATTTTATGGTTTATTCAAGGTTATGAAGAGACTTTAAAAAGCTTAAGGAAAATGAAATTAAAAGACATAAATTAAAAATACAAACTTATTTCCCTACATAAGCTCCATCAAGATTAAGACGTTTTATAAGCAGTGGTACTAGCCATTTAGTCTACCTCAAGAACTGAGGGTTGGGACCAGCAGGTGGTGTGGTAGTTAAGGTGCTGGATGCTCCCACATGGCTGACCACGGTTCAAGTCTTGGACCTGGTGGCTTGCTTTCTCACCTTGTCTCTCTCTCTCTGTCTGTGTGTGTCTCTCTGGTCAAATTAAAAATAAATGAATGAATAAATAATGTTAAATAAATCACTTTAAGTAAAAGAACTGAGGGTCCTGGGAATTTAACCATATCAATAGGACTTTTTTACATTATAACTGGAAAAAAATGTGCTCTTTAAACCTTTTGTGAGATTAAGAAATGAGAATAAATTTAGCAGGAGCCAAATCAGGACTGTAAGGTGGAGGCCTAATAATTGCCCACTGAAGCTCTGGCAGAATTGACCTTGCTGGATGAGAGGAATGAGCAGGAGCAATGTTGTGGAGACAAAGAACAGAGAAGCTTTCCTGGGCATTTTTCTGTTAAATCTTTACTGTCTCAGAATATTCTCATAATAAGCAGGTATTTCATTCTTCAATCTTCCAGAAAGTTAATAAGCAAAATGCTTTGAGCATCTAAAAAAGCTTGTTGCTGTAACCTTTGCTCTTGACCAGTCAGTTTTTGCTTTGACTGGACCACTTCCGCCACTTGGGTAGCCATGTGGTTTTTTTTTTTTTAATTTTTTTATTATTATCATAATCTTCTTTAGATTACATTGGGTTACATATAACTTTACAGTGTATTACATTGCTTTTTCAAAAGGGAATGCCATGCATGTCAGTCAATACAGAGACATTAATCTCCCCGCTTCAACATTCAATATCTTTTCTATGATTTTCCCAATTATTATTATTATTATTATTATTCTAATTATTTTTTAAAACAGTCCATCACTATTTCTCATCATGCTTGTAAAAAGACTTTACCCATCATGAAATACTTCTCAGACCAATCCAGTTGAGAATACTATACTTACCTGTTGATGATGACATGTATGGTAGCCATGGTTTTGATCGTGTGTTGTCTTCCAGATTGTACTAGTAAAGCCATGTTTCATCTCCTGTTACAACTCTTTGGATAAATGCTTCAGAATCACTATCTCATTAGTTTAAAATTCCCATTGAAAACTGCTTTTGTCTGCAGTTGATCCAAGCATAATGGTTTTGGCACCCATCAAGCAGAAAGTTTGGTCAACTTGAATTTTCACTGAAAATTGTGTAAGTTGAACTAATTGAGGAGTTTATGGTGTTAGCTATAGTTTCTGCTGTTAATCTCTTTAGTTAGGGGATGATCAAGAGTAATTTTTTCCTTGCAAATTGACGTGGAATGGTCTGCTCCATTATCTTCAACATCATTTTATCCTTTTAACAGGAGTTAACCACTGGGAAACTGCTGATGTCTTTGGAGCATTATCTTCATAAACTTTTAATTAATCACTAATAATTTCACTGTTCTTTCACCCAAGCTTCACTATAAAGTTGGTACTTGTTCTTGCTTCAATTTTATTAGAATTCCTGATAGAGACTCTTTTCAAACTATTGAAACTTACTAGTACCTCAAGCTACATTCTGTTTACATATGTTATAAGAAGTATATATGAGTTTATTTTGGTGCAAAAAATGTTTGAAATTCATGCATAGCTTTTTTTGAAAATACATTTTCTATCAACTTCATGAAAATCCCTTTTACATTGAATAATAATAATAATATAGTCACATAGGATTTTCTTTTTAAGAGAGATTTTTGCTATAAGGTATATGCACTCACCAGAGAGACAGAAAGAGAAAAAGCAAAAATCACACTCCCCCAAGGGGGATGGTCATGCTACAGTCCCTTCTCTTTCATCCTCTTCTTGGGAGATATGTGCATGTGCCCAACTTAAGTTTCAAGCCTCTGAGTCTGGGACAAAAATCATGGTTGACCATGTGAATGTCCAGCACCAGTTAAGTAGTTTTTTGTTTTTTTAATATATATTTATATATCATGTTTATCATTAGAATAGCTCATAAATTTCTTCAGTAGGAAGCTAAAGAGTTTTAAATATAGGTCTTGAACCAATGCTTAAACTATCAAAAAAGAAAACTAAGTATTTTTTTGTTCACTAGAAGAGAGAGAATCATTGAAAACTGATGGGAAAACATGAACATTTTTAAAAGATCTAATTTACATCTTGATTATCATGGTATTTTAATAAATTGTGAAATTTATCTAATTAAAACTTGTACAATGTTATTTATATTTGAAACATCATAAATGCAATATTGCATATTATATATAGTAGGTGATTTTCGTGGTTATGTTGCTATTAATACTAAACAGAATCATCTTTATAAAGATATCCACTGAGTGCATATTTACATGCTAGGCAATGCACTGAGTTCAGTTACGGTCATTATCCTAAATAGTCAGTCAAACAGCCCTATGATTTAGATATTATTGTCATTTTGCCTAGGTAAAAACAGGTCTATGGTCAGTCATCCAACATTACAGATTTGTACATATGTTACAAACAAATCTAACTTTCTCATTCTTTTTTCAATTGCATACAGGCACAGAAAATAGTTTAATAATATGTTAAAAGTGAACACAAAAAGAGGAAAGAATTTCTTGTGAAACCTTATGCCAGAAACTAGCATAATTGTTTTATTAAATTTATTTCTGCCTGCTCTGATCTACAGACCTTTCAAACATGCTCATTGGATTAGTTATATCCTGTAGACATTTTTATTTTAAAATTTTGGAAAGTATGCATTTCGGAGTGACAGTATACATTATTTATTCTGTCATTGGTCATTTTTACAAAAATTTATTATAGCAACTCTACATAGAAAGAATTGTAGTCTGACAAAACAGAAGCTCAGAGAATGCAAATTATATCCCTAACTTCACACAATTAATCATTCAAGAGGCTGGAATTTGCATCCAGTTTGATTTAACATCACGATTCAGTATATTCTTTTAGTATACAATATTATTTTTTTAAATATGTTTTCATAAACCTCCTAAACTGGAGATGAAGTCAATATTTAGTCTTTTAAATAGTGAAGTGAAAAATCCTAATCTTCAGTGAGTTAATGGTTCTAAAACTCATATTCAGCAAACATTGTTCTTATACATTTTACCATAATCCTTATGAGTCTATCAAATGCTTATGAGTTACAGAAATTACTTATGGTATTTATATTAAATTATAAGAATGAGGGAACCAGCAGTTAGCGTAATGGATATGTCGCTGGACTCCCGGACCCGGTGGCTTAAAACGCACGCCGGGCGCGTGTGCGTGTGTGCCCAAAATCCCAAGAGGAGAATGGAGGAGAAGGGATTTTAGCGTGACCATCCCCCCTGGGGGGTGATTTCTCGCTTTCTGTCTCTACGTCTCTCTCCATCTGTCTGGCGAACGCACGCGCCCTATAGCAAAAACCTCTCAAATGATTGAGATATTATAACTTTCGGGACACACACACATACACACCCCTTAATGATTTTCTTTATGTTTTCTCAGGAGTTTAAGGAATGATATAGTACAATTCTACCTGAAAGTTGTTATATTCAGTATAAGATCATTAGCCCCTCTGGTTCTGGATTTCAATAAGCAATTTGCTTTTCTTTTTTATTGTGTTGTTGTTAGTGTTATTAAACAAGTTTAGATAGGAAAAAAATTAGTTTTCTGATGGCAAAGGGAAAGAAATATGATTGTATTCTTTTTATTCTTTTTTTTTTTTTTTTTTTGCTATAGGGCACATGCTCTCACCAGAGAGACAGAAAGTGAGAAATCACATCTCAGTAGAGGTGGCCACATTGCAATTCCTTCTATTCTCCTCTTGGGATTTTGGGCACGCATGCACATGCACCCAGCATGAGTTTTAAGCCACTAAGTCCAAGACTCAAACTGCTGTAGACTACATGGTAATCCAGTAATGTAACCATTACACCATGTGCTAGTCTCGATTTTATTCTTCTTTATTTTTAAAATAGATCACAGAGGGGCCAGCAGGTGGCATGGTGGTTAAGGCACTAGACTTCCACATGGCTGACTGCTGTTTGAGTCCTGGACCTGGGAACTTGCTTTCTCACTGTGCCCCCTCCCGTCAAAAACTTAAAATAAATAAGTAAAATTGAATAAAATAATTCTTCAAAAAAAAACATGACAGTATATTATGCATGTTATTTTTTTAATTGCCATAGGGCATGTGCAACATGTGAGGCAGAGAGAGAGATAGAGAGAAAAAGAGAGGGAGAAGAAAAGTGAGAAAGAATCTCCTTCTCACGTATGACCACAACTTCAATCCCTTCTCCTTCATTCACCTCTCAGGATTCTGAACACCCTTGTAGGTGTGTTCAGCTTGTTTGTTTTCAAGCCATGGCATCCAGGACTCAAACTACACAATTATCCACGTGGAATCCAGTCACCCTAACCGTCACATTACCAGCTGGTCTTGAATATTATGTTTTTGTATGGTTTAATTCTACACCTAAACATTTTCATACTATTATTAATAGGTAATAGACCATGTTAATATCTTTTAAGATAACCTCTCATTAGAGTGAGATATAAACTAGAATTCAGATACCTCAGAATCCAGGCCATGATTCAAGTGAAGAAAAAAATAATAAGATGAATTATTTTAAAAATGAGAATCATCCCAAGATCATCCCTAAAAATCATGAAGGTTGTAGTAGTAAATGCAACATGTTGAAATAAAAAAAAAAAAAAAGAGAGAGAAAGAGAAGATTTCTAAAAGTTCCTGGAAAAGTTGAATTAAAATATGAGTGTGTTTTAATGCAATAAGTATAATGTATAATTTTTTCATCATATGAATTTTGCATGAATATCTTACGGAACCCCCCCACATACTTTTCTTAATTATCTTCTTAATTTTTCCACAGTAGTTCCTGCAAACAAGATTGATTACAAATACTAGTTCAATTCGTTTTCATAACTTCTTTCTAGCATTTTCTCTAGATTGTTAAAATAAGTACTTTTTTTTTTTTTTTTCCTGGAAGAAAAATTGCACTTGCAGAAGCATGAGTTTTCCCGTCAGTAAACACTTGTAAGTAAAAGCTTATGCATGGTGGCAGCTTTAATTTGACCAAAAGACCCGGGGATTTTAATATAGTTGCTGAAAATCTACCTGGTCCAGTGTGAGAAAGGGCATTCATTTTGGCAGATGGCTCAGCTGGCATCACGAACCCACATAAATGACAACTACACATTTCTCTGTTGACTTGGCTCAACTGCTCTGGGATAGATTCACCGGGTTAGCCTCTTTATACTTTCAGATATCTGTTTACATGGCATTCTGATATAATGTGGTGAATGACAATAACATTTCTTTGAGCAGTCAATCACCAATTCTCCCATTTCTACAATTAAGCCTGTCCACCTACTTTCAAATGGATACCCCTTTAAAGAAAATGCAAAAGGTAGTGTGAATTTCATGAACTGAATTTATCTTTTCTCTTCTACCATTGTGCTTCTGAACACATGCTTTAATGCTTTTCAATGCCAATTGAAAATGATTTCTAAAAACGAATACTTTTGAAATACTTAAATACTTTTGAAAATTGTATTATATTGAGGGTGAATGACGGGGTTTAAATGGTTTAATGCACTGTTTTTATTGGATTTAAACATTTGTCAGCTGCATAACTCAGTTTTCAATTTCAGAGTAGCCAAGATATTTTCTTGGAAAAATACGGATTTCTCAAGGACTGCTTTTCTATGTCTTCTTTTTCTGTGACTCTCTACCAGTTACCTTATAGGTTAATTGTCCTAGACTAGAATGAACACTTTAATAATTAATCGGCTATGGCTGATGTCTAATATTAAATAATGTATTTTCAGAAAGAAAATAGATTTATTATTATTGTCTGGCTCAGCAACCATGGGGGGGGAATGGCTGTAATATTCGATCAGATTTCATTTCTGAAATAAGGCATATCCTCATAATAAGGAAAATACTTGCTACAAAATGTAGCAAGTACTAAATTATACCCAAGGGGCAGCACAGCATAGCTCTAAGACTCTGAAACCAGACTATCTTCTTCAATTCTCATACTATCACTTACTAGTCAGGTAACCCTGAGGAATTAATTTAATCTTTTTTTTCTACATTGTTCCTTTGTAAAGTGAGGATTATCAAAAGAGCATCTATTTCAAGAGCTCTTATGAGTTGATACACATTAAATGTTTTGTACTTAGTGTTTTCCACAGTCATTCTTCTGCTCTCACGTGTGTTCCTCTATAGGGCGATCTTATAGAAGGCTTCTTCAAAGATGTGCATTATGGAAAGACCTTACCTGTTCAGAACAGTTTTGATATGAGATTATACTTAACCCATGACAAAACATGCAATGGGAACAGTTTCCTCTATCAGGTGAATTGCTGAATTGATCTGTATAGAAAGGTGATTTTTATCACCTTTCCATTTTTTTTAATTAGTTCATTTTTTTAATGAAAGTCAGACATAGAGAGACAGGAACTGCCAATAGGGTCTTCATACTGTGATCCACGCTGAGGTTCAGCCAGCCCAGATCACAGACATGTGCCTGACATGTGCAGGAAGACACCAAGACCTGAGCCTGAACCTTCCCCTGTGGGTTCAGCACTTCAGACCTTTGAGTTACTGCTGCAGGGCTCATTGGCCCTCCATTCTTAATTAATTAATCAAGAGAGTCTGCAGAGCCTACTTTCCAAATAGCTTTTAAATCCATTCGGTTTTCTGCATGAATAAAGAAAGAAATGGAATTGGCTTATTCTAAATGATACAGCTTCCCACTTTTGTACATGAACTATCTTTAGCTACTTTTTGTCAAGAATTGTGCCACTTAAGGTACTTGCTTTTTAGAAAAACAAAGGGTTCTGTAGACCTAAATATTTTCTAAAAGAAGCACTTAAGCTAAGGCAGCAAATGTTATTTATTTAATTCTTTCTCAAAAATAATTTTTCTTTTTTCTTTTTAATCTTGTCAAAGGGTGTATGTATTTGCCTGAGAGACAGAGCCAGAGAAGAAGGGGAAAGCGCCCTCTACTGGGCTGTGTTGTAATCCTGTCTCCATTTCTCCATCCTACAGTAATTTTCTTTTTTTCTTTTTTTACTGCTTAAAGTACTTTTTATTATCTTATTTGACATGTTTAATCATCAAATGTCAAATGTGAAGATATATTCCTGTGATTATAGATATATTTTCTCCAATTAAGAAATTATAAAAAGTGAATAGAAAAGGAAAAATAATAGAAAAGATCTTTTCGGGTGGATTTTAGTATATAAATCTTCAAGGGAGTTGATGAAAACCTTCAAGAATCTGATGCTCAAACATTATTAAAATGTCAGCTTCAACACATAACTTAGGGGCCGGCAGGTGTCCTATGAAGAAAATTTTGTGGCATAATGAGAAAAATTCTGCCCAGGAACCCAATAACTGTTATTAGCTCGTCATTCTGTACATGGGATTCAGAAGGGTCCTAAATTCTCATCTCACTCTTCCATCATAGGTTAGGCCTCTATAAAACATGTGAGCGAGTCTGCTGATTAAGAAAAACCTGGAGATATAAGCAAGAAATAAAAATATCATCAGATAAAAGAAGTCCAACAAGTATATGAAAGTATATGATCTGTTTTGGCAATTTTTTTTTTTTTTTTTTGCCATAGGACTTGTGTACTGCCCAAAGACAGACAGAAAGAAATAGAGAAAGGAAAAGTGAGACATCACTCCCCAGGAGGGATGGCCACACTGCAATCCTTTCTCCATTTTACCCTTGAAATTTTGGTCACAAACATACTCATAAGTCCGGAGTCTGGACCTTGAACTGCAGTCATCCACGTGGGAGTTCAGCGTCTTAATTTCCACACTACCTACTGGCTCCTGACCATAGTTTTGATGTTAAGGTAATAGAGCACCCACAATTTATTTATTTACTTTTGAGAGACATATTATTTTGTAGAGATTTATTTATAAGGCACATGTGCTCGCTAGACAGAGAGACAGCAAAAAATCACCTACCATGAGGGTTGGCCACACCTCAATCCCTTTTCCTCCATTCTTCTTTGGGGATTTTGGGCACACACAGGAACCCAGTGTAAGTTTTAAACCACTGGGTCTGGGATTTAAACAGTGATCAGCTGCATGAGAGTCCAATGCCTTAATCACTATGCCACCTGCCGGACCCCCACAATTTATTTTAAATAAGTCTCTTCCATCCAGTTATAAAGTCTTTAAGAAATTCCACCACTCCCAATAATCCTGGCTGAAAGCTGTAGTCACTTTGTGGTAATTGCTTAACATGATTTATTTATTTATGTTTCCTTCAGTAGGAGTAACTAGCACATACAAAGGGTCTTCAAAAAGTTCATGGAAAACTGAAAATTAAGTAAAAGTTTGTTTGGGTTGTGAAGAATTTTTGTAATCTGTGTATGGCTTTTTCATAATATTTATTTTCCATGTTCTTCTCGAAGACCTCTCATATATCTAAGAGAAGCAATTTCTTCTACCAGTACTTTCAAAAACGGCAAGTAGATGAGATTCTCTCCACACATCTTTTCAAATAACTCTTCATCACAGCCAGCCCAAGTTAGATAGGAACATGAACGCAAGAGAAGGAAATAGTATGAGAACACAATAGTCTTTCTTATCTCAAATTGAAAGTATGTGAGACTGATTCTTGGGTGTAAGTAACATAGCAATCAGCTCTGTTAGCCGGCCAAAACTTGGTGCTTTAGAGCTCAAAAATGAGATGAAAAAAATCTTTTGGGGTGTATTTGATAACTCTAATTTATTTAACTCAGTTTAAAAATTTGTCAAGCAATATTTACAGAATATCATCAGATATGTCTGAAGACTGCTAGAATTTTGGATTATGCATACCACCGATATTTGCTGAATCTTTTTTCTGTAGTTAAGTACCCACTTAGTGGAAATGATGTACTCTGTTGGGTGACAATGATAAGGGTTTTAGTCTCCACACACACGTGTGCATGCTCACCCGCACAAAGAGCGAAATCAAAGGAGACATCCTTCCCTGACTGTTCTATCATCCTTCCTAGCCAGAAACTTATACAAAAGTGAGGGAGGGAACCAGCAGTTGGCGTAATGGCTATGTCGCTGGACTCCCACGTAGTCGACCGCGGTTCGCATCTCGGACCCGGTGGCTTACAACTCACGCCAGGCGCGTGTGCGTGCGTGCCCAAGATCCCGAGAGGAGAATGGAGGAGAAGGGATTGCAGCGTGACCATCCCCCCTGGGGGGTGATTTCTCGCTTTCTGTCTCTATGTCTCTCTCTGTCTGTCTGGCGAGCGCACGTGCCCTATAGCGAAAAACCTCTCAAAAAAAAAAAAAAAAAGTGAGGGAGAGGCTCTTTCCAATGAAGAATTTATTGACCATGAACTTTAAAATTGGGTCTGCAGAGCCTACAGAGACTTGTGATGTTTGAATCTCTAGGTTAGGAACAATTCATTGCTCTTGCTATGTTTGAGCATGCAAGGAAAACTGTGTGCAGTTTGAGGGCCCTAAGACTTACAAGGGATGATTGGTTTTGGTGTGGCAGAATAAAGAGCCAAGGTTCATCTAGACAAAAATGATGACAGAGTTGTCATTCATTTACATCTTTCGATTTTTACTATAGGGCATGTATGCTTGCCAGAAAGACAGAGAGAGACAGAAAGTGAGAAATCACCCACCCTAGGGGGAATGGCCACAATCCTTTCTCCTCCACTCTTCTCTTGGAATCCTGGGCACACACGCACACGCACCTGGCGTGAGTTTAAGCCACCAGGTCTGGGATTCAAACTGGGGTCGACTACATGGGAGTCTAGCAACATAGCCATTATGTTAACTGCTGGTCCTCTACATCTTTTGATTTTTAAAGCATAGATACTTACTGCAATCCTATATTTTATTGGATTTTTAACTGAGTAATTCTCATTACTCCTGAAGTCACAGATTTCATTATTTCTCCTCTATTTCACTAATAGCCTTTCATGTTAAAATCATCAAGGGTATAGTACCTGTGTGGGTCTTGAAATTTGAGTGTTTTTAGCTTATCTTCTACTGTAGACTTTAAATGCAGAAAATAACAGTAAAAACAGAATCTTGTTTTTTACAAAGTGGTACTCACACTTACTATATAACTATTTGATCTTCTCTGAAAAACTAATTTTCAAATCCTGGGGCCAGCAAGTGGCATGATGATTAAGGTGGTTGGAATTCCACATGGCCAGCTTCATGGTTCGAATCCTGCACCCCAAGATTCGATAAACACTTAGAGCATGTGGGGTGTGGAGGTGCTTTCTCACTTTCACTCTTTCTCTTTCTCTCTCTCTCTAGCAAGTGCATGTACCTTCTGGTCAAAAAAAAAAAATTAAAAATAAAAAACGATATTTACCCTAGTAGCTTCTCAAAGCAGGAAGATTTGTTTTAATACCATGTTTACTACATACTTCCCAACTAGAAATTTAAAAATTATATTTTTCTAGACAAATAAGTATGTTCTCATTCTTTTACATAAGTGGCGACTTTTCCCTTTGGGTCAGGAAGCTCACCTTGTGTGATCAAACTCTTCAGCTTAGTAGTGAAGAACCATTCTCTGGGGTTGAAGACCCAGCTCTCTTAAATGGTATGTGACCTTGGGGAAAACAAAAGTTTTGGAAGCATTAAACAGTAAGATCTGTGAATCACTAAACACAGTGTTTGGCATGTAGTGAGCATTTTCTGAATATTTACTATTGTTTTTGCTGTAGCTGCTAATTTTAATAGCAAATAAAATAAATAATAAGTCATTCTGATTAATTTGTGTTCTTATGCTTTTACACAGATTACTTATGACTTAATAAGTCATCTTAAAAATATATTTGTGTTAAACTCCATAGAGATAGATTTTTTTTTTTTTAGAGAAGTTTTTGCTATAGGGTGCATGTGCTGGCCAGAAAGACAGAGAGAGACAGAGAGACAGAAAGTGAGAAATCATCCCCCAGAGGGGATGGTCACGCCGCAATCCCTTATCCTCCATTCTCCTCTCGGGATCTTGGGCACTCATGCACACGCACCCAGCGTGAGTTTAAGCCACTGGGTCCGGGACTCGAACTGCAGTCGACTACCTGAGAGTCCAGTGACGTAGCCATTACACTAACTGCTGGTCCCCATAGAGATAGATTTTTGAAACTTGTGTATTGTATCCTTTTTAAAGTTTTTATATAAAGGCCCAGAATTCAAAATTTGACCACATCTTCATATTGATGTTTGGGATCATTTTAAAACATAAGAGAATATTACAGAAAGTTGTAGGAAGAAATTACAGGTAAGTGGTATGAATCCATTATGTGAATATATCATTGTTTTTTCTTTCTGATGTTGTTAAAGTTGAGCAATTTGAAAAATTATTTCTGATAGTAGTGGTGTGTTGTACAATTCCAAATTAGAAGTAAAATCTTCAATGACTGTTTAACTTTTAAATTGAGTAGAAATGGCCACAAAAAATCCAATTAGTGATTTGTAAATGATTTCGAGAGTCATTCATGATAAGGATGAATGATAATATGTATTTACTCTACATGGGTTTACCATTCTACATATATAAAAGAGTGA